>CM023627.1:5464550-6064550 GCA_013358685.1 Antennarius maculatus
TTTATGCGCTTTTTGCTCTGCAGCAACTCGCCAACGCCAGATGCAGGATAAAGCCCTCATAGCATACTTCTACCTCCTCGGTGTCTCTTGGTGCTCAAGAGGCCAACAGAGACAGCGTTCTGGAGCATTTGCACAAAGCTTCCATCATTACTCATCACTCCAGAGTACCTTTGACTCCAACATGTGCAGAAAAGTTTGGACTTGTTTTGAAGACATTTTTGAGAAAAATTATAGCGTCACTCCTCGGGCATGGAGATCACAGAGATGTCAAGACTTTTGTCAACTTGGTCAAGACTAAGATAAAAAAAAATTCAAACATGCTGACATAAACGGATATCACATTTTTCTATTTCATCTTTTTTTTGTAATTTCATCTCATATTTTTTTATCAATAACCTAATGCCTTTTTTACCGAAAGGCCAAGAAAGTGAGCAAGCTTGGAGTTGATATAAACCTAATGGATCCAAAGTCGCTCTACTGGGATTACACACCCTGATTTTGTCTGATTCATTGCATTGACTCGCTGCCTTCCCTCTCTCACGAAACAACGTGCAAATCTCTTCCCTCCACCCCCAACATAGAATGACTCTGTTCTCCTCTCAATTGCACAGATTGCGTGGCCTGCCACCCCATCCAAGAGGGACGAATGCAAGTGGGCAGGGAAAGACTTTGGGGTAAGTCAGTGATCACAATGGCATCATCATTGGGCCACTCCTCAACAATTTTCATTCCTTTTCTTCCACAAATGCTCTGACTGTCCTGCTTAGTTTTGTGTGTTTCTTCAAATAAGTCTAGGATCAATGTTTTGGCAGAAACATCGAGGCACTGAAGCAGTTGCCTGAGTCCAAAAAAAGCACAGCAGAAGTAGAAAATTAGCTCAAGCTCATCTGACATGTTCCACAGCACAATGTTCTCTCTGTAGGCCAACCCCCACCGACACACATAACTAAACACACCGTACAGCAGATGTTCAGTCACAGTAAGGTGTACACTGTGTACGTGAGGACAATGGTGCGTCCCCTCGGAGATCATTTGCCGCTGATGGGAGTGGGTTTGTTTGTGCCTCAGACTGTGCACATATGTGCATATTTATGTGAGGGTGTATTATTTGTGTTCCCGTTATCTGGCGCTGCATTAAGTCACATGTGCCATTCTGCAGATGTTTACCGAACACACACGTGCACGTCGCCATCTTTGTTAGCATGCAAAGTGGCACTAGTTGTGTGTCGGTGTTATCTCTGTCTTTGTTTTTATAGGCCCTCTGTCTTTCTACGATCAGATACAGCAATATCTGATCGTAATTTCACGGCTTGATGACCCTGGATTGAAACCTCTACACAGGGTTTTTGGATTAACTAGATTTACGACATCCCATTATATCACCCAGGTTTTTACTGGGGTCTAACTCGCCTTTCACTTTTTTTGGGATCCTCTCATAAACACGAGAAGCACTTCCCATCCTCACGCTAGAAAGAGAACCCATTCCGGCAGTGCAAATTCACACCGAACCCAATGATGAGGTATTTGCGTGCTGTGAAAATGTTTATTCTTGCAAATGAGGGAGAGCAAAAATGGAGCGCAGCACGGAAAGACCTTGATTAGTACATTACTAATGCATTCGGAGCTTCCAAAGTGATGCATTTCAAACCATAATTTACAGCCGCAGAGCAAATATAACAGCTGCCCTCTGAAATACACGATGGCTGCATCTTTCTCGGCTCGGCTGAAAAAGTAGGCGACACTGCACGAGTCAGTTCTTTGAACATAATGTACCTGTAATGTGGAGTCACTATTTGCACTGCTTTTGTCCTCCCAACTTCACCCTATATTTCTAATGCATTTTCCGTATTCATCAGCGTAATCTCGAAATTCACTCAGCGCCGCCAGATGTATACAAACCCATCGCAAATCTGTCCACCTATTCCTCCAATGGAAAGTCATCAATTCGCAGTCCAAAGAGACTCATTCATTTCATCCAATAATAAGCAACTTATCCTCTGCGGTTGTTGTGGTTTTCACATAATGACATGGTTTGTGATCGCGGTAACCATTTTTCACCGACAGAGCCACATGTTTCAGTGACTCAAATAACTTGTGTCTGTCAGTATGAAGGTGTGACCTACCTACCAAGCTGAAAATTAGTCTATCCTGAAGACAGCTATGCAAAATCCTAAACAGAGCAGACACTGCGGGGATTATAGAAGCTGGTGAAATGCGTATAACAAGGGCGTGAGAATGATTCTGGGGGGGTGTGCCCCCGCTGTTCAAAAGTAGGAAACACAGAGGGTAAAGTCATTATCCGCCAAAATCACAGAGACTCAAAGAGACGGACTGGGTGTAGGTCAGCCGTCATGAAGGTTTAGTCATCCTGTGTGAACTCAGTGATACTCCTGTAGATACGGTGGGATAATGATAGCGTGCACAGCTGAGAGGTGTTAAGTGTATTTAATGAATCCTATACAAAAAATCACAAAATATGTTTTATTGAAGAAATTGATTGAGACATTTCAGGTAATACGAGTACTCAGGAGGGTTTGTTTTTTTTTTGCACATTTGCATGAGGAGAGGACCGATTTCATTCTCATAATCCAACTTTTTCTTGTGTTTGAATCTGTTGTTGGCAACCATTTAGCATAGCTTAGAATAAAATGTGGGAAAAGGAGGAAATGGTTTATTCTGCATCTGTTCAAAGGCAACACACTCGGCCCGTACCTTCTGTACCTTGTTTGTTTTATCATACTGGGAATATTATTTCTCTGCTAGTCTCTGTGATTTCCTGTCAAGTCACTGCAGACAGCTATGCTGTGAAGAAATAGTCCATAAAATATATTGAATACAGGCAGATTGTTTCATCATCAGGCAGAATTGGCTGTTTTCTTCTTTTTATTATTATGTTGTTTTTTTTCTTACAGACAAGATATTACTTAATGCATTATTTTGAACAAAATTTAAAAAATCTCAGCATGAAAATTACTATTCATATTTGTAAAATGTCAAACTTGTCATTAAAAACGACAAAATCACACTTTGAACAGGTTCTACTAATAGCAGGAATTGCCATTTTGTTCAGGTTTATGATGTCAGTTTGAAGTTGCACAGTAAAATGTCTTTTGTATTTCTATCCTACGTAAACTGAAATGTCAGTCAGGTTCAGAAGCCTGAGGAGGTGCGTTAGAAGGAGGAGGAAAGAAGGATAATTTGACTGTCTGCTTGTGATGTGATGTGTGAGCTGTTGCCAAATCCCCCAGCAAATGTGTATTTATTTGTTAGATGTATATTCAGCGTGTTTTTATAATAAGGCAAACCCCAGCTAATCTCTTTAACACATGTGCCCAAATCAGCTCCTCCAGGCTGCTAATAACCCTCTTACGTTAACCAATCCCGTTGATTAGCACTCTAATAAACAGTCTCTCTCCGCTGGGACTATCAGCATGTGCTGGAGAGCCAACTAAAATATCCCCTGTAAATTCAAACATATGGATCATTAAATAGCCGAGGTAAATTTGCCTGACTTGACTTACAGGTGGGATTTCCTTGAAGGAGACTCGGTTTCAAGCAGTGAGTCTTTTCCAAAGCAGCTGGAAAGTCCCTGCTTTATAGGGAAATCCAGCAGAAAACGTTTTTGTTATTCTCTGTTTTCTATTAGTCTCTGTTTTCAAGTGAATCACTAAAGGGCATGTTTCTATTGAAACTGTCAGCATTATTTTCATGAAGGATGAAACTTAATTTAAACATTGTGATGCTAACATATACAGTCTCTTTCATAAAAATCCCAAAGGTCTCACATGCCTTACGAGACTTTAATACACTATGCTTGTAGGATTACTACATAAACAGAGAGAGATATTGCATGTGCATGAATGCACATAAATGTATTTCAACCTCTGCCAGCTGTGTGTCTCATTGAGTAACATTTTATACTTGTCAGGGTTTGATGGGCCTTGTCTGATTTGTTTTTCTTTTTTAGAAAGAGTGTAACAACTTCATCCGGGTCCTTCAACCTTACAACCAGACCCATCTGTATATCTGCGGCACTGGAGCCTTCCACCCCATCTGTTCTTTTTTGGAAATGGGAAAGAGAGCAGAGGTGATTTATTAAAACCTGTTTAATCCATTACATACATGCTTCAAGATAACTTATTAGTGATCATTCATTAATGAGTAATTAAAAAGCCTCATCTGTGGTTTCTTTGTGAGACAGTTATCGGAGGAAATTAATGTATTATATAAAAGTTTAATTAGCGATAGATTTGTGTGGGTTAATCACATTGATCTTATTTCATTTCTCAATTTTGTCTTGTGGTTGAAGACACTGTGGTATAACTGTCTGCAACTTTATGAAGCTATGCTTTTGCACATGGCTGGTCATCTCAAACCCAAATGTCATGTATTAGTGTCCTATAATGACAGAGTAATTTGAAACACAGACTATAGTTGTACCATCAGCTAGGCTTAATGTGACTTTCACTGCCCACATTTTGAACTTTGACCCTCTCCCATGCAGGACAACATCTTTCGACTGGCCTCGTATTTTGAGAACGGCCGCGGAAAAAGCCCCTATGACCCTAAAATGCTCTCGGCCTCGCTTCTGATCAGTGAGTTTGATCTCTGTCTTGATTAGTTCCAGGAAGTCCACATTAGCTTCAGAACTGGTCATTAGTTCCTAACTATACTTTTTCTTGCCCGCAGATGGAGAGTTGTACTCCGGCACATCTGCTGATTTCATGGGGAGGGACTTTGCTATTTTCCGTACCCTGGGAGAGCATCACCCAATCAGAACAGAGCAGCATGATTCAAGATGGCTCAACGGTAAAAAAACAACAACAAAAAAAAACCAAAAAAAAAAAACCTAAAGTATTCCCCAAGGAATTAATTTTCCTGTAAAATGAATACTTGTTTTGTCTCAATTCAAACGTGTAATTTAATATGATAGGGAGTTTTAAAACAGTAATCGGATGTGTTGCCTTTCCTGAGTTTTAAATAGTCCCTTTGTGTTTACAAGGAATACTAATTGCTCAGTATGCCAAAAATAACCTAGATAACATACATTTACAAACCTAGCAAACTCCAACTATTAAAGTAAAAGAGGATGCTTGCAGCCTGCACAGACCTCAACTATTCAGTACCAGCTTATTATTGACCAGTTTTCAACAGACTTTGAACCATTAAATTCCCTCACAAGCCCCAAAGTATCCAATTTTTCTATTCATGCGTTGACATCAGGTATCAATGCTCATTCACAAAGTCACCGGATTTGCCCGTGCTAGTAAGATTAGCTGGGCGGTAAAGGTTATTGACTGTTCGGTCTGTCTGGCTGTCTTTCGGCACCGCAGAGGTCAGTTTTTGAACCTTTCCCTCAAGCTGTGCCATGCCTTTTCTCTCTCTTTCCCACAGATCTAATCCATTCTCAGCTGTTTTCCTGTAGTGGAGTCAAATTCCTCCCAGTTCCCCTAAAACCGTCCCTTGCGCCTCCTGCAGCCCCATCGAAAACCACATACACTGTTCACTGCAGTGCTGATTGCTCTGACATATTAATAAAGAGTGATTTAGAAGGCGGAGGTCATTGTTAGCGCCTTAATCCCCATCGATCTTTCACCTTGTTCTAACAAATGCGCTCGGGGCAGCCCAGCAAAATCCAGCTCCTCCACCACAAAAGGGGGATTGTAATTGTATGGATTACAGGGATGGGGGGATATTCTATTGAGCCTTTATCAACAAGGTTACATGGTGCTCACATGTAACGAGAGAGAATATTGGGAATGAATCCTTAATAGCAGTTAAGTCTCCAAAGGATTTAGGGTTAAACGGTAGCTTTGGCTTCGCTGGGCTCGATTCACAAAACGTAAATGCACATGTTTTCTCACTTTAATGTCCCCACACTCAACATCGAGGCTGAAATTAATTTCTGCTGAATGAAGTTGTGTTGTTGTTGTTTTTTTTTTTTTAAATGGAATGAATCGTGTGACGTTATTGTTCGGCGGCGGCAGAAGTTTCTGAAAAAAAAGCACATGCGATGTTGAATTTATGAAAGTGAGCATTTAATGATATATTCACCATAGAGGTACGAAGTGTGTGTGGGGTACACATGATTCATACCAGAGGTCTCACACCCACACAGCACTTATAAATCTGCTTCCCACTTTGGCCACACTTGCCTTTTTCACAGCTACTCTATATCCTAAATGGCCATTGAGGGGTAACATGGCACTGCTTGTTTCCCTCCGGCTAACCCCGGGAGCTTTTAGACGCAGGCTTGCTTTACGCGTGACGACGACTTAATATCTGCGGCCACTTTTCTCGGTCAAGTTGAGAGATATCCTGGCCCTAGGGCCAGCCTCGCCCATTTAACTTTGATTTCCTCTTGCGTTTAAAGGGGAGATAAATGTATTCATGTTTTACCCTGGACAATCAGAGCCATGTGTTTGTGAGGATGTGGTCTAGAGACAGGGGTTATGTGGGATTTGGGCTTGGAGTGCTCACTTGGGTTAAAGTCAGATACTGTAACAGAAGGGTGTAAAGTGAATGGCTGTTATTACCGAGCCGTGACTGGAGAATATCATGGAGGATTGGTTTCAGAGGTGTAAAATAGGGGTGAGAGGATTGCCATTGGGGCAGATGTTGGAGCATAAAAAATTGGGTTTGTGTAAGGGTGTGTGGTTGGACTATTGGAGCAAGGACGTGCACAGTGTTGCTTTGTGTCCTTTAAACTTTGTCTTATTTTTCCCCTGCAGACCCAAGGTTTGTAGGTGTACACCTAATTCCAGAGAGTGACAATCCCGAAGACGACAAGATCTTCCTGTTTTTCAAAGAGAACGCCATGGATGGAGAGCATACCGGCAAGGCCACCATTTCCAGGATAGGACAACTGTGTAAGGTAACAACACACACAAACAAAACCCTTATCCTGTTTTTCTCAGAAGATTTCAAGATTTCTCACATGCCTGAATGACCTTTGAGAAAAATATATTCGCAGAAAATGTGTTGAGCTTTTTGTGTATTGCAACACAGAATGACATGGGAGGGCACAGGAGTCTGGTGAACAAGTGGACCACTTTCCTCAAGGCCAGGCTAATGTGTTCGGTCCCCGGGGTCAATGGCATCGACACACACTTCGATGAGCTACGTGAGTGCATTTTCTTAATTTGTGTGTGATGAAAGATTGACCTCATGTATTCCAACCTTCATCCATTCCTGTTTTGTTTTGTTTTTATCATTTTGCAGAGGATGTGTTTCTCATGAGCTCCAAGGACCCAAAGAATCCGGTTATCTATGCCGTATTTACCACATCCAGGTTTGTACCGCTCCGAATCTATATGTTGCCCACCATTGTGTGTGTGCAGAGACATAAACATCCCAGACAAGCTATTTTCTCTGTATTTAAAAAAAACATACTATATTTCAAATTTCTCTTTCAGAATTCTTCTCTTCCAATTCTACATTCATTTTATCTGTAATTTTCTAACCACTTTGAATGACGCAAGAGGAATTTGGGCGACTAAATGTGCCCCTGTCCAATTCCCAAACAGCGTCTTTTGTCCCATAATCCACTTTCAGGCATCTTACGGTTACTTTCCCTTGGCATGGTACTCCCCCCACATCTCCAATTGTGGATTGATTTTAGCTGATTGTCCAACTCCCCTCCTACCTGTCCCCCTTTTTTCATTGAAACCTTGGCAGAGGCTTGGAGGGGAAATCAGATTAAGGGGCAGTAGGGAAAGAGAGAAACATGATATTCACTCAGCTGGAACGCATGTCTCTCCCCTGGCCGCCGCCCCAGCCTTGAATGTTTTTTTTTATTTATTTATAAGCTGGGTGTGGCTCTATTCAAGCATGTGAAGAGGTGAAGGCATGGGGCAAAGGCAGATAAGTGAGTGGAAATGGCACAGATGGTGGCACTTATCGTGATTATGGTGAATTTGCATATGGGGAACGGTGTCCCATCGGTATATCCGACTTGTTCTGAAAGGACAAGAAACACTTCAGTATCAATCACCGCTAATGATGAGACAGGCGTTATAGAATGATGACACAAGCTAACGCTCAGTGACAGACGACTTGCATCTCTAAGCCCGAGTGGCTTTTCTCAGCTCCCTGGAATGTATTCAAATCAAGAGGTCAATGCACCGTGGTAGGTGTGCACCTATATATATATATATGCATGTGTGTATGTGTGTGTGGATCTACACTCACCCACATGCATGGAAGCTTGAAAATTTAATTATGGGGCATTGAGAAATTAGAGTGGTTTAATTGGTTTTCTAAGTGGCTGGTTTTCAGAGATAAATAGAGCAGAGACTCAGAGGGATCAGCTTTTATTACCGCCGCTTAATGAGGCACGAAGATGCCGCCACCGACAGATCAATGTATGATCGTCCCCCTGTTTGCATGCAAGTATGCGTCGTATGTTCAGCCGAATTCGTACGTCCCTCCCTCAAACTGTAAATCTGTGTAAACACAAGGTGGCCTTTCGTCTTTAAGTGACGATATCATAGCGCATTTTCTTGTGCCACAGGATTTAATAGAATTTTTCCATAATTAACATTTTCAAATGGTTATCCATTCATCTTCCACACTTTAGCGAGTCCTGTCTGCTGCACGTACACCAGCCACATCTATAATTAGTCTGATACACTTCCCACTGCAATCAACAAGACAAAAGACATCCTAAATGTTATTGAAGCATTTGGTTCCTGCAAATGCAAGAGATTTGTTGTCCAAATTCAATTTTGTTACTTGGAAAAATTAAAAAAATCAAAGGCAGAAAACAACTGATGACTGGATCCCAAATTAATAAAATTATAAAATTGCTGAACAAATGCCCCTTGTGGTTGGAGGTTAGTAGGTTATACGGTGCTCGTAGATGTGTGACAAGCCCCACGTAAAGATTTTAACAGCTGCTTTTGAAAAATGTATGTCTTCTACTCAGTGAAACTCCCACATTCTCCAGTTCAGTGAGTCACTGTTGAGATTGCTTTTCTTATGCCTAATCTGGAACAGAGCATGGATTGAAATAAAATTTCCCCTTTCTTACCATGATTTATCCAACCTTAACTGTTTTGGACTTCGTCCGGCTATTGAGAATAAAACCCCTCACATCTGCATCGAGCAAAAGCTCCAAAAAAAAAAAAAAAAAAAAAAATTCTGGAAGGGATTTCAAACATGCTCTGAACCAGGTCTGCTGTTATAGCGGTGATGTGCCCAAATTCCTGTCTGTTCTCGTGAGGCTGGAAGCAGTCGGAGTGAAGCTCCAATCTGTCATTCTTGTACTTAAGTAATGACAACCTTGTTCCCGTCCATCTTTGTGTGATGAAGGGTCATTTTGGTGTCTTTCTTCAGTATTCTACAAGCTCTTAATCCCTGCCTTGTGGCCAATGTTTTCTGAATCCCTTTCGTTTGTCTCTGTCATCTTTTTTTCGTTTCACCGCCCTCTCACTCCATGCCTCTTCATCGTTACACCTCTTTTTTTGTCCCTCACCCCATTTCTCTCTCTTTTTTCCCATACAGTAACATCTTCAAAGGCTCGGCAGTGTGTATGTACAACATGCCAGACATAAGACGAGTGTTTTTGGGGCCCTACGCCCACAGAGATGGACCCAACTACCAATGGGTTCCTTTCCAAGGGAGGGTTCCCTACCCTCGCCCTGGCACTGTGAGTCTCCAAATAAAAAGTACAGCGAGTTCAAATCACTAAACCACTCAGAAAACACTCAACACTACTCTTTGCGTTTTGTCTCAGTGTCCCAGTAAGACATTTGGAGGATTCGACTCCACCAAGGACCTCCCTGACGATGTCATCACCTTCGCCAGGGGACATCCAGCCATGTTCAACCCAGTACATCCCATAGGCGGGCGTCCCATCATGGTGCGGACAGATGTGGACTACCAGTTCTCCCAGTTGGTGGTGGACAGAGTGGAAGCAGAGGATGGACAGTATGATGTCATGTTCATAGGGACAGGTATTCAGCTTCACTGTTTCCCAAGCCGCTACATTGAAAGAGTGTGTCGGGCATTAGTCATAGTTAAATGTTATTTTAGTTTTAATATCAACATTTTTATCTATTTTGATAAATTTTATAAAAAAATCTTCATCTGCTTTGTTCTTAAAAGTTGTGTCGTTGCGACATTCTAAATTTCAACTGACATTTAGTAAAAACCTGAACAGAATGTCTTTTATAATAAAGGATAACTATATTATAAATTCTTAGTGAATTATTTTGTAGTCTGATGGTAAAAACATGCCAATACCAAGAGAAAGAAAATATTTTAAACACAACGTTATAGTTGACGTCTGTATTTGAATTTTAACCTGAGGTGGTGCCTGCAGATTTAGACTTCAAACAGTCAGTTGCATTCCTAATAAACAATAGTTACTCAAGCAGGCACAAAATAGGCTTTTATACACATACATTATTGATGTACTGTATATACATTCTTTCAGACATGGGCACCGTGCTGAAGGTGGTGATGATCCCCAGAGAGAGCTGGCATGACCTCGAAGAGGTGGTTCTGGAAGAGATGACTGTCTTTAGGGTATGACATTGACTATTGAGTGTTAACAGCTTAAGTAGCCGCTGCCTATAAAAACACATATGATGTCTACAGATGTGGTGCTAAAGCAGCTGTACTTTATTTATTTTACGCAGGAGCCTACTCCCATTACTGCTATGGAGCTGTCCACCAAGCAGGTACAAACTTGTTTTCACACATAATCCTTTATCCGAAAGTTGTTGACAGGGCTATAAGTATGAATGTAACAAAAAAAGAAAAGAGCAATCACAGACATACAAACGCAAAGACAATGTTTCCATCGAGGACCAAACCCATAATGTCTTTTTACGACAACCTTGCACATTAAAATATAACATTTTTATGTCTTTACTCTTTATTTTGGTCCCACAGCAACAGCTGTACCTTGGCTCAGCCCTGGGTGTATCGCAGATGTCTCTACACCGTTGCGAGGTGTATGGGAAAGCTTGTGCTGAGTGCTGCCTGGCCAGAGACCCTTATTGCGCTTGGGATGGCACTGAGTGCTCCAGATACTTCCCAACTGCCAAGAGGTATGAACACGCGCACACACACAGAGCAAATCTTTGCCCTTTATTTATCCTCAAAGTGTTTGCTGAGGTTGCATTACTTTTTTTTTTGGTTTTTTTTGGTGCAACATCTCGATGTCGTCTGAACGCTCTCACATAGGGGTTAATATTTCACCGACAGTTTGCTGTTGCAGTTAGCTTTAAATGCTGCGCTCAAGGCCAACCGTGTTTTATCTAAACTCCTCCGGCCTATTAGAGAGTCCAAAAAAACACGAGTCTTACAATCCAATACGTGTGAACATGGAAGCAATCTGGAGTTGGAAGACCACGCAAGCACAGTCTTTACATCCAGTCATTACGTCTACATAGACAAAAGCTCAATCCATCCAAGAGGTGCACTCCAGAACCTTGGGTTGTACAGTCTGCCATTAGCAGTTAGTTCGCAGCGACGCCGTCATCCTAAAGCCAGAAAACAAACACACAGAGCACTATAAGGAGACACTTGTGAATATACATCTACACAAGAGTACACACACCAAATTATAGCCAACAGGAGCCGTCTCACCACGTCACACCGCAGTCAGGAGGTATGAACATACACACCCTCAAATTACCCTCTACTGTATCCAGTGGGGTTTTACTGACCACTGCAGCCTACACACACACGCACACACACACACACACGCACGCACACGCACATAACCTCATTGCACTAACATCCCTGCATCTCATGCATCCAGAACTTCTCACACCAGCAGAAGTACACCAGTGGGTATTCTCCAGCTCTGGCGGGTTTACAGAAGAGGTGGCACACCCCGCGGTTAGGGCCAGGATTGGCACCTTTGGGCTCTCCTCCACACTGCAAATATTTTCCCTACCGGAATGAGAACCAGACTTCTGGCCCTGCACGTGCTCACATGGCCAACAGAGACAGGAATGCTTAGACCAGGAAACGTGTGAAAGAGCAACATGTGCGTGGAGGAGACGGAAAGATAAGTGACCAAACGCGATGTGCAGGAGTTAAGCAAGGGGGGGATGTCAGCGGCTGCATTGTGCACGCAGAATTCACACGCACATGCTGACCGTTTCACTCCATCTGTTTCCTCTTTGCTTTTCACCACTCTGATTTGTTCCTCCACCAACTTTACTCTCCTTTTTTTCCAACCCTCGCCTCACCTTTGGCTTACCCTACCTCTCTCCCTACTATGATTTTTTTGTTGTTGTTGTTGCAACGCCCATCAGAGACTTTAAATATGACCATGACAGCTCTGAACTGTCGAGAGACATTCAGTCAGTACAGCCAAGCAGAGCACATTAGATGGTCCAGCTTTTACAAATCACTCGATGCTTCATAGTATTGAGTCATCGGAGGGAAACGAAGCACGCCTTTGCACTGCTTGCCAGGTTTGTGTT
The DNA here is from genome assembly GCA_013358685.1 of Antennarius maculatus. Lineage (NCBI taxonomy): Eukaryota > Metazoa > Chordata > Actinopteri > Lophiiformes > Antennariidae > Antennarius > Antennarius maculatus. The sequence continues at coordinate 5,476,997 of CM023627.1, forward strand.
TCTTTAATTGTAGTGGTTTAGGGAAATTATTTGTTTGTTTATTTTCTACTCATAGTATATAATAGCACTGCAGTTGAAGGGTTAAATGACAACACATGCTGTCGTCCTGAAGTGAGTTGTGTAATAATATTAGGTAACATTGCCCCCTAGTGGCTGAACTTAATTATTACAGAAATTGTGAATGGTCTATTTTTTTTCTCAAAATATTGTCATCAAATTATCTTTGACTGTCATTACATCCATGTGGTCAATAACGTTCATTGTGGCTTCTTCATAGGCGAACCAGACGCCAGGACATTAGAAATGGAGACCCCCTCTCCCAGTGTTCAGATCTTCAACATCACGGTACGTGAACATTACACACAATCACACACCTTTATTCTCTTCCTGGCTCACGTTCCTCATTCAACCCCTTCTGTCTCCTCTTGATACGAGTAGAAGACATGGACGGCTTAGGAGGCAGCGTGGAGGACAGGAGCGTCTACGGCGTGGAGAACAGCAGCATGTTCCTGGAGTGCAGCCCCAAGTCTCAGAGGGCGCTCATTTACTGGCAGCTACAGAAGCCTAACGATGATCGGAAGCATGAGGTGTGTATGTTCGTGTCTGTAGAAACCCATCACTCAATTCTACATCTCTCTGCCAAAGGCTGGACTTTTCCCTCTCCGCTCGTAATGACATCTGAACCCGTTGACATTTAACCTCAGCGGCTCAAACGGGGAGGTAACTCCATTGGTGTGGTGGTATTTTTATAACCAAGCATTCAGGGTGTGTGGTTTTAGGGGCTGGTTTGAGATGAAGAAGTACAATACAAAAAGTTCAGGTTGAGTTTTAAGGGTTGAACCTTTTTTATGAGGAAGACTTTTTCTTTTTCCCCACCCTTTGCTTTTACATCATCGCCACATCAGAACTACAGTCTTGTATTCTTCACATCATGCTGTTGTTTCTCTGATCAAGACCTTAGCTTTTAATAAACATATAGAATAATAGATGTCATTCCTCCACCTTTACGGAGGTAAGCTGGTAACTTAAGTCCCCCTCTTTTTTTTTTTTCCCCCAGATCAAACTGGACGACAGGATTCTCCGGACAGACCAGGGTCTGCTCATACGCAGTCTAAACCAGTCCGACACAGGCATCTACCACTGCCAGGCTGTTGAACACGGCTTTATTCAGCCTCTGTTGCGCCTCCACCTCCAGGTCATCCCCACCCAGAAACTGGGTGACATCCTGCCGAGCCTTTCCAGCGCCGGAGGCGGGGCAGGTCACTCCGCTAAGCACAGGCTATGGTATCGAGACTTCCTGTCTCTCTTGGACCACCCAGACCTCAACAGCGTGGAGGAGTTTTGCGATCGAGTTTGGAAGAAGGAGCGCAAACAGAAAAGAGCGAAGACACCAAATGGCAATGGTCAGGGTAAACCTGACAGCGGCTCCAACTCTGCTTTACAGCCCAGAGCTTCCAACACCCAGAAGCAACAAGCCGGTCCACCACAGACCAGGCTGTGGCTCCAAGCTGGAGCCCCGATGGGGGAAGGGCATGCTCGTAACCAGAACGGCCAGAAAGGTCAACAGAATCTGGGAATGTTTGCCAGTCAGGCACCTAAAAACAACCAGAAGACACAAAACAGCCAGAAAGGGCAGGGCGGCGTGGCCGGAGCTCAGGCTGTCGGGGGTTCTCGGGCGAGCAGCCAGCATGCGGCCAAGTGGCGGCGGATGCAGGAAAATAAGAAGGGACGCAACAGGAGGACCCATGAGCTTCAAAGACCCCCACGTAGCGTTTGAATGAGGAAAAAAAAAAAAAGCACAAAGATGCAAACATGCAACCAGATCAACGCACACAAGCACAAACCCACGCGTCCACACATTTACATGCACACACATTCTACAGCGTCTAATGATTCAGTGACCTCACCACAACCATGGCGGAGATAAAACTCACGAACAGGAACTTTTTAAGTATAAATAACAGAAATGAGCCGCGACAATAAAGCTCTTGTTTCAGAGACGCATATACAGATGCACAATAACCTGTGAAGAGGACTGTGAAGAGACAAACAAAGGACTGAAAACTGGAATGAATACTGTAAATGTGTGATTATATGGCTCGTTGCCTGGGACACTGGCTGCCAGACACTTCATCCTCCTGTAAATAAGCTACTATAATAAGACTGGGACGGAAATGTTTAGTGAGGTGCTGGTTTGTTAAGCAGATGGACTTCATATGCTGAGAGCAGATATGAATAGATGAAATGACATTAATGGAAGCAGGACTAATGCGTTTGCTGCATCCTGCCGCCCTGTTTGACCTTAGCATGTGAACGGCAATGAAATGGATTTTAAAAAATACTCTTATTTTGAAGGAGAAAATAACCTCCCATCTAGACTATTGAGACAGGACAAACAACAGCACCCTTAAAGGAGATAAGGAAGGGCTGCATTCACATTGAGGTGCTCACAGCTTGAGCCAGTGACCCTCATGTTGTTAGAAACAAAACAAAAAAAGAAAAATTACATGCATAAACTGCAAAGTCATGTCGTGGCGGCGCGAACACGCTTCACCACACGTCTATCTGAGGCTGGGAAAGCATCGTGCATGTTGTTGTCGATCAATGTTTTAATAAGCTAGGTATTTCATGGAATTCTAGAGTCTTTTTTTTTTTTTTTTTTTTACATCCTACCTAAAAATTGTTAGATTTTTCTTTTTATATTTACTTTCCTTTCCAGACAGAGCTTCTATGTTGGGAGCAAAACAAAAAAAACAAGAAAACACAGGACACGCAGCCGTCTCCCTGTGCATTATTTCTTCTGCTCACCAGGATTCTGTGTAAGTTATTATGTTGTTGCTTTTTTTTTTTTTTTCCCTGGAATTTATTTAGAATCTGGCCACGAATTCCAGTTGTAGGCTAAAAAAAACCTAGTCTGAAATAGAATACCAGTTGTTTTGTGTACATATATACAACGATTTTAACTCTCTGTGTATATACAGTACATATACAGTACAGAACACCTGTTGAATATTATTTATTGCTCATTGTTTTGTGAAAGGGTTGCATTTATTTTTGATATTATGGTATTTTTGGCTCATCCATATATTGGAGAAACAATGGCAACAGCGACTAAGAAAACTTTATTGGACCAACTATCCGAAATAGTGTCAAGGAATCCTTTTTGGGGATAAAACGTTTTGACAGGTTTAGGAGCACGAGTACAGGGGTTTGTGTCTTTTAATGAATCCCACTAATAAAAAGCACAATTTTGTCTGTTTTTACTTTAGTTTGTTACTAAATCCATCCCACATGTCTTCATTCATCCATCAGCCATTACGTGTAAGATAATTCCCCAAACAGAAAAAAAACATTAGCTGTGAATCTCTGTAAGAAATAGTGGAGAAAATTGTTGAATCTAGTCTGAAGGACGAGACACGTTATATTGCATGTGAATGCTACCTACAGTAAGTGCATCTTTTTTATTGTCTCTTTACATGTTTTGTGTGAAAGGTGAAGTTCCCTTAAAGCAAGGTGTGAAATACTTGTGTCCTTTTGCCAAGACAATGATATTAACAACTCTTGAGACTCTGGCCAAAGCTGTGGAAGATCCGAGCTCCTTAATCTTGAATTTTTAACAAAGGTAACCCCTGTCTCCTCTCCTGTCTCCCCCCTTCCTGTCTCCCCCTGTCCTCTCAATACATGTGACAAGAGTAATGTGTCAAGGCAATAAACTTAGAGCAGGTCGTGTTCTCTACCGAGACTCCAAAGTTTGTTGTGTCCCTTCTTCGGGTAGAACAGTGACAGAGCTGAGAGTTACTGCTGCTGTAACACAGTTCTTTCTGGCATGCATTCGGTTGACTAAATAAACCTCTCCGTTATAAAAAACAAACAAACATTTGGTCTCATATCTGTCAAACTTTTTGTGAGAAAACAGAGGATGTGTAGAAGTTAACATTAATGAAACACACCCCCACAAATACATATATAAAAGTAATTTTTATTTTTAAGAAGAGGTATGAGTTCACCTGGGTCCAAACATAAGTTCATGAATGAAGGTTGGAAAAGGTAGGTAATAAGATCTATCTATCTATGTATCTATGTAATGCTTGCTATAGATTAACATAAACTATACACTGACATTTCATGACGAATAAAACACAGATTGTTAATTTTGCACGACACAAAGTTTATGAATTGTACATTCTCAAATCTGTCTAGTGATACCGAGCCCTTCAGTAAGCTCTTTCAATGAAGTTCAATCACAGATCATCACTGGTCATTTAAACACTGCGTATAAACAGGATTACCATGAATCCCCTTGTATTTTGAAGAAAGTCAGTGATATAAAAAAATGGAAAAATTTGAAAAAATCTGTATGGCTGCTTTTCTTGTAATTAAAATGAACCGACCTGCCATTTTGACAAATTGCAACTGCAAACCACCAGTTGCACAAACTGTGGCTTTTCTCCCCTTAAGTGTTCTAGGAAGTAATGAAAGTGAGCCAACACTCAAAAAGGACCTTGGCTCTGAGTGAAATAAGATTCAGCGCTACGCCAACATGTTTTCTGTGAAACAGGCCTGTAACCTCTCACTGAAGGGGGAATGTGGCTTTTAAGCAGAAAATGTAATTGTCATGACGACCACAAGAGGGCGCTGTTGTCTTAATGCGTTTTGCAGCCTGTTTCACCCAAAAAGCCCATCCAAGTCTTTTTGTGATCGAGGTTATAAAATCAACACACACCTTCTTTTCACAGACACACTTGGCTTTCTTCAGAAAACGTGTGTGTGTGTGTGTGTGTGTGTGTGTGTGTGTGTGTGTGTGTGTGTGTGTGTGTGTGTGTGTGTGTGCGCGCGCGCACACATGTCGGCTGAAGTACTGCAATCATGTTCCTTGTCCTCGAGTTCCCTGCCTGGTTTGAACTCATTGTCCTGTTACCATGGTGACTGTCCTTGAATTTCCTGAGCGTCTGTTTGGGTGACTGTCTGAGTTTTCAAAATAGTAATTTCTTTTAGCTGTGGGAAGAGGTCAATCATTATGTTGGAGAGTTTTATTACTGTGCGCTTTGCGTTAGGGGAGCTTCTTCTTGTCTCAAGTATATTCCTCATCATCTCTCCGCTCATATCTGCCCTCAAAACAACATTAGGTAATATAATGTACAGTATATCTACATTCAGTATCCTGACATCATTGTTCATAATAGTAAACTCTACTAAATTAATTATTCTAAAACATTAATACATCCACAATATGAATCATCAGAGAATTTGAACCACATTCAGTACAATACATGTGAAAAAAAGGTGTATTCCCAAACTGCAGCAACCAAATGCTCAGTGTACCTTTGTGCTATGTAAAATATAGTGTGGTAGAATTTGCATAGAAGAAAAAAAACAATGTAAAACCTGTAAAATGAACTCCACAGTATTTTGCATTTTATATCATACATGGTATTAGTTGTATGTGTATTATTTGAACATCTGCAGTATGTGTTTGTATATCCAGAGCTCCTTGCAGCTTTTGTAAGTAAGCTCTGTTCAGTAGCTCTGACTCATTCCTTCTTGCCCGGGGGCAAGCCTAAGGCGTAGAGCGAGATCAAGTCTATGGGTAAGGGGAGAAGAGGAGATTTAGGTCAGTAGAGGACAACCGACAACAGGCTGCCCCCCCCCCCCATTTATTGCATATGAACTCTCTGTTGGGGTGAGAGATTCCTCCACTGTTTCCTCACTTAAGGTATAGCTGTAGGTATAGTGGCTGCAGTGTGATGAAGGGTAATGTGCATTTCACTAATCCTCAACTGATCCCATGATGAAAGAGTCATCAGGTGAGTGACAGCCATCTCGGAAACCATGGCAACCAGGGAGAGATGAAAGCCAGAGCAGCTTTCCTTGATGATCAATGACATCTTCCATCAAGACTGAACCCTGCTGATCAGCAAATGTTTTTTTCAGCAACAGCTTCCGTTTCTCTTCCTCCTCCTCCTCCTCCTCCTCCTCCTCCTCCTCCTCCTCCTCCTCCTCCTCCTCCTCCTCCTTCTCCTCCTCCTCCTTCTTCGAAATGTGAGTTCCTGTTTGCGTGAATTTCAACTATCTTGTATTTCAACTTTTGTGAATAAATGTGATTTTAAAAATCTTCTTCTTTGATTGCAATCACTACATTTGGTAGCTTTCACTGTGAGGCTTCTATCACATGTGCTTGAGGAGGCTGCTTAACTGCCCCCATTTGTTTTATCCATCCACGAGATACCTTGAAAAAAGGTATCTTGTGAATGGATTTTGATTAAATGTTTACGCTCCAGTCGATTTCTTTTGAGGCAGATCTGAGTATGGATGCAGATTTTGAATCACTGTTTCATTTTCAACATTGTTAGATGAAGCCTTTTTTAACAATTTCAAATAAAAACAACTACTGGACAACATTTAACTTCTTTTACCACCCTATAGAAATGGATCTGAACCCAGATTATAATGCAGATCAAGGAGATTTGAATGTATATTTTCTTATATACATTACAGTATTTCAGTTACACAATTCAATTAGAAATCTTTATTATCTTCAGGCACGGCCCCTCAGGATCTAACTTTGAATGTTTGTTGACATCATGTTGGGTTTTATAAAGATCGGTGTGGTCAGTAGCTGTGGGTTGACAAGAGAACACAATTGTCAGATTATTTGACAATGCTGTTTATGATGGTATATATGATGAAGAAGGTTTTGACAACCCATTTCCAAACACTAGTAATTTTCATAGAGCCTCATTTAACATAACAGTAACTGAGCTAAAAGTCACAATTACAATCCATTATATTTGAACATATACTGTATTTAAAACACAGAACCATGTTTAATTTTCATTCTCATACAGTTTAGTCTCTACATATATTCCTTGGGGTCCCTCCTTACATATAGTGCCCTCTGGGTATGCCTGTTGTTAAGAAGCCATGATTTATGGCTGTTATTCCTCCTCCTCAGCACCGAGTTACAAGGTTTGGAGTCATAACCAGACACCTTCCACAGCTGCACAGTCAAGCACAGATAAAAAGTGACTCACCTATTTGACCTCACTCACACTCCATTCTCCAATTGCTTGGGACTGAGCAGGTGATCAATGACCTATTCCTGCCTGTGTATGAAGCAAATGCTGATGCGTTCTAGGATGCAGGGTTACGTTCAAGGACTGCGTAAATCATCAAGGACTGCTAATGCTTTCTCATCCGTAACCTTTCCAATGTTACAAGCCAAGAAAAAAAAATTGTTTTATTAAAGCTGAGGCAGGATTTGGAAGCTTTCCCCATGGGAGATTATTTTATGTAAGCCCTCCTTTTGGCTCCGTAGCGTGGTTTGTTTGTGTATTACGTGCATTCATTAACTTCAGTGTGACTCATCTGTGATTGGTCTTGCTGCACACAAGGGACGCGCCCCCTTGTTGCAGTGTGATGACGTGACCAGCAATGATGCACCACCTTGACAACAGGTGTGTGTTGTTAATGATTCATGAACTGCAGGGGTGTGCATGACTTGATTGGCATTCAAACCTTTGTCGCTTCGACATTATCTCTAAACCCTTTCTCTCTTAAATGAAAAGGTCTTCTTTTCCCCCCTGAGAGACTAATCAAAGTCCTCTTCTGCTACAGATGAATCAGCCCATTAGATCCTGGAGCTGCATTAGTTAAGATTTCAACTGTCGATTGACGGAGAGAAATACAAGTGGAATGAGTGGGAGAAGAGGGGTGGAGGTGATAATACAAATCTATTACACTGCTGAGCCATTCATTTGAAGGTTTTTTTCTCAAATGCTGCAAAGAAAGTCACATATGAAAAGAATAGAAGGCCTGAGTGACATGAGTGCTCTTCAGAATAGTTTTCGCACTTCCTGATTGATCTCCTGGAGCAATCCATCTTTGCACAAAAGTATTGCTAAGCTGCCGCTCAAGAATGACAAAGAATTTTAGAGGGATCTTAAAACCAAGTATCAGGATAGTGATTTTATAAAGAGAAGAAACTGTCTGAAATATTTCACCCTCTTGCCCTTTAGCATGTGAGTTGCCTGAGGCCTGATTTGGAAGCAGTTTGGTTCAAGGACACGCTCAACATGAGTACATTTAGAAATCACAGGTGAGCAGGACTCTGTGCAGCAGTAGGAATCCAGCTTCAGAGCTTTCCTGTTACAGAGCAGTACCACAGGAAGTAGTGGGGGCAGTGTAGCTACAATATTATTAAAATATCTTTTTTTTTTGTAATTCTTTTAAATTATTAAGGCTAATAGCAATGCCATGTTAGCAAACTTATAGTACAAAGGAACTTGAAATCTTCTTGAATGTTGAAAGCACCTTTGTTTCCTCCTCTGACCAAAGTCAACCTGAAATTCTCACACTGTTTGTATCCACTGGAACTTAGGGGGATTTCCTCTATCAACCCTAGTTTTACTCTGGGTAGGTCTTTATTTTAAACAAAACCCATGCTTGGTATAGTCACAGATTGGAACAAGACATCAGAGATCTGTGATAATATCTGAGTGATGCTGAGAAACAGTCCCTCGCATCAATGTGGCAACAGCATCAGTCAGGGATGTCACACCAGTGACTCGGAAACGATTATTTGTTCATCAATAGTTCTTGCTTCCCTCCTCACTATTGCCTCTACACATTTGCTAAGAGGTCATCGCTGTTACATAAATCAGACACTGGACTAGTGGCTTTGGAGATTGGCCTCTAGACGGCGACCAGTGAATCATATTAACAGTGTTACCAGATAAATCTCCTTTTGCCCTTCACCCCAAAGCACTATAACAACCTCCCTGAAATACACCTCATAGTCACTAATTTCTGGTCACTGTCCAAAAGTGAGAATCTTAACCTGCGATGGATAAACGTGTACTTATTTGAACCCATGATAAAGAGAGGCAGACGAGTGATGTGTGAAATCTAGTTAAAAGCTCCAGACTGAGGCTCATCATGTATTCATTTTGTTTGGTTGCTTCATTCTAGTTAGAGTTTAGTTTATTTCACCCTCCCGTACGACAGAGTTACAGCATTACTTCATGCAGAAAAACAGCTTAGAGTACAGAGTGGCGTGTGATTGGCCTATCTCTCAAAAGAAAAGAGGATTAGAGGGACCTCTGTGATGTCAGTGCACGAGTGTGCATGTCAGCGATTGTGTTTGTGTGCTGGCAGCAGGTGCGCACAAGCGCACCTACCCATGTGCCAGTGCGCATGCATGTACCAGATAGTAAGATTGAGTGGGGAAAGGAAGGGATCCTCTGAGACTTTAAAGGTATTTTTAGTTCACAATGTTTCGCTGGTCAGGAGAAATTGGCCTTGGGGGTGGAATTAGGCGCGTGTCGGATTGCTAATAGGGATGAGAAAGGCTCAGTCCTAATATACTAGAAATGAAACATCACATGCAAGTACACCGTCGCCTGGGAGCTGTCTGACCTCGTCATACTCATCTAACATCAAGGGTAGCACCTGATATGCAACTTAACTCCAAAGCCAAGGTATGTAAATGTGTTTCTGGTTGTATTTTGCAGAAGTAACAACTTGTTTCTGGAAGGAAAAATAGGATTACTGTGGTAGGGAAAGCTCTGGTAGCTTGTTCAGACATGGATTCAACTTTAACAAATAGGAAACCAGCTGGTGGATATACGTCTAAAAAACAGATTAACAGCAATGTCTTAATCGTATAAACTCGTTGAACTTTGGCAGATATTGGTCTTTTCTATATTTAATTTTGTTTGTCTTCCTCTCAGTTTAGTATTCAAATTTAATGAACACTGTGCAGTGTGTGTTATCTGGTTACAAGCCTCAAGTTACAATACACAGGACGAAAACTTCACCACAAGATATAAGCATCCAGGATAGTCAATGAATATGTCAATTCTGGGGTGTAAAGTATTTAAACTTTGGTACTTTATTCTTCCACTATCCCACATTTTAGAGTGAAATGCAGTACTTATTAATCTACTACACTGATCTGATAGAAGCAGTCACATGTTAAATCTACATGTTAAGAATGAATTACATTTATCAGATTTACTGACCTTTTTGTCTCCAGATCTCTGACAAAAAGTCTAGTTGTGGAATCTTGCGCCATTCCAATCATCTAAATATTTGTTCCATCTATCGCACAACGTTTACCCTTTTAGAGTTCTAAAATTTGACATTTAAATAATTACTGGAAGTCCTGAGAGATAAAACTTCTTAATATTTTGAACAAAGTGAAAGAAGGGTGGACAAAATGAGTATTTTGTGAGAATTTTATCAACTTTTTCATTTGCCTTGTGACCTGGTTTAACCTGTAGCTTTTCAGGGGTCCTCACATAAAACTATGTTTGAGTAATATCTAATGCTTACACACTAATTCATTAAGAACAAACCAGATGAAATGAAATTCTAATCATTACATACTGTTTTTGTTTAAATCTGGCCTTTTTTTTTTTACTTTCTAACTTTTTTGGAAAAGGGGTTGTATTTAAACTTTTGTTCATATTTTGTGCTGATTATGTCTGAAACATACTATTTCTAATCACTTTAACATTGCATTGGCTTTCTGGACATCATCATTTTATCATCAACCACTGTGCCTGTGTAGGTGTGTGGGTTTGCACACGCAGCACACATGGACCCCTGTGCTTCGTGTTTACACCAGCATGTGCTTGTGTGACTGTTTCATTCATCCATTCATCCTTCTGTCTGGGGGAGTGAGTTTGCTTTGCGTGACTGGAGGCCTCAGTCGTTGCGTTCATGTGAACGAGAGAGGCGGAGGAGAGAGGGAGTGAGCACGCGCACATGAGCCACTTCCGCCTCACGGCGTGAGGACCATCAGGCCACGCGTCGGCGTGAGAGGAAGAAGAGGCGGGGAGCATCCTCACACTACCATGATTTATCACTGATCACTGCCCTACTCATGCATGTATACTGTGCTGAGGAGGAGAAGGAGGAGGAAGAAGAGGAGGAAACAAAAGAGGGCGATACAAAGACTGAAAAGAAAGCAACTGTGAAACTGAACCTACAGGAAAATTAAGGCCATGAAGAAAAAGGAATTGAAAATGTGTAGATGACCTGTATCTGCAGGATATTCATGAGTAGTAATGTCCCCTCATCTGCTGCATGAAACCAATATTTCAACAATTTGCATGATGAAATGTTCGATGTTGCCGTGATCTAACTGAAGGACGTTCAATGAGACATTTAGCTTAGCTTTGATTGGTAGATTGAATGCATAAACCCTCTCTTTTGTACTTCAGCTTAGCATCAGGGCCCAGAGCAGAAGAGCTACATTTAGCTCTAACTAAGTTCAATATCAACCTACCAGCACCTCTAAACCTCAGTAATTCAAGTTCAATTTTTTTCTTAAAAATAACAGAATGTTGCTTGTCAGTTATGGAGGTGTATACCAGGAAAAAATCTGACATGTCTTTGTTTTATCACGGATTGAATCAACAGGATACTTGCTTTATATTTGATGATACTGTACCTTTGAACACTTTTTAAAGTTTTCGTAATCTAAAATAACATGATTATATTTACAACAAGCTCCTCTTTGGTTTATATGACCTATAGTCACGTGATTGGTAATGCTTTTAATATATGCAGTTAGAAGGAATAGCATAAGATAAGCATAGATAAGCCAAGCATAGATAGCTGTACCCAGGTATCGAGGGCTCTGAGCCAGGTGGATAGAGGACGCGTCTGCCCCAGAACTCTGGAGACGATGCACAAATGAGAACTTGCTGTCACATCACAACCCGTCTGCTTGATATACAGCTGAGCCGATGTATTTTAATATCCTACATGCTGGGTCTGAAGACCAGCTGTGTATATTCCCAGTATAGCGCAGTTAAATCTGCTCCAGGTTTATTTGATAATCATGTTCAGCATGTGACAATGGAAGACAATTATATTATGACATTTTGTTTTCATGCTCATATATTGGCTCACGTTTCGAATTTAGCATACTGCAGCCTGGGTGTTGTCTTTTCATTAGGGAGCCTTCGTGGCATTCAGTTCTTCACACAAGGAGAGGAGGTAAAGAATTCATTCATTCAGCGATCTGTCTTGTTCCAGTCAACCTGATTTCAGTTGCACACCAACATGACTAGAAAAGCACTTATATATAGCAAACCTCTTCCATCGTCAGTCTGAAACCTCAATAGTTGGAAAATATTTTAAAGGCTGTGTCAAAACAACTCATAACGATTCCCATGGTGATACATTGTGCGTCATTGTGGAGGAAGGAGATCGTTCATTGTGTCGTTGCAGTGCAAACAGTGTAGGGATGCCACCAGGATGACGTCACTCTGCTTAGATCTGCTTCTTGCCATGTTGAGAAATTTACCTAGAAAGATATCTTAAACTTCTTACCTTTGAATCCTGTTGAACAGAGTTGTGGAACATGATGGTAGTCCAGGTCTGGGTAGTTGCTGCTGCAATGGAGGTGAGGTGATGGGTTGATTTTGTGGCAAAATTTTGGAATGGATATAGAGAAAAGAATGATCCTTACTTTTTTCTGGTTGTTTTTTCAGTTTCTTTAAGACTGTAAGTATTTTTCAACATTTCCTTTAATTTCACAGGGAGTGATGCACTGGTCTTGATAAAAATAAATCATCAGACATAGCTAAGGAGTTGGGATCTGTGAATGTGTGCAAGTTTGACATTTAAATACTGTACATTTAAATATATTATAGGGGTTAGTTTGTCCAGTAAATTGTGAGCACAAGACTATGGGTTGAATTAAGGAGATTGTAGATCTTAGTAGAGGTCTGTACCTGGTGTTTTTAAAAGATATTAGTCAAATGTTAAAAAAAATTATTTTACAAAATTTAAGAAAGAAAGGAAGTGATCCAGAATCTGTAAGCGTATCTTGCTCTGCCAACAAGTTACCTCCTCCAGCTCTCCTTGGATATCAAGAGGGTTTAGATATAGACTGAGATGTTATACAACTGCCAACTTAGAAAAGACTGAGGATATAAGATATTAATCATGTTATGAGTCACCACATTCCATACGTCTTGTGTGTGTGCGTGCGAATATGTGTGTGTGTGTGTTTCTTTTATATTCTATCTTCTCATGTCCTTTTATATAAAACACCTGTGTTATTTTGGAATAGTTTTTGAATGCATTTTTTTATTCTGTGAGTCAAACGGTTTGTCTTGGATGGATAAATACAACTGAACTATCACAAGGCTTTGAGGGGACTCTTAGATATAGAAAAATGTGATACACAAATTGTACATATCACAGCAACAAGAAACTAGAAGAAAATAATCAATGACGTCACTCGTTCTCTTGTGTTCCTCCTCGATTCTGCAATCAAGTCAAATTTCAAATCCATATTTTGGAGGCTTGGTCCCCTTTAAATGCATATTTTCCTCCGCTGATGTCTTCTGATCGCCGGTCAGAGGCGGAACATGCGCAGGAGCGCGCAGAGGCTGTTGTGCGTCAATTTCCCCTGGGCTGCGTAGCGAATAACGGAAGTGAAATGATTTTTGTGTCAATATAAACGTCTGAAAATAATAACCGGAGGTTAAAATGAATGAAGGGCGACGACGAGGGAGCAAAATCGGGTGAAAACAGTTCTGGGGTGAAGCCATGAGATCTAAAACAGACTACAAGTCATATCTTCTGGATATACTGTACATGTAGTCTTGGGAACCCTAAGAATATTGGAAATTTAATAATAGTATTTAATCTAGTTTCTAAATCATACAATACGGTTTTTTTTTGTTTTTTTTTGTTTTTTAAAAAGACGAAGTTATTTCAGGATTTTATTTTGCCACATCTACCGGAAGCCCCCTGCTGTGACTGTGAGCTACAGTAAACGGAGACCCCGTCACGGAAAACGGTGGCTACTGAGGTGTACAGCTGCAGGGATGCACGACACAGAAAAACAAGGAGAGACGAGGAAAATGGACCGACGGGACCGGAAAGAAAAACACTGAACGGAAACCATCTGGGATGCTCCGACACACCGACGGCCGCCGTCTGCGCTGAACACGGACAGGGCTCGGATCGCGCATCGATCCGAATACCGGGGAACGGGAGGGGTCGATCATGGGGAACGAAGCGAGCTTGGAAGGGGGCGAAGGGCCGCCGTCTGCGCTACCGGAGGGGCTGGCACCTGACGGAAAGGGCGGCTTTGTCCGGGTCCCCGAAGGGACCCCGGTCAACTTGAGTGAACTCAGCGAGGAGGAGAGGCGGCAGCTCGCCGCGGCGACGTCAAGGGCGCAGGGCAGGCAGCCCGGAGGCGCAGCGGCTGCACGAAGGCAGGGCTTCTGCTTTTTTTTTTTTTTTTTTCTTTAATGCTCTTTAACACTCATTCTAACCTGTCAGCGATGCATGAGTAAGGAGCAAGTGGATGTGTTGTGGTTGCGTGTGCACAGCATCTAAGATCACATAAAGAGAGTCCGTTTACGTCCATCTACTCATCTGCACCAAGAAACGGATTCTTAGAGTAATGGATTATCAATAGCACCCGACAATAGGAATTGATAAAAAAATAAACACATAAAAAATGTTGATGTACGCGCGCTTAAGATTAATGCTGTATGTTTTTGTTTTTTTTAATTATTTTAATTATAATATGTGTTGAATTGCTTGACTCCGCTGTTTGTATTTCTGCGTGAGATCAGGAACGTAAGAGACACACCTCCTGTATTTGTGCGAAATGTTCGAAATGCCTGCTGGGTAAAAAAAAAAAAAAAATCTGTCGTGCCCAATATGTGTGTTTATTTATTTATTTATTTATTTATTTATCTATTTATCTATCTATCTATCTATCTATCTATCTATCTATCTATCTATCTATCTATCTATCTATCTATCTATCTATCTATCTATTTATGTCACGTCAACGACGCTTTGACAATCCGACTAAGCAAAAATCAACCTTCCGCAGACGTGAATATTTTCTCTGATGTCATGAAATGAATCGTTTGCTTCTGCTAAATGGGGTTCCGATCGCTTTATGCGGGAGATGTGCGGTGAGGATGATGATGATGTGGAGGAGGATGGGGGGGGGGGTAGAAACCTGCCAATGAAAACAACACCCTACCCCCGCCGTAATTCTTATGATTTAAAAATTCTATTCGTATTTGTGTGTGTGTGTGTTTTCAAAATTCCTCAAGGTGTAATAATAAAAAAAAAGCGCTCCCTCTAATTGGCTCCAATTGGGAGAGTTTGTTATTAATATCTCAGCTGGGAGTGGAGGAGGGGCGCATCAATATTAATATCCTATAAATAGATTGGCGGCGTTAATGTCATCGCTCCTAGACTTCCCTCCTGCTGCGTTCTGCTTTTTTTTTTTTTTTCTTCTTCCCCTCCTTCTCAAGTTGAAGTCGGGTTTCATCTTCCGGTGTGAACCCGCCTCTCAGAACGAGGCCCGTCGCTCTCCATGGTGCTGAAACACACACCGCACTGGATTGGCCAGCAGCAGCACAACACAAACACAACTACAACACTTGTGTGTAGCTATTTCAGCCAGTGAAATCAGGCATTCCTCTGCATGCATTGTAAAAAAAAAAAAAAAAGAAGTAATCAAATGCTGCATTCATTACGTATTAAACTTTATTGCCTGGGAATCTAATTTCTCTCAGACGAGACTGAGACATCAAGGACTCGCAGAACAGCAGCTGTAGAAACCGAGTCCCTTCATTCCATTTTTTTCTCTTAGGATCTAATGTTGACTTTCATGCCTAGCAGTGTGTGTAGGCTGTATGTATTGCTCATCGTGAGCTAATAGAAATACTCCACCCCCCCTTCTTTTTCTAAACCATCTACACTCCATGTCATTCAGCAGCATTCACTTTACTGTCAGATTTACCCAAGGGCTGCTAGCTACACAATTTGTGCTCACTGATGTGTTGAAATGGCCGGTGATCACAAAGAGCTGCGCTGCTATAGCGTTAATCTTCATTATTAGCGCAGTGAAGCTATATATATTTTTGAAAAACTAACAAAAATATCTCCATTTCTTAATTTCTTAATCTTTCAGGCCATCGGAATCGGATGTCCAGGAACATTCCCGGCAGGTAGGGGCCCCCAGGGGCCCTAAAGGTCTCAGTAAGAGCCGCACTGTAGACGCCTTCAACCAGGGTCCGCCAGGAAAGCCCACGCCGGGCCGCAGCCCCTCGTCCCTCAGCCTTTTTGAATCCAGATTCCGGCAAGAGCCAAAAGGCCCCGAGACCAAATCATCGGGAATGTTTGGCTCCAGCTTCCTCAGCGGGGCCAACCCGCTCAGTGCCATGTCATCTATGACCTCCTCAGTCTCCTCCTCCATATCTTCCATGGGGGATTCTGTCAACATTCCCAAGCTTGGACTATTTGGGGATGAGGAGGGGGGAGATGCACCTGCAAAACCTGAGTCCAAGCAGGGGGGAAAGCCAACAGCAAAAGGCCCTCAGCAAGGGCCAGGTCCAAAGGGCCCACAGCAGGGAGCACCTCAAAAACAGGGTCAGGGCCCTTCTGAGCAGGGACCAAAGCCAGGACAAGGCCCTCCTGGACAGGGACCCAGGCAAGGTCAGGGACCACCAGGCCAAGGGCCCAAATCAGGTCAGGGTCCCCCTGGCCAGGGGCCCCCTGGGCAAGGACCCAGGCAAGGTCTGGGACCATCAGGCCAAGGACCCAAAGCAGGTCAGGGTCCCCCTGGCCAAGGACCCAGACAAGGTCAAGGACAACCAGGTCAACAGGTCTCCAAACCAGGCCAAGGACCACCAGATCAAGGTGTCAAACAGGGTTGCCCTCCCCAACAAAAAGGTGGGCCCTCTCAACAAGGACCTGGGAAACCTGGCCCTGGGGCTCATCTTGGAGAAGCAGCCAAGAGCGGAGGGCCTCCTAGTCAGCAGGGGGCCGCAAAACCTGGAGGAGGACTCTGTCCACTGTGTAAAACCACCCACCTGAACACTGGGTCTAAGGACCCACCGAATTACAACCACTGCACAGAGTGTAAGAACCAGGTCTGCAGCCTCTGTGGGTTCAGCCCCCCAGACTCAGCGGTAAGACAGCCGTTGCATTATTTATTTTGTTTTCATTTTCTTCTCATCATTATTGTATAAATGTGAACATTTTTTGTGTTCAGCTATAAGTTTTCCAAATGATTAATATTATATTGTCATGCAATAATCCAGTCAGCTGCCGGGTATAATGGCTTTTATCTCATAAAGTAGAAGTTCATGTTATTGATGGCAGTGGGTGGAAAAGGTCATACATTATTAAATTTTGTGTGAAAAATATAAAATTATTCAGTTCCCTCAGTCCACATCACACTATTTCATCTTTAGTGTGTTTGTTTACTTGTATTTTCTCAGGCTAAAGATATAATTTTTCCCAACAAAATGTGAAAAGTAAGACTAAATAATTTAGAAAGGGCAGTTTTACTGCTGTTAAATCAAATGCTAACTTGTTAGTAGCATCCTGTTTTGTGAGCTGAGTGAAGGGAATGTGTCTTATAATAGTTGTGCACCATTTGAGAAACAGAGGGACCATATGGGTGCAGGGAATGTTGATCAAGGTGACTCATGTCATGTCCACAGGAAGACGCTGTGCCAGCCTGAGAGGAGACTCCATCACACATGGACATTAAATGCTAGTGGGTCATGACTAAAGCACAACAAAATGACTGGGGCTTCCTGCTTGAGCTGCTTCTTTGGCTTTTTTATTCTGAAGCTGTTATAGTATCGTTGTTGGGTTTTTTTAACAGACTGATTAAATTTGATCAATTTAATTATTTAATTATTAATTCATCTTACCAAATCACAACATAACTTATATCAAGTGAATTTACAAGAAGAGACGGTTTTGACCGATTCAACCCAACTATTTCCCATGAGGAAGCATTTGTTAATAGTGGTGAAGAAAAACAGCACTTAACAGGCAGAAACCTCGAGCAGATCCAAGAATCAAGGTCCTCTTGTGAAATGAAATTTGGGGTGAAATTAGAGAGCGAGCAAGAAAACTGAGAGAGGTGGAAAGAGAAAGGGTGTAGGCATGTGCATCCACAATAACAATAAGAGCTACCATACAAGAAAAAATATATTTTAGCCTTAAGAAGTGCTACAGTTACAATGATGACAGCAATGAGATTGACGATGATAAAAGTAGTTACAGTAATAATGTTAATGGTAAAGGTAACAGTGATGATGACGTCATTCTCAGTCAATCATCATCCCAGAAGCTGATTGGTCCACGGTAACTTGCCAGCTACTTCAGCACGAAGACTGTTCAGAAAATGGATTTTGACCTCCGTCAAGGAGGTGAAGTGATCCGTTTGGATTGTTTGTCTGTCAGGACAACTCAGAAAGTTATAGACAGTGCACGCATTTGTTGTTCTGCACACTCAGTTATCAAATTGTCAACACTAGTCCTTTAAAATGCATTTGTTTGCTTACAGTGGAAACCAAGGACATATTCTGAACGCCAAGCAAAGAAAGCCATAGTGTAATCAGTCTTTTTGGGCAAGCAGGTATTGAAATATACTCTATGTTCAGAACAGATAATGAAACTCTTTATGATGTCCTGACTTACATACACAATACCTGCATGAAATGAGAGAACAAACATTGATCCGTGAATGGTATTTGCCCTCCTGCAAACAGTCTGTTCCTCTTGGTTACAGGTTTTTTTAATTGCTGAATGCAAACATCTGCAGAAATAAAAGATTTTTTGATGTTAATTTAATTGGAAAAAAGCTTTTAATCATAAAATTAAAAAAAAACCTCCCTGGCAAATGATTATATCATTTGATTGGCAAAACAGGATTCAACATTATTTCAACAATAATTTCAATTATTTCAGCCACTTATAGGCTATCCCAGCCAGCTACAGACACAAAGTGGGGTACACACTGGACAGTTGCTGCCCTCAAAAAGATTTTAGTCAAAAAAAAGTTGTTTTTTTCACTATTGTTAAGCTTGCCTCTGTTTGTCTTGTAATTACTTAACACATTAATATCTGCTCATAAACCATTTTTTTGTTTTTTTTTTGTTTAGGGAAAGGAATGGCTGTGTCTCAACTGCCAGATGCAGCGAGCAATGGGAGGTATGGATCCCCCAGGTGTGACAAAACCGAAACAGGGCTCAGCACCACCCTCTCCCCAGAGGCAAACACCCGGCAAACCTGGCAAGCTGTTGATAAAGCAGCAGAGCACGACTGACCAAGGTTTAACACCACCAACCACACCAAGGCAGAAATCCCCGGGTGTGAGCTCTCCTGGACCGCTTTCCCCAGGCTCCTCTGCCGCCGGATCGCCCAAAATCGACCCCAAGACAGGACGCCCGATTCAACCAAAGTCCAGTCCTCAGCAGTCTCCAGCTAAAGCCAAACAGGAGTCCAGTTTCTTCGGTGGCTTTGGAGGTATCAGTCTGGGAGGCATAACAGACGCAGCTAAACCTTCTGCATCTGCCTCAGAGTCTGTCACAGGTAAACTATTCAGTGGATTTGGCGGTTTGATGGATTCGTCAAAGCCCCAAGCGCAAGCAGCGCCCAAGCAGGAGGAGTCAGCGGCGGGAAAGTTGTTTGGAGGTTTTGGAGGTTTGACGGAATCAGCAAAATCTCCCGCTGCGGCTTCTCAGGTGTTCAGCTTTGGATCATCTCTCTTGAGTTCTGCTACTAATATCGTGTCTGGAGAGGACAAGAAAGCAGCAGATTCTCCTCCAGAGTCACCGCCAGACTCACCCGCTGACTCTGGACCAGGTTCCCCTCCGGATTCTGGCCCCGGCTCTCCGCCTGACTCTCCATTCTCACCTCCGGGGTCTCCTCCTGATTCAGAATCCGCCCCTGACACCCCACCTGCGTGGTCCAGGAAACCCCTCAGAGCCACTTCTGTGGAGCGGGAAGAGAAGCCCTCAGCTGCCCCTGCCTCAGCGACCATTGAAAGCTGCCCTCTCTGTAATGTGGAGTTGAATGTTGGATCAGTAGACGCACCCGACTACAGCCTCTGCACCGAATGCAAGAAGAAAGTGTGCAATCAGTGTGGCTTTAATCCGACTCCCCATTTAGGAGAGGTAAGAAAGCTTTTTAGATCCCTGGCTACTTTAACAGCTGTGTTTGCTTTTAACACACTGCATCCATCCGTAATTTATGCATTCTGTGCTATATAAATAGAACACAAACATCCTCTAGACGTTTCGTTGAAGTGGGTCACTGTGAAGATATCATCATCATGAGCTGCAGAGTTTTCAGCTCTGCAACTTTCCCCCCATTGGCATCCAGCAAAACACTCTAAAGGGAGCATGGTACATTGTAATACATTCTTAGCGTTTCATTTGTCCCAAATAGATGCTATAAGGATGTCTTTGCGCTCCTGACCACTGATTAAATAGATCAGCTCAATTATGCTGCATTTTAAAATGGCAGTTTAATTACTATTAATTTTTCTTTGGTGCAATCAGCAGTGTGAAAATGAATTAGGTTATTTGAATGGATGTCTCATCACCAAAGAGCACTTCAAGCAATTGACTCTGAAACCAAATACTGTGCATGTGTGTACAGTAATGTATGTGCATTTGTGTGTCTGAATGCACAAATGCCCTCTGGGTAATTCTTGTATTGTGATGGTGTATTATCATACGGATATGATGCTTGTATGTTTTCTTGTGTGAGTGTGCCAGCTTTGTCTAATGATGACTTGGGAACCCGACACCTTCAGCCATCGGCCTGTCCCTTTAAGTGTGGGTACGGCCTATTTGGTGTTACTGTGGTGTTTGGTCTCATATGAAAGATCAGATGATGACAAGACTGTGTTGACTTCCATTTAACAGATGGTGCTCTTATTGTGATGGATGAGTATATTATAAGAAAAGAGGCCAAGGAGCGCCTTTGGTCATGTAGTTTCTTGGTAGTCTTCTACTATTGACCAACCAAAAGCCATGGGTCACTGACAGTACGCCGTTCTCTTATATCCATTTGACACGGTCATGTGATTCACAATCACATGTCTGCCGACCAGCAGATCGACTCAGGCCTCACGTGTTAGCCAGTTTCCTAGCTGCTGGTTTAAGTGTGTCTTTGGTAATCTGGATATTTCTGGCTCTTGGAGGAGACTTCATTTACAACAAGAAGAACCGTTCTCCACCTCTCCCTCGATTCAGTGCAAATGCAAATTAGTCATGTGGAATTTTTGTGAAAGAAAAGTGTGATTGAAGAGTTTCCAGTATCACTCAAATGTAAAACTTGCTAAATTTAAGAATGTAAAGTAAATAAGTAGGAAATGCTATTGTTAGCATTCTGTCAGAGAGTCAGCTGAGATCATGCTACACCTGTGTGTGTTGGTTAAATACAATCCTGCACAACCAAAAGCAAGGATGCATTACATATAATTTGGTTGGTTGATATAGAAATGCTGGATATTGATGTAAAGAATTGCAAAGTATTTATTTGGTGCTGTCTAAATGGTGGATCTTTTGGTTTAAGTTTTCAGATTTATGTCTCTTCTGAGCTCTTCTGGCATAATGAGGAGCTGAACTGTGCAATCGCTTAATTAAAGCTCAGCGTAGAGAAAAAATGTAATTATGCCAGAGAGATGGACATCCAAGCTTCTCATGCTCTAATTGTATATAGATTTGCTGTTTGAACACCGGCCACCTCAGCCGTCTTTGACCAACAAGTTAAACGTTAAATCGGTAGAAAAGGCACAGGCGCACCTCAGCTGCGTCATCGACTCACCACGCACTGTGTCTCACTTCTGTGTCATCCGCTGTCACAATGTTAGCTGCCGGTGGGAGTTCGTTTGCTGACGCATGAGAGTGTGTGTACCTGAGCGTGAGTGTGACTCTGTGTGTGTGTGTGTGTGTGTGTGTGTATGTGTGTGTGTGTGTGGGAAGTGAACAATATGTTATATTTGTAAGACTGTTAAGTTCTGCGTGATGCAGACTGGACAGGGTGGTGTGAACCTCCTCATTGTTGTTTGTCGTAGTCAAAATGACAAAGTTAAGAGTGCCTGCATGCTGTGTGTGTGTGTGTGTGTGTGTGTGTGTGTGGTGTTTGTCCCTGTGTGTGTGTCTGAGTGTGTGTGGTATGTAAGTGTCAACACGTGTGGGAGTGTTTGTGAGTGTAGGAGTGATCTGTGTTTCCTAAAAGAATTTAAAGGTCAACAGGAAGCTGTGTCGTGTCTGTCAGGGTTTGATCCCTGATTCAGGTGTCTCATGTTTCACCCTCATAGATTTTCACTTCCTTTTTTTCCCTCCATCTTTCTTTCATTTTCCTCCATGAGCCCTTTTTTTTTATCATCTTTCCCAGAACCTAATTTCCCTCTGTTTTATGTCTTCCTCCCCCTTATCCTTTAATCTTGTCTTATCCTTATAAGACCGAGTGGAGACTCCCTTTAATGCCAGTGGTTTCTCGCTGCTCATCCTCTTTTTAAACGCAGTGCTTTCCTTTGTGCCATCCCTTTGCGTCCGTCAGCGTCGCTCCTTTTGATGTAGGGGAAGCCTGTAAATGTTGTCTGCGTCTAGCGCTCGTCAGCGATGTTGCTGCAGCTCAGACTCATCGTCACGTTTGGCCTTATCGGAAATGAACGCGCTCGCCGGAGAAGTGTTATGTAAAACGGGATGGGCTCTGCTCTGCTAACAAGCGTGAGGAAAAGGATCCAAGATAGAAGAGGAGCTGCATGCAGAACCTACACCAACAAAAAAACTACATTTAACATTTATTTCCACAAACTGTGAAATAAGAGATTTCATTTGGTTTGGTTAATAGTCTGCAGTTTAGGATTTGATCTTGTTTACAAGCGTCTTATCACAGCTACAGTATAAAGCTGACAAGTTATTTTTACTCACCAGGTGATTGTGCTCTAATGCTTTAATATCAAATGGCTTCCTTGGCCTTAATTATTGAACACTGCAAGGATAATGGAGGATCGTAGCAACTACAATACTTTGGTCCAAAACTCCTCTTTTATTCTTTAATGATTTGAAAATCATGACTGTGAAATAAGTGATGTTAAAAACCGAGGATAAAATTTTTTGCGTCCTTAATTTGATGCTGCAGTGATAAATAGGTCATCCTTTTCTGCTGTCAAAGAGACATTCTGTTTCCTCTTGAAGATGCAAATTTAAAAAAAGTTCTGCGTTGTGATGATTCAATTTATTCCCTTTCTAAAGTTAGTTTAGCTTAGCATGAAAACTGGAAGCAAGAAGAAATAGTTAGCCTGGTTCTGTCCCAAGGAACCGACCATCACTTCTAATTCACTCTTGTCAACCTTCATAGATTACTTAATCCATGTAGTGTAAATACAAAAAAATATTTTCCAGACAGACACAGCTCCATAGTCACAGGTCATTGTTGTCTCACTTCTTAAGAAAAATTGATTTAAACAACATGAGATCTCTGTCTTTCTCTTCGTGAAGCTGATTTATGCGGCCTTGGGGCGATGTGGCACGTAAGACTGTCCTGTTGGGCCTAACCTGTCATGAATGAATCTGTTGTCATGTTTAATGACATTACAGAGGCTAATATTCACGCTGTGTCTACGACTTTTTTCCCTTTATTTTAGACCTAATTTTAGAGCTGTTTTTCCTGTAAGGTTGGAATTATGCATAGATTAAAGCTTTGGTTTCCTCATTTAATAGTTATAGTTCAGGTTGGATGTTTCGTCCATTGACTGAATATGAGACAGTTCGATACATTAAATGTATTCGTGCCTGCTGGTTTCAGTTGCTGGGCCCAGGCCCTGCGCATCTTCACCAGACATGTTAACATGAACACGTGTCTTCCTCCCTCATTGTTATTCTGTGGTCGTGGGTGCAGAATAACAACGAAAAAAGGCTCTGAGTCTGCATTGGCAGATAAAGGCCTCCACCACAGATCACGGATATACAGTAAACACAGAAATGAGATATGAATCTGCTTTTTTACAGTAGTTGATCATGTTAGTGTGTTGGACCTGTACAGTCCAGTTGCCTCACAGCTTTGCCATCTTTTTGCCCAGGAGGCTGAAGTGTACAGAAATAGTCGCAGCTACAAAAGATCCTCAAAGGGGAGAACAGAAGCTACTGCAGGGCAGCTCTCTATGTCTCTCTCTCTCCCTCTTTCTCTCTCTCTCTCTGTTCGAGCTCCTTTGTTTTCCCTCTTTCATATTTGGTCCTTTTCAAAACGGGGTCTATCAACCACACCAGGAAACCCATATACCCCACCCCCCCATCCCCCCACAGCCACCTTGGAAGGCCTGAAATGGAAGTTATTTTTATCCATTAAATGAGCTTGTGTGTGTGTGTGTGTGTGTGTGTGTGTGTGTGTGTGCGTGCGTGCGTGTTTGTTAAATTGAAATGTCTTCAAACACTGCAGATTGCCTCTTTTCTTTCTTTTCTTTCTTCTATAAAACATCTCTTTCTCCTCCGCCGCAGAACGATCTCCCATGATCCTCTTTTTAAGGTGCTGGTGCTCGCATTTTTAGCAAGGGTCGTGTTTTAGCCGCTGATCCTTCGAGTGCTGAAGATTTGGGTAAAAGCCAAGACATCCTGTGTGCCAGCGCTGAGCCCTGATGAGACGGAGAGGCAAGGACAGGCGGGCGGAGACACTCAGACGCTTGAAAACACACATTCTGGCTTTGGCCTCGTCGAGTTAGCACAGGCTGTTACATCCTGACCGTCGCTGCCCGCGCTCCCTTTGAACACCCAGTTCATTTCTGCAACAGGAGAGTCTCTGTCCATAAAAATTGATATTCAATAGATGAGCCTGAAGCAGAGCGACGGTTTAGGTTCAGGTTTCACCTCCAAAAATCATTTCCATGCATTAAAACCCCAAGTGGGAAGTGGGTTAACTTTTTCCACCATTAAAGCAGAAACAGTTCATCCTTATTGGAAAAAGTTTAAACTGGTTAAAGATTGCAGCAGGAAGGTTGAAGTTAAATTGATGTGGCAATGTGGAGATAAGCATCTGGTCACGGGTTGTACCTGTTTAGTCAATCAGCAAAGGTTAAAACCAGCAAATGCAAACAGCTCGAGCAACAGAATGTGTCGTCTTCTCTGCGATAGAGTACGAAAGAATGAAAAAGTGCTATGAAATATGGAACGGACAGACTGCATGTGAAAGCGAAGCAGCCTAAAAAAGTGGAGCGAAGGAGGAGAAAGAATACTGTGATGATCTGACGGGAGGAGAGAGGATGGGGGGATGTCACAAAGGATATGGGTTCCATCCCATGCTGCCCTAAGCAGTTTTGGGCCATGACAACCTGACTACTGCGGTTTGCTTCGGCGCTCATGAGTCACGCCTTAGGGGCCACATTAACAGCACCTATAGGCTGAATTCACCGTCAGGCCGGAAACATCTGAGGAAGCAAAAACACTAACAAATGCAATCGTGTGAGAGGAAATCAGGATACTTAGACGTATCGTTTGTTCCATGTGTCATGGCCTTGTTACACTCTGAATTCTGTCGCTATGATCGGATTCAAATCTGGGTCTGCATTCAGCTGTGCATTTTGGTGGAACAGCACGAGCTGTCGGTCCATGGCTACTTTTTATTTTGATTTTCCTGCAGTTATTTTTCATGAAAGTGACAAAATGAGCATGTATAGCAGTGTTTAAAGAAAAATTTGTCTGGAAGTTGTACCTATGATCAACTTAAACCTCCAATCAATGCTTTCTTGGCTCGTGATCCACCTTTGAAAATGTTTTGAACTGAAATGAAGATATCAGAGCAGCAGTACTGATTACTACTTGACGCAGTACTTGACGCAAACGTCAAGTTTACAAATGTGTTTGTTAAATAAAGCCCTCGGCCAATCAGGCCTCGCCTTGACACTGAGTGGACGAGACAGAAGGAATATCTCTCCGCATTCCACGTCTCATTTCTCTTCTGACACAATTTCCCTGTCCGTCTGCGCTAAGTAGCTTCATAGTGAAAAATCCTCTGCTAACGCAGGGTAGCTACAAAAAGCAACACATGCTCATTGAAAATTTCTTTAATGACAATCTGTAACAATGATACTAATATGATATTAATATTAGCACAATATGATGTTGTCTTAATTAATATTGTACAGGGCAGTGATTAATGACTGTAGCTTGGAGCAAATGAGATAAAAGGGATTTGACGTTTGATTTCCACTGTTGCAACCCAGACTGAATATGCAAAAAAAAAAAATTCTGAGTACATATAAGATGTTCCTCATGTCTATTATTGCATATCAGATTCAGTTTTATGCACAGAAACACGTGTTTTCTATCATTCTGGCATTTTTTTTCACTTAATGAAAGGAAACTCATCAAGAGAGAAGAAGTACGTTCAGACTCTTCTGTTTTCTGTCAGCTTTCAGTCAGTTTTTCAGAGAGGAATGAAGAATTGGATAATTTGTTTTTGTTCTGTCCTCGTTAACCCTGACAATGGTTACTCAGACGGCTTGATGCAGCTTCTTTCAGCACTCTAGTTCACTCATATTCATTTTCCATTTCCATCTGAAATCTGACGAGCACAGCCATTGTCCTGGTTACCAAGCAGCGAAAGCTTTCAAT
The DNA here is from genome assembly GCA_013358685.1 of Antennarius maculatus. Lineage (NCBI taxonomy): Eukaryota > Metazoa > Chordata > Actinopteri > Lophiiformes > Antennariidae > Antennarius > Antennarius maculatus. The sequence continues at coordinate 5,503,420 of CM023627.1, forward strand.
TTCTGCAGCTTCTCAGTTTAGACTGCACGTCTTGTTTTGAGATTGAATATAACTGCGTCTTAGTTTCCCAGTTTGCAAGCTAACTATATTGAGTTCCATGAGTTGAATGAGATTTACGCTGACACATCAGCAACGATCATTTGCAAAGCACCCATGTAGACCATTAATCCAAAGATTGGAACATTTATAATGGTGGGACATTTATTAGGACAAAGATCTTTTTTGGCTACCAGAAGCTGAGCCGTGATGTTCCGCTTCCCACGTACTGCATTATAATGAAGTTGAACACTCAGCAATGCTCATCAGTGAGATAAGGGCAGCGACTTCCAGACATTACTTCAGTGATGAAAGGTGACTTAAGCGTGACTGCATGAAGGGCAGTGGTCCTCCAACCATAAATGAGATCTCTGTCCTATTTTCTGCACTTGTCTTGTCTGATGAGGAAAAAGTATGTTTTAATAACCACTGATACACATTGATTCCATAGATTATATCCTTATTTTTTATGGTGTTATACAAACCAATATTATTATACAGAGAGGATTATAAGAAAAACACCAGAGTCCTGTAGGCCCACATATGAGGATTTAAATATGTTTAGCGAGGCCTGAAATGTTTGCACTCAGTTGCACTTCAGAAATAATTATGATAGATAATTCATGAATTTTCTATTGCACATCTGCATTTTATTTGCCCCAAAACACATACAATATATCCATAGTTTTGCAAGTAATTGGGATTTTGACATTCTTCATATGAACAAACTTTTTTGCAATTTTTCACAAAATTGATGTGATGAAGTCTTATTATGTTCTGAAAAGTTTCAAATTTAACTGGTGGGGACCTAAAAAACAAAAAAACAAAACCCACACAAGCCACATCAAATTCATTTTTAATCTTTAGTCTAACATTTTAAAGTGATTCTTGGCATTTATCCTGAACTGCAGCTTTCCCTTCCTTCCCAGCAATTGATTAACAGATTTATGGGGTGATAATGTTAAGCCTGTTGGCAGGAGCTGGTGATGAGTCACCTCCAATGTCCGTTAAGCTCCTTCACTTCTGCTGCTTCACCCTTTCCCTCGCAACACTATTCTCCTTTTCTAGTTTCATCCTGTTTGACTTAGCTTCTGCTCCAGCGTGACACCATGTCCCTTTCTCCTCACGTGTCATCACATTTTCTCTGCATCTCCATCCTCTCCTCTGTTGTCATCCGCTGTCTCATTCTTCTCTCGATCCTCTTGTTCTCCAACTGTCAGTGCCAGGCTCTATCTGCCTTAAATGGGTAAAACCCAGTTTGCATCTCATCTTCTTCAAAGAGTTGCACAGACTTTTTGCTACAGTCCTAATCCAGGCTGGAAACAATAACTATAGATCCATAGCTCGCGCTGTCTCAATATTTGGTTACTGTCTGCCATTTTTAGCCACCTCCCTGAGCTGCTGCAGAAATCTTGAAGAAGATTTACAGAGAAGGAAAAACTAGTCTTGATCCATCCTTATTCATCCAAGTATGAGCCAACATTTTTATTTGAGAAAAGTTTTTTTTTTTAAGTCTGTCATCAACACCATCACAAACTTATTTGACTCGTGCTTTCAGGAATCATGTGATGCTGTTTACAGAACTCGTCACAGCATCAGACAGGAATGCACACTGTCATGTCAAATTTATCCAAAATCCTGCTGCAGGAAAGATAAAATATAAAGATAAAAATATGCCAGTCTTAGTATTAATTAAACAGGGCTAAAGGTTGCATGTGGTAATCTCTAAAGATCCACTCCAAAAATGACACCTGTGTCAGGTAGTTTTGGTGAGAATTCTTCTCTGACTGTAAAATGACAAACTAATTGTGAGAAATGTGCTCACTTTTAAGCTGATTGTCATTACTGCATAATCAGTTAATACATTTTAGCAGCAAGCCATTATCTATGGCATTGTTAGGAAACTTAGAAAGTTATGGGATAGATCAGAGGGATTTATACCCCTTTTACCTACACATCAATTACATTGTAGCACTTATTTTTCTAATTTTGGGGATAGGCATTGAATTTGAGAATGAAGTTTGTGTCTGGAGCTTGTTCATTTTTAAAGCTTTTTTCATATGCAGTAAATTCAACAAATTTAATTATTTATATTTAGTTATTGTTTTGCATTTCCATGATAGCAGCATATACTTCTTCTTAACTGTGAGGTTATTTGTCAAAGCAGACCGTAGAAACTGTATTTTGATTCTCTGGCAATTTTTTCACATATATGAGGACTTTGCTAATTAAAAAATATGAAAATCTTAAATACACGTACATGTCTGTAGGACAGGATGTTCTGATGTGCTTTTTACTCTATAACAGATTTTTGTGATGTTAATGCTATATATTGCCATGGCAACCATGTGCTGTCACATATGGGTGTCGAATAAACTGAGCTGTACTTTAATTAGAATATTTTTGATTTTTTGGACTGTGTTTTTTCACCCTGCTGTATCAGTCACCATCTCTCTTGCTGCCTGCTCTCTGGTTTAACCGATGGGGCCCTTCAAGATGGAGAAACTCCCGTCTTGATTCCTCCCAGCAGGGTCAGCTGAGATGTGTTTTATTGGTAGCGTAGCACATGCATTCGCATTCAGCTCATAAACAACAGACAGACTTTAAATGAATTACAGTGATTTTTTTGTTGTTGTTGATTGGACACAGAAAATCTGATTCTTTGTCTTCTGTTGTATCAAACAACAAAGCATTCTTTGCCTGACATGCTTGGATTAATTGCATTACTGGACATGTTGTGTCCTGTGATGTGACTATTGTACATAGCCACATGCTGAAACAGTGCATTGTTTAGCTGTAGTCTGCAGGTTAATCATTCTTCCTAAAAGCTTCCTTCTGTTACACCCTGACCTGATGCACGGTGGCTTTTACCTTATTTACTGCGACTATGCTGCTGCGACATCCCCTTCCCTCTTATTTCGTCCTCCTGCTGTCTCTATCTTTATTTTTACAGTTCCTGCAGAGACGGGACTTGCCTGCTGCATGACTCAACATGCAGTCAACAGACCTCTTCTCTGAAGCTGGAATTTAGCATAAATCCTGCTGTTAAGCCATGTGCAGGCATTTGCAAGAGTGGTGTCACAGAGAGATGTTTGAGCACTTGGTGCAATGTGCGGTGAGGTGTTTACGTCAGAGTGGAGGATGGTTGAAAACATGCTGACTGTTACCTCTTCTCAGACTCAGACAGTGTTTATTTCCTAAAATCCCAAATAGTCTGTCATCACTTAGATTTCACTTAAACCAAAGCCAAACTAGATACTAAATACCAATAACGGCTGCAACCGATGAATTACAGCCCCTTGTAGGGCCATCAGCTTAGCAAGCCTCTCTGGAGCCCTGTGTTTAAATGATCACCAGGAAATATAACAGTGATAAAATGCTGTAACGGGATGGATTTAACGCTGTGCTGAGATCACAGATAAGAACAGCCTCACCATAAAAGTGTTGTGGGTAAGTGTAACATTCCAGATGATGTTAAAGTGGACAATGTGATTGCATTATTGTTCTTTAAGACTAAACAGCATAGGAAATATTATTTTAATTAGGTTTTTAATGGTCACTGAATCTAAATAAAATGTGCAGGGGCAAACAGTTACAGTTTCCTGACTTACACAATCCTGCAGAACATTCTTGTTTTTAACTCTTGAATGATTGTAATCGGTTAAATTAGCGGCTCAGGTTACATGCGTTCAACTATCGTGTTCTCCAGGTCAGTCATAAAGAACACTAATATGCATTCAAAGACTGTCTGTTCCATCTACTCAGGTCATCCAACACTTTCTGACATGCCCCGGAAACCCCTGTTCCATCACCATGCATTATGCATGCGCCTATCTTCTTAAGTCGCATAAATGCGAAAGCTTCCCTTGAAATGGAATAAGCTTGACTGGCACCTTGTCACGGTGACATTTTGACTGTGTGGAAACATGTTTCATATATCCGTGTCAGAATTAAAGGTTTACACTCCACTTGGAATTATTTATGAAGATGTTACAACAATGTTGTCGAATAATTTCAAGGCAGTCAAAACTGTGCCTCACACAACGGTGTAACAGTATGCAATTCATCACTAATGGATTTATTTAACTCCAAAAATAAAATGTCTTTTTTACTTTTATCTTACAGAAAGAATGGCTTTGCCTCAGGTGTCAGACCCAAAGAGCCATGTCCGGACAGCTCGGAGAGATGCCGCCTCCAGCTATGACCTCCCCGAAGAAGCAACCCGCTCCTATTCCTGCTCCTTCGTCCACTCCCTCCCCAGCTGCTGTAGACAATAAACCTGTGTTAGAATCAGCAGACCTTACCCTACCAGCTCCCGAGGCCAAGGTAGTATCCACAGCCATTTCTACATCTCCCTTAACTTCTGATCCCAAAGTCCCTCTTTCTGATAGCACCCACCAGGAGACACCAGAGTCAAACGATCAAAAGCAACCAGAACCTGAGCCTGTAACTCATCTTGTACAAGAACCTCCAGTTTCAGATAGTGTACCTGTGAGTGTCCCTGCTCTATCAGTTGAGCGACAGTGGAATAGCTCTGAAAATATCACAGCAGTGCAATCTCACCCTAAAACTGAGTCATCCAATGCTGATCAAAAAATACAAAGTGTGATTGTCAGTGACATCCCAGCAGTTGTGCAACAACAGAGTAGTTCATTGAAAGCAGCAGAGCACCATATTCATTCTGAGACTGAGCCATCCAATGTGAAGCAACAAGTGCAGAGCGTACCTGTCAGTGAAATCCCAGCCGTTGAGCAACAGCAGAGTGGTTCTAAGAATACGACAGAGGGCCTTTTTCTCTCTGTTCAAAGTGAGACACCAAATCTATACAGTGATGCAGTTTCAAATGAGACAGCAGCAGCCCCTGTTGAGGCAGAAATGCATCCAGATGACAAGTATGTTCAGAATGCGGTCGCACCACCCCTGACTGACAGAGAGAAAGAAGAAGAAGTAGTCTCACAGGAGTTTGATCCACAGTCAGAAATCCCAGCTACAATTGAAAAAGAGCAGAAAATAACAGCAGTAGAACTTGATAAGACGAGTGTGCATCCTCAGATAGATAATACTGCCGCAGGTCAAACCACATTTGATACAGATAACACAGTTTTTAATAGCAAGAACGTCACAAAAAATCTTGAGAGCGACAGTGTTGCACCTGATGTGAACTTAGAAATTATGGCTGAGAGTGGAGGTGTCTCTCCTTGTTCAGTTGAGGTTCTAGAAAGAACTCCTGTTGCCAATATCAATGTCCTTAAAATTGGTGACATGCAGCAAGAACAAGAATCAGCACCAATAAAAGTTGTAGAAAAGGAATGCTCTCCAGAAGTGCCAGAGAACAAACATTATGTCTCAGCTTCACAGGAGAGAAGTCTCACTAATAAGGTTGAAAACAAATCTACAGAGCAGCATGCTCCACATTATTCAGCAAGAACTTCACTTCCTATTACTTTAGTTCAAGAAGAAACCAAAGCTCCTGAGAAAGCTGAAGAGGAAAAAAAGTTTGGTAGTAAAGTCTTTGAAAAAGCCGATATTGATGGGGAAATAGCTGAGCAGGAAATATCTGGAAAGACAGATGTGGAAGCATTGGCTGAGACAAAAATGATGAAAGACAATGCTGATGTAAAAAATGTTGGGGAGGAAGCCACCAAAATAGAAAAAAATGAGGACAATATTATTGAGAAAGCAGGAATTGAGAATGAATCCTCTAATAGCAAAGCAGTTGAAGAGGAGGGAATTCAGAATAATCGAGCAGAGAGGGCTAATAAGATAAAAGCTGATGAAGGGAATGCTGTTGAAGGAAAAGAAATTCAACAGGAAACAATGAAGATGGAAAATAACCAGAAAGCTCAAGAGAAGAGGGTTAATAAAGCAGAATCAGCTCCCACTCCCTCTTCTACTGACACAGGGAATGCTTATCCAGTAATAGAGCAGAAAGAACCAGAAACAGTCAAAGAGCTTGACACTGCTGTTTCTAAAGAAACCCCAGTGCATAAAGAGGAGGAGCAAACCCCTCCTGAAACAATATTAAAAGCAGACGATAAATTTCAGAGCGCAGTTGTAATGTCTGATGATAAGGGCAGTGTTACAGAGTCAATATCCACTGTAGAGATAGTGTCAGATTTCACCATGGAGACACAAATCAGAGATAAATCCTGTGAGGTTGACACAGAAACTGATTCAAGGAAGACAAACAGTAGTGATGAAAATCAACATGAAATAGAGAAAGAGATATTAGTTCTGACAGACAATGAAGACAAACTGCTGGAGAAAGTCACAGACCGAAAAATATTAATCAAAGAAAAGGAAGAACAGCAAGACAAAAATGCAGCACAGCTTGTTGTAGGCGACATCCATGATCCTATTTCAGGATCAGAATCAAGCAAATCCTGTGACAAAGACGGCAGAGTGCTGCTTGATGTTGGAAAAATCACAATATCAAAGAAAGCTGAAGAAGCAGAGACAGCGTTTGAAAATGGAGGTGTGTTTGTATCAGTAGTTTCAAACCCAGTAGAACCTGAAATCCCGGTCTCTGTAGTAAGTGAAGACAATAAAACCCCAAAGGAGAAGAATAATACAGAGGAACCACAGGCTGCAGCTCAACTTCTGAGACAGTCCAATGATGACGATGCAGTCTTTGAGGTGACAATAGTACTTAGCATATGTGGTGGTAGATTATATACTCTATTATCTTACAAATGTTATTCCTCCTATATGTGAAAATACTGTATATGTAGGAATATTGATGTTTTTGAAAATGGAAATGTCTGATGCACTGGAAAAAATACACATTTTTAACTGATGGGTTTCAGTCAACATATTTCACTCTTTCATTCTCACTTGTTAGTCCTCAAAATGCTACATATGCACATGCAACAAGCGTACTAATTTACATTTAGGTACTTTTTTTTTCTTTATTGTGTCATCTGACCTTGTCTTCTCTCAAATCAACAGGTTAAATCAGTTGAGACCTTGAAAGAGCTAGGAGAAATAGGTGCCAAGGAGGGCAGTCCTACCAGCCCATCAGACCTAGCAAAATTGGAAAGCACTGTCCTTCCTATTCTTGAAGCGCAGGCAAGCACGCAACCAAAGGATGAGGAGAAATTAACAGACACCCTAAAGAACAGACGGAAATTAGAGGTGCTTCCTCTCTCGCCTGACTCACCTAGCTCAGAGGATGATAGAGAACTTTCTACCAAAGGTACCACAAAGAAAAAGCTACTAGTGCCCATGGATGTCAGAGCTGATTCCCTTGATGATAGCAGTGAAAGCTTTGGAAAGGAAAGTCCTATGTCAGGTGATGATGAAGAGTTCATAAGAAAACAGATCATGGAAATGAGTGAGAACGAGGATGCTTCCCCATCTGATGAGGAAAATTCAATCCATCGCAAGATAAGAGAAGATGAGAAGAAAAAAATGGAACAGAAAAAAATCGAGGCTGGACAGAGGAGCGCATCAGGGAAAGCCAGGCGTCTTACAAAGAAAAGCACTATAAGTCCAGATGATGAAGAAAAGCAAATCGGGGTTTCTGTGGATAAACCCGACAAAGACAGAGAAGAGGAAATAAAAGACCAGGACGTTCAGACTGGTACGGCAGTTCGCAAATTCCAAACAATGGAGCTCAATACAACCAGCAGCTCTATACGTTTACCTATTGATGATGGAGAGCTAGAAATGGAAAGCCTTACTGACTCTCCAGATGATCGTTCTCGAGGTGAGGGGTCTTCGAGTCTACATGCATCCAGTTTCACTCCTGGGACATCTCCAACATCCATCTCATCACTGGATGAAGATAGTGACAGTAGCAGTCCCAGTCATGGTCGTTCTGGTGAGAGCAAACAACACAGGAAAGCCAAACACAGACAAACTGGTCAAATACTACCAACTATTGAAGACTCTTCTGAAGAAGAAGAGTTACGGGAAGAAGAGGAACTCCTTAGGGAGCAAGAAAAACAGAAAGGCTCAGGGAAAAAGTCCAAGAAAGACAAAGAAGAAATTCGAGCACAGAGGAGGCGAGAGCATCCAAAATCAACACCAAGCAACCTGTCCCCCATTGAAGATGCCTCACCAACAGAGGAACTGAGGCAAGAGGCTGAAATGGAGGAGATCAGACGATCATCCTGCTCTGATTTCTCTCCCAGTATTGATTCAGATCCAGAAGGTTTTGAAATTCATGCTGCAAAGATTGCAGCAGTCCAGAAAACATATAAACTGCCAACATCAGTATCTCTTCACTCCCCAACAGATCAAGAAACTAATAAGCCACAGAAGAAAACGTTGAAATCTGCTGATGAGGCTTATGAAGAAATCATTTTGAGGGCTACATCTCCAACTGCTGACAAAGCTGAGATTCAACCAGGAAAAGAGTCCCTTTATGGTGGCATGCTCATTGAAGACTACGCCTATTCATCTCTCATAGACAATTCAAACGCTGATTTTGGGGAGCCAGAAAAGATGGTTGTTCCTGCTCAGCCCAAAAAGCTAAGGTCTCCAGATGAAGTTTATGAGGACATGATAAAGAAAAGGAAAGAGTTCATGCAGCTGGAGCAGGAATATCAAAAGATGCAGCCCAAAAATGAAAGTACTAACCCAGAAATTATCTTGCATCCTCCTGAGAACACCCTCTCCAAAAGCAGTGCAGTCACATCAGGCAAAGATGGAAAACCATTGTTGGATGCTGAAACTGCCTATGAAGAGCTAATGAAAAGAGTGCTGACTCCTGGAACTAGCCCAACTCAGCAGGAGCCAGACATGGAAGCCATCGCTTCTAGAAGGGCACTCCATCCCATCCCAGACTTAAAAGTGACGCAGTGCTCTTCAGGAGAGTTGTCTTCTGATGATGAGAGTATTAGCAAAACAGGAGAGGAGACAACTGCAGTGTCAGACACGACATCCGCCATGCAAACGGAGCTTGTGACAAAGGTTTCAGAGCCGTCCCTATCATCTGAATCGGATAATCAAACTCATGCCACATTTCCAGAATCCCAGGCTGACCTTGTGGATTTATCTGGTGCACTCCCAAGAACATCAACGCGTGTTATTGCCAGTGTATCACCTTTGCCTACAGTTCCTCAGTACACACCCAGTATTCCCAGCGTAGTGTCAACTGCCCCACCGGTACCCCCTAAGCCTAGCATCCAACTTAAGGCTAATTCTCAGGAAAAAGCAGAAGTACCTATTGCACCACCACTGCCTCCTCCCACCCCACCAAAACCTACCGTTTTTCCAAGGAAACCTCCAGTTCCTCTTCCACCTCAGGCTTCAACAGTTCCAGTCAGGTCAGAAGAAGAGGCCATTATTACTACGGCCCAAGGACCATCCACAAGACAAGCGGGTATACCAGTGTACAAACCTCATGTTCCCCCTCCTGTTCCACCAAAGCCAACCATTCCTGTTGGGATTGGGGATAGTAGACCAGGTCAATGTGTCAAGCCACCAATTGCCCCAAAACCTGCCTCACAGCCTTCTTCTCCTGCCCATGCCGCTGCCCTTCCACCGAGACCAACTGTACTTCCGACAGGCCCGACTGAAATAGCCCTGAATCTTAGCCCTTCTTCTGAAAGCAAACCATTTCAACCCTCACCAAAGTCTCCTTCTTCTCCAAGATATGCAAGGAATCTGCGTGACACATATGTGGTCATCACACTGCCATCTCAGCCTAGTTCTCCTGTAGACAGTGTCTCAACCCAAGCTCCCTCCAGCCCTGGCCCAGCATCTCCTTCACACCAAGATTACCCCCAAAGTTATCACCAACCACTGTCTCAACCTCAGACATATCCACATCAGCATCAACCACCACTTTCTCCTCAAACAACAAGGGTACCTCTGGCATACACTCGTGTCACAGAATCTATTGAAAGTCAAGAGATATGTGGCCCAGAGAAACATGTCTCTAGTTCTTGTCATATCATTGAGGCTATTTCTGCCTCAGCACAGTCACCTGTGGTTACGCCTAATTTGATCAGTCAGGTGGTCACCACAGAAGTGCAAAGGACCCTAGTCTCTGTTGTACATGAAAGAACAGCACCACCAGTACCAGCTCCAAGAGCAAATGGTATCCCAATGACAATAGAGAAATCTAAGCCGCAACTGGCAACTCAGAATGGACAGACAATTCAACCCTCTGAAGTGGTCGATCTCAGGACTATGAAGGGGGACCCTGAGTCAGACATGAATGGTGTCGATCTGTCTGCTGGTACAGAGGCAAGACATCAGTATTTTTCAAATGACGCTAACCGTCAGAACAGTGCAGTGCAATCACCAGTGGTCAACCTAAGTACTGAATCATCTACTGTATCTATAATGACCGATAGCATCACCATTGTAACCTGTGCTGCCACAATCCAGCAATCTAATAATGTAGCCATCCCTCAAGTATCGTCATTGCCCCTTCAACTAACGAAAAACAAAACATTTGAACCTGTTTCTCAAATTATATACAGACCAATTGATTCTCAGCCCCCTTATCAAGTTGGTACAGAGATCCCTATTAACCTCTCTGTTGGATCAAGCACAGGTGGAGGGACTTTCCAGACCAACCCTGTCACTATCGCCCCGACTTCTATTGCAAGCGTTGCCAATGGGTTAAGTACAAGTACGTCCACAGTGGCAGGAGCTGTTGACCTTAGCACAGCAAAATCATTCAACACTATAGTATCAATGGATGCTGCTACTGCAGAAGTGGCCACAGCTGTCATCACAGATGATGATGGTAAACCAGTGGATCTCACTGCAGGAAAGCGAACTGTATGCTGTGATGTTGTGTACAAGCTCCCATTTGCCGGAAGTTGCACTTCTCAACAACCTGCCACACCATTGCCTGAGGACCGTTTTGGATATCGTGACGACCATTACCAGTATGACCGATCACCTTATGGCATGAGAGGATTTGGTGGGATTAAACCATCAATGTCAGACACTAACCTTGCAGAAGCCGGCTTGTTCTTTTATAAGAGCAAGAATAGCTATAATTTCACAACAGAGGGTGCAGTAGATCTTACCTCTGCAAAGATTTCTGATACAGGTCAGTGGAGTGACATTGCAGACCTGTCACTTAAATGTCATTTTGAGCTGCCTCTGCTCATTCATGGATAACGTGACATTTTTTTGTTTATTTTTAATTTCTATTTTTCTTTTGCATGGACAATTAATTTTTTGTTCAATCTTCACACTATTTTTGCATGCGTCTGCATCTTGTATGTTATATTGTTGTCGCATTCTCGACATTGGAGTTATTTTTTTCTTTTCCTCCTTTTTTGTGTTGAATACGTCATGGCTTGCTTCCATCTTGAAAAGGTCTACATTATTTGGACTTAACTGATATTTTTGACTTTTGACAGGTGAAGCTGTTGACTACTCCAAGAAAGGGACTTACGCTGGAATGACAAGTCCACCCTATTCCCAAGCCAGAGTAACAAGTGCTGTGGGTACACTCTTTGGTACAAACAGTGTTTTGAGGTCATCAAATGGGGTGGTATATTCCTCTGTTGCAGCACCAATACCATCTACGTATGCCATCACGACACAACCTGGGTCGATCTTTAGTACAACATACAACACCCTGTCAGGTATGCATACGAGCGACACCATGCCCTCTTTGTCCAATCTCCAAAATGTTCCACTAACACGGTCCCACAGCTTCCTATCCACCATCTCCACTAATGCAGCAGAGGAACAAGACAGTGCTCCCCTCAATCTAGAGCTCTCTAGGGGCGACGCTACTTCTGCCTTTGCTGTCAGCACAGCAACAACCTCTTTATCGCTTGACAGCTATACTGATGCATCCTTGGAGGCCATAGCTGCTTCACTAGAGGCTTTATCTTCACCTATGGTTCCTGGGGATGACCAGTATCAGGCAGAACGTGAGAGGCTAGAGATGGAGAAACTCAAGCAACAGCGTTTGGCTGAGGAATTAGAATGGGAGCGTCAGGAGATTCAGAGGTTCCGAGAGCAAGAACAGATCATGGTACAGAAGGAATTGGAGGAACTTCAAGCCATGAAGCAGCAAATCCTGACCCAACAAGAAGAGGAAAGACAGGCTCACCTTATGATGCAGAAAGAAACCTATGCTCAGCAACAGCAGCAGCTTGAGCAGATACAGAGACTCCAAGAACAACTGCGCCAACAACTGGAAGAGCAAAAGTTTCGACAGATGTACCCAGGTGGGGACCTAACAGGACATGGCTTGCAGGAGGCCATTGTCTTAGGACCTGATGGCACAGTGCTGGCCCGAAAGATCACGGACAGTGGTTGCCAGACAGACGAAGAGGATGAAACAGTCAGTAACGCTTATGTAGCAGGAAGAAAAAAGAGAAGTGCAAAAAAGAGTGTTGACAGTTGTGTGCAGACTGATGATGAGGATCAAGATGAATGGGAAGCTCAGAACAGAAGCAGACAAAGTCGTCCACGCACTGCCAGAGGGGATAGAGCTGGACACTCAGAGATGTCTCTGCAAGCCCACACTGAGATTTCTATTCAAACAGATGCAGACGGGAGCATTAGAATGGACAGTAGACTGGAGCTATCTGACACTGAGAGGACCTCACCAAAGAAAAGACCTACCCCTTTAGAAATTGATCATCCTCCTAACCTGAAAGTTGATTCCTCTACACTTCGAGCTCCTCCTAAATCTCCCAAAGTGCTCTATTCCCCCATTTCGCCCTGTATATCGCCTAGTAAATCCCTTGAGTTTGTGTCTTATGAGAAGTCACTGGGTGACACAAGCCCACAAAAGCTAAAAGGAAGTGATGATCCATCAAAAGTTTCCCCAGGAAGTCCAAGGGGACCAAAAGCCATGCAGAGATCCATGTCTGACCCTAAGCCCATGAGTCCAACTGGAGAAGAGAGGGTAACATCTGGCACTCAGTACAGTGATAACTATACTGTGAGTACTACAAATATCACTTTCATTTACACAAATATAAAAAGAACATCAGTGATTGTTAACATAAAATACTATGACAAAGATTTTCTCAGCTTTTTCAGGTACGTTATTCTAAATATGTCGATATAGATAACAAATTTAATCTTCTTATTCACACCAGGAAATATCTGTCCTGAACAGACACTAAACAATCTACTTTCTTTGAGTAAATTGATACATTGTTCATTCTTCCTTTTAATTGCCAGCCCTAAAGAAACAGTTTGCATTTTCTCTTTTTGTTTTCATGAGTAAGCCTGTACACCATCTTGCTTGACATTCATGTTACTTTGCAGATACCAGGATTGCTGTGACTTTAAACTGCTTAATGTGTCCTTTTTTGTTATAGAAGGCAGTTTTCTGCTAGGGCAACTCTCAATTCTCAAACATACACAACATGATGGAAAATAAGCTTTTGCATGAGAGTTTGCATGAAAATATTGAGCTGTCAAAGATCTATAGACCACAGAAGTGTAGTTCTTCCAAAAATAATTATTCTAAAACTCCAATTGTAGTGTAGAATTATTAATATTTTATGGGAAAAGACTAAACATTATTTTCTAATAAACTTTCAAACACTCAATATACTGTATACTGCAATGATAGATAATCTGGAATGAATCTTCTTTTCCCTTCCCAGTTTTACAGTATTATGAAATCCTAGATTATTTAGCCATTATGCTGAATTTGATTTTTTTTTCTTTTTCTCAGCAATATGTTGACAAAACCACCTAAAACCACCTCAATTAATTTTGGAGATTGAGAGAAGTGTTTGAATTACAACAGTTCTGATGAATTTTATTTTTCATACAGGGGAAGGGGTCAGGTGGAACACCAACAGGTACTCAAAAGAAAGTGAAGCGGACTCTTCCTAATCCACCATCAGAGGATGAATCAACAAATGCTGGCCAGACAGCATACAACACTGGCTCTGCTCGCCGAAGAATGTGCCGCAATTCCAACATGGCACGTGCCAAGATTCTTCAAGACATTGATCGTGAGCTAGATCTGGTGGAGCGTGAATCCTCTAAGCTCCGCAAGAGACAAGCAGAATTGGATGAGGAGGAGAAAGAGATTGATGCCAAGCTTAGGTACTTGGAGATGGGTATCAATCGTAGAAAAGACGTTCTACTGAAAGAAAGAGAGAAGAGGGAAAGGGCCTACTTGCAGAGTGTTGCTGATGACAGAGACTACATGTCAGACAGTGAGGTTAGTAACATTAGAGAAACTAGAGGTGGGCGAAGTGGTGCAGAAGATGAAGAGATTGAGGAACATGGTATTGAGCGCCCCAGGACAGCTCCGCAATCAGAATTGGATGAATTTGTCCCACCTCAGACCAAGCATGAGTATGGAAAATACTCCCAGTACCAATACCCTCAAAGCCAATACCAGCAGTCTCTCTACCAGACTCCCCAGTCATACCAGTCTCACTCAGTCTACTCCTCGGTCCCCTCACTGACTAGCTCTCAGCAGCAGAGTTATCACCAGATGCTCTTGTTGCAAGAGAAAGCTGCCAGACAAGCAGCCCTCCTTTCCGAGCTGGATGCTACTAAATATGAAGTTATTAGCCGCCAGCCTGATCCAACATCTTCAGCGTACCTGGGAGTCAAGTATGACAAGTATGGCAACCACCTTGACCTCAGAGCCTTGGACGTGGGGAGTTTAACACGTACCCCCATGTCAGCTGTCTCTGATTCCTATTACACAGATGTGGATCATCATACACCTCGAAGTTACATGTTGTTAGAAGATGCTGCAGAACTCGCCAAGGGCTCCACAGGGTTGTCTTCATCCTATAGTTTAGCTGAAAGGGAGCTGGCTAAGGCAGAGAAGCTGCTGCGCAGAAGCGCTGCAGATCTAGGGTCTACTGACTATTTGGGATCTACTTCCAGACTTCATACATTTGGAAAGACCCCTGATGAAGAGGATACAATGGAGGAACCCTATGAACTTAAACTCCTGAAGCAACAGCTTAAGCAAGAGTTTAGAAGAAGTACTGGAACAGACAACTTAGAGCAATTAACTGGTCTCTCCCAGCATTATTATACCCCAAGTTCAAGCATCTCTAGTTACTCCCAAAGACACTATCCAAAGTCAGATAAGTACAGCATCAGTCGTCTTACTCTGGAGAAGCAGGCAGCTAAACAACTTCCAGCATCCATGTTGTACCAAAAACATAAAACCCCACTATTAGATCCTAAAATCTCCACCAAGTATTCCTCTATTACGGACAACAGAGGCTTAGAGACAGACTATACCAGCTATCTTGGGTCTACCAGTGTAGCTACAAGATCTAGCCGGCTTTCACAGGATGAAATTACCTTTGGCCTCCGTAAGAATATAGCAGACCAGCAAAAATACCTTGGATCTACATTGGGTGCCAACTTGGCTGGGTCATTAAACTTAGGTCAGAGCCTAGGTTTGGACTCTGCTTATCCTAGTGGTAGTCGCTCAAGACCATCATCCAGGCCCACATCTTGCTATGGCCTGGATTTGTCTATAAAAAGAGACCCTTCCAGCTCTTCACTGAGACTTAAAGGAGATGGTGAAGCATCAGGGGATGGACTGAGCTTTCAAACCCCTTCTGGTCGCACAAAACCAACCAGCCTCCCCATTGTCCAAAGCGGGCGTGGCCGCATTCCCATAGTGGCACAAAATTCTGAGGAGGAGAGTCCGTTGAGCCCTGTCGGGCAGCCTATGGGCATGGCACGTGCATCAGCGGGACCTCTGCCTCCCATTTCAGCTGATTCCAGGGACCAGTTTGGTTCCTGTCTCTCCTTGCAGGACTCTCAACAGCAGCAACATATCAGGGAAGAACCAACCAGGGGTAGGGGTTATGTGCTATTGGATGACCTGCAGGGCACCATGTCAGACAGTGAAGGTAAAAGACAGACTTGTCACATTGACACTCTTTTCCTTCTTAATGTTTCATCCTTGAGTGTCTGGTTATTGTTTTCTTGTTTCCATTTGATATTATGTACAATATTTAGCTTTTGTGTAGTTATTAAAACTCTGCATGTGTCTGTCTTTCATGTTTTCGTATTTAACCCTAACTTTAGTGAATGCATCTTCTGATTTCTGGTGACAGT
Source organism: Antennarius maculatus (assembly GCA_013358685.1). Taxonomy (NCBI): domain Eukaryota; kingdom Metazoa; phylum Chordata; class Actinopteri; order Lophiiformes; family Antennariidae; genus Antennarius; species Antennarius maculatus. Next base: position 5,519,458 of record CM023627.1, read on the forward strand.
ACTTTTGGTCAATCAGTTGATACCTGGTATGCATGCATGTCTGTACATTTTTCTCAATATCCTATATGTGCTTAATGTATCTTGATGCATGCACCATTCTGACTGCATTCCAGATGCTGTGTAACATTTTCCCAAAATTGTTCACTGCATAATACCATATAGTCTAATTTTCTGTTACAGCTACATTTTGTAGGATGTTTCCAACATCAAATAGCAATATCTATTTTTCTGGCAATCTGTTTTTTGTTTTTTAATTTCAATTTGTAGCTGTTTCCGCTTTAAAAAAATTTGCTCATTCTTTCAAATCATGTCTGTTTATCATACATGGCCTCAATAGCCGAAAAGTTCAAAATTTAGGTTAGATTTATAAAAATTTTCTTTCAAATAAGACTATGAACAGTGCCTCCCCACTTACAAAATTTACATAATTGGTACAAAATACTGTAAGCTGACCCAGTTATTTAGTAATTACTCAAATTTTGAAACCATTCATACATGGATTATATTTTTGGACTATAAAGTTGAACTATAATGTTGATATTAGTTAATAATTGTGTATTTTGTCAAATCTAAGTGTTTAAATATTTTTAAGGGTAAATTTAGAATGTAAAACCAGACACAAGCTCAAAATGTTACCAAATTGAAACAATAGTAGAAGTAATAATACAAGATAATATTGTCACGGTAGCTGGACCTTGAATGTACTTTTTTCATCAGTTGCAACCCTTAAATGTGCACAATAAATATAACCATTTAACATGCATGTCTTGTCTTGCATACTTGTCATATGTATTGTGATACATCAGTAACTTTATGTTGCATGGAATATATCTGACCTTTCTATAACATTTATTTATAATGCATTTCCGACCACACCAGTGAAAATAACATCATTATGGCTTATCATTTTCTGTATTTTTTATTGTAAAATGAATAATAATGAACAACAACAAAAAAGAAAACAATAATAGTACAGTTCTGGTTCTTTTAATCAACTCCTGAGCATATGTCAACTAATTTGTTTCACTTTTGATTGATATATTGATATTTTATTCTAAGCCATCATCACTTAGAGCAGTGTGAAGATACAGTAAATCAACAATGACCTGGTCAGTTTCCAGCCTGAGAACGATGTTTTCCTGAAAATTGATGTCATGGTCTTAATAATTTCAAATTCTAGTGGATGTGTCATTGTTTATCTTTGTGAATCATATATTTCATACATTATAATTGTCTAAATAGAAGAAATAACTGTGTAAATAAATTCATATGAATCCCATTATTTTGCAATGTAAACCCATTTGCCTTGATTCCAGCTTTAAGTGAATCCCTGATGGCTTTGAACAGAGACGATGCAACCAATGGTAGAGTATTAGTTCAGTTCTCCAGGCATCCATGAGCTAATGCACCACAACTCAAATGCATGTTTCACAATTACTTGGAAATGAAATGTTGGGGAGATTTTGGATACATATTAAAACGCATTGAAATTATTTTCTATGACTCACATAGCAAAATCATAGGATGTCATTTGACAGAAATACACACTGACATAAATACATACTTATTGTTTTGGAAGAAGCATCCCTTTCTAAAAAAAAATGGGGATGAAGAATTAAGTGGATAATTTTCATACCCAACATTTACATTCATAAAAGATTTAACACACTATAGGTTATTATTCCACTATGCATATCTACTAATAATAAATTTATTCACTCTCAAGATTCATTTTAAAAGATTACTTTTAATACTAATGAAAAACACTTTCTCCAACCCTTTTTCCCCCTATTTTTTTAAAATCTAAATCACTAATTAACATTGATGTTTCATGATTTCAATTCTCATACTGGCATGTGACTCCCTTTATATGAAGAAACATATCCTACCTAGTAGGATGAAAATAGTCCAGGGACTCATGCTGGTTCTTAAGTATGGCATGTTTTTGTCCTTGAAGCCTACCACCTTCGGCGGGAAGAAACAGACTGGTTTGACAAACCTAGAGATGGACGACCAGAGAACGGACAAGAGAAAAGACAGGTGGGAAATACTCCAGTGAAATCAAACCAGAAATGAAATGCATGAAACCACATTCTAATGTGCTGCACATAAATTTCCGTGATGTTAATAATTCATACGTAATGATTTTTCAATGTCTTACCCTGTACATACATAACATCTCACCCTCGTGTGGGCCACAGGGAAAAGGCCCATATTACCCCTTCCCTCACCTCAGGGTTAAATTGCAGAGGGATCTCAAAGACCGCAGTGTCTCAGGTGAGGTACCATCATTTATTACATTGCACTCCACAACAGCAGCATGCTAACAGGGGGGATGATGTGTATTCAAATAGGCTTGTGTTACAAACTAATGTGTTATTGACTGTGATGCATGCATCAGATTTAATTGACCCCATTGCTTACTGATGGCATCAAATATGCACTGCTCGCTTTCACATCATTGTCATTTTATCGAATGTGACCGATCATGTAATAGATTCAAAATTATTTTAAATGACAATAAAATGTATGGCTGTATTTGAATTATAACATCACACTATGTTTACAGAGCATGTCAACCACGCTTCATGCATCAAGCGTTTTATTTACTTGATGTTCATGCCAGATCTCAAGAAACTGGCAAGTCACTTCCCCTGCCGTCGCATTCCATCACGCCATTCCTCCAGGCCCAAAGCAGGCAGACATTTCATTTCCTAGCTTCCCCTTTTGATTTGGCACTTCTCCACGCTCATCAGTCATTACCATGCTCAAAATGGCGTATCCCCCATGCTGGATTATATTATGCAATTAACAAATAAGGCACAAAGAAAGCATTTTGTTTGTGAGGACCTTTTGCTGAATAGAATCATTTTCCCTGAGTCATGTAATTCATGTTTCCATAGCTATGCTAATGAGTTTATACTGTAAAGGGGAGTTATTTCTCTATGTAAGTGAAGGCCTTTTATTGTGTGACCTGTTGAAGAGAGACAGTCGATCAATCTAAATCTTAACTCTAATCTGAAATTGAATAATCATAATTAGGTAATCTGGTTAACACTGCACTGACCGTGCCGCTTCGCTGCTAAACTAATCATATTTAGCAGGAGATTTACTGAGTTCCTTCCTTCATCTATGGATTTATTCTCCCTAAAATTATGGCTCATATTAAATAAAATTACTGAGATGATATTTAATTAGAGTTCATTGTTTTTAAATACAGGTTACTGGGAACTATCAGAGTCATAAAAGAAAATGTATTTGTGGTTTAAGCTGAGCTTTTAGCCACAAGGTAATTATAATTATCAAATGGTAACATTATCAAATATCGAAAGTGAAATCCTGGCTTAACTAAATTTTTCGGCAATATTATATTCAATGCAATACTAAAGAGACGGGTAACTATTTGGTGATGCTGAAGGTGTTTTTTTTTATTATTTATTTATTTTGGTTTTAAACAGGGAATGGTCTCGGGATCCGTGTTGTTGGAGGCAAAGAGGTCCCGGGCTGTAATGGAGACATTGGAGCTTATGTTGCCAAAGTCCTTCCCGGTGGAGCTGCAGAACAAACAGGAAAGATTCTTGAAGGTAACAAATAATATTAAATTGTTCCCTTCTTGCAAAAATATTGAAACCAATTTTATTTGTAGTGACAGTAGACTTCCTTTCAGCTTGTCCCTATAGGGGTCGCCACAGTGTGTCATTCTTTTTCCATTTTAGTGCATATGCAGTAAATATAAAACTAATAGCTACTAGAAGTCGGCACATCACATTATTATCTTATAAAATCTGCTAACATCTAAATTTGACAAGTCACAAAGGCATGTTGTTTCCCATTTGTTTAATTCACACAAACAAGAGATTAAATTCATGAACTTCTTTCTTGTCAGGAAACACTTGAGATGATATGTCAATCATTCATTGAGCCACTTGTGCTTTCTTCTGCTGTATGTGTTTATTTCATACCTTGTTGTGCATTTTAGTTTATGTTCAGTGATAGCACCAGTAAAATGTTATATGACCAGGGGATCAGGAGCGAAACATCAACATTAGAATCACGACACTTTAAGATTCGCTCAAGAGTCACATATAAAATATATTCATGGTCGAGTGTAATATTAGATGTGCAGATCTCTCATAAGAAGTTGGTTGAAACTTTAACTCTTTACTGTTTCACCATTGTGCACGAACCCACAGATATACGACCTGTGATTTCACCCTCACACGCCTCTCACTGCCACCACCTCAGGATAAATTGCTGTGTGGTATATTAACAGGAACATGTTTCATGAGGTGTTATTGATTTGGCATTGAGGAGGGGGGAGGGGGGAGTCTGGGAATAGTTAACCCTCTCACCCTCCGAGTCCATTCATCTCCTCCTAGTCGCCTTTAATCTTTCTGTCGGGCCACGTTGAGGGTGTCTTACTACTGTTAAATCTGCAGCCAAAGCCTTTTTGAAGCTTCCTGCTGATCTACGACTATGAATGGTGAGACAGAGAGAGAAAAATGTAGCCTGGTTTGGATCTGTGTAGTGTGTTGTCCATCTGTCTGCTCTCTGGAAGTGTGTGTGTGTGTGTGTGTGTGTGTGTGTGTGTGTGTGTGTGTGTGTGTGTGTGTGTGTGTGTGTGTGTGTGTGTGTGTGTGTGTGTGTGTGTGTGTCAGCGGTTGTGTGGGCAATTCATTTCATACTGTCCTGTTCTTGCGATTTTCTTTTTTAAACTCAAATGCGTCGTTTTTTGCTGTTTGGTTTTTTTTTAATTCTCCACTTTTTCTGACAGTAAAAGAGGAGAAATCTTAATATGTAAAATTCAAACAAGGAACAATAGTGGGAAAACTGATTTTGTTCACAAAACAGCAAGAAGATATCCCAGTGTAACTGGGATATATTCCCAGTTACAGGTCAAAACCTAGGTCGACATCCATTTATGCAAAGTCGAACAACAGAGATTTGAGCCAAATGCTCAGATCATCCAGCTACAATTGCTCATAATGACATGTAAACAATTTGCAGCTGCCATTCTCAGCATTTTACCACCTTAGTTAACATGTTGGTATGTAAACATACAAGTATGTAAATGTGATTTATCTGGGAAATTTTTAAATAAGAAAAATTTATGCCGTTTTCAGCCAGTAGAAAATGAATCATGATAACACCCATAACACTGGAACCAATGACAAGTACAATACCTGCAAAATACTTCTGTTCTGCCTGTGGGAGCGTGGCGTCTCACTTTCTGTGCTCTGAATTTTCAACAGACGCAGGAACTAAGCATTGCAGAGGGTGGGGGGATCAAAGTGTATCAACGCATGTTTGTTTGTCTGATCATACAAATTTCCAAGTGCCAATACATACACAGGCCACAGAGTGTGAATAATTTGATGAATGATGTCATGTGAAAACTTCCCTGTCGTGCACGCACGCAGCCCGAGAGTGTCGTCGCAAACCGAGGACCCTTCTGAGGAGCTGTTTTAATCTGTGTGAGTCCTGCTGCTGAGGCGGGGATGTGTTTTGGAGGATGCTGTGTGTTTGCTGTGTGGGCTTGAGCCTTCGCTGCTGCATTAAATAAAAGCACAGCGGTCTATGTAATATTTAGAGACATTTGTCATTGTTAGATTGGATTTTGCATTCTACCCAGGACTTTAATAATGCATCATCTTTGACATGTTTTCCTGTGAATTCTGCATTTATAACTAGAATAACATGAGGTCATTTCCCTTTTTCTTTTTAACCCAGTTCTGTGGCTGAGCTCTCTACAAGCAGCTTTAACACACAGCTGCTGTTCTGGCTGTCAGCACCATTTATCCCTCCAATTCTGTCTTACAGTGTGATGTTGTTTGAGCTCAAGAATCAAAGCTTGCTCATTCTTTCATTCAAGAATCAAAGATCACTCCCACTGAATTTAATAAAAGGACGGCTTTTAAACCCTAAATTATTGCCTTGTTCTGGTTAATATGAATTTACTTCTGGCATGAATTGAGCAGATTTCAGTTTGCTTTTAGATTTGAGGTGAAATGTCTTTTATAAAAAAGTGTTTTGGTTTGTTGATTATCCTCTTGAGTATTTTTTTGTTTGCATCTGTGTATAGGAATGCAAGTCTTGGAGTGGAATGGCGTTCTTCTGACAGGGAAAACTTATGAAGAGGTGCAGGCGCTTGTTGGACAGCCATGTAATGAAGCAGATGTGTGTGTCAGACTGTGAGTATAGTCCTGTATTCTTTATTATCTGTGTCTTTACCCTGTAATTACTGCTCTCAAATTCCATTTTTAGCTGTTTTATCTTTCTTTTTACATTTCCTATCCCTTCATCTCCCTAATGTCCACCTTTACTATTCTTTTCCATCATTCTTAGGACTTCAAATAGCTCAGTGTCCCACACTTAACTGCACATTACATTCTAGATATTTTTGCTTAAAATAGAACCCCATTTCTTTCTTCAGTAAATTAAAAGTAATGATGCGCAGACATTTAAGACTGCCAGCTTTGATAGTAATCAGTCTTATTTTCTATATCTCTTCCATCTGCTTGAGTTTTCATTATTAGAATTTTACGATGCATTCTTTTTCTTTCTGGCTCACAGTGATCTGAACATGCTGGCTGAGTCTGAAGGGCCAGACCGGCTGGATTTCCCAGAGCACAGCAAAGGTGAGTTACAATGTTTCTCCTACACTGCCTTTCTTTTCTCCCTCCCCATCCTTGTCTTCTCAGTTTTTCCAAAGAGGTTTGTCTCTCCTGCGATTTTTCAACTCTTCTTCTATCGGTGCCATCTGCAATTATCTCAGCTTCAGCAATGCATTGCTCTTTCTGCAACACTGAGGGCATCATCATCATCATCATCATCATCACTGAGAGCAATGGCATCGTTAAACTCGCTGATAACACATTGATATCCAGCCTCTCTGTCATGAAGGGGGCCCTAAAAGTAAAAGAAGCAGACTGGTGACTAGAGGGTGCTTGGTTTAAATCTTTGGTCTGTGTTAGCACATGTTATTAGACTGAATCACCCTCTTTGTCCTTGTTGTATCTTGACACTTGTGTGTGTCTGGATCCCTTTTAGGTGACAGACCTCCCCGGTCTCCAGGCGTTGACCCCAAACAGCTGGCAGCCGAGCTGCAAAAGGTCTCCCAGCAGCAGGCTCCCACCTCCACCTCTTCTCCCTGCTTACCAGCCACCACTTCAGCGACCTCCAGCCCCGGTCAGCCAGGATCTCCCTCCGTCAGCAAGAAACGCCACCACAGCAAGGCAAGTCCAGATGGGGTGGTTTGTAATATTCATCTTAGAATTGGATTTATCTCATCACGAATCACAAATTTTCTTATTTGTATCCTAGTTTGAACGTAGGATACATAAAACGCTGAACACTCACGGATTTTAAGATGAATATTTAGAGTATCAGTAACATTTTTGAGAGGATAAACTCGCAGTGACATTGCAGTCAGTGCATACCGAACAGCATGAACACCCACCATTAAATACTCTGGATTCACCTCCAGGTTTTTGGCAGCACTGTCTGAGGATGTTGAATTTTTTTTTTTTTCTTGTAGACTGCAGAGGGAATGAAGATCCAGTCACACCCCGTCTCTGGTGAAATACAGGTCTGTGAAATAAAAGCATCAGCTTTGCTTAAAGGATAATGTTTTAAATATAAGAGTATATCATGTGAATTTAGCATTTGAATTTAAAAGTGAGTGTAAAAATGATCGCTTCCTTATTTCTTACCCGCCTCGAGAGCATTTGAATGCATTGTAATTCAATCTTCTTCTTTTCTCAGCTTCAAATCCACTATGATAAGCAGCTTGGCAACTTGATCGTCCACGTCCTGCAGGCCAGAAACCTCTCCCCCCGGGACAACAATGGCTACTCTGACCCGTTTGTTAAAGTTTATCTCCTGCCAGGGAGAGGGTGAGTTTGGAGTGTGGATACTAAAAACGAACCTCAGATAGTCAAGAACAGGAGGAATCTGACTGTGGAGATATTCCTGGGCTAGAAAAGCAGCTCCTTTATCAAACCTAATTTCCATTCATTTTAAAATCGACTTATGATTGATTTTGGCTTACCATGACGTCTTTCAATGTGCAAACACATGAGCTTCTTTTGTATCAATTCCATAGCACCTACAGGCTGCACATCAGGTCCGTTGGATGTTTAATAATGTTGTTCCTGTCAGTTTAACGGTACTTATAAGCCCCACGTTACTTCGGAATGACATAATCTGTATGTAAATGATGTGAAGCTGCTGTTATTCCTGCTGTTGCTCCCTCAATCGAAGGGGATCCTACTGTAGGTGTGAGTGCAGTCAAAATCAATAGCGCCCCATATTTACTTGCAATATGATCTACACTCACTCGCACGTCCAGGGCTCGCTTCCTCACTGTGATTGTGCTGTAATGTAATTGACTCCTCCATTGACTCTATCTCTGCTGTACTAGATCCCCCCCAAGAGAGGGTGTGTGTGTTTTTTTTCCTCAGATAAAAGCAACAACATATGACTGTGGGCTTTGCGGCTGCCACTCTAGTGGGTTTTTCAGTTTGACACATGCAGGTGCAATCACCACTCTGTTGGTTACGGAAACAATCATGCTCAAGCAAATGTGTGTGTCAATAATCGTGCATGTGCTACATGTGTGTGTATTCAATCTATGGGATTATCAGATGCTCACTTACATCACAGATGTCCTGGCAGCAGGTGCTTATAAATAATTGATTTGTATGAAGAAAAAAAATCATCTGTAGGTCTCAGAGAATACTTCACATTCTATTCATGATACATTTACACACAGTTTCAATCCACCGCGGCTGCAGCACAGCCCGGTTCCCTCGATTTTACCCCTCTCCTAAATGCACACCTGATAAAACTCCCACACTGAACCTAAACGCAGCAATCTCCCCTTCCCACATACACACTCACAGTCCAGAGACTCTCTCTTTGACCCCCACCCTCCCTCTGACTATTGTTTCTGTATGTTGTTCTTTATATTTAATGCATGCTGGACCCCCTCAGTCAGGTCATGGTTGTCCAGAATGCCAGGTATGTGACTTGCCCACTTTGGTACTTTGGTTCTCTTTTGGTTGAAATTTGGTCTTCAGTTTGGTGACAGTAACAAGAAGTCCACTTGAACCAATCGATGGCTTAATATACGTATATTCATACCCAAGTTCTACTAACCCCCTTAGAATATACATTTCCCCCACTCCTCCTTTTCTCATGATGTTCCACTCACCTTTTTAATCCCTTTGTGTTTGACTTTATCGGAGTTGAATCCCAAAATATTAACATCTTCCCATCTCTAATATATCACATATAAACCTGTAGTCCCTTGTGTTTATAAGTGCTGTTTCCTCCAGCTAACCCTTGGTAGATGGTCTGTTTTTGTTCATAAACATTGATCAGTTTGTCCCTGTTTCGTGACTAAAATCCTGCAGTAATGTCCTGACATCTAACTGTTCCCTGACGTCCTGCCACATTCAGCACACACTCCCATTGTTTTGCTCTGCAGTCCTAGCTGATTCCGTTATTCTATTTATTATTTTAGCCTTTGTCCTGACCACACTAAGTCTTCCATACTTTAAACCTAGATTTAACTCCTCTGCAAAAAACATCCATCATCAAATACTCATTCTCTATGAGTCTGCTGTGATGTAGAATATTTTCTTTGCAAAACAAGTGAATTTTTTCAGCTAAGTCGGATTTTGACTGTTTATTTTATTCAATTAAATAATTAGCAGACATATTTAGAAAACACCTTAAGTTTTTCTTCTTTTGCAAACATTTTCACTTTTTTAAGGACGTCAAATTGTCCGGAGACTAAATGACTTGATGGACATCAAAATGGACTTTTTTGCAGCTCCCTCTTACATTATACCCTCCTTCATAGGACCAATCACTGTGCATCACAGTCATTCCCTCCTTTCTAGTGTCACACTCTTTCCTTATCCATCCTCTATATACCCATTCATTGTGTTGTTCCTCTAATCTGTCGAGCTTCCACAGATTGATGACAGGTTTTATCTCCCTGTGATCTGTTTCCTCAGTGCTGAGAACAAGAGGAGGTCCAAACATGCCGGCAGGAGCCTCAACCCTGAGTGGAATCAGACTGTCATCTATAAGAACATCCTCCTGGAGCAAGTATGTTGTCAAACACACTTGTCTCATGGGAATAATGGCACAAATTCAATGTCACACACCTGAATGTCTATGTGTGTGTGTGTGTGCATCAGTTGAGGAAGAAGACTCTGGAAGTGAGCGTTTGGGACTATGACAAGGGCTCCTCAAATGACTTCCTAGGAGAGGTAAGCTTCTTTGAGAAGAGCAGTTTTCCTTACCAGCAATACTTTTAAACGTATATGTCTGTTAATAAAACTGCTCTGTTTGCCCCCCCCCCCCCCAGGTCCTGATAGACCTTTCCAACACAGCCCAGCTGGACAATGTTCCACAATGGCTCCCCCTAAAGGAGCAGAGTGAAGGAGACCATCACCGGCGCTCCCACTCAGGCCAGGGCCGACACGGCTCCTCTAAGCCTTCCTCGCAGCACTCCTCCCCTAAAACCACTGGCTCCTCGCACGACAATCAGGATTCCCCCAAATCATCTGTCATCAAGAGCCGAAGTCATGGAATCTTTCCAGATCCGGCCAAGGGTAGGAGCCAGTGAAACCCCTCCGACTGCATGACTTCATCACCATCATCCACCGACAAGCTTCTGTACCGCTGCCTCCACTTTTTCCCTCTTCTTTATTCTTTTCCCCACCTCTCTTACCTCCCTGTCTCCCATTCTCTCATCTTTTTCTTCCTGCTATCTTCTTGTCTACTTCTGTTTCCCCATTTCTCTCTCTCTCTCTCTCTCTCTCTCTCTCTCTCTCTCTCTCTCGCTGTTTTTATAATTTATACCAGCACCTTTCTATTCACCCACTTTTTTTGCACACCAACCACAGCGGGAGCTTCATGCTTTTTGCTTCCTCGTAGTCTATTCCCTTGGTTGCCATGATGTCACCTGGCACCTAGGCTTAGCTTCCCCCTACCTTCTAACACATAGGCCAACATGGCCGTGGAAGGCTTTGAAAATATCCGTCAAATTTAGCAAATGCTTGAAGATTGTAGTAGTTAGCTTGTTGGCTGAATGAGCCAGTTGCTTGTTTACCACAAGTGGTACAAAAAAGGTAGCAACCACAAAGTTCTCCAAATAAAAAGACAGCTGTATCAGTAATTTGGTGAATCTGGTTGTTTTAGACACGCAGGTGCCCACTATCGAGAAATCTCACAGTAGTCCTGGCACGTCGAAGCCTTCCCCGTCCGAGTGCCAGAGCCAAAGCCACAGCCACGGACACGGCCATTCTCGTTCGCACGGCGCTTCACGCTCCAGCAAAAGCGCTGCACGGCAACGCCATCAAGACGGCGGCACAGGAAGCAGCAGAGGCGCTGCTATAGCAACAGGCGATGCCCCACAGCAGTCGCAGCAACCCCTCCAGCCAAGTAAACCAAGTCGCAAATAAAGCCTACGCAGCATGGCCTCCTCGCACTCATCTGTTCCACCTTCTGTTGAATTCCCCCCCCCCGTTGCTTTACTTTCCTTTTCTATTCTTGGTTTCCCTCTCCCTTTGCGCCCTCTGGCCCGCTCCTCCGTTATATTCACAGTATGTGAAGCCTCTCACCGCTTTTCTTCTGTGTGTACTCACCCGTACTGTAGCACTCTGTATTTGACTTCCCTTACGTTGGACCCTTTTTTCAATTAAGAAGCGGCTCTTTTTAAGCAAAATGAAACTATATCAAAATGTATTAAATAACATAATTGCTGTTTTTTAGTGTTAGCTATATGAAAGAGAAATTATAATTAGGTTGAGGTTAGGTTTTTCTGTTCGATAAGTTATTTAAATACATTAAATTTTCTTTAGATGAGTGTGATGGAATAGAAATAAAGTAAAATCAGCACAGAGCACAACAACGTCTTCCAATCTCACAAAGACCAGACGAGCGAATTATCATTTCATTATTTTATTTCCCTGGAGAGGCGTCTCCTGCTAATCAGCAGTTCAATATTTTGGATTGATTGATCCAAGCAGTAAAACAGAAGAAAGTTGCAACCCTAACCCCTCCCTAAAACATAATTTGTTTGTTTATTTGTTTGTTTTGTTAAAAAAAAAAAAAAAACGCTCTACCACCGAGATGGCTGTGCATGCAGTCCTCCACTAACCCCCATGTTTTGTTTGATCAACTACCGGACCCACAATGCACCTCAGTCGAAGCCACACACCCTGCCTGTCACTGACATGCGGGAGGGGGAGACTGTGCGCTGCACACTGTGGCTGCATGGTGATTGACAGTCAAGCTGTTTTCCATGGTGAAGATAAACCACTGAATCTTCATGTTGCTCCCCCCTCCTTATATCCGAAAATTCAACCCGCCTTCCCCCCTCATGCCCTGTGTTTCCTGGCATTGACCTCCTTGACATCCGACCTGCGCCTGCAAAATTAAACATATCCAGGCCAAAGAGGCCGCCTCTCACTGAGGCACCACAGACACAGCGTGGTGGGTGTGCTCACCATTCAGAGGGCCCAGTCTGATTGGCTGCCTGCCCTGCCATCGATCGTGGCGGCCAAAGGGAGCAAAGCAGACAGCAGACACCTGACCCTCAGGAAAGCCATGTCAGAAGAGAGGCCGCAGAGCATCGGAGGTGAGAGTTTCTCCCAAGAGTCTCCTCTCTGTCACGTGACTGAAGCACAGATGGAGCGAGGACAGAAAGAAAGAGTGAGAGAAAGAGAGGATGCCATGCTACTAACGCACACCTGCAGAAAGAGGGAGGACAGTAAGGAAAGACAGAGAGGAAGTTCAACTAAGTTTCGACATCACCAGAGATTCATGCAGCGAGGCACACTTTCTTAAGGGCCACTAACATGGTTCGCTAATACCAGGAAAGGATTCAGAATCAGAATCAGCGATTTGCTGATGGGTAACACTGCTGCCGCACTTGCAGCTCTGTGGAAACCCCCCCCCGCCCCCACCTTTACTTCTTTAAACTGGTATTAGTGAGTTTCTGCAGCACGTTGAGTGGTCTGAAAGAAAAACTGTGTCGACATGGATCCTGTTCTGCACCAACATCCACACATCTCATCACGCTGCCTCATCAGCTGTTTGTAAATGTAAGACATCTGGAAATGTATTTAATGCAGCGATAAATAGAGAGTAATAAATAATTATGGTGAATATAAACATTCATGAAATAAAACCCACATTTAAACATCCGTTAAAGTGTAAAATAGACTCACATCACATCATCATTATCTTAGGTAATGCTGAGATTGAGATATTAGTTATAAACTTTAGTCCATATAGATGACTAACAACATCTATAGGGTTATGTCTCTTGTATCTATTTTTGCATTAACATATATATGTCATATTTGTCTGGATTTAAGTGTTGGTTTAATTTTGAAGCTTTACATGTGACTTATCATTGTCTTGTCTGTCTGAGAGAAAGACTCTATGTTGGAATGCAAATCCTCGGTGTTTGTGTGCTATTCATCAAAACTCAGCCTAATGTGATCTGAATATACTCCCCTTTTGACTGTGACATTAATAATCGTAAGTGCAAAGTTGATGAAGATGGACTAGAGCTGGTGCCTAACACTTCTTGGCTGCAGCTTTCGCATCCTTGGAGGGTTGCAGGGGTGCAATGTTTCTTCCTGTCTCTCTGTCGTGATGGGTGTCGTTGTATCTCTGCGCAGCTCGATCGAGCTACAGATCTGGCGACGCTCCCGTCACGGCGGCCTCATTGGACAGCGGCCTGAGCGGCAGCGCCTACAGCCTATTGGACGAAGAGGGAGAGACAAACGAGGTGGATAGCGCCATCTTCCAGGTGCCCCGATTGTAAGTGGATTTGTTTCTGGACTGGCGTTTTGAAATTGTGAAACTAAACTATGACTTTACGCTTGTGTCTTTTCAAAGTAAAAAGATGCATGGGATTCGTTTTTCTGATTCAATTTTCCTTTTCTTTAGTGGAAAGATCCCCAACGGCACAGATGTGATGAAATCATCAATGGGACATGGTGACACTGAAGGTCATACACAGAGTGATCGCACAAGTGTTAACATTACAGCATTATCGTGACAATATTCACACTCTAGGCTGTGCAATAGAAATTGAAATTAATTCCTAACACATCAAGTTCTAACTTTTCTTTGACTGATGCATAAGGAAAACTCTGATTTTCACTTTCCTTGATGTGTTAGTGGTTGGTAGATTGTGGTGTCAAGGGATTCAATGTGTGTCTTTGTGTATTCAGGTAAGTCCCAGGTAATGGGGGAGATAAAGATCGCTCTGAAGAAGGAAGTTAAGACGGAGGGTGACCACCTGGTCCTTGAGATTCTTCAATGCCGTAACATCACCTACAAATTCAAGAGTCCGGATCACCTGCCTGGTAATGAAAAATAAAATGCACACGTAGCGATAACAGAGGCCTTTTTGGATTTATGATAACACAACTAAATCATGGAATGATTGAAAATGGGTGTCAGAGCCTGCTTAGTAGCTGACAGCCCACATAGACACCTGTTTTATGAAATGCTACCATCTGACATTACACGTTATTCCCTGCCAAATTTACAACCATGCAAAGACCACAGGTGTTGTGTTAGTGATTTCCAGCCAACATCCCTTTGGTCATGAAACCGCCCGGATTGATTGACACGAGGTGTGTGTGTGTGTGTGTGTGTCTGCAGATCTCTACGTGAAACTCTATGTTGTGAACATCGCAACCCAGAAAAGAATCATCAAGAAGAAAACCAGAGTTTGTCGTCATGACCGAGAGCCATCTTTCAACGAAACCTTCCGCTTCTGTATGAACCCCGCCGGGCATTCCCTACAGGTATCCCCCCCATTTGCTAAAGCAAGCACACACACAGGGTCATGGGTCATTTTTTTTTTTTTACCAAGAGTTATATGTGAAGATGACATCTACATGTATTTAACAAGAGGATTAAACAAGGAGATGGTTATCTGAGCATAGCATGTGTCTCTTGTCATACCAGCTATTCTTGGTGTCCAATGGGGGGAAATTCATGAAGAAGACCCTGATTGGGGAGGCCTACGTTTGGCTGGACAAAGTCGACCTACGGAAGCGAGTGGTGAGCTGGCACAAACTGCTCGCTAGCACTGCCCAGATCCATTCCTAGGAGGCGACTGGGTTGGACAACTACAGCTGAGGGGGCACAGAAAGGCTTCTGGGACGCTTAGGTTCCACATCTGTAACACTCATCCACTCTGGATGGGTGGAGGTACCCGAAATGGAATATGTCTCCTGTTTTAATTTTCCAGGGCCTGGGTAGCTCGAGTTTTGGAAGACGTTTCCATTCATAAGGGCAGTTCTGATGCTGATTTCTGACACACGAAAAGTTTGCAGGACGTAATTATGTGTTTACATGACATAAACACAAGTTTACAGGAAGTACAGTGTGCAGTGCTGAAGTCAGGGCTGAGGAGGTCAAGCGCAAAATCAACCAGGTATTACATACATTCATTCACACTTACAAAACACACACATGCACACAATCATTTAAAAACTTGATTCTACAGGGACTGGACACACTATAGATGTTTAATTCATGTCAGATTTTCCTCATTATGTTATTGCAACTGCTTGATGTAAATGATTTGCAAATCATTTTGAAAAGAAATATTGAAGAATCCACAACAGTGACCTTGTTTTTCTTTATTTATTTTTGTATTGTGATATTTGCATAGAATTCTATCGTTTGTCTTAAATGACTTTGCTACATAAGAGTCTATCCTGAGAAGGAATTATAGTCTATTTTATAACACACAACCTAGCACTCCAGCTCAAGAACAACATGTCAGCAAACGTGACTCCATTCACTTTGGAGTACATCTTTTATGTGCACAATTATAAATGAGTGTTTAATGTTCGATAAAGGATCTAAATTACTATATATAACAAATTGGACAATATATATATATCTATATATATGAAAAAATATAATGCGCATGAATCTATTTGGTATGCAGTGCCACATGTCCTGCACAGAAAAGTCATCTCTAATGTTGTCTTTGTACATAGCGAAGTGTCATAGCTGGAAATTAATTCTAACATATAAATAGATATATAGATATCTTTATCACAGACAATCGAGTCTTGATGATTGTGACAGAGTTTTTATTTACCCACGATGCCCCTTACATTGTGACACAGTTAACATAAGAGATTTGAGTGTTTTATTTTTCCTTGTGTGATCGGAGCACATTACGAGTCTTTCACCAGTCCTGCTTTTGTTTGTGGGAGTGGTGGTGTTCATGTGGTTTTTTTGCACTTTTTCCACTTAGAATGTAAAAACCTGCTGAAAATGAGATGGCCACAGATTTATTTTTTACAAAGGGAGGAGTTAGGGTGGTAGAGCAAAGACTGTGTCAGGAGATATTGTCGTGACTGGAAGATAAATTCACTGGGAAGTTTAAAAATCACCGTTAATGTCACAACTATTCATGTTGCTTTTGTCTTTGTCATACCTGGGTTGTCTTAATATTCTCACTTTTTGAGTCTGCACACTACGTCTGGAGGAAAGTCAACCTGTGATTTTATGCGAAGGTAAAGAGGCAGTGAAATTGCTGCACACTGAACCTGTGAGGGATTTCTATGCAACATCTTCTCTATAAAGGTTGTAGCTGAATCTTAACTTTCCAGAAATGTGACACTTTGTTGGAAGCAGAATCATCGGCGTCCATTTATTTTAGTGCTGCTCTGTTTTTTTGTCCTTTGTGAAATGGTTACTGCTTTAATGTTTTTGTTTTTATTTTATATTGCTAAATGAATCTTTATTTAATGCCTGTAGAGACTGTTTCATATGTTGTATTATATTTGTTTCAAGTACATATCAGTTGTACATAAAAAATACTTTGTTTTTATACACAATGTAGTGCTTGTTTACAAGGCCTGAAACTCAGAGAACCAACTTTTTCGACCCTGTGCACGAACACACTCACATGCGGAAATTTACACGCACAGATCCCAAATTTCACGTGTTTTTAACTCCAGATATCAAAAAATAACCACCCATTAAAATTACACATTTTTATGCACTTCCTGTTTTCTTTTCCAGTATGTGTACGATAAATGACCAAAAAAACATTGCAACCAATGGATGTTATACCTAAAATTATGAATTTAAGATTACTGTGTTTTGTGTGTGTGTTTTTTTAATTTTTAATTTTAGTTGCCTTATCTTTATACCCATGTGCTTGTGTGTGTAGCATCTCCATACAGAGTCCACGCATGTCATTGGCTGTAACACTGATATCTTCTTTTAAGTGTTGTTTGTCTAAAAATATCAACTTTAGAATTTCAACACACAAATAAATAATCGCACATGCTCACGCACATATACTCACGGATGTCATCTCTCTATTTCCAACCTTGTAAATACATAGCTTTTTTTATACTGGGGTTTGGGAAGCAATAGGTCTTTTAGCAGACAAAAACAAATGGTGTGTGGTCATAGAAATATGAGGAAGTCATTTTACTCTCGATCAATGTACAGTGGATAGACTGAGAAATGACATTACGTCTGTTGATGGGACCCAGCCCTTTACACCAAACACTCAAGGTTTACCAGAGTCTAACTACACAGAAGTCTATCTTCACAACTCAAGCAGTTGCAGGACAATTTAAATGTGCTCACACTGGATGTTGCATGTTTTGTTGGTGGTTCATACTATTTTTGTGTCCAGATATTATTAAAGTTGAAACAAAAAAAGATTGTGGTAGAGAAAGAACAAGATGTTATTGGGGAGGGGGGCGAGTATGAAGAAATCCTATTAAGATATCGCTGATGTTTGCTGACTGTACAAAGATTATGCTTGTAAAACCTGTCTGGTTTTTCACTTGTAAGAAAACAGAAAAAAACTACTGTCATGGTTTTGTGATTGTATACAGGAGATATTGATAAATTATGCAAATTGTGCTGTAAAAAGGGCTGTTGCCCCATGTCTAAATATTAAATATCAGTACAAAATAACTGTTGTTGTGTTGACTTTTACAAATTCCATAATTATACTTTATTCTGTGTTGGTTTTTCCATTTCTTTCTTTGCAGGATAACATAAAAACTTTTGGATCCAATAAAGATACAGATCAGAAGATTTTTTTTTTAAATTTAGGCATAAATTTTCTGATATTGAGATTGGAAGAAGCAAGTTGGGCACACAGACAGAAAGAAGCCATTTTGGATTGCACATGAAGTTTGGCTCACAACCACTAGGTAGAGCCAGAGACTTGGAGGACTTTCCAAGCTGTGGGCTGAGTAGGTAGTTCACAGGTAGTAGTTCTCATCGACCAATTTTCAATGATAAAATGAGTAATATAGGATTTTTACTTGATAAAATTTAACTGATTTTCAACTGCATTAAATCTTTTAGATGTTTTCGATTTATTTCTTTTGACCATATCTCATCTCATGGAAGACAGGAAGGGACTTAATCCCAGGACAGGTAAAATATCACCAACAAAGCTTTTCCTACTGGGATGTTATTGTCCTTAACCACCTTCTGTGCTCAAGCATCCCTCCATGAATTCCAAGAACCAAGTCCTAGATATTTAGATCAGATGGTCTGATAATTTGATGCATTGATAGCAGCCAAATAGTTTTCCTTCATTGACTTTTATGGTTTCGTCTGCTGGCTGCAACATATAGCTGATTATCCACTCCATCACACGTCACACATACCACCTATTTTCCCTGAATGCACCGTGCATGTTTCCACTTTGACCATTCAAAAAGTACTTAAATGTAATGGTTTGGTTACGATTCATGGGTGGTCTCTACTCTTCTATGCAATGTTTCTTTCCTTGGGCTATGTTGTTGAAAGCATTGGGTCACTCATGCTGTACAAATAATAGATTTGTTGATCTGGCGAATCAAAGAAATAATCCACCAGAGGATACATACGTCTCCTTTGTGAGTAGGTTTTAAATGGTCTCATAAATCAGCGTTCCACCACTTCAGCAATCTTAACAGCACACTACTGAGTCAAACCCAGTACTTGATAAGATCATTTAAGAGACTGGATTGTTATTTACATTTTTCATCATTTGGTTAATTATAAGCACTTGCATTGATTAAAAGACACATTACATACAATACTTATAGTTGTGTTTTAGTTTGTTTTTTCAGGACTATGTCCCAGCAGAAATGTTGAGCGTGAGAAGGAAACATGTAATATACAGATGAATTGGTTGCAAAGAATTCTTGGTTATAAATATTTGCTGAAACAGAAGCAAATCATCTTGAGAAGATATTTAATACACACAGAGAAGATGCTGCAAGCCTTCATTTGCTGTTTCACTCTTCATTCTCACCCAATTTGGTAAATTTTTTTGCGTGGGGAAAAAAATGGCAGCAATTTCATAATCATGCCTGCAGGGGGCGTAAGAAACCCATTTTCCAGCCTCACTGAAGCGTCTCCCGTGAAAATGTCTTGGACATCTGACACCGTGTGCATTCTTCAGAAACAAAAGGTCAGAGGCCACATGTAAAATACTTGATTTCCCTCCATTTGCTGATGCATTTCTATTTCCAGAAACAGACTGTGAGAAAAACTGGACTGACATGCAGAGCTAGGATTGGTCAGATTTTCTAAGCAGCTACTGGATGGAAGCAACAGTTAAGTCAAAGGTTATGGAACCCTGATGCACAACGATACATTTAATTTGAAGAAATTAACTCATATTTACTTTATTTTTTGCATTATAGGCAAAAATCATTGGGTGTTTCGACCTGTTATCACAATACGTTCCCAGTTGAGGCAGACCCACCTCAGGCTGATCAGACTTTGATGTGTGTCAAGAGGTTGGTTCCTTCAATTACCTAGGGGCCCAGACAGAATGTCCCAGAAGAAGCAGCGAATGTCCTCTGGGCTGAGTCACTCACTGTCTGGGCTGGTGGCTGAACAGGAAGGTGTCGTCTGGCTCAGGGTGGAGCAGTAGATGGAGGAGCCAATAGTCTGTCAGTGTTTCAGCCACTTGACTTCATGCTGTATTTGAAAGTCGTTTATTTTATTATTATTAATTTGCTTTTATGAGGAAATAACAGTAAAAAGACTGCATAATCAATAGTTTAAGAAATGAATGATCAATAATTCCATGTTAAATTACCCTTGCTTGATTTGAAAATGTCAAAGAATAAGCAGGCAACAAAACATATTCCAATAACGATCCACAAATTTTAATTCCGAGCACAGCATTCAGTCGCAATCTACTAGAGTTCTCAGAACTTGGTTCCACTGCATGAGGCGCGATGATGTTGGGACTCTTCATCGTAGCTGTTGACTTGGCGTAATTAAAGTCTCTGTATGAACACCTGTTGCAGACGCTATAAACAGCCACCATAGCTACAGGGCTCGGCGAGCAGCAGCCAGTCTCAACTGTACTTTTAAATAGATAAAAAGCTTCAGATATAGAGGAGCAGCGAAGTCCTGTCACGGACTATTTTCAGAAATTTTGACATCTACTTTTATTTAGATCTTCGTGGAATCACATGGAATCAAATCTTCTTCTAAACCCCAGCTTGCTAAGAGAAAAGAATGTCACCAGTTAGATAGCATAAAGATTGAAAATTAAAGGAAATTAGCAATTCTTCGATGTATTTATAACTTATACCTACCCCTAAATTTTCACTGTCTATGCTAGCTGCTAACTTCAGTCACATTTAACAATTTCTTCTTCTATTATTTTGGGGGTTTTCTTGTCAGAGACAGACAACCATGAGCGTGCATGGTTATCTGTCTCTGTGTGGCTCCGCGGTGCACTGGTGTCGCGCCTGGAGTTTGCCCCGCCTCACGCCCCGAGCCAGCTGGGATAGGATCCAACTCCCCGTGACTCGCTACGGCGGATAAAGTGGTGACTAGAAAATGGATAATAGAAGGCAGGTGTGCCACAGATGAGGAGGTGGGATGAGCTGGAGGAGGGGCCAGTAAGCCCCGCCTTAGAGAAGCAAACACACATACATTCATCCATCTGCTTCTGCTTCTTCAGCTTTTGCGGGTCAGGGGGGTCGCCGGAGCCTAACAAAGCAGACTTACGGGCAAGAGACAGAGGGGCACTCTGGGCAGGAGGCCAATGCACCGCAGGACCGCATGAAAGACAAACAACCACGCATTAAGACACCCACACCTGAAGTGACAAAGACACCCACACCTGAAGTGACAAAGACACCCACACCTGAAGTGACAAAGACACCCACACCTGAATTGCATTGGAGGTGGAGGGAAGCAAGAGAACCCGGACAGAACCCATGCAGACACACGGAGGAGATACAAACTCTGCACAGCTACCACTCGAAACCCGGAACCTTCTAACTGGTAAGCTATTTTTATCAAATAGTTTTCAGAAAACAAATTCAGACATTATAATGAGAAAAATTTTTTCCAATCGATAGCATGTTCTGTCATGTCATATGAATCGTACCCATCCTGTCCAATCTCGTTTTATGCTGGTCGTCTTCAGCGTTCACCAACTCCACCCATCCCTCTCTCTGTTTCACCCCCTCTCTCCTCCCTGATGGGTCCTTGTGAGCCCTCACTTCCAAAGATGTTTATTTCCCTCTTTCACCTTCAAAGATGCATGCTGAGTCAGATGGGGTCATGGACATGCCCTGGATCTGTGATTCACTGAACATTGAGGCTGATCAAGACGACAGACATTTGGTGAGGCCACATCAGGCAATGTCACTAGATGCATGAGCTCATTCTAAGTCTGACAGGGTTCACACACCCATCATACATGTTTGCAAGTCTACAGAGGGGTTATCAAGATTCACATGAGGAATTATTTGGGAACGTTTATGTGTTTGATTTTAAAAAATCTTTTTTTTTTTTTGCATCTTAAAACACTGGTTTCTTCTCAGTAGATGTCCTGGGTTAAACAGACCAAAGAAGGAGCAGTTTTGTAGATTTAATGAAAGACATTGATAATGCTGCGAGTGTTTTTGCAAATATTTGGACGCATTATTTGTTCGTAGGTTGGGTTAGACTCTATTAAAGTTGCCCTTTTTGTCCAATCTTGCTTGTGGGAAGGGATTTCTAGTTGAATCCAAGAAGCATTGTTGTTCAGAAATGCATGTTTGCTTTTTTGTTTTGACCTCTGCAAGTAGGTCAGGGTAACATTTTGAATTCCGGGGTGTCGCGGGATGTTGCAGTCTCTGATTGCAGTGGTTCTTTTTTGTTTTGCAAATAATGTGGTTTTGTTTGTGGTATCTTCAGCATGCAGTACAATGGTTTGCATATGAATGTGAAGTGGCTGGTTTGAGAATAACAGTCCATAGTTCTTTACTAGAAATCAGTAGAATGCTTCTTTTTCTGGGTTGGGGGTAAGTTGATTCTTCAACCCAAGGAGGTTTAATGCAACCCAGTCCCTAAATAACTGATATAAAACAAATGCTTTTGTCTCTGCTCATGGCAGCTGTGAACCCATACTCTAGAGATTTTTTACGACTGTGTCATATATTTATGTGAAACATTCTTTGCAACTGGGCACCTCACAAATAGAAAAATGATATATAGACATAACGGAAACTAATTTGCCTAAACGCATTTCTGCAGAAGTAATAATGGCACTGCAGACTTACAGCTGGTCAGGGTTTGCCAGAAGAGACCTCAGGTGATTTGTTTTTTAGAGGACACTAATCTTTTGTAATTATCTTTTGCCACAGGGTTAAGCTGGATGCACCAAACCATTTTACCCCTTAATGCAATTAGAGCGCAACAACAACAGAGGGTAAAAAACCATCCAGATATTGATTTAATGAACAGAGCTTCTTTTTTTTCCTGCTCAACTAAATTTGTTCTCCTTCCCAACAAGCCACATTTGGAAAAACCTCAGGGTCTGGAAACACAATTTGGAATTACACATGCAAGACAGTCCAACAAATATGGCAATATAGAGGTATAGATAATTACATTTTTGCAAAGTAGATACATTTGGGGCAGAAAATATATTTGTTGATATTCTGAAGCAAAGACTTTGCTTCTGTTCATTGCACTCTGACATAGCCCATCTATACAATGACCACACATATGTAGAAGAGATATAACTTCATTCAGGAGAAGAGAAGTGAGATTTTAGAAGCAAAGAATGGATTGAACCAGGCAGCCAAGACAGTTCATGTCCAATCACCTCGAATTCCCCCCGGAGCCTCCTTCCTGTCACTGGATTCCTTTTTCACCCAAAGGCCCTCCTTTGCCGGTCCATAACTTTTCGTCCTGACAGAATAGCTTTCACTAATATTAATGTGATCAGTCAGTGCACAGAGAGGACTGAGGCTGCCCGTGTCCTGAATCAGACATCATATCAAACACAGTCGCTATCACTGACTCAACAAGACACACAAAGGGGGATACTGTGGTGCTAGACTTTTTTTGTGATGGCCTACATCAGCGTCCAAGTCCTTGCATAAAGGATTTTACTGCATAATTCCGAGACAAAAAAGTATCTTATAGGGGTGGTGGTTTAAATATCTCCACAATCTTTACTTTCACAACATTTTACAATATTACTACTCTTTCCACCGCATTCTTTATGCTAAGCTAAGGTAAATTACTGCTGAGAGTAGCTTAGTAAAGATTTGACATTATGATTGTGAATTTCATTATTCAATTCTTGACAAGAAAATGATTATCCAAAATGATGTGACTGTTGTTTTTATAAATAACTTTTATATAAATATCTTTTTTCAGTTCTTCCACGATAAACCATATTTGCTAATAACAGCTGGATTAGCTAATGAACAATGTATTGGTGTCAGCTTGTGCAGACATAAAACATACACGCCATCGTCTTTGCCAAGAAGGCGCTCCGTGAAGGGAGATGCGATTAAACTTTAAACTTGGAGATAATTTGTTGCCAGGGTAACATACTCTCTCCACCCCCCCCCCCCTGCAGAATTTAATAAATGAATTACATTTGGCAGCCTGTCGGGGGATGGGGTTGCTGGATAATGTCAGAATTTTGCACAAGCGCAGTTTCTTGATTTTGCTTGTTTGTGAATGCTCAGCAGTATGTACACAAATTGTTTTTGCAAGATGCTGAAAAATGAGAGGAAGTAACGACATTTCAGCTTCTCAGACTGGAGTGGGATTTGACAGACACTTCATCTGCATTCAGAAAACCAAACATTTAACCAGAAAAAATGTAGAGTTGGCAGTAACAAAGGTACTTTTTGCCTTCTTTGCTTGACTTTTAAATATAATTTGATGCGAAAATGGCCGTGGGTGCATTTCATATTAGAATAAAATGTAAAAGCCTTTGCCCTCCAAATGTGTTTTAATGAGCTGCTGCATTTTTGAAAAATTAATTATTTTTATTAAGCAATTTTCCTTTCTCTGCTTTCATATTAGGAATAAGTTTGGGAGATTGTTAACAACTAAAAAGGGGATGTTCACTTTAAAAATAATTTTTAGATTTAAAGACTCGTGTTTACTTCCTTGGCAGATTTGTGAATAAATGGTTTGCACTCTTGCCTTCTGAGTGGACACGTGCAACACATTCGTTTAGTGTTCGGGGGAAAAAACAACAGCCCTGTGGCTTGGTTGTGAGGACTCTGCAAATGGGTTGCTAGGCGACAGCAGCCATGCAATTCCCTGGACAGGTGGGTGGGGTGGCTGTTGATAGAGGCCACACCTGCACACACACACACACACACACATACAAATACACTCCTGCATACACAGACTCACAAACATTGCCCTTACAAGAAACTCCTGTCATTCTCGGTTACACAAAACCTTGCCCTCTTGATTTCACTTACTTTTCTGCTCTTTTCCAGAAAAATGACCTGGGGGCAAAATGTTCTTCGGAGGTCAACAGACATATAAAACAGAGCTGAACCACACAAGAACAAAAATGTCTGCAAGCTGCATTCAACACAAACAAAACCTTTTCATGATTTTCAGCCAGTTTGTAAGTAGTCTTGTTACTTATTTTCAGGCGTGCAAGTATCTAGACGATCTTAAACATTATCCGTTCGCATTATAACAACTTTATAAACAGGATAAAGAAAAGAAATTCCTACCTGTTGCCAAACTGTTTAACTGACCTTTTTCATAGCTGACATTTTAGCATGGCACACTTCACATGAAATGAATCATAATAAGCTATTGTATTCCAGCTATATAAACCAATCCAGCATATACAGTATAGTGGCTAAAGGGTCAGCTGTGTTCACTGGCTGTTTGGTAATTTTGTATGGTTACTGTTTGGTGGTTGTTAGGTTACTCAGAGTGTCTTTACTGATGAGACCCAAAACATCAAAGTTGCAGACTACAAACCAAAATATGCTAAAAGCAACTAAAATGCTGTGTAGAGCTCAGGAGAACCACAGAGCTCAGGGACATATCACAATTTAAAACCAGCCAAACAAACAAATTTCCTGTGAGAATCTTATATAATCTTTGCATTGCCCCCCTTTTTGAAAACAGAATCAATATTAGGGATTGTAAATATTTCTATGTATGACAACTAATGGCCAGATACCAGTGTTTCTTATTTAAAAAAAACCAAACAAAACCCCCCCAAAAAACTATTGCTATATAATATTATATTTTTATCATAAGCAGCTTGAGGCATTTTGTTGTTTTTAAAACAATAGCTTTCTCATTATGGTGCATTTCACTGTCATAGCCACAGTGAAAAAGGAGCAGACGGGAAATGTGCGGCTATTTGCACAATAAATCTATTTGTGTGATTCATATGCTCGCATGAGAAAACTTGGTTCATCCCTTCATGTAAAGTCATTACATACACACATCTACATCTACCCTTTAACACAAACAGAATTTCACTCAAGAAGAATAACTTTGGGGTTTTATGACAACAGCAGAGCTCTGAAGAAATTAGTCAGAGATTAATTTTGTATCAGACAATAGGTATTGCAGAGAAAACTCATTACAAAATACTGTATCTAGCCTTCTGGTATTTACCTTGCTGATTGTCCCACCAAAGAGAAATGTCACTTCATATTAATTTTGCCAAAGCCCTTAGAGCAAGTGGAATTTATTATCAAATTTCTGCATAAGTGTATGTGCTGCAGTCCTGAAAATTAAATGAATCCTAATAATGATATACATAATAAAATTGTGAACCTTTTTTAGATTAGAGTAGAGTTCTCTTATGATGTTTGGCTTAATCTGACGTGAACTGTAGACCTGATGAGGGTCTGAAAGTGCTGTCAGCAACACTTTGCTTGGTATAATCGTCATCAAGGATGTAGGCGGAAGAAGCGCTCTTTATTCTTTGGGAAATCGTGCTCAAATTGGGTTATAAAACTACGCTACAAGATTATACTTTTAACTAGTTATTACACTTTAATTTTGGCTTTAATCAAAAATGCATTTATAATGGTTGAATTTTCCCTGCATGATAATCAGTTTGAAGTCATTTAAGGTTGATCGAGGGTGGCAGTCCAATGAAAAGAGCAGACAGACGCGTGTTTTTTGTTATGGGATGTGAGGGCGCCCTATATCCCATTTGCCTGTCAGGAACCTAAAGACTAAAGTTATTTTATGAGTTATCCGCGCTTCACAATTGCCCTTTACGCAGTCGTGTCATTTGTGTCGGGCGTAAATCTCAAGGAGTTTTATTTCTCTTTAGATTCTCAGATCTACAGAGCGGAACAGAAACACGTTCGGAAAACATTTAATTTCAATAAATATAATCTAAACCCTCCCACTTTTAAACCCAGATTCATGCATTCAACAGTGCAAACTCACTAAATGACGTTCAATATGTTTGTTTTTTTTCGCAGTGTGCGGACTGGCACCGATCTGCCGGCCGGGCTGGAGATCTCAATGCGCCCTCCCCTTTTCTCCTTTTTATTTTTTGACACACGCCGTAGATCCGCTCTAATATCCTATCACAGTTTGAGACACTGCACGCTCACTCACACACACACACACACACACACACACACACACACACATACACGACTGAACCAAAAAAAAAGCACACTCTCCAACTACACCGGTGGGGGGGCGGGATACAGATACCAGACGAGATTTGTTTCCAAACGCGCACCGATGGCGGTGTGAGGCGTTTTGCCTGAGAAGTACGCACGGCACTGTGGATTTGTGAAACCCCTCTTTGTTTTTGTTTATTTCGTCTTTTTTTTTGTGCATCTTCTTCCTGCTTGGATCCCGGTTTGAGGAGAAATGAACAAAGCTATGGATTACCCAGTCTGCCTACTTTTACTCCTGTCAACCATTTCGACTGTGTCGGCCGAACAATTCCCAACAGCGCAGATGTGAGTACAGCTCCAAAACAGCCTGTTGGCTTCAGAAAGTGGAGGATGATGTGCTGTGGAGCGGGAATGACAGGCTGGATTTCTCAATTAAAATCAGTTTCAATGCTGGGAATACAAAATTATATATATAAAGTGCAATTAAAGATAAATGTGGTATTTTCTTTAAGAAGGTTTTTTTTTAAAATTATTTTTAGACTGGTTTATTCGCAGTTGGTGGAACATTATCCTAAGCGTCCCAGCATAAGCAGAAAGCGCCTCCTTCTAGCCGGCTGATGATGATGGCACATTACTTGGGATATAACTTTACCTCGTGAAACATGATCTCTAAAGCTGCTTTCCATTGGTTGCCAGTTTGCAGCCCAGCGACAGGATGGGGGAATGAATCATAGCGTGAACTGGCCTGAATGTCATATAGCCAAAACTTTTTTTTTCTGAAGCACCCCCCCCCCTCCCCCCCCACACACACAGCAAAAACACAGTTTAATGCTGCAGAATATTATTGAGGGTAGACTTGATTTAGTTTTACACAACGACAGTCGATGCTGGAGCAGAGCACTCCATAGAGCAGATGCACTTGTTGTCTGGATGGCGTCATAAAAATGAAATGGATTAAATCAGTTTAATGGGGGTTTGTGTAATCTTTCAAGCACAAATGGACAAAATAATAGGAATATATGATAATTTTTTTTAAAAAACACAAAGGCCACAATCCTCTCTGGAAACAAATCAGTTTATCAGCTAGAAATAATTGGAAATGGAAAAAAGATGTAAATATTGTGCCAACTATATATATATATTTGCATGCTACACTGACAAATTTAGCAGATATTTTTATACGCAGTCACAGGAATATCGTTCCCTAATTAAACCAACACGTAGGTGGGCGACACTGCTCCTCACACTCTAATCAACAGGTTTACGATATTCCAGATGGTTCTAACGGAGGTAGGGCAGAACAATTTTGAATGCTACCCAAGTTTGGGCCTGGTGAGCGATGATGAGCCACGATGGCACTCAGCCTAATGGCTGAGTACAATGATGTCAGACTAGCAGAGTGACCTGCCCACTCCCAATATTTCATGGGCACTAAGTGGATTGATCTGCGGGGTTGTGTACATGATGTTCACACAGGCTTGGCAATTTGCAGACCCACTTCCACTGGCATGGTTGAGTTTCTGAGTAGATCTGACATGTGAGCAGGGCAGACAATAACGACATTTGCAGATTGGGCAGAAAATGTTAGAATTTTGTTGAAAGGACAATTTAAAAAAAACAAAACAAACTGTAATAGTCTTTGTTTTCACGTGCATGTCATATCCATTACTGATGATGACAAATCTCCTCTCCGGAGGACAAAACCAAACAACAAATCCTCCCATCCTCACTAAGCCCTGTGTTTAAACCCAGATGATCTTACGCTCAGTGAACCCTTGGTGGTGATGATGATCTTGAGTGACAAGTTTCAAGTTGACTCCTGAAGGTGAAAGTCACAGAGCAAAACAGAGAAACTAGAAGGGCTGAGGATGCAGAGACTGACCAGTCTGTTCTCCTCCAGGAAACCCAGGAACACCAAAGGTCTTCAGTAGATCAGTGTTTTCTGACTAAAAACAGACAGTGTATGCCTCGTTCTTTCCAACTGTCCTCCCCATCTCCCTGTCTCATGGCTTCATGTGTGACTGTATCTCTGGGCTCCATCTCTAACCTCGCATGCCAGCATCTGTCTGCTTCAGATCTTCATGTCCCCTATCTCCAGCCCTCCCTCCATCCCTCCATCCCTTCTCACTCTCTTCCTCATCACATTCCCTTTTAGTCATGTTCATTCTCCGTCCGTCTCCCCTTCTGTCCGGCTCCCTATGTATCTCTTTATCTCTCCCTCTCTTCTTTTTTTTTTTGTTGCCTGGAGGCGGATGATTAACATCATTGAATCTGAAATGCAAAGTCTGATGTCATATACTGCGCCCCAGAGATCTCGGCGCCAGCTAGCACACTGGGAGATCCGAGGCGACGGATGGAAAAGATGGAGATGGAGAGACATAAAGAAAATCCAGACTTCTTGGCCTTCTTATTTCGCCATAATATTTGCCGAGAGATGTTTTTGCCACATGAAATCTGCATGCATGCTTTTCTGCATTTTCACCCTCACACTCAAAAACAAAAGAGATCGTTGTCAGTGTGTGGAATTCATCCATTCAGCCCAAGACACAACCATATGCTTCTTTCTTGGCTTTGGCCTTAGCCACCAAAAAGACATATTTTATCTTCATCCTCCCATTTCCACATTTCCTGTCACCCTCTGCTCCACTTGTCCTACACTCACTGGCTTTTTTTAGGCTAACTGGATTTCATGCTCAACCAGCTAAAGAGCTGCACTTCTTGCGTTTGCGGCCTCGTCTCTGGCGATCAGAGGGTATAATACGACGAGGCACTTCATCCGACCGAAACCAACATGGGTTGTAAGCAGGGATAGTGTAAAAATATCTAAGCTGTGAGTTCTAAACAAACAGGTTACAGTATTGGAGGGAAGACAAGGCATTACAGATTTGCATGAACTTTTGAAATAATGTGAACATTTCTTGAAATTCTGTTGGTTGCCTCACAACTTCATGGTGAAGATATGCTGAAAAGCTTCAGTTTTTGAATCTAATCCAACTGGAAGAAATTAGTTCATTAGCCAAATTTATTCAACAGCTAAGATCCTACTGCCTTCAGAGCCACCTTTATAGAATAAATGTGCGAGTGGTTGATCCAGTTACCATGTTGCATTAGGTATTTAATAGGTTTCATCCTTTTTTAAGCCATTGAGAAAATCTTCAAATAACATTTATTATCATAACATTCTTTGATAATTTCATGAATTCAGTGTCATTTCCATTGTGGCAGTGGAGTTTTTAGACTCATGTTTCGCTTGATGTTTTTGTTACTGTTTTGACTATTTTTTCAATTCCCAATCAGTTTAAAAGTTTGCTTCCACGGTTGAAATTTTTTGCTTTTGCATGCATTTATGTCACAATCGCAATTTCCAATTTTCCGGTCTTTTATTGTGTGTCTGCATTTCCTTTCTTTTTAACAAATAAAGTTGTACTCATATTATGTGAGGAAAAAGCTGAAGGCATTATTGTGTCTCGACTGGATTGTGGGGCATTGATTACATTTCTTGCTTTGGGAGAGCTGCACAGATTCAAAAAGTCTCATCGTATATTTTCGAGGAATGAAAGAAAAAAAAAGCAAAGTGGAGTTTATAACTTCTATTTTCTTTTTAATCTGCTGACACATCTAAGTTAGATCATGACCCTGATCATACCAGGAGGTTTAAAGATGATACATCAGACGTAACAAACAGATGGAAATTACTCCTTTGAGATTCCCACATATTGCCATAAAGGAGTTGCGAACAGGTGTACAATCACATTTTTCCAGCTAAACCTATCCCTGTCTCCACCTTTCTCTCCCACTTACTCTCCTTTGCTCTCGTCTCAGCCGTGGTTATATTTAGGCACGTCTCTGTCTTTGGAGACGGGACTTTAACTCGGACAGGTTGAGATGCAGGGCAGGGTGTGTAATACGACCCCTTGCTTATGTGTGGCCTCTGCATGTTGTTTTAGTTTCTGGTTGAAGTTTTCTCCTCTGTAGTTCCTCGGTAAAAAAAAAAAAAAAAAAAAAAAAAAAAAGCCCCCGCCCCTCTGTGAAAAGAAAATTTGGGAGTAACGACGTAACTCCGGTGCTGTATTACTTCCCCACAGTTCTTTGGCACATGGAATATCCCAAGAATTTTCCATTGCAGAGTTTCCCAGGCAATCTTGGGAATAGCTAACAGCTGTTCAGTTGGGAGGCCTGTCCAATGCAGGAAGTACATCTGCATACTGTAACATAAAGCACAGGCTGTGCTGTAAATCAGGCACGTGTTACTCCTTCTGTATTTTAATTGTTATCCTTTATAAGAGTTTTTTACAATTTTGAATGGCATTAAGAGATTGCAAAATAATCAAAGTACAATTAAATAATATAAAATACATAAAGGCAAAACTGAGGAGAAAGAATTGGAGAGATTGGAAGAATGAAAGTTTAAAATCAACGTTACATGTTATGGGAAGTCCTTCTATGTATTAATTCATGTCTTTAATGTTCATTAATAATTTTATGTAGTTTGAGAAAATGCAACCAGTTAAATTCTGATGAAGACTTCTTTTTATACCTTGTTGCTTGAACTGGAAGTATCCTGTTCAGTTTCATACAAGACATATAATAAGAATATGACCATTTGATTGAAGTATCTTGATTAAAACTGCAGAACTTTAATTCAGGATACAGAAAGTTTTCATGTCTCCAAACATATATCAAATCATTTGGAGTCTTATTAGTCCTAAAAAGTAATGCATCTTCTGAAAAATAAATGTGAAAATGAATCAAAGAAAGAAGAAATTTGATTTAATTTAATGTTAAAGTTAATTTCTTTTTCAAAAAACCTTTTCTATATTGGTTTTGTCTCTATTTTCCTTGGAGGCAAGGGGGCATATTTGGTAAAATATGCCAAATCCATTCTTTCGATCTTTATTTTCTAATACTGATTGAAACCGCTTAACTGTCCATCTCTTCTAAACAACACTCTGGAGTGAAGCTGGAAGTGTTTAAAGTATCTCCAATGTGACGTCACAAATCCATTTGATGGGTAATATTTTGAAAGCGAGAGAAGTGTGGTGTCACGGTGACCTACAGTGACCTCTCTGGAGCTCCTCAACGGAGCTGTGCAGGAGCAGAATGCCAGACTTCACTGGGCTATACCTGCTGGGTGGTGTGTGTAGGAGGATCTATGCTCTGTACAGCACTACAGTAGTAGTAGCTTCTGCAGGCTTCTGAGTTGATTTTAATTGGATGTTTTGGCCACGGGGACTCTCCAATTTCTCTATTTATATGCATGGTCTCAGTGCTTTTTATGACATAAGCATTGATGGCAAGAGAGTTTGTTCAAAAAAGTGTGAGGGTGGCATGGGTTAGGAAGATCTAGTCATTTGAGCGGCGTTGAAAATGACGTGTGGAGAGACGGGCAGCTGGAGGGATGAAGGAGGAGAAAAATAGTCCAATTTACTTTTGTGCCTCTTCATCGCAGGTTTGTCTTTGGGGATAACCCCACAGATTTTGACCCAAATTCACCGTAATAGACAAAATTGCGCTGCCAAATTGCACGTACGGAATATTAATTTACTTTCTAAGTCTGCCGTTGTGCTGGAATCTCCCCCTGCAGATATGATTGCTCCGAAGTGAGTGCAAACACTTGCAAGTGTCACAACAATTCTGTTTCCTCTGGTATAATATGTCGAGACACCTGCTGGGCGAGGTGATACAATGGGAACTGTTACTTCTGTCAGGACATATATGCTGCTTTGCCGTGGAGTGTGTGCGTGTGAGGGAGAGGGGTGAGGCAAGTCAGTCCCAACTAGCAGGGGGGCGTCCAGGGGTGTGAGGTCAATCATGGGGGCAAAGGTAGAAAGGGAATGCGACACGCTGTTCACCGGTGGAGGCTCCTGTTTGCCGGTTGGACAGGTTGAGCGTGGATCTGAGACAACCGGATGGCCTGACTTGACTTCTGTGAAACTGTGAGAATGCATTCCCTGAAACAAAATATACTCAGTTATTTATTTTGTAAAGAGATAAAAAAAAAATCCTCCATTTATGCAGGACAGCGCCTTCCAATAGGATCTTATGATGCATCAAATAAACCATATGGTATAATGTGTTGAGCATCTCTTACATTTAATATGTACCTAGATCTTTTTCCAGAGCCACAGTGATGGAAAAGAAAGTTAAAACTCATGGAGGACATATTTTATTCTTTCCTTAATTCATTAGTTTATTACCTTCTTTATGGGATACACGAACGATAACCTGATTGGTCTGGTTAAACATTTCTTCAATAATTGTTTTTTTTCCTAATAACATTATTATAACTGAGTCTATAAAAGATGAAGCCAAACCGCTGTTGTGTTTTGCCAACAGTGAAATCAAGTACTCTATATTCAAATAACATTGACAGGAAGCCAGCCAATTCTTGGCTTTGAGAAACTAAAACTAACACATTTTTGAATTTCCTCTCGATAAATAGCATGAACAGTTAAAAAATGCCATTTTTCAAAATGTTCTGCAATTTTAAGACATATCTAGATGTGTTACTGCTCTCAGTCTGAATATTGTAATAACTGTATAGATATAGTGACAAATTGAATAGAATTCAAGAGTCATAACAAGACTTATTTTTGCTTTTCAGCCCTTGTAAACATACCTATTTATGATATTTAGCTGAGGTAAAATGCTTTCATACACTCGTTGTATTTTCTATAATAAATGCTCACAACAAACAATCAATATAAGGCGGTTTGTTTGCTTTTTTTTTTTCTTCTCAATAATTGACTACCGTAGTTAAATCAGCCTCATTTGAATCAGCTTCCCGTAATGCACACCTGCTCTATCGGTGCGTGACTCCCCATCAGTGCTACCCCATCATTCGGTAATGATCTCACACAATGTCCTGTCAGCTCTTCCCCAGCTGTAACACAACCTAACATAAGTGCTTGATGGAGTGTATAAAACACTGTTGACAAGACTTTACTTAAACACAGCTCTTGTAAAATGCAGAGAGGAAAACGGGTAGAAGGGAGCCAAAAACATCACCAATCTTTTTGCAGAGGAGGATAATGAGTCAATTACGGCGTTATTGACCTGAATATTGGAGAAGATATCATCACTCGTCTCCTTTTGTGAGAGGAGAGGAGGACGAGTGATTTCTGAATTAACGTTGACAGAAAATATCATTGTATTGGAAATAAAGTCATTAAATATGTGGACTAAGTTCTATGTAAATGAATTGAGGAGACGGAGTGTACGTATATTTACCTTCCTAGATTGTTGGGTAAGAGCAGAAAAACTAGGAAGAGAATGGAAGGTCATAAAGGAGAAGATGAAAATGGTTGTCTTCGACAAAGCACATTTATTAGCTGTCCTTCAAGTGACTCTGTTGCATCCATGATATCATCCCTGTCTTTGTGTGTGTGTCTGTGTTTGTCTGCGTGTGTGTGCCCTCTCTGCATTCTGTACTGATGTCTGCCTTTTCTCTTCCTAAGAACAGATTAGAAACCCAAATTACTCCTATCAGATGAGGATTAAATGCTGGCATCTGTGACTGCACAACAAGTAGAGATAGGGAGGAAAATAAGAAAGAAAAGAGTAGTGTTTGGTGTTGGATCATGGTTTTGAGGGCATTAAGAGATGAAATGTGGATCCGCAAATTTGGTTCCAAGTGTACAAACATGCGTACGTTTACAAGATGAGAGGGCACCGGAGTGGGAATACAGAGATTGGATGTTGAGCTCTGGATTCTCACAGTCCCATGGGACTGACTTTTCTGGGATTTAAGCCTGGAATGATGTGGCTCCCTGCGTTGTTGGATCAATTTTTGAAACTTTCACCCAATTGCTGGTGTTCATATGGTACCAGGAAGATATTCACAGAAGTTATGCAGCTATAACAATGACAGGGAAACACATTTTAACCTCCACTGTTGAATGAAAATGCAAGGCCGAGGCTAACGTGCTCCTTGGATAGATTTATTTCTCTTCCTCTGTTGATTAAAGTTGTGGCTGCATAAAATCTAAGTTTCCGTTTGGATGAGATGACTTAAAAACACCGGTGCCTGCTAACCAGTGAGACATGGAAAAGTGTGTCATGACAAACCGTTATACTTTGACAGCTACGGGGTATTTACTTGAAGTTCCCTCTCTGCTTTCTCTCCAGAAACAAAATGGAAATAGGCTTGGTATGAAAGTATAGACAGAAAAAGCTTCAAGGTAAAACTGTCTCTGCATGAACTCCGTCTGGGTAACCATCTTTTAAAGATGGATTACGAACTTCTGCAAACCCCATGTGACAGCCCAACTGCAAGATTTTTATCTAAAATCTGAAAGGAGGTAAAAGTGGAAGCAAAGTATTTGTCAAGGACAGTTTGAGGCCAGATTTAAAAAAAAAAAAAAACTATAAAAATTAAGGGATCTTTTTCTCACATTCGTTGTTAATTTCATTTCAATTCAAGGGAGTATAAGCACGTATTTGGCTAAAAATTTGTCATTGCACTGGAAATGTTCAAGATGTTAATTGCAGACCCTTTTCATTAATCCGCAAAATTAATACCATGGAGTCGTCGTCACGTAGTTAATGTTTGAACACACTTTTTTTTTGGGGGGGGGGGGGGGGGGGGGGTTAAGAACTTTTCCATCCATCCAAAAAAAAATAAAAGTCAAATGTTTCATTTAATCATATATTTTGCCATTTGCTTTTGCTTTAAAAGTAATTTATTTTATCTTCTTGTTGAAAGATAAAATCTGATTATGATGATGGAACAGGAAAATAACGACCATTTTAATCCATTATAATACACGTCAATCTAAATGAGAGTTAAAATAGCCAGACTTGTAATGAACTTGATTTATCCTTGTGTTAACGTTTTCTTAATTAATGGAACCCGAGGGATTTTAAGACGTATCGTTTCTTGAGCAGATGCTGCAGAATTGAAAAGCTAAAACAGAGAACGAAGACACGCACAACCAGTGACACACAAACAGTGACACACAGCGTGGGTGAAGTGGTTAACGTGGTGAGAAGTAAAACAGCATTGTTCTCGTGCTTAGTGACATCTCCACTCTGGGACTGCAGCCTCTTCTCCACTAGGATTTGACGGTCTGCTACACGTTGGCATAGCGAGGCTATTTATTTTTCTACTAACGGACTTCTAGTCCCGTTTTTCTCTTTTTCAATTCTCTAACGTGTGGAAACAGTTACGTATAAGTCTCGTGCATGTTATGCTGTCTGCTCAGAGGGCTAGAGGGCTAATTACATCCCGCTTCAAAGCGGGGATGTATTTTAATTGTCAGTGTCCGTCCGTCCGTTAGTTAGTCCACCAAGTATCTTCACAACCGTTGCAGATAGGAAGATGAAACAAATCGCACATTACCCAGGTGGCAAAGGGGATGAAAATGAGATGATGACCTTGACCTTGAGAAAACTAGGTCAAGGTCAAATTTCAACTTTTGTGCACTCAGGAGAATAGATAGAAAGATGAGGGAGAAGGCCAATGTGAGAAAGTAGGTCAGAGCACTAGCTTTGATCTTTGACCTATGCAAGTAGGTCAGGGTAAAACTGACACCCCTGAATTTTGAATTCAGGGGTGTCGTGACATGTTGCACTCTGTGACTGCCTTGGTTCTAGTTAGCTTTGTCTTTATAATGAACCTGAAATGATTCCAAGCAGTGACTTATTTGTGCCAGTATTGTTATAACCTGGTGCTGCTCCTCATACTAATGTCATGATCTTTATTGCTCTCAATTTGCAGCTCATGATCATTGTTATCTTGCAAAAAGTACAGCATACAGACATTAGATCATTAGATATTTCTCAGTATGAATGATATTAAGTTATATCAACATGCATAACTCTTTATGATATACTCTCATCACGTGATGACTGTATTTATTTATTTTTTCTTAAGGAAATTGCTGTTTCCCAAGCTGCTTTCCCTGTTAGCCGAATGCTGACCGCAGTTCATTGCTCTTTGGTGAACTTTCATTGCTGGAAACAGTTGACCTCTGCTTCTGGAAATGAAATTAACTTCATCTGTATTTCACTGGACCATAACAGTAAAGTCTTGGGCCATGAAGCCAAAACTAAGAGCTGCAAGTTGGTAAAAAAATACATGTTTGTTTGGGAAATAACAACAGTATCTTGTTACATTTATGTAATGTGTACATTTTCTCATTATATTTACAGAAAATAGAACTGATCAGTATTAATTTTCCCTAAATAATTTTTCTGTTGCAAATTAGTTCTATGCAAATTCACTCAAATTCATTCAAAAACTGTACATATTAGATTTGTTAGATTTACATTTACAGTAGGTGACAGGGTGACGTGCACTTTATACGTGCACTTAAGAGCTTCTGCAAAAACACTTCACCTGTCCTGGTGACCTTTAACTCTGGATGTCCCTCTTTTACCTTCTGAAAGACCCACCACTATAATTAGACACTGAAATGCACCCCCCCCTCGACCCCCCCCCCACACACACAAACATTAGTGTCATTAGAGGAATGGAAGCAAAAAGAAATGGGTGATCTTATCTGCTTTCTGACGTACATGGTATATTTTCTCATTCGTGATTTTTTTAAAGTGGTCTTTGGAGATTGCTGTGCTCTCTGTGGTAATATTGATACCGTTCACCAGCACCTCATCTAATTTCACACCATTTAACTCACTGGCACATTTGTGCTTGTGACATGGAAAAAATGTGATTAAATTTTAATGTCATCTTTTCAGCACAGGGCCATTATATCAGATGATCTGTTTGTGTAAACTCCAACCGAGTGTGTCTCCAACTCTCTTAAGGCAGTGAATCAGTGATGATCTGTGTAGCATGCGGCCTGAGTCACATTTCACTTTTGCAAACATGTTTAGATAGAGAGGTGTCATCAGACCAGTCAAAGCCACTTTGTTCTTGATGGCTTTATACATACCTGTTTGCCTACCACCAGCTTTTTATGCACATTTTGCCATTTCACTTTTATTTCCGACATTATAATTTGATTTGACATTATGATTTTATAATTAATAATAATCACTCACTTTATTTCATGTTGAAGGCTTTTTTGCCGTAGCAAGTGGTCAAATGCAAGCCTCTCTGCTGCTGCTGCAATATAGAGTGATATAGAGCGATCCTCCGATATAAAGTTGTAATGGTCACTTGTACCACTCTGAGGACTAAGAGACGGGATTATCTGATTTTATTGAGTTAATAACAACAGTGGTGCTGACAACTTCCTGTTTAATCCATACAATGAACAATGCAGTGGGAGACTCAAAGCCATCCAGTCCCAAAGGATTTCCTAATCATGTTGAATTTTGTGCCGGCACAGTTCCGGTGTACTAAATGCTGGTAAACTGAGTGAACTGGTTTGCCGTTTCCAGTCCCAAAAAGTATGTGTTTCTTCCATTTTCAATGGCTGAATAGTTCCTGAATGGTTGGAATAACAGATTTTTTAAAATATAGTCAATTAAAAAAGGAACTTTAGTGACCGGGAAAAATAATTCAGCAGTACAGAATAGCTTCATGCGAAAACTTAACCAAAAAAAAAAAAAAAACACAGATTATCTGTGTGAGACGTATGCCTAACATGAGGCTGATTTTTATGCCTTTAATTGTTAAGTTACAAACTAATTAGTCCCAAATGTTGGAGGACGGATTGCCTGTCAGTATATAGCACACTGTAAGTGAATGATATTAATGATTCAATGGGACAAGTGTGAGAGGAAAGAGGCTTGTAATGCCAGCAGGTCTCTCACTTGACTGAGCTTCACATGGCTCCTCTCATTTCCAGCCCTGCAGTCTAATTGCTGTATCCAAGTGGCTCTACATGGCTCACCAGCCATTTTGGAGGCTTCCTTCCTTTCTACATCCCCCCCCCCTCTCCAATTTCTCCAAGGAAGGAGGAGAGTGGGGTGTGTGTGTGTGATGGAGTGACGGAATAAGAACTGAGCATGCGAGGCGATAATGATGCTAAGTTTTCCACGACGGCGACCCTGACGTTTCCATCATCTCATTGGATGTTTCCGGACTTTCCATTAAAGAACGATTTCCGTATTTTTCATCCATCTAGAAACATAAAGTAAACTCTCTCATCAGTTATGAGGAAGCTGCACATCCTGATGTTTTGCAGGGAATGTATGCTCCTAACAGATAAGAGCGAGGTGGTTATAAGTGAAAATGGCTGATCAGAACACTTTGTTGCCTTTCAGTTTGTACCGAAGAGATTTTATTAAATCTAGACAGGAGAGATTTCAGAGCTCCAGCTTTAAAGTAGGAACCATTAGCATTTTGTTATACTAAAATCTGACCTCCTGCAGAATATCTTCTGCAGAAAAGTGTAGGAAAGAATCACTTTGAACCACAACTAGCAGGTTTAATATACAGTGAGACGTTGCAGAAATATATAAGGACTTGGTGAACCCGTGTGAAGGCAGGGGACAGTTAATGAACCTCAGCTCTTCTTTTATAGAACATGAACATCCACCCACACATGACACCTGTTGTGATGACTCACTCTGGATGTTTAAGGTCAGCTGGGTTTGTTTGAATAGGTCAGGTGCATAAAACTCCCAATATGCACCTGCTGGATATGCTTAGTGGACCTTCTCTTGTTCATGAGATGAAGTCATGTTGTAAGAGATTAATACGTCTACAACCTGATTAGAAAAAGCTCTGGTGTACTCATCCTAATTTCCTCTCAGCTGTCTCTGACAAGGCTAAATATACCATGTGGCTGCTATGCTACCAATTTCCAGCATGAGCTCACTGTGGTCATGTTACACTGTATTTTTAAAAAAATAAGATAACATAGACCGGCTTCATATGTCAGTGGCCCCTCAGCTGTATGGAGGGTGAAGAGGTTAGTTCACACCGTGGGGGAGAAAGGGTAATTTTCTTTATGGATTATGTCATGTATTTTTTATTGGTTGTTGTAAAGGAGCTGGGGCGTTGCAGGTGTACTTACAGTGAATTGTTTCTAGAGGTTCAGAACAGCCTGTGTAACAGAGTAAGGTGATGTTTTAGCACTTTATTTTTTTGTGTTAAACCAAATAGGAAGTTATTAATTCATAAACTTAAAACTTTGCATCTAGGGTCTAGCTAAGCTGCTGACTGTGCTTTGTATTAGATGTACTGTACGCATTATATTAACTTAAAAAAGTAATACATAGAGAAAATTGACACAAAGGTTGTCTAAAACAAGTTAATTACAACTAGGAAAAAAATAGCTGTGCAGTGCACGTGGGGTATTCCACCCGGGTTGGGTGGAATACCCCACCCAGCCTGGGTTGGGTGGGATTCATTGGTGTTTTGACAGTGAGGGGCTTCAACGGATATAGTTTCACACTCATCTCATTCAAACTCGTGCACGTGCACATGTAACCTGAAATAAACTAAAAGATTCCATTAAAGTTAGAGTATTGTCGTTAAAATGTAAGTGGTGGGTACAGTGTTGATTTATTACAATTTAGACAGTAGTCACTGATCAAGAGCAAAGGAGGTCAAATAGGTAGAACAAGCTACTGTTGTTAGCAGCAATGCCGAACTGTATGAAATGCAACAATGAAGTTTTTTTTTTACCCAAGTAAAGAAATTGCAAATGTGCTATGAGCCCAATAAAGTAATATAAAAGAAAATTACAGCAAAACATTCACATGGCTAAACACGAGGCTTTCTGTCCCTGAAATTATGCAGCTCATATTTTTGTGTATTGTGTAATTTGTTGTAGGTCATGTGATAATCTTGGCTGCATTCAAACTGAAAAAGGTTAGAGAAGCTTAAGAAATATGATTAGACTACTTTTCATTAGCCTGAGAGGATCATTTAGCTAATTATTTCTTTTTTTGTGTGTCCTCAGAATAAAGGAATGGGTGGACCAGATGCAAAATGAGTTGATCTCATTAACAGACACAGCCAGTGGAATGCAGAACCTAGTTCAGGTAAGCATGACTCTGTCATACACAAACACACTCTGATTGAAGCTGATATTTTATTGTGTAACTAACATTTGAATTATCACATTTTGCACAAGTTTATATAACAGCAATAGTACATTTTACAGTGGAGTCTAAAATTTTTTCCCACAAACAATAAGGTGTCTGCATATAGTGTTAGCTTTCTTTGTTGTTAATTGACTTGAGGTTAAAGCAGATGACAACTCAGAGTAATGAGGAAAATAAGGAAACAAACATAAAGAGTTGCAGGAATGTTCCAACATAGACAGATGGGATAGTGTTTCCTCTTAAGCTGCTTCATTTGCTGTCGGACCTTGAAGTAATACCACTATAGCCCCCAAAACAAGTCAGTGAGAAGACATTTGACGGAGTTGCCGGCTAAAACAGTTTCTCTTGTTAAGCGAAAAAACAAAACACTGTGGATGTAGTCACTGGTTTCATAACCAGAAGAGTTTTTTTTTTACTTCAGTATGAATTTAAATAAAACCCATTCCACAAATTCAGCATCACACGACGTTTCTCGTACGATGAACTCAGCAGCCACAATCCATCACCAGTCTATATATAGTATCTTCTCATTCGACGTAACACTGCATCATTTCATTCCACCAGACCAATATACTCCCTCAGATAAGATCAGCGTCACAACTATCTTTATGTGGTACTTTAATGCATACACAGTCATGTATGTAACACTGCATCTGATAAAGTACAAAATGTGGCAGTGTCTCTGACACGTCATCCCTTCTCCCATCCGGACAAATCAACCACAGAAATCCTTATGAACCACATTTACTGTATTATTTATTGATATTTTCATTTTTGAAGCATGAAAACAAATACATATCCCCAGTTCAGTTTGAGGGTTTGAATGTTGGACAATAAATTTCCTCCAGGCAGCAAAGTGATCGGTTGCATTTGTGTTTTTTTTATTTTTCTATAACACAAAACGATCATGTTACATAACCTGAGATTGCAATTTGATCAGTTTCCTTTTTTTTTCAATCATTATACCACTGATGTCCTTATTGACTCTTAACTTTATGCCACATTTTTATTTTCTGAAGGTCATGTTCAAATATTATGCAAAGTAATATTGTCTTAACATTGATGTTGTGCGATTATTAAATATCTTACCCCACAATATTAAATAGTCTAAATACTTTGCTGTTAATTTAAACTTTAAACTTTCACTTTAGTTTCTGCTGACCTCTGACCCCTGCTGTTTCATCGTCCCAGATATATAACAAACACAGCCCTCACTTCACAGTCGAGACCAACAATGCACAGGAACTGGTGGCGACGGCTGCTGGGAATATAGAAAGACTACTGGCTAACCGCTCTGAAGCTCTTAAGGTGAGTGTGTCCTTACACAAGATTATCTCACTGCTAAGAAGTTTCGTTATTGCTTCTTCTTTGTTATCGACATGATCCCTCTGATTATGTTTGTACTTGTTGGAGAAAGTAACATAAAGAAATCAAATCCTGGTCTGTTTGTGAGATCAGGTTTAGTGCCTCTTTGAGCACAGAGCCAGAGGATATGCACTGAAACAGTCTGCTTCTCCTCATTTCATGTCAGATCAGACAGGGGAACACAACCACCTCTTCAGGCTGATGCGAGGCACTGATATAATATAAGCCTCCAGTGAGCTGATTTCATTCACTGCTACCAGTCTGGGTAACTGCATGCAAACAAAATGATTAACAAAATTAGTTTTGATGTATCTTTCTATTTGAAAACTTTTTTTTTTTAAATTATGTTACATTCAACTCTTAGCAATCCTTTGTCATTCATCTGAATCACGATGACTAAATGCTCTTTTTTCGTAACAGTTTTGTGGTGCGGCTCACGTGCTTTTCATTTACAAATTAATAAATAATTTTAAGGGACTCATAAAATATCCCATGCTATTTGCTCTGGTGACATTATTGCACATATGGTAATAAGCTAATTGCATCAAAGCTGGTATAAACACATTATGGGGCTAATGTTCCCTTCAATTAGAAGGACAAATGCTTGGCCATTGATTTCAAACCATATATTTGTGGTCGGTTGAATGGCATAATCGCTTTTTGCTGCCTCAACGTTAGCATTGTGTTATCAATACATCTGACCGCACAACATTTTAGGACCGGCACACCTGTTGGGAAATACAACTAGTAACCGAGCATGAGGATGAAGGCATTTACCTCATCTTGGTTTGAACAGAAAAGCACCTGACCAACTGAATTGGGATCTCTGGGTGTTTCCAACCTCAATCAATCTGCCTCAGCGAGCCAGAAATATCCAATTAAAGCCAGACAGGCTGTTGCCATGGTTACATTCTCATTGATTACCCCATCAATCCAACCGAGCGTTTTGTTTTGCCCTCATTGCAATAATTGCCAGGGGATTAGGAACAATTAGCTTTTGTGTCGAGATCGCTCAGTGAATTGAGAATGGAGACACTAAACTACACTTTAAACTCAATTTATTTTCTTTTACCTGCAGCGGCTGTGGCGTGACTCATCTGCTTGTTAACAACAGTTGAGTCAGTTGATTTCTTGAAAGTATGAAACACGCAAAGGATGCAGTCAGAAGTCATTTTTAAACTGAATGCCACACGATGATACTTTGTTCCTGTCTAAGAGTTTGCTTTTAGAAAGGCAACTGGTGTTCTGCATAATGAAGTGGAGCTGAGCCAGCTTTATGGCGATCAATTGAAATAAGGGATCATAAATAGCTACTGCCTCCACTTAGTCGAATCACGAATTGAAATAGCGGTCGGGAAAGAACGGCTGCAGCATCTCTAATGTTCTTGACCTGACTTACGTAAATCTCATATTTCTCCACTCTGGTTTCCTTCAATGCATAAAGCAACTTTCCAGCATCACCATCACCCTTGATCTTT
Organism: Antennarius maculatus; assembly: GCA_013358685.1. Lineage (NCBI taxonomy): Eukaryota > Metazoa > Chordata > Actinopteri > Lophiiformes > Antennariidae > Antennarius > Antennarius maculatus. Next base: position 5,563,202 of record CM023627.1, read on the forward strand.
TATTTCCCATCCTACTCTCTTTCTTCTCCTTTTTTCATCCCGGCCTCTTTTTCTCTGTCTGTGCCTCATTCCATTCGGACGACCTGATTACACACAGCATGAACCGATCATGTAAGTGAGCCATTGTGTAAGAAGTTATAGCTTTCTCTCTCAGAGAAGAGGAGACACTGAATGGCCGGGTGTGTGTGAGGGAGAAATGATGATGAGTAGAGGGAGAGTGGTAAGAAGTCCATCAGTGCACTACGCCACACTTCCCTTGAGGCAGCGCACAAAAGACTAGAAGCCCATTACAGATCTCCTATCCATTATGATCTTCACCTCTTAGCAGTACAAATATCAACAGGCTGCACTCTCTTGTTTTTCATGCAGTTGCTGTTATGTATTGTGGTACATATAAACAGGCTACACTTCCAGATGCATCACACTAAATTGTAGTTATTTTGTGATTAGAAACTGCTAATAGTATTTTTGTAAAGTCACTTTTGTATCTGCTTATTGTATTACGCTGAGATTGTGTCATGAAAACCTGCTGAACCTCCAGCCATTATCTATAAACGCTTATCCTTTGTGATCATGGGAACTGCAGCCTACCCTGGTTAACACTGGTAGGGTACGTCATCACAGGCCAAACACCGTTCACGGTTGCATTCACATGACTGTTTATAGGTGGAGCAAGTGGTGATGAGAAGATTCTTGTGATTGGCTAAAATGGTGTAAATGCACTAACACATATTCGGGTTTGATAGTGAAATGGTGATTTGTCTGCAAAGTCATGTTGAGAAGTTATTTTATTTCCAGTAGTCATTTGCTAAATATGTTGGGAAACATTTGACTGGACCCTAGCTACCACTGCTAATATGGTAGATCCAAATAAAAAGCAATTTGCTGGCTTCATATTGACTTTCTGGGGCATTAGGTTTTCCCAGTTAAAGTTTTACTAACAATACTGGACAAATGAAACCAAGTTGAAAAACAGTCAAAACCAACTTTTATGGCATTGAGTACCACCCATCCATTCATCCATTTTTTTGTAACGGCTTATCCTGTGCAGTGTTGAGGATGAGCTGGAGCTTATCCCAGCTTAAACTGGTTAAATTAGACTGAAGTGCCAAAGATCTTTAAGACTTACTTAAATTGGCTGTTTTTCCACACCCTGCAGCCACACAGCTCAGTCTGTGTTGTGCCTGAAACGAGCCAAATGGACGCTGCCTCGCTGGCTGGTGGCCTCTCGCTATACGCTAGAACAACTCCTCCCCTCTGACCACTTTTTTGCATGTGTTTATTTGTTTGTGTGTCTGTGTGTGTGTTTGCCAGCAACTGTCAAGGAATACAGTCCCATCAGAATAATGGCTGCTGTCATTAACTTAATCAGAGGCCGGTTCTGATTCGCTGTCTCTCAATCTGACATCTGCCTATCCTTGTCATCTCAGTTCAATCGTTGCGTTTAGCGGCAGCGCTCCCTTGACATTCAATCTGTTGAATGCTGGCAGCTGTGGCTACTTAGATTTTTCATTTATTTGTATACTCACAGGACATCTTACTCCATCCTGGGTTGTGTACAAGACTCATAGAAGTCGTAGAATTGCAAATAAATGTACTTCTATGGCACTGAAATTCAGATTAAAGACATGTTATTTTACTGTACATTGTGTGGCACAATTTTAATGGTGCTCTGGTTACCGATGTTGCCTCACTGCAAGACGTTTCAGAGTTCGAATCCTGACCTGTGTTCTTAATGAGAGGAGTTCCATTTGCAGATTTTTTGTCCAATTGCATGTTTCACGCCAAACTGCATGAGTTATGGGAAAGAAAATAGATTCGTACAGCCGTTGATCAATGACCTATGGATAACAATCTGACACTATGTGTTCTACTGTCTCTAATTTTCAGGCCAGTTGTCAGAATCTGCTGCAATTTATGTGGCAGATGTGTAACCAGAGACATAAATGTTCATTTAGAAAACTCAATAGTTCTGCTGTCGATTCTGTTTCCAATCCATCACAGATGTCCTACAGGGGCAGAGATTTGTGTCAGCCAGGTTTATGTGCTGTTGTTTAAATCTGGACTGGTAGCCTATTTAAGATAGATGGATAGTTTCTATAAGACACGCTTGTTTACTTCCTTTTCTCATTTTTCATGAAGCAGAATTAAATGCTCAGCGTATGTCTCCGGTATTCTTTTACTTCTTTCCCATCTGTCTCAGTCATTTTCAGTTAATGTTTCAAAGTGCTGGTGTTCCGACTGGGGAAATAACTGTTTCTAAAAACGTTGTGGGTGATTTAACTTACCTCTTACCTCAGGATGAGACATGGTACTCTGCATTCTGCACCCATTGTCGCTAAAATAATTAGGCAGGAATTCTTTTTGTACTTCAGATGAATCTTTTGAATGTCCCGTTGTCCTACAGTAGCTAATTATTTTAGTGTTTCAAAGGGGAGCAGAGACATATCTCCCAGATATGTAAGATACATCAGGAGATTCTTTAGGCCTCCATTGTCGTTGCTTAGTCTCAGTGCTCCCATGAGTCTGGAGGTTTCAATCACTACACCTTTACAGATGGACAGGCAACCCAAAGCAGAGATGTATCCTCTCACCTTTTGTTAACATCCCTGAAATCCCTCTCCCTACCCCAGTTCTTAAGAAAATCACATATAGTTGGTCTGTTTTGTCTGTTTTCAATCTTTTTTCTTACATTCCATCCTTATTGTCCATGATGTCCCTTTCCCATTACATTTATTTTTTTAGTCCTTTTCAACATTTCAGTTTTCCAAATATCTCTTTTTCATTATTGAATAGAAAGAAATATCACCCTTTTAAAATATAATGGTCCCGTCTATCTGTCTTGCTTGTTATCTTTACTTTATATTTGTCATATCGTGCTTTTAATATAACTTACCATGTAAATTATTGCATGAATGCAAATACACTCCTGTAAGAACGCTAACAAAACACAGTAGAAGTCTCTGTCGGTAACTTTGTGTCTAATTACTCTGAATTCATTATCCTCTCCGGTAATTTCCCATTCATATGCATGGTCAGGAAACTTGGCGTCTCCTGAAACACAAATTAAATTTAAAAAGGGATATTGTTTGCTGCTCTGTTTTAAAAAGCAGTTTTCCCTGTGGAAAGCGGGAACATCTGCTTTTACGTTTCATTATAAGGAATTCTGTGTGTGTGTGTGTGTGTGTGTGTGTGTGTGTGTGTGTGTGTGCGCATGTGTGTGATGTTTCAATGCTGCATCTGATCTTCTTCATCCACATTAGTGACAGATTTTCTCCTCAGAAAAGACTCCCAAGCCGCCCAGATTTTTATTTTGCATACCAAACGCCCACCAATCGTCTATCCGTCTAATTTCAGTCTGTTTTCCAGGATTGCATTCTCACCTCCTGGTCATCTAAGTATGAAATGGCATTAAAGGAGTAAATGATGGGTGATGATGCAGGTGCATTAGCGCCATGGGAGTTAGTTATTGTAAAATGAAAACGCTCTGTTTCACTCTAAACTATCCAAGTCATTATGTTTACTATATTCAAGTTTTTTTTTTCCTTAATCCCACTCACTGAACCTTAAAATCCCTTAAAACACAAAACTGTCAGATATGCAACCGTGCAAAAATGAAAAGACATTGAGTTTTGTTGCGCATTACCAATTGTTTTATTTTTTTTTATTTTTTTTTTTCAATTTTTCTCCAAAACTGACAGATGAAAGATGTGCCTCCTCACCACACAGCTGCCTTGCTCTGTTTATCTCCTTTTACTCAGCTCCATCTGTTTGTGTGGTCATGACTCAGAACCTTTTTCCCTGTGCTGCGCTTTACTTGTTTCCATCATCCTCTCTGAGCTCACCTGCAGTGTGTCTCGATGTAGAACTGAAGTTCCAGTACACATGTAGGTTAGGAATACACACACACACACACACACACACACACACAGAGAGAGAGAGCGTGCACACGTCTACATTCTGTTTGTTTATAATATTGATATCTGTCTTGACATCTCTTACCTACATTTCATTGAAATTTTTTTGAATTTCTATTTTTTGTTATTAAATTAAAAAAAAAAATTACCTGTAATATAAACCAACTCTTGTGTTATGCCAGGATTTTTTTTAAAAAACAAAATAGCCACAATTATTTCAAGCGATGTTTTTTTCTTCTTTCCTGAATCACTTACGAATTTATGCAAAATTTGAGTTAATTAACTATAATTACGTTCAGGATATAGCTTTTTTACATCCATACTGAAATTTTTAGATTTTTACTGTATGTCACAGTAAGAGAGAATCTTGCTGGATTTGGTTTGGGATTGAGGCCACATTCTGGTGTAGGTAGACAGGAAGTAGTAGAGAATGACATTGATAACCCAGGACCAGGACACACGCTTCACTATTGACAAACGTCCTTTAAAATGACCACCAATCATGCTTTTGACTTTGAAAAACAGATTACATTATCTTGTTATCAAGATGTCCTTACGATGGAGATAACTTGCGACTGGGGAAGGTCACTCCCTCGTTGCCTTGTTTCCGTCTTGAGGGATGCTTGTTGACTAAAGCACCTTCAAGAAATGTGGCTGCCGGCCAGGACCTCTCCCAGTCCTGCAGAGAGAATGTTGTGGTTAAAGTGATTAAGAGATGAAAAAAAGTAGAAAATGGGATAACATTTTATTCCTCCAACATTTTTCTTGAGTCTTGATAAATATAGCGACTGCCCAAATGAGACAGTGAGAGCATAAGACGGCAAGATGATGCATAACGACAGAACAGACAGCTGAGGACTGTGCTATTTCAATACAGATTAGTGAGGGTTATCTCAGGCCTGAGATCACATTAGTGCCTTGGCAGCGGATTCAAAGATACTTTGGCTGCCCACCATCCTCTGAGCCACAGTTGGCTGCCATTTTGAAAACACAAACACAAGTTGTTTTCCAACCTTTTCTTCTTGTGTTGGTGTTAAATTGAAAAGCAGATCTCCCTAATTATGAGTTGGACGTTGACTTTGACGTCCTAAGGAGGCCAGTTTAAATTGCCAAGATGACCTCTGCTACGATGATAAGATAATGAACAACAACGTTTCATGTACCTTCTGTTACAATCGCCTTCGAGTCTTCCCTCCTTTGTGCGCGAAACATAGATGCGACAGGTTTCCATGACACCCCGGTCGCTAAGCAACTTAAACATCATAAACAGGTTCTTGGGTTCCAAAAATGAATCACTTTTCTTCCTCTATAATAGGACACATCCATTCAAGTCCCTTCACCCTACCACAATCGACCAAATGACATATATGAAATACAAAATCGCCTCTCTGGTTGCGTTTGCATTCATTGAAACCCCTAAAAACGATGAGGGCAGGAGTGTAAGCTCTTGAATATAGCCCTGTTAAACACTGTGTTCTGTAGTGATGTGTAATTACAGAGAAGTCACTGATCTGCAGTGTCTGGAAGTGCATTATTAAACCAATGCTGGATGACATACTGTGAGTCATTAGACAGTGATGTTAAAGCTCTAATCACAGTGTAGGCTCAGACACACACCCTCATACACTCATTAGGCTCACTTCTCAAACCTTATTTTATTGAGTTGTACAAAAAAGTGGAAACATTTCACATGAAGGCATATCTCCTTATATTTAAATAATGTACGTTATCTCAATTTTAGTCTATTTTTAACAACGCCCTAAAGTGAGGCCATTTTGTCATCTGTCACTTTGCAAAAATAATGCCTTTTCCAAGCATGTTTCATATGGGGACATGGAAATTTATTATCTTAAATTTGCTGAGTAAACAACATCCATTTCCGACTGAGCAGTTATTATTGCCAGGTAATTTATGATCCCGGCGTCTCAGGCTGCAGCAGAGCCCTGTGAGAGGCTAACTTTTTACAGAGTGATGTAATTCCCTTCAGCAGTATTGAGACACTGAAATATTACCCACTTCAGTCACAGTCAAATTGGAGAGTGCTTTTAAGATTGAAAGGCACTACAGTTGTTACTTTTGGAGCTCATTATTAATTATGTATAAAATGGAATTGGGACGTATTTATGGAACACACAGATTGCAAAAAAAGTTTTTCTTCAGCTACATGGGGACGATGTATTTCAATTTTTATGTAAGTCTGCTTAGTTGTGTAATACATGTCCTGTGGCATCAATGCTTTTCTCTTTTTTGCATTTATTTATCCTGTTTTTATTTGTTTGCATTTATATCTACTGTGCTGTCTTGTGGAATGTGTGAAAATGTAAGTGTGTGTGAATGCACACATGCATCAATGCATCTGTCTGCCTGCCTCCGTGCTTGTTTGTCGGTCCATCTATCCATCTATCTATCTATCTTACCTCACATTTGATTTCTTGACGATATATTAACACTATCTTTGTCGTTGTTGAGTCAGATTGGCTACAGAAGGAACTTTTTACCATTTTGGGGCTACAGGTCTCTTTTGGGAAACAAAAGTTTTGAAAAGCAGAAGTTCTTACTAGCAGCTCATAAAATTTATCAGTCAACTTAATATCCACATTTTACTCAGTCAACGTAGCAGTAGTATTGTAAAAATACAAATCTGTCTCTGTCCCCAAAAGCTATATATAATATCTCAAAACTATAATGTTAAAGAAAATGTTGACTGTGTCTGATTTTGGCCACTTATGACTCATTATTCACCACTTCCTTGTACGCTTCTATGTGTGTGTGTGTGTGTGTGTGTGTGTACTGTGCGTCATGCTGCTTTTGTCAGCCCAGCTGTCGAGCTCTCCATGTGTCTCTTCGGCTCCAGCTCTGTGTTTGTCTTCCCTGTTTTCCTACATGTAACTTATCAGATGTACAGCAAATGCATACAGAGCTGGCGTGTGTGCTTGTGCTACTCCCTTCCTCACGCTGGTGTAAACATCAGCAGGAGTGTTACTGGGTACATGGGTTGCGTGATGCACGAAATTGATCATTTTATGACATTGCTGACTGTTCTGTATCTCTAGAATGAATTGTTTGTCATTTTTCTCCTGACACATTGGCGTGATGAGTGCTGAAACAAATAAATTGGAGTGTCAAATGATCCCAGAAAATAAATCCATGGGATACATTGTTGCCAAAAATCGGAGCTAAAGAAGGGTGCACTGTGACAATTTGTCTTCTGATATGAAAGAATGGTATAAAATCCAAGGTGATAAAAATTGTGGTATCACAGAACTGGCATGTCGACTTTGCAGCCAGCTGCAGCTGGGATTGGGAGTTGAGGGTAAGGACCTCGCTCATCTGGAAGAGTTTTGCTGCTGCACAGCTAAACCAGCGTGCAGCCAGCCTCTAACAAGACACTTCCTATAAAGTTGTTGTGCTGTTGGGAGGTCACTTCCTGCCCAAAAGACCACCGGCGTGTAAATTTGGGCTAGTTGCATGCACTCTCCGCATTGTTGTTCGCTGCTTTGAGTCTCTCTCTCTCCCCCTCCTCTCACACTCTCTCCCTCTCTCTCACTCTCTTTCCTCCATCTTTTTTTTTCACCACTCTCCTCCTGGCTCCCTACAGACTGAGCAGGATAGATCTGACTAAAGTGCTGCCAGTCACAACAGCAGATGCTCATGTTTCCTCTGCTCTCCTGTGCCTCCCTACACATCAGTGAGATTGCAGGTGTGTGTGTGTGTGTGTGTGTGTGTGTGTGTGTGTGTGTGTGTGTGTGTGTGTGTGTGTGGTATGTCCTGGCAGGATTAGATGCTCTAATCAGTCTGCCAGGAATGAGTGAGTGTCAGGAAAGCAAACCACACAGAGAGTACATTTCATAGTGTGTGTTTTAGTGTTTTAAATCAATTATCTATTGTTCTTAGATGGGAAGAGATAAACAGTGTTTGTAGACACCTGAGGGAGAGTTGTCAATCGCTATTATTTCTTCTAGCTTCCACCTTCTCACTGAAACTAGCCTTCCCTGGAACCACAGGTAGTGAAAATGAAATAGTGAGGAGTTCATAAAAAAATGAATTAAAGGGCATGCATATTGTAGATTTATGAGGCATGTGCTTTAAGACGTCACGTTTGGCATCTTTCATTTCTTCCCACTTGCAGTACAACCTAATTGTCAGGTTTTGTTAATATCTGCATCTTTCTGTGACATCATCATATTCATTTTTCCCTGCAGTGGCTGCACATGTTGGGTGCATGAGCCAAAAACGCTGGCTGATTCTTCATTCTCATCTTCATTATGCCTTCTATAACGCGGCAAAATGCTTTCATTAGTCGTTCCATAACAGCATCTCATTAGCAAGTTATTATATTTGTCATGCCTGTTTATTCTAATTACACGCGCTTTCTAGGTTGTTCTTTTTTCTGAGCTCGGAATCCATGACAACTTTGTGAATTTGTAATGCTTCGCAGTTTCTCTTGTCTTCACTTGACGCCTCTAGGAGCAGAGGATGAGGGAAAAATCGTGCCGCGAGATTGAAAAGAGCACATACCTGAAAGACGGCAACATCTACTGACCTCTGACTGTTTGGCCTTTCGACCTGTTGACCTCGAGAATCAAATGGAGTAGACTCAATAGATTCCGAGTTGAGAAGGATAGAAGTGAAATGTCAAGGCAACATTTTCATGTGATGAATATCCTAGTAAGGAAAATTAACCTTGCTGTCAAATCTTGAGGTGTCTCCATCAGTAGCAAAAACCTTTATTGCAAAATTCAGGTGCACACAGTTCAATGTGAACGGCAATATAGTGTATCATCTCTACTTACGGTTAATGCGTTCCAGGAACCACACGTGAATAACAAATTCTGCAATATAGCGACAAACTATTTATCTTATTATTCACGATAATTTAAACGTTTATGAACCCTCCCCATACTGATATTAAACCACCTTCTATTTGTATTACCTTTTCCAACACTAGCTGAAGTTACTTTAGAAATGGCCATGATGGATGAAAACGTCACTGCAGTGACTGATGATTGGTAGTAAGTTCTATCAAATGTATTCTATTTGATTTTTTTAAAAATATACTCAAAAACATCCTCTTATCACGCTTCATTCCTCTAATGATGCTGTGGGCTCAAATAGTCGAGCTTTCAGACTAAATCAGCATTGATGGCTTTTTGCGACCACAGCATCAGATAAGCAGTTTATTAGATTGGTTGAAACATACCCCAATCTATCTTTGCACAGTTAATGACCTGACTGGAAACCGACAGCAAACTCCCATCATTTAGCTGTGGAACTGTCAGCCAAGCAAAAATATTCTTTTCATGCAAACACACACGAAGTTGCGGTGAAGCCTATCTCCACACTTTAGCCACAAAGACACACACACACACACACACACACAGTGCTCCATTTCACCTTTGCTCTTAAACCATAAAGTCTGACGTCTCCGACAGCTGCTGTTCCCTCTCTAATGAGACACAGCAGAGAGGCTGACAAGGTAACCGTGTTTCAGAACACAAGAGCCCCCAGCATCCATCGGTATCGCAGCACAACCAATCATTTAATGCTGGCTCAGTGGGAGGGGCTTATCGTTATCAAATTGTTGCTGCCAGTTGATTAAGTAGAGATGGGAAGTTTGTGAGGGCTTGTTGCTGTGTTATATAGATTACTAGATATAATAGGTGATTGATCACATATTACCTTTAAAAGTGAGGCTACGCCTGATTTATGTAAAGTTTTTAGATCGTCTCGTTTCCAAAATTCTAGAGAAATGACAAAACATTTGTGTCACCCCAGCTCATCAGCTCAGGTTTTGCCTAACTCGTCATCACCGTCTTGTTTCATTTCACGGCAGAATTAATTCAATTAATCATTGTTTGAACCCCCTCCTCCTCCTGCTCCTCTTGTTTCATATATTAATTTACTGCTCTGTCTCCATCAAGTTTCTACTCCTTCTCTTTGACTTGATACCCAAGAGTAAGCGGGAAGAACCGGATTTGATATTTCCCAGGGGAAATTAATACTACATCGTATTCCAGGACCAGGTTGAGATTAAAAGATGGGCCTTATTATAAACCCATTAACCTAGTCATTAGGACCAGATCTGGGAAGAGTTGGAAGTGGATGATGTCTAATTTTAGTGCTTCACTGCGTCTGTTCTAATTTGCACCTGCAGGCCTTTAGCAGCCATAGTTTTTTTTTTTAAGATGCCATAATCTATATTTTATTATTCTTATTTTTTCTTCCTGCATACAGATAAATGGATATAGAGATTTCTCCAGCGGTTTTACTCGTGGTTTTAATTATTTCAAGTCATCTTAGGCCAAACTGAGAGTCGAGGTCAAAGCTATTATTGTGACGTTAACATTAATGAGGCCTCAGAGGAATAAATCTCGTGTTTTAAATTTTAACAACAATACTAACACTGGTCTAACATGCTGTATTCCTCTTTCCTCATCTTTCTCTCTTCTGTCAGAGGTTGGCAGCGGAAGCAGAGAAGTTTCAAATGGATCACTCGTGGATGGATGACAGTGAGGTGAGCAAGCCCATCCCATATGTTCATTAACACTGGCCATGTTACATAAATGTGGGTTTCTCTGTCTGTAAAAGTGCTTTGAAATGTCTGCTGAAAGTTGATTGATTGATTGATTGGTTGTAGTAGTGGTCTGACCTCGGTAAGAGGAACCAGGGTGAGGGGCGTGTTATTCATGATCCAGTGTGATTGTGATAATTATAATAACTGGATGGCAAATTTTACATGACAGCAGTTAACTTACACAAACCTGGATGACAACTGAAAACCTTTTGTTTTACAGCTAAAACAACAACATGTATTTATGATTAGCAGAGACACACACACACACACACACACACACACACACACACACACACACACACACACACACACACACACACACACACACACACACACACACACACACACACACACACACACACACACACACACACACACACACACACAGAGAGAGAGAGAGCGCGTGATCAGAATTAATAATATGTAAGAAAGGAATGGAGAGCAAATAATAGAACTATACATTGTTATAATGCTGTGCCACTCTCTGAGAATAACAATGCTTTTGTTTCATAATTAAATCAGTTAACAAATATGCTTTTCCAATGATGCTTTTCCAATGAGAAAAGCCTCAGTCTTGGCAGCCATTTAACTTTAAAATGGCAAATGACATTGTGTTTGTGTACCGTTGTGTTAGCCTTTTAACATCAGCACTGTTTGCCAAATTATAATGATTCTTTTCCATTAAAGGTTCACTATCATTCAACTTTTTACATGCTGTCGGGGAAGGAAAAATCCTTTTTGCTGATTAATTCATCCACCGTGATTTTCAAAGAATTTGATATCCCTTTGGCCCAACATGCCCAATTAAGGATTTGGTTAACCTTATGGATTTTCCTGCAAAGCCTGACTTTAATTAAAATTAGAATTTTCTTTTCATTAAGAATAAGGCTTGCAAACCTTAAAACCAATTACATGTACCTTCTCTAACATGATAATAATTTGTACGATTACAATGAGTTTTTGAGATACAATTTGTGTTTCTGAATTCTGGGTATGTTTATTTTTAAGTGCTAATAATAATAGTTAATAAACTGCATGTTTTTTAACATTTAATATTTCAATGGGTTTAGAGAGGTTGAATTCTAAAAAGTAAACAAAAAAAATTCAAAACCAGAAATTCAACCAGAATTTTTTTTTTTAATTTTCAAATGCATTGACAAACCAGATCGCATATCTGCTGTGGAAGTTCAGGACTAGCACTTTAACAGGTGGGAATGTATGATTTTCTAGTTCCTATTGAGTAGATGAGCATATTGAATGAGTCATTGGGTTTTTACAAACACAGACCTGTGGTTTTACCTGCTTTGGATCGTGTGGCAGCATTTTCACAAGCATTTTCTCACCCATTCTCATTTGACAGTACAGAAATCACACCCACCAAAACATGCCACAGTCTCATGCGATAGCTCTTCATCTCCTTACCAACATACCTTCCTTTGTGTCTCACACATGTGCTCATGCACACCACGTCAAAAAGGTTGCGATAGTGTGAACATATGGAATATTGCATCAGTTTGCAGTAACTGGAAATGACATAAAACATCAAGGTTCCAACATCTTCTCTGCTTTTCGTGTTTCCTAGTGCATATCTGTGCATCTGAAACTACTCTGTTCCACGTTTATTTAGATTCTCATATCTCTTTGTATGTGCACTAGAATGCTTCAGATTGAAACAGTTTTGCATCTACTGATCTCTAATGTGTGCTAATTTTAACACTGACATAATATTGTGTCAGAAGAAGTCCCAGCTCTGTTTCGGTTGTCATCCAGTTAGCATGCAGCTCCGGAAGTGGGAGGCAGGTGGTGGGAGTCAGAGAACCATCTCCGTGACTCCAGGGCATAGCAGCCAGGCTGGCTTGTTAGCACCATGCTAGCCCGCGTACTGACAGGAAGCCTAGCTGTGAGAGAGCAAACCAACACCACTTCATTCAATGATCCTCAGTGTCAAACTCAGACCAACACCCTGCAAAGAACTATAGAAAGATTCAGGTTATATCTACAACTGCAGAAGTAAATTAAAAATACATTTTAATATGATACTCGGACAGATTTCTAGCTGGTTATGCATGGAATTATAATAGTTTTATGAGTTTTGTGACATTTCTGGAGCATATTCGCACTTGGTTGAGCTAAAACTTTTTGTATTCCACACTCGTACGCCTACACCACCTATCAAAATGTCAACTTTTCACCTGTGGTATATTGAAATTCAGTTAGCTGAGTGTTTTCCTCCTGAACCAACTAAAAAAATGATTTTGATGGGATTTTGAAGGGCATCCATCTCTAAAACAATCTTCAAATTTTAGCCTTTAAACTTTGATATTGAATGTAAAGTGGCTTAATTCTCTATTTGTTATATTAGATGCAAAATAGTGGAATTTTAATCTCCATCATGGTGGACATTTTGGATGCTCATTTTAACACTTGTTCACTGAGTAGAGGATTTTAACAAGCTAGAATTCTGACAGTTTCTTACCTCTTATACTTTTTGGGTAAATGGCCAACGAAAGATTTCAAGGTATTTTTCAAAGATGTCACTTCTACTATTTGGTCATTGGTGTCTCATCTTTCGCCTTTTCTCCTCCATTCTCTTTGCAGGCTGACAAAATCGTTTACTACAATGCCAAAGAGGACGTAAGTACAGCTTAATCCTGTTATTCTGAGAAGCTCACGAGTGAAATGCTGCATGCAAAGCAACACAAATTCAGCCATGCCCCCAGTAGGAGAATATCTTAATTTTATTGATTATAGGAATTTGTGCAAATAATCAATTGAATAGATATGCCCATGGTTCACTCATAGCAATTACATTTTTAATTTTTAAAGGTATCCAAATTTGTGTATGTGTGCTCCACTCTCTCATGAGTATTCAGCATGCATTAAACTCCTTCCCAGGCCTCATCTGTCTGCTCTGATAAAGAGGGATCCACATCTAACTCCTCTCCACTGTCCAAGTGGGAGAGAACCACACACCCACTGCACACTCATGTCACTCTACATTTGACTGACAGCCCTTCAGCTCCCTCTTTCTCATCTCTCTTGATGCCTTGGTTTGTGTGTCACTGCCTAAAATTAAGTTTCTCAGTCATTATCCATTAAGAGTGGCATTTTCATCAAACACTTAACATTGACACCCCGTCACGCGCAAGACCTCACATGCAATGTGTTTACGAAATCGAAGGTGTGCAAACATTTATGCTGCTATACTTGTCAAAAAATATTCTTTCCTAGATGTTTGATAAATTGTTTTCTCTCCATTTGTGCAGCTTAATCAGACCGAGGAAGCAAAGAGAAACAAAAACCGATACGTTCCGGATGATTTTGAGATCGACCCCGACTTCAAACGGCTCGTCTCGTACAACACCACTGCCGTCCACATCCCGACGGACATATATGAGGGCTGTAAGTTGAATCACACAACAACACACTCAAGTATTTGGAAGAAACTGCACATCATCCACATATTCCTCTATTTTAAAAAGTAATACATTGCAATCTCCACTTCCATGTTGCCCCCCTCTCTCCCTCCTCTTTATCGCTGTCACCACTGTACTTGTCCAGTATCTAAAGTACTTTCACGTGATGTGAAGCTCAGCCTCCCAGCGCTGTCTCATTCCAGTTTATTTATAGCCCAGATGCCATCAACCCAATGGTCAGCACACTGTTTGCCCCCTTGTTGGCCTGTTCACCAGCTGCTCCTTTCCCTCCTGTTCGCTGCTAACTCCTCTGACCTCTTGGGACAGATACGCTAAATGTCATGGTTTTTTTGGAAGGGGTGCTTTTGAGTAGCATTAGAGGCCTGAACACTGTTACATTGTTTCATATTGTACTGCAACTATCATGAAGTGTAATCCGTCATTGTTTTCACCATGTAAACGTAGCATTTAAAAACATGACAGCAAGGGATGGCAACTTGCTGGATGGATTCCAATCAAAAACAGACATTCATGGTGCGCCAAAGATGAATCCTGACAGAAATTCATTTATCTGATGAACAGAAAATATTTCAATGGAGGTTTTTTTATGGACCACCCCTCTATCTATATATAGCCTGAAGTAGCAGGTGCAAAGGAATTTCGGTTTAATGTAGCTTCTTTCCTTTCTCATTAAACGTTGTCTCGAGTATTTATGTTTTATTCTACTTTATATTTCTACTGTTTTTTTGTATATAATGTTGCCCTATTCACTCAGATACATTCATCTTAGCGGGTCTTATTTCTTATTACATCATTAATTAACACAAAATGTAAATCAACTCATAAATTATTGAGAGTTAATATGGATCGTGCAACCTGGCAGCATATGAAGTAGTTTAAATTAGCCCCATGGTTGCCAGCTGCAACATCAATTATATTCCAGTTATATAAATGAATTGAATATGAAATGGGCTGTTTTGATTTATGTATACTTTACTTTTGGTACATGAATTTGGATCTGAAATACTGTAATTCTACTTAAGCGAGACTTAATGACTTTTTTTTGGTGTTTTTAAGTTGTTTTTATAAGTTTTTAGTTTTATGTCATTTACCTTTGTGCAAGATCTGAATATTTTAGTTTAGTTCTTCCACAACTTCACATGATGTATTACTCAATTGCTCAAGGGTACTTTTTCCACTACTTATAAAGGGAGTTCATACTGTCTTAATTTTATCAGACTTCAGTGTTTCTTTCTTGTTTTTGCGATGTCATACCCCTTCCTTTCTATCTCACTGCCAGCACCGCGCTCACACATCATACTGTATATGAAGGTAATTCTACAGTGTTATAATTTAGTCCCATCCTTTTGGATTATCAACATGCATTCACTTGACATAAAGCAGGAAACTGTTATCTACAGGTTCAACTGGATTTGGCACCATTATCAGTATGGTAGTGAAATCTGGTGTGATAAAGAATGCTTTTTCCATTTTGTGTCCAGCATGGACTACTTTAGACAATTTTCAGAGCTACATACTTTAAGTTTTATTCATTATGACCACATAGTATCAAATTCAGTACAGACAATCCACATCTTGGATAAGTGCTATTAGAAGAAAGTGCTTTCACATTATTGTTGTGACTGAAATTAAAAAAAAACAAAACATGTTTAATAAGCACAAGCTATTTGAAAAAAGATGCATGGGCCAAATAATGTACGGGTGGATTACTGTACACACAAACTGGAGCAGAATATACTTGCCCACACAGACACACATATATACTATGCACATAAATAAGCATATCCCCTGGGTTATTTGCCTCATATTCTAGGACACCAGAATGCAAGAACACAGTCTCACACACTCAAATGTGGATGGATAGAAATAAAGATGCAGGCGTGTCCTTATATGCACAACCGCACCGCAACATAAAGCTAACATAAAACTCCACGTCCTTCCTTGTCGACATTGTTGCATGCTCACACTTAGTACGGAGGACAGGAAAGAGATGGCGCAAATTGATGAGATTATCCCCAATTAAGATCAGTACAGAGAAATGCAACATCACCATAATCTTAAGGGACACCTACTTAACGTACTTATTGAGATATAATGTCACGCGCTGCACACTATGTTTAACAACATATGAATGTAGAAGGAATCATAACACTTGAACAATTTTCTTATAAATAGGCAGAAGCTAATAGCCTCCTTGATACTGATAGAGCATTCAGTATCAATTTCCGTAATTATCATCACCCTGACTTTTCTAAAAGGAGCGGCCTCGTCACATGACATTAATACCCTTATAGAGCAAGTGGCTGCTCATAATTTGGACTATAAATGTGCAGAGTGGCATGCCTCTGGGGCTTCTGACTGTGCAGACGTTTTTGTCATTGCCAAATGGCCAAATGCACTTAGCTATTTTTACAGGCAACAGTTATAATGATGAAAAGAGCAGGGGCGGGGCGGAGCATTGGTGGTGAGGGTTATTTTTGTGTGACTCATCCGTCCGTCTTTTCTCTTTCCTCACCTGTAGTACATTCTTCTTTTTTTTATTCTCTCTCATCTTGTTTCTCTGTGCGGTGTGTGTCCTTTGCTTCAGGTACTTCTTATTAGAATTTTATGACACTTTCTTTTGCAGGATTTCCTGTGCAGAGTCTCAATGGGATCTTTCAAAATATACAAAAATTTAGTCTTTATGTGGTATCAAAACCTCCATCCAGAGGATTTACTTCAGTAAACCAGGTGTGCAGTGGTGCACTGGATAAAATTTGCTCCATATTTCCTTATAGCCTTATATAGAGACCATTATTAGACTTACTAAATAGCCATAAATTGGTTAGTTTAGCTGGGATGAGATATCAGCACCTATAATTTAAATTACTGTACACCTATTCAAGCTTTATTCTCATATAATTTGCTTTTTTTAGACAGTCAGATTGTTTCAGGCTGCTATCAACCCTTAAATGTCTTTTTTTTGTTCTGATTATGCCACATAGGGTAAAAACAGTGAATAAAATTAAAAATCCAGTGATGCTCCTTTGGGGATCTGATCCAGTTTTGGTAAGAAATATTCAAACCATTATTCCCAGTAAAACTTCACCTTCTGATTTTTACATTTTGAATATAGTGCAGATTAAACGATAAGATCAAAAGATCGAAATTGCTAGTGACTTAATTTTATTGGTGGTTGGCATGTGTTTGAACCTTTGTAGAGAACCAATTCTGATGGTAGAAATCTCAACATCTCAACATGTGAGGCATCTCAAAACCCCACTAGTTTACCGTATCTGCCATCTACTGACATATTATGGGATGTTTGACCTCCTCCGAGAAAGCAGCAAAGGTACCCTGGTGTTCGCAAGTCTTCCTTCCTGCTCTCATTCTCTCTCTTTCAAAGGATGGCCTGCCACATAGATGCTGCTCCGGCTAGACAGCGTTGCCGTGGCAAAGTGTATCTCACTGGGCGTGTGTGTGAGTAAGGGGACACAAATGCATGGACACACCCTGGTCCTTTATCTTGTTGCGTGGGGAAAGGACAGGTAACTCGATTAGAAGACAATGCTGGTGTCCTCCTGCCTTCTGCGGATGCTGAAGGTCAGACTGAAGTGCCGTCCATCTCGCTCCTCTTTTCTTTGATTGCCCAAGACTTTCTCCACATCTCCTTTTCATTCTTTGCATTTTTATTTCCCCTTGGCTGTTTTATCACCAGACATAAAAAAAATCTCTATATGCAGACGCTCCATAGCATCTATCTATCTATCTGTCTGTCTGTCTGTCTGTCTGATGACTCCACCATTTTCTACACTTTATCCTCTTTCCTCTATTTCCATTTGCCCTCATCGTCTTGCTGACTCGATCCCTTCCTTCTTGTCATCCACAGCTCTATCCCTTCCCGTCGCCCACCCCTCATTCCTCATGCCACTTTATTAGACATATTAATAGCAGGGTGTGTGGAGACAAATGTGCTACTGTCTTTCTCCACCACTTTTGTCTCTCTGATTAGAATTTATTCTCCCCTGCTGATCCGGTGTAGGTGGTCAAACTGGGATTCATCAACATGTGTATATGCACACACAAAGAGAGATAAATGTGTGTGTGTGTGTGTGTGTGTGTGTTAGAACGAGAGAGGAAGAAACGTCTGGGTTGTGTGAGCTGTCGTGTGTGTGTGTCTCATCGCATGCACCTACTGTACTCTGCATGGATCTTTTGCTTCCGTATCCGTGTCTTCTCGCTCATTAGGCAGATTGGCGTGGACGCAGTGAGAGGAGATGAGAAGAGAGTGTTGCGGCCTTGACTGAGGATTTCGTGCTCGTCTGACGCTCGTTTGCATCAACGCTGTGTGGCACCTGTCAGGCCGAGACTCGTAAACGCCGTGACTCGCTGAGATACTTTGACACGGTGTATGCGAGCATGTTTGTGTCGGAGTCTCAGCCCCTGTGGCAAAGCTCACAGCGTATAAATCGTTTTTTTTTGTTGTTTTTTTTGCACACTTGCCACTTGATACTCTTATTTCTTTCTTGGAGCTGGCTGCAAAACTCTTTTAGTGTCTTCATTTCCATTCCTCTCCTTACCCGTCTTTATTTTCCTCTCGCTCTCTTGATGTCTGCAATGTCTGCGTCCTTGCAACAAGTTGGATGCCCTTCCGTTGTGCTCTAATCAGATGATTGGGATTTGCATTTGGATTCCCCTCCATGCCAGAAGGTTTTTTGGGAGAGAATATTTTACCTATCCATAAAACATCCAAGGGTACTTCTGTCACACTTTTGAATTAATTTCCTAGAATTGTAGCCAAGACAATAATAAGTGGAAATCTAGCATCTTTGTGATCCAAACTGGGGTGTGAAAAGGTTCAACTGTCCAGTGTGTGTGTGTGTGTGGGGGTGTGGGTGTGTGTTATGTGAATAATAATTGCTATGATTTCAAGGCAGAGGAGATTACCATAAGGTTTTTCTTACCATCATGACCTCAAAACCTTTATCATGTGACGGAAGTAATTATGGTTCTCAGGTGTAGTTTATTTGCTGGTACCCACAGGTTTTGTCCCTCTACCCACTGCTGAAGATATTTATGTTCTAAGCACCATAGCCCAGTTGGAAATCTGGCTACCATGCCAGAATGAGAGGAATGAGAGGAATCATTTTCATGACATTCTGCAACTTCTTTGCAGTTTTGTGCTCTTTTTGTCCACTTTTCTCCTTTTGAAAACTCATCAGAATTTGCTTTTCAGCGCAAAACATAGCGTGATTTATCGTTTGTGCCGAGGAGGGCTTTCAAAGAAACGCAGTGTCTACGGTGTTATCCAGTGGTTTAACATGGACTTCTTTCTGACTGCTAACACACACACACACACACACACACACACACACACACAAAATGTGTTCATGTGTATATCTTTGTGGGATAGATGATCTTAAGGTATGTGTACAGCTAATGTTTGGGGGCATGCGAAGCAATTGGACTCAAATCAGCAGTAAGTGACGAAGTATCATCGAGTTTAAGGGCCCTTCTGATTACCGGTTCTCAGCACTTCATCCCTCGCCATGTAATAACTTTCAAACGCACAGTCTCATTCAGCCACCAGCTAGATGATGACAGGAAACGCCGCAGAGCATCGCTTGGCACAGCACCGTGCGTCTTTCCCTCCTCTCCCCCGCCGTCGTCACCATCATCAGTCACTGCCAGAATCCGTCTGATTTGTTTGTGAAAGCTTCTGCATGCCTCACAGGGAATATCAAGTACCCCGCCCCCCAATCCTTGTTATGTTTTCATGTCTTCTTGCCCCGTGAATCATTCTTTTTTTTTTTTTTCTTTCCTCACTTGTCTCCACTTAAACAGTGTAACATATCTCTGACACGGCCTTCGCGTTCATTGAATGTATTGTCATAAATGAAATTGTGTTTCAGACCACACACCCCAAAAAAGCATCTCAACACTGACCCCATCCCATTAACTTTTATTCAGGACGTGACATGTCACATTTAAAAAAATAAAAACTGCTCAAAATCCAGAGAGAGGGGACTGCAGTGACATGGTTTAGTCACAAGTAAAAAAAACCTGAGCCAATTAAAAATATTTAAACCGCCTGAGTTGTTTACTAAATGTCTCCGAACCATTGAAGCCAATCTGAGCTGCCCTGCAGTTCTGACCTTTGATGGAACGAAGCACTAGAGAACCTTAAATGAGGGTGCTTTCACCCATCACCCTTATCTATTTACATCTTTAAATGGAAGCCATTTGCAGAAAATAGATGAAAAATGTGGGATTTGACTGTGATGCGATGTTACAAATGCTTTAAAACAACTTGTAATAATTTGCTGTCCCAAAACGGCAAATAACCCAAATATCTTTAACCGCTACATCTATACATTTTTATTGCTGCTGTTGCAGTAATTTTAGTGATTTTTTTATTTTGTCATGTCATTATTTAGTTTATTTATTTTATTTATTTTGTCATATTTTTTGACAGATTAAAATAATAAATGCGTGAAATATATGATATTTGCAAATCAAATTATATTCAATCGCTTGATTGAAAACAACAGATTTAAAAGAAAGGCATGTAGGCTAGGTAATGTGATTTTGTTCCTGATTTGTTAGTCTCGTCTCTTATTCCAAAAAAATACACATTGGAAATTTACCCATAGATCATAGCGTAGAGTAATATGTAAATGTATATACTGTACCTGTTGCATGTGTGTTCTGCACACGTTGAAGGCATAATGTCCTTTCCAATTTTTTACTGACTGCTAAATAAAAATACCCGATCAAAAACACACAAAAGAAATTACTCCTCCCCTTCCTTTCATCTCCTTGTTTCTGTCTGTTCATCTATTATGCCGTATCATTTCTGGATTGTCATTAGAAGGACATGCGGATCTGACTTCACAAAATTAATTTGAGGAACATTCAAAAATTAATGTTCAGTGTTCTATAATTCATAATTTTCCGACTCATGAATAAAAACACTTCTACAGAGATCCAGATTTTTTTGGCAGCAATAAAAATATCGCTGGTTGTTGCTCAAGTTACTCCTGCACCCGCCACCCAAAAGCTCCCATGGTCCCATGGTTTTCTGCATAGATCTTACAGGTAAGCAGTTGGCATGTTTGACGATGAGTTGACGGACAAGCGAAATCCTCAGTGTAGTCTTTCCGTGTTAGTTCACAGTTCAGAGAAAACCACATGGAGAGAAAATACCAGGCCTTCCTGTATACAGACCTTCTGTAACCGATTTCACGGAAACCAGCAAGACTAATCCATTAAGGGCCATCCTCTGAGAGCAGAGAGATCAGGTCTGAACAAATTGCCACCACTTATCATTGGGACACGCTTTCCCTTACAAAACCTCTGGGACCTATTTAATGCCAGGTCTAAACTCTGTCTCTATCCTAAAAACAAAGAGGAGGGGTTGAGTGAGGAGGAGAGGGAGCTTGAGAGCAGTCAGAAAATGAGGATGAAGTGGGAGGATGAGAGATATTTTAGTTTGGTGACTGAACACTGCTTATTTACTCTGTTAAAGAAGTACTTTGAGTTTTTCTTGGTGGCACTTTTACCCAAATAGCTTGTTGAAATTTATAATAATTTAGAATTTAAGTTCTCATAAAAATTTACTATTCATTAGTCATTTTTAGTCATGATAATGTAACGTGGCTTCAGGGACAACAACAACATCTTATGGTGCGTTGGTCATGCTGTTCCCCATCTTGGTCCTAAATACAGTGCAACAGTTGACCTAAAATACATGAAATAAGCACTTGAATTGGAAAGAAATGACTTCATGAAAGAGCATTTATTTGTTCATGCAAAACCACTTGTAAGCAATTCATAAAAGTTGATCCTACTGTAGAAATGTATACACTAATATAAAAAAAAACAACAGGTTTATAAGTTCTGCCTGCAGGTGATTCATACTTTATCATTTTTGCATCAGCACATATCTGGACCTCCTGACTCATCTCTGTTGTTTCTTTAGTCCAGTTACTCTCAATAAGGTGCACACACAAACCGATTGCAGACACACATGGACACACACACACACAAGTATATAAGTATGAGTCATTGCTTTGACATGCAGCCCATTCTTCCAGGTAGAGCACCGCTTTTTTTCCATTAAACTAGATAGTTAAAGCATTAAGCTGGTAGGAGCTCCTGCAGACAAACGGGTAAACAAAACATTTACTGTACGTCTGTCTCTTGAGTCCCCTTTAAAACCATTTTGTCTTTTTCTTTTCCTGAAATATCCATTTTAGTCATTCTTTCCTATTCCTCTCCACTTTCCACTGCTGTAGAATTAAGTGTCTTCTTTGAGAGTGTTTCACAAGCAGAAAAGGAACGTGAATGAAAATTTTTAGTATCTAGGAGATTTCTGTCGATATCAATGACTTATACTTTCAAATTTGCTTGAATCACTGTCAATCATGGTTTCTCCTTCCTCAAAGAGGCGTTTTTGTAGGAATTTTTTTTTGTCGAAAATCTTGATGTTTTGTGCCTGTGTGGTTTTTATGATTTTGTAGACAAATAGGACTCATATAATCTTTCTCTTTCTCTCTCTCTCTCTGTCTGTGTGTGTGTGTGTGGGTGTGTGTGTGTGTGTGTGTGTGTGTGTGTTACAGCCACTATCATTCTGAATGAGCTAAATTGGACAGAGGCCTTGGAGGAAGTCTTCCGGAAAAACAAAGAGCAAGATCCATCACTTCTCTGGCAGGTGTTTGGTTCTGCCACCGGATTGGCTCGGTATTACCCAGGTGAGTAAACCGCTGACCCTTTTTTGGTCAATTATGGGGTAAAAAATTGCCACAAGTGGACATTTAATCCAGTTTCAGTCAAATGCATTGTCACACAAATCAGTTCATTTTCTGTCAGGCTAGCTATTTCACCTTGTTTCCACATAGTGCTAAGCTGTCATAATTGAGCTGCATTAACACTTAAAAATCAGATTGGTCTCATTATTCCAAACTTGGAAGTTCAACTTGAATCTTTTAAGACATACGAATGAAATTGAAAGGAGACAGAAGAGGATTTGACCAGCATAGCGTATCTCCCCAAGCTTAATGTGCAGTAAACATATTTCACCTCTTTTGTCTCTCCCGAATCCCAGCATCCCCTTGGATGAACACGAGCAATTCCGCCAACAAGCTCGACCTGTACGACGTGCGCAGGCGACCGTGGTGAGTGTAGCCACTCGTGAGGGAACTCTTGCTTTGATTTCACGTCTCTGATAATCTCGCTGTCCGTAATTTCTCTAGGGCCGACGCTCATTCAGTCTAACTGTGTAGTCATATTATTATTTCCAGGGCTTTCATTTCCATGTTGCATGAACATGATTACACATAACACCATGTGTATGCAGACAGAGTTTAAAACATTGACATCTATGATGAGATGGGAACACTGTCATGATTAAACCACCACAAAGAAAAGTGTTCTAAGCAAAAGCTTCATTAGTCTTCTAAAAATGATTAAATATGGCTGGAAGCCATCAATATTCTTTTACCTTTCTTATTAAATTTCATTAGTCTCAGCTACTGAGCGCTCACATCCTGAATAAACTGTTTATTAAAAGAAATAAAATGAAGAGAGATGTTAAAAGAATACATGTAGTCTCATTCCAAATGGGAACGATAGATTAAGTAGTTGCTTGATTACACAGAGAGATGGGATTAATAATTGTTGCTAAATGCGTGTTGAAGTTCTGAAAGATTAGATTTAAAAAGTGCTTCTACTTTACAGTAAATGCACGTTATGTGCTCGATATTCACATCTTTTTCGTGTGTCGGTTATTTCTCACCAGGTACATTCAGGGGGCAGCGTCACCCAAGGACATGCTGATCCTGGTAGATGCGTGAGTGACGGCCTTATGATTCATCTGTTACACTCAGATTGTATTTTCTTTCAAGCACCAAAAAGTCCTGACGCCAGCTCAAAGACCGGCGTCAACCAGCCAAGAGTTGCTTTCCCTGCGCTCACGGCCACCTTAGTCCAGTTTAGGAATATTTAATTCCATGTAAATATGTTATACATCTATTTTCATATTGCATTTGTAAACAGGTTTCCTTTAATGTCTTTCTAATTTTATTTCTTACCCACTATAGTTCAACAAATGTTTCCTGTGCAGGAACATGACATTTATTGTGTATGTGTGTTACTGCCAGTATGACGTGATCCGTCTGGATTTTTTCCACTTAAGTGGCATTTTATTCGAAATGACACTCTTGGCACAGAAACGTTGCCAACTGATGATGCACTGTGATGAATGAAAAACCAAATCTGTCCACTCAGAACAGTAACAAAGTAGGAAACTGTGAAAAGAGAGCAGTTGTGATCGCGCCAGACACTTCTGCTATAATACAGTTTGCCTCCAGGTCAGGTTTATTTATCCATTTATAGATCCTCTTATTTGGTTGTTGTGACAACTGAAAACGGCACAACACAGATTTTCAGGAAATTACATGAATTACTCAAGATCTCTTCACATTAGAGAGATGCAGTTTGAGGGTTGCATTATCGTTCCGTGACGTGGAAATAAACGTAATCTTTCTTCCCAATCCGCAGGAGCGGAAGCGTCTCGGGTTACACCCTCAAACTCATCCGCACATCCGTCAGCAAAATGCTGGAGACCCTCTCTGACGACGACTACGTGAACGTGGTCTATGTGAGTATCCCTACCTGATTTTTTCACCAGTCAGAAGTAAAATCAATCAAATCTTTCATCACGAGCTGCAAACTGAAAAAAAATACTTCCCAAGATGTTTATACCGTAAAGGTTATGTATTTAATTTGAAAGTGTATAGATTTCTGAAAGTTAAAGTGATGTATTTGTGGATTGACTGTTAATCGTGCAGCGTGAGTCACCAGTTTAAACATGGTAGTGACCTTTTTAGTGATTTAATGTTATGCACATGGATGAATCTTTATTGTCACTGCATATGTGCATGGATGCATGCATACTTATTTTTTCATTTGTTTGAGCCAAAGTATCTTCATATATACAGTATACAGTACGTATGGGTCTATCTAGGAGAACGTTAATGTGTGTCTGGCTAATAGAACGAACAGATGACACAGCTTGAGCAAACCCTGAAATGACACAGGATAAGTTTGACAAATGAACAGGAGCTTATTTCTGACCCACGGTTTGAATCAGCTTCACATGATGTAAAGAATACCCTGTTAGGCCGATTGAAATGCTGTAAAGATCTGAGGCATAGTGCCATTCACCAACATGGGAATGGAGGAAATATTCATCCGTCATCATCTAAAGCTCCTTTGTGCTTCCTGGCAATATCATTTGGGGAGGGGGAAGGGGAACAATCACAAAGCTCCAAGAGGTTATTTCCCTCCTTTGGACACATTTGTGAGTCCTTAAGGAGAACTATTGGAGGCACTGACACTGGAGATGATTTGCAGGACAAATTTGCAGGATATGTGAAGTTGCTGTTGCTAGACTACCGGTGGAGGCGTGGCGATTGAATGAGGCAGTCTGGGTTATGGAGGATATCCTCCTCGTCATCATCGTTCTTGTCCTGCCTTGCCCGTCGACACTGACCGACAGAGTTTGAAAGGCAGTCACTGCAGTAAAAATCGCAGGTGGAAGCAGTGGTAGCAAAAAAAGTATTAAATAACAAACCAGAATCTGAAAATTTTACTTATTGATTTTTCTCAAGCAGACTAGTGAATCTTTAGTACTTTGAGAACACACTGGGTTTGGCTGTACCTTCCTTTTTATCGCACAAACAAGAGGAGCATTCCAGCAACTAAACATATTTCACTAAATGTCATCTGGTGTTCTCAACCTCGTTTTGTTTATCCCTTCTCATAATGGATCCCATGTGGATCCTTTTCTTTTACATCCATATTCGGTTGTGCCTTAAATCCCCCTCTTAATCTTTATTTGTCTGGTCTTTGTCTCTCTCACTAAATGGAGGGTACATAAATTATTCTTCAGTTTCATTTTCAAATGAACCAGTAATTACATTTTCTTTCACTCTCCTTATTAAAGCATTGGTTTATGTTTTTGTCTGGCACTTTTCAAATTAGCTCAGTGATCAGGTTTTAGAAGTTAATGAAATCAGACAGCAGTGTAATAAGTATATTGATTTCATCCAACTCGGTCCAAAAGCATTTTTTAAACTTTTTGAAGGTACAGTGTGCCTTCAGCCCTTTCATGAGAAAATTGTCTACTTCAGTGGTTGAGCCTGCTCCGTGTGTGAATACAAATGGAACTGGGAGGCACAAGGGTGATGTCATAGCCTTTGGAACAGCAGTTTGGCGGCTTAATACCTGGGTCAGTTCAACTGATGTGAGAAAGGAAGAACCAGCAGACACTCTGGATGAAAAATGACACGACAGGTCCATCATGGAGAAGCCATGGGTAAAGAAACCCTGGAAAAAAGTTGTTGCCATCAATAAAGTATAAGTGAGATTGACAATAAAACAACAGACACAAGACCACACATTAGAGGCTTTGCAAAAAGTATATATGGATTAAGATGTGTAAAGATGTGCAGCCACCTCTCCCTGCGCAGCCACCTCTCCCTGCATGGTTGGCATCAAGCTGGACACTTAAAGTCGGAGATTCCAGAACGTAGTAGCAGGACGTTCGATGCAAGCTGGGACAGCATATCCTGAGATGCAAGTAATTGGCAGAGATTTCCTGTGGGCAAGATCCTAACCACAGGAAGTTCTATCTAGAACTTTTATCAATAAGATAAAAACATAGATTGCCCCTTTAACTTTTGTCATCAAAGGCATTTCAAACAGGCACAGTATGGCCAACTCATGAGAGCCACTTGCATCCTTATGGGTCCTTCTCCTTCTAGGCTGCCTCAAATATATGCTATCAAAAAAAAGGAATAGATAATAGAAAAGCCAAGTTTTCTGAGATGACTTGAAAGAAAGGTATGAATTCTCCCTGCAACAACTGAAGGATCAGAAAGAAAAGGGTTTCACAGTCTTTTAAAAAGATGAGAGAATGGATGGATGCGTACTAAAACTAACAATCAATCATGGAACGGAAGATGTGAAGATCCACGTTATTTTATTTAAGTTATTAAAATAGTCTCACATCAAATGTCAAACATGCAGGTGTTGTACACTTTTGTATTGCAGGATGCTTTGATTAGATACTTTAAAGGTGATATTTGTGAACCTCTTGTGTGTTTGCACATGCTTGAGACTGTGTGTGTCTTAATCAGCATCATGTTTGCAGTCAAGGCCAAAACAGATGTTGGATATTAATGAGCCATGTCCCACCGCTGCATAGTTTGTGTGTGTGTGTGTGTGTGTGTGTGTGTGTGTGTGTGTGTGTGTGTGTGTGTGTGTGTGTGTGTGTGTGTGTGTGTGTGTGTGTGCGCGCGCGCGTATATGGGTTTATGTGTGTGTTATACATGAATTGATTGGTTCCATCTGTTTCTCTACATTAACTATTCACCGTTATTAAGCTTTCTTACTCTGTAAATGTAATTTAACCAGTTACAGGGTTGTAGGTCACTATGGTATAATCCTTTCATAACCAAATTCTTTGTTTTTTTTACCTCCTTATGCCACTGTTTTCACTTCCCCACCTACTCTCCTGCCAATCCTTCCTTCTGCTCCTATAGCTCCCTTCGGTCTGTGCAGATTTGATTAAGTCTGATTTCATTTCACACATGGCAGATCTTAATCACAACATAGCCAAAATGTTAACTTGTCACTGAAGTTGATTGATTTGCTTTTTTCGTAATTTTTAAAGTCACTGCATGAACTTGTATCAAAGGGAAACTGGGCCACATATTTGAAAGAAAATATGTGCAAGTGCCTTCCCTTCCTTTCCCATCAATCCACCCCTTCCCTCTTCCCTCCAGTTCAACGACAAAGCCAAGTATGCATCGTGCTTCCAGAACCTGGTTCAAGCCAATGTCCGCAACAAGAGGATGTTGAAAGAGGCTGTGAGGAACATCACTGCCAAGGGTACCACCAACTACATAGGTGGCTTGGAGCTGGCCTTTGAGCAGCTGGCACAGGTAGAACATAACAAAGCACACTAACTACTCCTACCCTTTCTTTTGAAAAATGAGTGTATGGCGACCTCTTTTGGTCGGTATTTCTCATTACAGATTTCTTGTTTCTTTTGCCATCTGTCACTGCACCCGTCATCCAGCAACTGTATCATTAAGACTGCATTTTCTTTCTGCTACCCTGATAATTTTTAAACGCCAATATTTCACTCTGGTGTAGATGAATGTGTCGAGGGCCAACTGCAACAAGATCATAATGCTCTTCACTGACGGTGGGGAAGAAAAAGCGGAGGAGATTTTTAAAAGATACAATCCAAATCAAGCGGTGGGACTGCAAACCCAACACTTTTAGAGTAAAGAAAATAATTTTGTTGCTTTCACCATATATCCGTTTCATACCTTCTCCCTTTACCTCTCAGGTGCGCATCTTTACATTCTCAGTAGGTCAACACAACTATGATAAAGGGCCCATTCAATGGATGGCCTGCACTAATAAAGGTACAGGAATTTGTCAACTGAACATATTAAACGGCTTTTGTTTCAGCACTGCATTTCACTTTGTAAATAAAATGCACTCCTTGGAGCTTTGGTCAAGGGTTGACCTTTTTTCAGGTTTTTCTAGTAGAATAAACTTCTATCTTTCTCTCAGGGTACTACTATGAGATACCGTCCAAAGGTGCCATCAGGATCAACACTCAGGTAGTCCATGAATTTCTCTTCTGGCATGCCAAAGTGGTTGTGTATTCTGCCCTCTAGTGGACAGTTGCCTGACACACAGAGCAAAATCACTTCATCACTTCTTCTGTTTATTTGGGTTTTTTTGGGGGGTTTTTTAGGAATACCTGGATGTTTTGGGAAGACCAATGGTTAAGGACAGCAGAAAGGCCAAACAGGTTCAGTGGACCAACGTCTACCTGGATGCGCTGGTACGTTATTTATAATTCACACATTGCAGAAGATGGCGTAAAGACAGAAGATGGTACGAGACAAGAGGGGGAATAAATAAAACTCATGTTGGAGCGCCACTAAGGAGAAAAGAATTCTGTTTTTTCTCAGATAAAGATTTTCCGATAAGTTTTGTTAAATTATGCGAAGCCTTTGCTGTTTGTCATGCGGTAAACTCAACTTCAACTCTGCTCCAGCAGTTTGTGAAAAGAAGTTTTTTTTAGTTTTTTTGGTGACGCTCATGAGTCTGTCAAATGTAACTGTTCGGTGGCAGTGTAGATAAGAAGAGCAGCCTGGAGAGCTGCGCCAAATGGTTTGGATATTGTCATAGTTTACTGATAAGAGGCTGTGGACCTCAGAAATATCTTCCTTTTGTTCCTGGAAGTGTCTTATTTTGGATTTGCAGCTTCCTGTCTCCCAACGACCCATTGACACCATGTTTTTATTAACTAATGCGATGATTCACATTATTGTATTGATGTATTCTATTGATTTATTTATTTGTCATGCCTGTATGCCTCATGTGTCTGTAATGTTTTTGATCCTCCAGGAGCTTGGCTTGGTCATCACTGGAACACTGCCTGTCTTCAACAAGACAAATATGGGAACAAAGGTAGTGAAAATCTGTATATTTTATGCAATTTTCTAATACATGGACACAGCACACATGTTCTTTTTTTTGATATACAAGCAAAATCTGAGATACAAGCTATGCTTCAGGACACCACCGCTAGTTGGCGGATGGATACAACATCAGCTGAGAACACATCTCATTCTTTCCCACCTGTTGGAGGATGGATATAACATCCAGCCTCAATGGATTGGGATCAATCCATTGAGGCTGGAACTCATTCTTGTGACTCTTGTGGGTTTTTTTTTCATACTTTATCATTGTTTACATAACTTATATGGAATTAATTCTGCACAGACAAAGTATGCATGTCTATTGGTTAATCAAAAATTTTTCTTCATAGTTTAGAGGGTTTGGGGGCTTTCCTTACAAGATTGGAATGTAGTAAAATGATTTTAGTTGTTTTAAATGGGAAAATGCTGTTAGACTTACGAACTCACTAGTTCATAAATTCCTATCTTGAGGTACTACTGTTTATGAATTTGTATATACAGTATATATATATATAAATATATGTATATATTACACTTGTACATGTGTCTCAAATCACTCACTTGTCATCTTTCAAATCCATCGTCTCAAAAATTGTCTGATTATGGACATTTACCATCTCTGTGAAACTCTGACCACATGAGACAATTCTGCAAGTTCGTGACACACTCTAATGTTTACCAGACGAAAAACACGCAAAAGAAATGCCCCCAATTACCTTCTCATCCTTTACTTTTATCCTGGTCTTTCTTGTAGACCTTCCTCATATCCTTTGTTGACGCTGAGGTCCCTCAAAGCTCTCCCACGTGCCTCTGCAGGAAGAGAATCTGGCATGTCATAAAGTAAATGTCAGAAAGGGATCAAACCTACAGAGAGACAAATAATCCAGTAGCTTAAGTGCTTCAAGATGAGTTTACATGTCTTCATGGAAGGACTCGGGGTTACCTCCACCGTAGACGAAAACGAGGGCTTGGAAATGCCTCGTCTGTGACTCACAGCAGCGTATAAAAGCCTTCTAGGAGACTGTCCAGATTTCTATTTCACTACATTTCTCTGCAATTGTTCAGAATGCACAGAGGGAGTTGACTCATCCAGGAAAAATAACTAGACTCGTGAGTGTCTGTTTTGGTTTTCTGTCAGAAATCTCCGAAAATTCAGAACCAGCTCATCCTGGGGGTTATGGGTATCGACGTTTCCCTGGAAGACATCAAGAGACTGACGCCCCGGTTCACTGTAAGAACACACACTACATGAATATACACCCTCAGGACACCAGCCTATTGATGTGTTAAATTTTGCACTTGGTACCTGGCTCAGTTTTCACTCTTTCCTTCACATACATCTCCCTGGCTTTTTCTTTTTTTCTTTGTTTTGTTACTGCAGTTTGGTCCAAATGGCTACTACTTTGCCATTGATCCCAATGGATATGTGCTGCTCCACCCCAATCTCCAGCCACTGGTAGGCAAAATCAGTTGTGTTTCAGAACACCCTTTTGTCAAGGGCAACAGCTTAAGATTTTTTTTAAAATTGGTCAGGTTGGTTCAAAAAACATGAAACATTTGAGAGTCGAGGCTTTCCAATCTGAGGTGCATGATAGAATTTCAGAAACCCGGTCTTATGCATTGCAGAATACATCTTTGCAGAAACATTCATCTCTGTCACCTTGCAAATATTATGTTACTGTGCAACTGACATTGCACAGCATCTCTGTACAGCAAATCCTGAATCACCTCTCTGGCTTTGGTTGTATGATTTGGCTGACTTTTTTGTTTTATATCCTGATTATATAGGTCCAGAATTACATTTGTTGAAACTCGATGACCTTTCAAATATAAGCCTTTCCTTTAAGCTACACATGGACGGACAAATTACATGCAATAATAGTCTGTGTTCACAGTTGTATTTGTTCACAATTAGCTCCCTTTTCAAACATAAATATAAAAATATTACTTAAAAAACAGATACTGTGTAAATTATTTCTGCATTTTTCACCTAAATTCTACAGACTAATTATTTGCATTTCCATGCAGACCGCCAAATTTCACGAACCAGTGACACTGGACTTCCTGGATGCAGAGCTGGAGAATGACCTCAAAGTAGAGGTTTGGAAAATAGATTACTCCACTTCTCTTGATTCATGAGCTCGTATCAGAACATGGGCCATTTTCCTTTCAGGATGCAGGATGTTTTCTATTCTAATGAACTTATTTTTGATCAACAGTTAAGGCGAAAAATGATCGATGCGGAAACAGGGAATTATACGATGATTACGTTGGTCAAATCCCAAGATGAGGTAATTAAATATTACAGGATATTTGAGTTTGTTAATGCTAGAAACATATTTGTTTGAAAATGTAAAGCACTGACCGAACTGTTGCCCTCAAAGCGCTACATTGACGTAGGTCAGAGGACATACAATTTTGCACCGGTGAAGGGGACCGATTACAGGTAAATATCACATGATGAGTGTGTCTGATGTTCTGATTAATCTGTTGTGTGTATAAAGTATTTTTTTCCATACACTAGTCCAGAAATAGAGGAACTCCAGATGCTTTGCACTGACAGAGGCTCATCTTAACGTCTAACAAACGCTTTGTTCTCATTGGGACTGGGTGGTGGTGTTAAGGTCCAGAAAAAGTCCAGACACAAAGCTTGAGTTGATGACATGAGGGCCAGAATATTTGTCTACTATCTGGAAAAAAGCTCACAAAGATGTTCTGCCAGGAATATTTTCATGCCACAATGATTTTATTCGAAAGAAATACAGAAACGTTCATTTATGTACTAAGTCAAAGGTTGATCAAGATTGTATGCATGCGGTTAATTCACTGAAACACAATATGGATGTGTAAATATTTTTGTATTTTTTTTTCGATATGCATGCAATTATTGTGTGTCCTCTCTCAGCCTGGCCCTTGTCCTTCCTGAGTACAGTCTGCACTACATCCAAGCTAAAATCGGCGACACGATCACCCAGGCAAAATGTAAGTGCTATCTAAATCAGTTTAGGATCATATGTTATTCTTAGTCTTTCCATTCAGTAACATTTCCCTTTGCATTTATGCGGTCAGCAGGCAAATGTTGTCGGTTGGAAAATGACCGCTAATGTTCTCCAGAGTCATTATCGCTCTCCTTGTAAGGCGGATAAACACTTGTGCCTCAGCTTATACTTCCCATCCATCACATGCTCATGTACACACAGATGCATACACAAACACACACACACACACACACACACACACACACACACACACACACACACACACAAACACACACACAGACACACTCAAAATTAATCGACACAGATGCCACTGGCCCACCCCCTGTTTGCTAACAAACTGTGAAAACCTCTTTTTTTTTTTTTTTTTTGGTGCTGTTCAAAGTTGTCATCACTAGACCAGCGGGATGAGTGGCTCCGTGTCCATTTTAACACGTATCGTCCTCAAAAAGTCATTTTCAGCCAAGCGCCTCACTGTGTGTATGTTCATGTCCATCCTAAAGCATATTGGATGTGATACAGCGGATCAGAGGTTCCATATGTGCGTCCCATGTCTCTATTGGCCCTGTCTGTTTCCACTAGTAAAATATGTCATTGGCTCATCGTGTTACTCAAAGGACCACTTTATTGGCTGTGTGTGTGTGTGTGTGTGTGTGTGTGTGTGTGTGTGTGTGTGTACGTGTGTGCGTGCGTGTGTGTTTGCACTACAGGAAAGATGGAGCCATCTATTTTTATGTTGTCTGACTGGCCTTAGTAGCTAAAAAATCAAGCTTTGAAGAACATACTGGTGTTGAACACAGTACAACTAATGGTTTAGTATGTTGATTTTTGTATTGCATAACTTTAATAATGTTATTAACTTGCAGCTAGTGCTTTTGGGATTCAAGTGGTGGGAAAAAAATAAATAAAAGCAATGCAGTGTGCGTCGTGTAATAGTTGTAATGTTAAAACACTGAAACTTTTTTTTCTGAAAGCTTTCTCACAGTGTAAGGCTCAGCTTTTCATCAAATAAGCACACGTCATGCTCTGTTTATGTGATGAAAACTGAGTCTGCAATCACAGAACTGTACTGTACGTTCTGAGGACATTGTATTGACTTGGGTTCAACACCCGGAGGGTAACTTTAAGCGGTTGCTGTCACAGCTCAAATGTCAATCTTCGACTCTAAACCTGCAACTTTAAAGAACCAGGTCACATAAAAGTTTTACTCATCCACATTACAACTGGAAGTCAAGGGAAAATTTTCATGAAAAATAAATACGGAAATAAGAACTTCTGGAATCTCACAGAAAAATGGGATTGAAACATTGCCCCCCAAGTACCTGGGGACTTCTTTTGAAATTTAAAAGACAACCAAGTAAACAGGAAAAAAAACATTCAGCTTGCATGGCACCCCAAAATCCCAAATGGATTTAAAAATACTGTATGTTGTTTTCACCCTTTTTGAAGCTATAATCCCTGGAGCATTTAAGATAAAGGCATTCTCATGCTACTCATCTCATGAACAAACATTTTTCCGTTGTTTGGGTGAATCCTGCAGGACTGTGTTGTCATGAAATGTTTTTGGAGTAAGAACCTTAACTTTCCATCTGCATGGGGCTGAATAGATGTCCATAGATAATAACTCATGCATGAATTCTTCTTGTCACCAATACACCTAGAAGAATTGAACATGATTGATACAGTTTATTAAAAAAAAGGGTACAGAAATCACTACTAATAAGACCCCAGGACTAATTAATACACAAACCACACATATATTCATTTTCATGTGCAATAATTTACCCTATGTGAGGTTAAAAAATCCCATTTTCTTTCATTGTAATTTCCTTAAACTCTAAATGTTTTGTAGTATTATTAACAATATTCTTATTCAAGGCCAATTTGAATAAAATATTGTGTAACCCTATTGGTTTCTTTGTCCTTCGCTGCTCCTCTTTCCCATTCATCCTCTTCCCTCCTCCTCCTCTGACCTACTCTGCTCCTGACTATTCGTGGTGTGTTGGGCCTAACCCCCCGTCCAACAGCATTTTTGGGCAAGTATTCTCCTCCTGTGCTTTAGCTCATCACCCCTACCGTCAAACTCGGGATGCAACTTCCCATCAACTTATTTTAACTAACTCATTTATGGTGTCACAGATTCATAAGCACAGAAGCATTTTCCTCATGATCTGTTTTCCTTCATTTACAAGCTTGTGCTTAAAGTTGCTCATTACTCTCCACTGAATTAAGCCGGCAGCTGCTCTCAGGCGCAACGCTTCGCATGAAACTTGCATCCACTCAGTGTGTGCATGTGTGTATTTAACCCCCCACCTGTGCCAATGGTCTTCAGATGTGGTTTTGGCACTAACTCATAGCAGGAAGAACAGGATGTTAGAATTATTTAAAGGTGAAGGCATAAAGTTGTGAGTCTGTGCCCAAACACGGGCTGGTGCTTGACTTTTTGAGTAGCCCGCCCTCCTTCTGCTTGTCTTTCTGTTCACTTTACCATCAGTTCTATCTGCTTTGTGCTCATTGAATTAACACTGTTTGAAATCTGATTTTTTTGTTTGTTTTTGACGTTTTCAGATGTGACTATAAATGTCCATATGTATAAATGTTTAAAACACCAAGCGAACCTGTCGCTTTGTTTTCCCAGTGGCCACATTTGTAACACGTTTGCTAAGACCCGTTCTCGCTTTACACATTTCCTTGAGTGACGTTGATTTGTGCTGAAATACGTTCACATTTTGGAAAGATTGTTGCTACATGTCTCAGATATTTTACCAATACAATTCTTGGGAGGCATGTCATCATTAGCTTAAAGAGGCGTGTGAAAGTGCAGAAAATATAAGCAGTCGTCACTCCCCAAACCTCCCTGCTATCCATCATTACTGGATACTTTGTTGAATTAGTAAGCGGTGACTGAATATCAAAGAAAAAGCACATGGGTGTAATTATTTCCCAATCATGAGCACCAAAGAGGACAGAGAGTAGCCAATGTCGTCATGAGAAATTTTTCTGCACAGTATGACTGTCAACGCGACATACTTTGGAGAATGTCAAAGGAACGTTAAGTTTATGAGCTGTGCTAAATATTACTCAAGTCTGTGCCTATGTGTGGTATTGTAAAGGAAATACAACACTGAAGCACAGATTAACTATGTCAACAAAAGAATGCTAATACTGATGCTAAAAATTCATCATCACTCAGTCCTGAACACCTTTCCTCGTGTTCTCCATCATGCACTGTCTCCATTTACATCCAAACCCATAAAACCGTTTTTTGCTTGCAATCCCAATATTTCTATTCAGGACAAGCTCTGTGAATAAAATATTGTGTCACCTTTGATCCTTGTGGTTTTACCCTGCCTTCTCTTCCCTCTCTTTTCCCTCTCGTCTTTTCCTTCCCCCGGGGATGACTATCTTGTTCGCTCACTTTCTCTCTGCTGGGATTTTTTTCCACTCCAGGGAAAAATGGCAAGTATTTTATCCTTTTACTTTCATCTCACAGCTCCTGGTTTCGAGCCTTGTTCGTCTTTTATCCGGCATGACTAAGTCTGTAACTGGTGTTCCGCTGTCTGCGTGCAGTTTTTGAGAATTATGTGATATAACTATGTTTTAACCTACCAACCGTGACTTTCCATGGCTTCCTTGCTTTTTAGCTTGATATTTTAAGTGTAGATTCATAGCGATATGAAGGATGGATGCTGTATTATTGATTGTCTCTAGCTGTGGAGTTCAATGTGTTTCATATTTTACCGTTGAGCCGTATTCAACAGGTGTTATATTTTGTCCAGTGGAGCTTCATCTCACCTGCTAACATTTACTATTTCATTTCGTTTGTAACCTCTTTAAAATTGAACCTGCATCACAGGAAAATTCATAACAGTTTATTCCTTTTGCCAGTTTCTGAGAGCCTGCTGGCTGATAAGTTTGACGAATACGGCTACACACTTATTGCACCGAGGTAAGAAGACTCGTGTGTGTGTATGTCAGAGCAATTTGAATAAAATAGCGGTATCCACTTATATTGGTTTATTATACATCTCATTTTTTACAGGATGTACTGCAAGGACTTAAAGCCACCTGACAAGAACAAGAACAACACAGAGTTCCTCATGGAATTCAATGATTACATTGACACAAAAACTCCAAACCACCCCATGTGTGAGTATTGAAAAAAAAAAAAATCCAATCATTTGCATCACAAAGAGCTGTATTATTTGCTTTATTGTGCATGTACATGCAGATGGATGTCAGCCATATGGCTCGGTGTCAAGATGTGCATTGAAAATTTTAATAGACGAGTGTCAGGCGAAACCTTTTCCCACAGGTCTCTCTTATTCAAGTGAAATAGCGGTCTGGCTGTGTGGTGTGCATGACCAGGCAAAGCTCTGTGATGTGGAACCCCAATGTTCGTGTTACCCATTTGATGCTAACTATGAAAGTCTGACCATCACACGCCTGAGTGCACATGTGTGAGGCACGTCGGCTTGGATGTGACACACACATTCTCGTACACGCACAAATGTTCACCAGTAGTACGCCTTCCACACCACGCCCATAGCCACCCGGCCTCATCCAATTACTGTGTGTTTGTGAGAAAGAACAGGACACGTCAAGCCAGGAGTGCAAGAGCAGCAATTAAACACAAATCAGAGGGCAGCGACCTTCTCCAGAACATCTGACTGATGCATTAGCATCCAGCCATTTCTTAAAAAAAGAAGAAAAAAAACCCCCATTGATACAATCATTCATAATGTTCCCTGGTATTTATAAGAGATCTATAAAGGTTTGACAATTCAAGTTCAGGAACAGCATCAATCCAATAAAAGTTTTCAGCCCATTGAAATATTGCTCTCCCCATTATTAGCTGCTAGTTTAATGGAGTCCACGGGGAGTTCAGAGAGGCAGAGAAAGAGAGGAGTGCAGTCCATGTGGACTATTGGCGGCTTGAGTATCGTTACACGCTTTGCTTGGTTAAGCCACTGCAGTGGCGAAAAAGTTGAAGTACATTAGAAATTCCTTGGCTGTCTTCAATAAAAGACCCCTAATGAAAACCACTGCACCAGGAGGGAAGGTGGGCCGGGGAGGGGAATAAAGTGTTGCGCCAGCTGTTTTCTCTGATGTGTGTGGTGTGTCATAAAGATTGGTTGAGGTGGTGGGGGTAAATCGACTAGCCTCCATGTTAATGGACTGAAGCGGGTTGTCAGAGGCTTCAAAGTGGCCGGCACGGCCCTCAAAAATCCTGTTAGGTTTGTCATGTGGTCTTACACCTTTATCAACCCACCATCCACACCTTGTCAGCATCAGGCACATGTATCAATGTTGTTTTTGTGAATTTAAATACAGTTTTTATTGCTTTATTTTTATTTTTTTTGTAAATTTAGGTCTTTGGGTAGAGCATGTCATGATCAATTTGGTTCTTTTTACATGTTCAAATTCATCAAATTAAGACAATCGAAGATTAGTAATATATCCGCCGAAGCTTATTTTCAGTCCATTTTAATTTAATTGTGAATGTGAGCTTCTTTTTTTCTGCCTGCTGATGCTCCTTAGGCCTTTACAGATTCCAGTCATCCAGACCACACAGGCTGGAGAAAATAACAAACATCAGCTCATAAGGATGTGAAGCTTTAAATCTGATCAAAGACTGGAGAGTTAAACATTTACACATTTGGTATTGAAGAAGAAGAAATACTGTCGCTCAAGTTGCATTTTTGCTGTTTAGGCAATCAGGACCTTGTGAACCGATTGCTCCTCGATGCTGGTATCACCGCGGAGCTAATCAAGGCCTGGAAAAAAAATGAGTTTCTGTAAGTTGAGCACCATTTTTTATTTTTGTTTACCACCCATGTTTTTGTCACACGTTTATACTTAAATGTAGCACCATTTTTTATTATTATTATTATTTACTAAAAGCAGCAGCTACAAAGTACTTGGTATTTGGTTGTAGTCCAAATGGAAGAATTGAATACAGACGGTTCAAATATTTCAGCATCACCTGCAAATGTCATGCAGTCGTAAAGCACATTCTGGATTTTTGTAACTGGATGTTTTATGGCTTTATCTTCTCTGCTTGTCAGGCATGGTGTTGTGGCCAGATTTGTTGCCACTGATGGAGGAATTACACGGGTCTATCCCAAAAGGTACATGTCAGGCTCGTGCAGGATGTGGTTAATTTATGCGCAGGGGGAAGGAGGTTATAATATGTTTCGGATTATCCAATAGTAGATGATAGTCTGCTCAGAAAGCTGTAGATAACCAATAAAGTGTATAAATTCCATAAATAATATTTGGAAGAATCATTGGGGCGGCAGTGGCTCCGTGGTAGAGCGGGTCGTCCAATGTTCCAAGATCGGCAGTTCGATTCCCGTTCCCAGCCAAAAATCACCTGGAGTGTGAGCTGACAGTGGGAGGTGTCAGTTCACCTCCGGAGCACTGCCGAGGCGACCTTGAGCAAGGCGCTGTCCCCCTTACAAGTTGCTCATTTGGGCGCTCCACAAAGGGGCTGCCCGTCACTCTACCTCCTCTGCATGCGTACAGGCCCCCTGTAAACACGTTCGACTATCTATAGTGTGCCACTAATTTCCCTTCGGGGATTAAAATCAGTATATATACATGTATGTATAAGAAAAAGAATCCATTCTTCGAGGTTTGTTGTGTTGTAGGGCAACACAGTCACGGCAAAGCCAACCATAGCTCCTTATCTCAATACACTCAATTACTCAGCACTGAAGTCTTGTAGTTGAGGTTTGGATTGTGGACTGACTGAGAAACTGAATATATCTGTTCTTGGATACTTGATGACCATCCGTACAATGGCTGGTTGAGCTGTAGACAACACAATCCTACCAGAAAGGATATTTCAGAATTATAGCAATACAGCACTTCAAAAGTCTGTTATGCGTTGCTTAAAAAATGTGTTTGACAGTGCTGGACTGTCCTGGGAGGAAGAGGCAGAGACGTACGAATCAAGTTTCTACAAACGGAGTTTAGACAATGACCTGTACATCTTCACTCCATCCCCCTACTCGAAAGACAACGGTGAGTTTAAAAACCAGTATATATATGTGTGTTTTCCTGTCTCTGTGTGTACACACACACACACCCACACACATCTGCGCATTGCTCTTATTTTTATTTATTTTTTACAGCAAGCGATGAGTCGGTTCTGGTGAGCAGAGCGGTAAATATCGTTGTGAATGACATCACACTCCAACCAGCTGGTGAGGATACACACACACACTCTCCTATGAAGACAAATAGAGCTTATATTTACACGCTTATGACTCAATTCTCAAGCTGTCTCCCTCACTCGCTGGCTGCTACTTCAAAACTCACTTACACTCACAACTAGAGTACATGTCTCATTTACACACCTACAGTTTGAACCTTATAGACTCAATCCTTTTCATGCTTTTATGTATTCGGGCACACACACATACTGAGGTTCTCATTTACACACCGCTACTTCTCATTTGTCTATTTCTCCCTCTCATTCTGACATATACACACAAATACGCACACTCAAGCCACACATCAAGTTGTCTCGGTTTTCCTGTGATCTTTGGCCAAGTTTGCATTTTCTGAGTTCAGAGAGTAAAGTTGACACGGAGGTCCAACATGATCTAGGATGTCTGGCTTTTGTGTTTGATCCCAGTGGTCGGAGTGAAGTTGGACATCAGTGCCTGGATGGAGAGCTTCATCAACGCCACGCAGAGAAAGAATGTGCGTAGATTGTATCGGCATGATGCATACACACAAGGACACACACACTCGATCCAGACTATGACTCATTGTTCCGTCTGCTTTACTGTATTTCTAGTGCAACGATGAGATCTGTGGCTGTCAGCGAAACCACCCGGTGAGAGGATGAAGAGCATATGTAGAATTTTCTGCTGTTAAGGTTGTATATGAGTATAATGAGCATGTTGGGTTGATTTCATCTCTCTTTGAATCTAGTATGTAGACTGTGTCCTTCTGGATGATGGGGGCTTCCTGGTGATGTCTAATAAAGATGAGGATATTGATCAGGTGAGTCATTGAATTTCATATTCACTTTAGAACACAGTCAGATCCTCTGTTTTCAGACAAAGTAATGAAATATCTGTGCGTATTTGTGTCATTTAATGGAGCAAATGGAGTTTGCTCAGCTTTAATCACTCCCCAGACTGGAAATAATTTGACTTTCTACGTGAACAAAAAGCCAGACAATGCAATTGAAAGTTTTGCTGATTAAATGTTCTTATAACACAACCAACCAACTGAGATGGGATGATTAATGAACAATTCACAAATGATGTGACATTTAAAATGTTCCACTAATTTAATCTTGATTATGTCAATTATATCCATCCTTTCTTCAATGCGACAGACATGTATTGTTCTGTCATGTGCCTTTTAAACAGAACAATTTGAACAAAAATGGAATGCAGTGTCCTTGGACTGGTCACATTTTGGCTTCATTTAAGATGACGCCAACTGAAATAAATATATTCTTACTTCAATAGCTATATTTAAAGTCCAGACGTCAGAAATGTTTGCAAATGCAGTTAAAAAAAAAAAAGAAAAAATTCAAATGAACATTTAGATTTTGCTATGGCAATTTGTGACATATTTACCAAATGGACATTTTAATGTTGATTTCCAAGCTGTTTCACCATACGTAATTAATCAGAATAAATAATTTACAAGTCAATCATAAAAGCTTGGCATGGGAATGGTGATACTAGAATAAGTATACTTTATTGATCCCTGTAGGGAAATTATTATGTTTTCACTCATGGTTAGTAATCATGCATATATGTTATTTTTGTACAGGCCGCTGGAACAACCAATCACACACAAGGGGCCTGTAGGCATGCAGTAAATATAGGAAGGCTGAGTGATGGGCAGCCCCATTTTTGAGGTGCCCCAAATGAGCTACTTGTGGAGGGGATGGTGCCTTGCTCAAGGGCACCTTGGCAGTGCTTGGGAGGTGAGCTGGCACCTCCCACTGCCAGCTCACACTCCATTAGAGAACATGCTAATAATAAATCTATGAAGACTGATTTAATTTAACAACTGTGACGACATGCCATCCATGCATTTGACCTTTCTTTAGAATTTTTACATTTTTTCTTTATTTAATCCAATCTACAAACACAATTTCCTCATACTGTGTCTACTTTGTTATGTCAAGTCTCAGACAATGGTCATTTTTGCCATTTCATACTTAAATTCATTTTTATTGTGGATGAAGCTCTTAGTGCTCTGTACACTTTTCTTCAATCCAGTGAAATCCTCTATAAACTCTTCTTGTTTGTACAAGACTCAGTTTGTCTTAAAGAGCTCAGGGTACTTGTGATCAGCTGGGCCTGGTGGGAACTGTTAGTCAGTCTCAATTTGCCCTTAATAACCCCCCCAAAAAAAATAATTAAACCATAATTTGACCCGTCTTCACATATTATTAACAGATACAGGTGAGCGCATATACAGTAAGTGCACACATTGTTTCCATTGCCCTATGCTAAATGCTAAGTGTGGGCCCCCGCTGTCATCTGAGTAAATGTTTTTTCATGCAGCCTTGGCTCCTTCCTAATCAGGCCTGGGTGTGCGCTGGATAAATCAGTCGCCCTCTGAAGTTTGGCAGCAGCACTAAAACCCAAGGGCCCGAGGCCTTGTTTGGAAAAGGCTGCTCGCCCTCAATCATATTTCCTACAGGAGCGAACTTTCTTTCTCTCTGTAAGCTTCTCTTTCTCTCGCGATCTTGTTCATTTTCTTTCTCCAAACCCTTACCCCACCACCACCACCACCACCCCCCACCCCTACCACCCCCGGGGAGTCTGCAGCCAACAGGCCTGTGACTGTTAATTCATTATTCCTGTTATTGCACAGTGAAAGGAGAGAAGGCTCCCTTTACATTATAGTGGGGAAGATTTATACGTCCTGTGGCGGTTGGAGTAAAGAGGAATGGATATGTGGAGGAAAGCTTGTTAACGGTGACCTTACAAAGTGGAAGGAAAGAGATAGCTTACACTTCCACACATGCACATCTTTCAACGCACATAGATGGATACTATTAACTGTACTCACACCCTCCCAGATACATGAGTGCTAAAACACTCCCGTGCAAACAGTCGGCACAAATACTTCCTCTTCATAATTTATGACTGCTGCTTGACTGTGTTAATCAGATTATACTGAAGTCCATCATCCCAGTTTGGGTGTCATTTACTCAAACCGTGTGTGTGTGTGTGTGTGTGTGTGTGTGTGAAATTGGTTACACATTCTTCCGTTTTTGCTCATGTGGTTTACATGAAGTTAACAATCGTGAGTCGACTTTATAAAAGCGTTTAAGTGCTCTGTAAATTCCAGTCAGTAACATCTAATTTGTGAATTTTAAAGGGTTTTTTTTTTTCCCGCCAGACATTTCTCAGACCCTTGTTAATGAAATGGTTTCCGCTATCAGTTGTATTACGGGTAAACAGATTTCCAAAAACATCCAAACACCCACGCTTACATGTTCTGTTACACCAAGTGTCCACCGTATTTACGGCTGGATTGAACCCATTTTTATGATGATTTCATTGGAATTTGGTTGGGAAATATGTCCTGTCATTGCTTAATT
This sequence comes from Antennarius maculatus, assembly GCA_013358685.1. Taxonomy (NCBI): domain Eukaryota; kingdom Metazoa; phylum Chordata; class Actinopteri; order Lophiiformes; family Antennariidae; genus Antennarius; species Antennarius maculatus. The sequence goes on from CM023627.1 coordinate 5,606,271, forward strand.
CTATGTTAAATCTTCACACTGAAATCTAATTCCAAGACCTTTATTTTCCCTCAAGTGGGGATGTACCTGTTTGCCTTCAGATGTTTTAATAATCATTGTTTCATTTCTGGAGCCTGAACTACAAAACAATAATACTTTTCTCATGACACATTCAGTTATCTACACTATTTTCAAACTCCATATGCTACATAAGCAAAACTGCTTTTGTTCCCTTCCTCCTGCACACAGATTGGGCGTTTCTTTGGCGCTGTCGACCCAATCCTCATGAGAAATCTCGTCAACTCGTCCCTTTTCACCTTTAAGAAGACCTTCGACTACCAGTCGCTTTGTGACCCCAAGAAAGAGAGCAAGGCGGCTGCAGGCGTGCGATCCGTCTATGTGGTGAGTTACATAAGCCAGACACACAAACACACACAGAGCCACCCACATGTGCACACCCACACTTACATGTTCACACATATCGATATCCATGCAAGCACTCGTATATTACTCATTTCCCTACATGCACACGCAAGGACAGATGCGAGTACACTTGCGGCCTTTGGTAACCATTCCTGCTTGTTCACACACTTGTGAATGGTCACACTTGTGTGCACACATACACAAACGCTCACTCATCGGGGAGCCATAAATCTGGACAGAGCAGATGAGAAGGGAAGGAGAGTGTATGGTGAAAGCGTTAGAGTGGGAGTCGCAGTAACAGGATTAGGTGGTCTAGCGTGCTTGGCTAACACACCGAGCGATGGAGTAAGAGGCAACTGTTTTTCATCACTTCTAAAGGGAACAACAGCAGAAGTTTAACCGCTGCTGATAAGTTTCCCTTAAAATGCTGAATGGTCCTCAAAGGCAGTTGTGGATGGTTGCAGTAACACCCTGTTACTTATGAGATTTGATTATCCAGGTGGTGTTGGATAAAAAATATAAAAAATCTCATTTGTAGACAATTTCAGTCATGTAATTTACCATAAATTACATAATTGAAAAGTAGAATGTTTGCAGTGAGATGAAAGGTGGAAACGTCTTAATTTCAAGATGTTGCTGATTGCTGGAGGTGCCTCTACTCCAATACGCTAAGACTCCCTGTTGACTCAGCAGCCTATCAAATGAAGCGGTCTTGTTTTTTGGTGAATCACCACTGATTCACCAAAAAACAAGACCTTCGCATGCTAGTCATAATCAAAGCAACGTGGTCTTTGATTCAAACCTTGTGCTGCTTTTGTTTTGTCACTGGCGCCTTGTTTACATATTTATTCCATCTGTTGAGGAGGGGTTTGTTTGTGAGTTGATGTTTTGTCATTTTTTGATATCAGATCTCATTTTCTGTTCCTCCCGCAGCCTACAATTGCAGATATTTTGAATTTAGGGTGGTGGGCAACAGCAGCAGCCTGGTGAGTCCCATTATTCTGACATTCATCATGTTCTGTTTGACATCACTTTTTAAAAATAATAACAAATATTTGAAACAAAAGTTCTTTCATCCTTAGGTTTTTTTGGGGGGGTGTTTTGCTCTTAGGTCCATATTGCAGCAGTTGCTGGTCAGCATCACATTCCCCAAGTTCATGGATGCAGGTGAGTTCCCATAAATTTCAGTCATGGAAGAGAAAAGTGCTTTGTATTTTTTAAATTTTATTTTATTTTTCCAAGCTTTCATTATCTTGGAATTCTGGTGCAATATTCACCACATGGCTGGAGTACCCGGTTAGCCATAATCTCGAAGCAGTTCATGAATAACTGTATTTAAGATGGCCCAGCCCATGCAGATGTGGATGCTTGTCTGTGTGTCCTGCTCCCCGTGGGTCGAAATTTAAGGTTATGTTGTCTTTGAAAATCCAAATTACCAACGGGTCCCAAACAAATGATAGGTTTCTGCTTGTGATTAAGATGATTCTCGTCAAAGGATTGGGTCAACAAGTCTTCTGACCTCTTAGTACTGATACCAAGCTGAGTGCCTTAATGCGAGACTTTCATTTTCCCTGTTTTGACATATGTCTTATATGTCTTCAGCAATCATAGGAATTCTTTTTTTTGTGATTGTGTAGAGATTGATTTAAAGCATAAATCAGTCTCCACAGACTGCTGTTTGTGTATAATATGGAATAAGTCCCAGCAGCCAACATCAAATCATTCTGCAACGCATTCAAGGTTTTTCTCTCGAATGGCAACCAAACACTCAAGTCCTGCCACTGATTTAGTCCCGAAACCTGAATTGATAATAGATTCAGATGGGACAGGACAAACCTGAAAATGACCATGCATTTTTTTTTTTCTTTGCATTTACAAAAGGAATTCATGTGATTTTTCAGTTTGGTCATGTGCATCTGAATGTACATTAGGTGTGAGATGGCCCAATCCAGCTCAGGATATTCTACATTTAAAATTACAATTGAATAGCACAAGGTTTGTTGATGCATTATTCACTTTTGCCCAATGTGGCAGGAACATTGACAGGAAACAGCTTTTGGAACTGTTTTGTGACCTCCTACCAGTATTATTCTATAATATTACCCTTTAGATTAATGTTTGAGTGTGAGATACCTATTTATATTTTAAATGTGTGTGTGTGTACTAACACACTTGAATGTTCTTATGTGTGCTTCTGCAGCCGAGATGGACGATGAAGTATCAGATGCCATGCTCAAAGAGAGCTGCATCACGGAGCAAACTCAGTATTACTTTGAAAACAACCAGCTGTCTTTCAGAGGCAGTATCGACTGTGAAAACTGCACCAGGTAAAAAAATGAATAAATAAGGTCGCCTACAAGCCAGCTCAATAGTATATATGCACAAACTGACAGAAAACGGTTATTGTTCAAACACTTTGACCTTCAGTAATTTGTTTGCATCTACAAACGTCCCCAGAGGTGGTGCCGAGAGAGGACCAATAAAAATTCACATGCCACAAAGGTGAAGTCAAGTCACAAGCAAAGACCACCGTCTTGGCATATTCGTGTGTGTGACTGCGCAGATGTGTGTGTGTGTGTGTGTACGTGTGTGTGTGTGTACACCATTTTAAGGCCCCCTCGTGCCGGCTAATGGAGTGCCTGCCTGCATGCCGCGCGGCGTTCCTGCACATTAGCTGCACACACGTTTCTTTTTAATGACCGCCATAAAAAAGCAGAGAAAATCAATTGTGCAACAGCGACATGTGGGATTCAGGAAAGGTCTTGGAGGTTGGGGTGGCACCGCAGGCTTGCGTCCCCCAAGGAAAACAGTCTTGAGGTTTGATTGAGCGATCCATTTTCATTGTGTTAAAATAACTTGGTCATTATGAGGAATAATTCAAAATCAGTGTTTTCCTTTCTCCTTTTCTGGTTAAATGTTCAGCAACTTCCTGCATCTCTTTCAAACATGCCTTTGGTGAAATTGTATCTCCATCTTTCCTGGACTTGAGCCCATGTGTCAACAACTTCTCTGTTGTCTCTTGTGTGTCTTCTTGCAGGATGTACCACGCCGAAAAGCTGTTGAAGACAAACCTGGTCTTTATCATTGCTGATGCAAAACTCACCTGCTTGTCCTGTGACACCAAGCCATTAATACAGGATGAACAGCAGTGTATCTTTTCACCAAACATAGCTATCATCTGGCACGGAGCAAAGACATTTGATTCAATAACCAGATGTTTCAAAATGACTCCTGTTTGACAAGATAACAGTGAATAAATGCTGATTGTAGTCATGTGTAAGTCTATAAGTAGATGGGTACGTTTATTGAAATCCAAAACTTCATTAAGGTTTGAATAGACCCTCCACAATTTAATTTGATCTGGTTCATTTGGACATTGTAATAATTTATCATGGTTATTTCCCAGATATTAAAAAAATGTCACATTTAAAAATTTATATTCAGGAAGAATTTGATTGTCCCTTTGATGAAAGTTAATTTGTTTTTGCTTTTACCAAATCTGAGCCACACAGACACTGTTTCATGTCCTTGACTCGAGTCATTCAGCTGACGGTCCAGATCCCTGTGAACTGGCTAAAAATCCTCGGTACAGGAAAGGACCGGCTGTCTGTTTTGATAGCACTGACAACGTAAGTTCTTTTCATCAGTTCTTGATTGAGAATGCTACCTTGCAGCATTTAATTGCTGCTCTGTTAGGGTTTCATTGTTGCTTTATTGTACCCGTTAGAATTTAGAAAACATAAAAAGCAGCCCAAAATCAAATTAAAGCACTGAAACCAGGATTGACGGGAGCATTTAATAGAGAATAAAATGGTGAAGCAGCAGGTGGTGAAGCCAAAACAATAAGATCAAAGTTGATTTTTAAAAAGCTGGAATTTTCTGTTGATTCATTTGTATTCATTTGAGTTGTTTTAACCGGAACCTGAACCCCATTATTGATGAGATAAATCCAATACAGTCACAATTAAAGTTACCAAAGTAAACATGACAATTAATTTTACTATGATTGTTGGTTTTTATCCAATCTTATCCCCATGGCCTTTTATTGGCAGAATTATCCTAACACATTTTATTTGAGATTATTTTTATCTCCTCCAAATCTGTGCTCCAGATGAATCATTTGATCTGTTTCAACACTTCCACGGGAAAATAAGGGGTAGCAACAGCAACATATTAGAGACCAATAAAGAACTTAAAGTGGGATTTAAAAACAATAAGTTAAGGATTTAGCCTTCCTGGCATGAGCCCAACATCCTCCTTCCTTATATGAAAACGATAAATCAGTGAAGAAATTCTACCCATGGCACCATTCCACCCTTAATATTTTCACGTTTCATGTTGTTTCATTTTTTATTTTTTTTGTCAGTCCTTTCAAAGCCGTGTTAGTGTAGATTTCTTTAACCAATCAATTTAATTAGCAGCACATTTGTTTTTACACTTTTTCCGGTGTCGGTTTTCTCAGCCTAACAAATTAACCTTTGCATAGGATCTTTCTTACTTACTCCCTCGTGCTCTTGTTTGAACACATCTGTCTCATTCTGCCACTGTGAAAACTAATTGTATCGCCTCTCCTGCTCATATTTGCTTCCTAATGTCTTGCTAACTATGTAGACCTTTCGCTGCATGATGCTGTTTTTTTTTCTGTTTTCTCTCTTTCCTGCTCTTTGATTGGTTGCTTGATGGTTAGGATGAGGCCATATGCCGCAGGAGCGCAGGCTCCCCATTGGCTTCCTCTCTGCTCATGTTACTGCTGCCGCTGTTCATGTGCTGTCTCGGGTCAGTCCCATAAAGCTAGATCCTTCTCTTTCAATCATATCACGATCTTGTAAACATTGCATCATTATATCATCATCTTCTCAATCATGATTCTTGGTCGCTTATCTTTTATTTCTGTGGTTCTGATTTGTTCCTTCATCTGTTTCTCCATTACCTATCTTCCTCACCTGCAAGTCTTCTTTCTGTTCTACCACTGTCTATCTTCACCTCCCTCACCTCACATCCCAGTCTGTTTTTGTCTCACCTAAATGCTGTATTTCCAGCCATGCTCTTTGTATCTCCTCCATCATAATCTTTTTTGTCCAGTGGGTTCCATTGTCTGATGTTTAGGTGTAGCCAGACGTTAGCAGGAATGGGCAACTAACTTCCAAAGTATCAGATCAACACTGGTCATACAAACTGTCTTTAAGTTCTACAGTGAATTTTAAAGGATGATTTGAAGTTTAGCTGATATGATGCTAATCTGTGTATGGATGACCATTCACAAAACCCATCCTTTCCTTATCTAGTGATGCAAACTTGAACCATGAAATATTGACTCCTCAATTCTAGATGCCATAGTTGACGAACAAAAGATAACTCATTCAGGCATATTTTAATAGTTACAAAATAACATCTGCTGGAATTGGTAAGAACCGGTCCAGCTTTAACAATGAGAGCTCTTGTCTTTGTAGGTAGCCCAAGAAATGTTTAAAGCATGAGAGAATTTGATTAGACGTACGTCACATATAGCTATATTTGCTTAGTTTACATACAAACACAGTTCCAAAAGATCTGGAATAATGTGTGGATCATAAATATATCAGATTTTGGTAATTTTTTGTCACATATATAGAGTTGAGACACAAGATTGTATAAAGTATATTCCTAGATTGGCTCAGGAAGAAGCCATTGTGTGAGTAGATAGTTTGATTCAAAGTGGTTGCTTTGCTTTCTATTTTTAATTTACATTATCAGAGGTTGAATGAGCTTAAACTCGGGTTTAGCTCCCACACTGGGAAGGTGCTAATCCTGAACAGTGCTTCATTCACCCTAGGGGGGTAATGTTTGTAGTTAACTGTGTATGCTAATGATCACCACACACACAGTCACTATCTTACATGTATCAATGCATGTGGAAGAATCTGCTGCTTTTTAGGTTTGCAGCTGACAAACACTGTTTGGAGGTGTTTGATGAAGATTCTATTAAGAAGAGTGTTATGGAGTAAATACGTGAACACTGACTTTTTCTTTTACTTTCAACACCAGGAGGATGACCACGACTGTGGCGGGGCATCCGGACTGAGCCCCTCACTTTCGGTAATGTTGGCCCTTCAGCTGGCGCTCCTCTGGGTTTTGACTGACTCCAGACAACATGTTATCTCATCATGACCACCGAACTGTCCTGTTCACGCCCTTTCTTACTCCCTCCTTTATGTCCAAAATGGCAACCAGCACACACTGCTGAAACGAAACGAAATGAGCGCCGATGAGAAGTACTCGAACAAAACAAAGAAAAAAAAAACTGTGAGGACAAGAAATGACCACTTTCTTCTTTTGATACCTTAATTTTCAGGGGATTCTCTGAGATTTCATCTGATGCAAGGGTACAAATGGCAAAAGAAATGTATGTTGGAAGAAATCAGTGTGAAGGATGAGAAAGAACTGAACGTGCTGTTACCGTTCATCTCATCAACAGTTCCCACTGGCTGAGCTTAGAGGAATCTGGATATTTATTTTGATTGGCGACTACTGAGCTTTCTGTTGATTGATGTCATAAATAAAAGATAGGACTGCCTTATGTTATCAGAAGGATTCAAATCAAAAAGGAGGGACTTGGTGCTTATTGACAATGCTAAGTAATTTTATTCACCACTTCCAAAAAATGCGCTGCCCCATTGTGAGCGTGCTTCAATTTAATAATAAAATGATTTGAAGTGGCTAGTTGTTAGGTATTGTTTTACGGTTGGGAAGTAAGCTATGATTGCAGAATCATTTGTCAAATTGCTGGGGCGCTGATAATGACACTGTCCAAGTTGACAATTTTACAGTATCTCATATGATGTGTCGACGTTGCTGTTCTTTCATGTAGATGCTGTATTTGCAGTGTGAGAAACATGCTGGTGTTTGTTCATAGGAGCAAACCCTTCTACTGCCGCAGGCCGCCTGCTTCTCCAGAGTCAGGATTTTAACTTTGTAGCTGATCATCTGAACTGATCAAGTGTGGTGAAATATCTGGATTTCCCACCTTGATGTCAGATTGCTCCAATGAAAACTGTTGCCGCAGTGTGAATTAACCAATCGGGATGAGATGAGCCCGGCTGGCGTCCTATGCATGCTCATTGGACAAAATCTATAGTGCCATGTTGACCGTGTGACTCAGATGAACCCTTTAGCTTTTTAGACTGTGTTGATACTACTGTTTGTTTTATTGCTGCCACTGAATGATGGGGTATTAGATTTTGTATTTGACATTTTGGTCGACAAAACAGGAAAACAGTACATTTTATTCACTGCTATCACTTTGTAAATTGTACTTCTGTGCTGCAAATCAAAACAGTTGTCTTTACAGTTTGATCTCCTGACTGAAAGCTATCCCTATTTTACTGTGGTATGACATCACCTAGCGTAAGTGACTGCAGTCAGTTCACATAAATGATCCTCTACTGCTGTATTTTTAGGTCATCTTGTCTCAGTTTGTGTGCCTTCTTTTCCATCAGTTACAAAATCAATGTAACTTTATTGCAGAGGATTTTCTGTGGATGGCTTTTTCCAAATAGTGCCATCTAGCAGATCCATCAAATAGTCCGTAATGCACTAATCAGCTCAGCTACTGCTGCACAGGGAAAGAAATCCACCGTAATGATCAGGGATATGTAATTTCCCCGGACCAAATCTTATTGGGGCACTGATTTCATCGGCAAGATTCAAGTACATTACTTAATTATTTCCAGTACAAACACATATATCTGTTCTGAAGACACACCACGTTGAACAGGATATGCTTTACACAATATTGATGACCAGAAGACATAAATTTGTTAGAATGTAATTCGTCAGACAGAAAACTTGTGATCATTAGTAAAAGAACAAACTCCAAATATCCATTGTGAAAATATCATTTTTCATTTTAATGAGCTGCACATGGCAGTTTCACTGACACCGCTGTCACTGAGTAATCCCCACAAGCTGGTGGAAATTTATTGGTTTGTTCCAGACAGAAATTGAAAATCACAAGTTAAAATGGTTAAAATATGTTATTCTCGTGCAGTGCATAACCAGTTTATTGAGACCAACCAGACTGGTGACCTTTGTGTCACAAAGGATGTACTCTGTGGTTTAACTGCATCTTTATAACCCCAAATCACCCACTTTGCCTTCAAACTCACTGTGAAATTTTTCCAATTTCAGCCATTTCATTTTATGACATCAGCGAAGGAAGTAATTTGAGTATTTGGCAGATGTAGTAAAAAAAGCTTGAACAAAACCAGGGAATGCATCTTCTTATTTGAGTTCCATTTATAAACAACGATGTATATTGGGAGGAAACTCCTAAACAGCTGCATCTCAGATATCTACATCAATCGTCTCTCGCCCTAACTGCTGACCTCACAGTGAACAATTTCAGTTTCAAACGTAGACGCATTCCTTCACGTCAGACGAGGAAGTGCCCGTTTGTTTTTGTGGCCAAGCTCCACCATGTGCACCATCCATCGTAACATCTGAGGTGCACTTCTCACTCTCAGTGTTTTCCTGTATCTCAATATAATCTTCCTACAGAAATGATGTGGTGAAACTAACAGTGGTATTTATGCTCCTCTTTTACTAATGCTCAAGAATATAAAGTGCCATATAGGACTCTCATTCTGTTGTGGAGACACCTATTATTGTAATACAACATTTATGCAATTTATCAAGGCACGACATGAGTTGTGAAATTGTTTCCCCTGTGCTGCATGGTAGTGGCTGACAATTTGAAGAATAAAACATATCCGTTGTGCTCCAGCTTTAGCGCATAATGTTGGGAAGCATGTTGGATATCAGGCACTTGTTTGTCAATAGATAAGGTTTGATCAACTATTACTGCCTTTTTCTTGGGGGGACAGCATTTGATTCCAAACAGGTCTGAAACAGCCAAAGGAACCTGATTGGTTGGCGTTGATGTTTGAATGAGCTCCTAAATCTGTGTGATTGGTTCAAGCCATGAATGATTATTTCACAACCAAAATAGCAATTTAGTAAAATGGAAAGCAATTACTGCAAATTGTGGACACTTAGCATTGCTGCTGATTATATTGCAAGCTATTTTGTTCTAGATTTTATCTAGGAATGGTGTTGTGGTAATATTTATGATTCCCAGATGATGGAATATGATAACACCGCTCCCTTTTTTTTTTGTTGTTGTTGTTTTACTTCAGTGCCACCATGAGGTTCAAATTTGCAGCTTTGAGGGGAAATATCTCAGCTATCATAAAATTGTATCAATTGCAATTACATTTATGGTCATTGGACTGTAAACTATCAATTCAAAATGTCAACATGTCCAAAACATGAAATCTTAATCACATACCCTGCAGGCTTAGTTGTGTAGTGTTTAGTGGTGAAAAAATTGGGGAAGGAAATGTTCGCTGTCACTCTAAGAGTGAGAGCATGGCAAACACTATCTGCTCAACATCAGAATGCTAGCATTACCTCACACAGCTGCCAATGTGCCTCCAAGCTCGGGTTTTCTTTTTGCGCTTTTCCTCATGGCAACCATTGTTTTCTACATTAATTTTCATGCAGTTTGAAAACTCAAACTTAATGATACAAGTTAAGGATTTTTAAGCTGTGTAGAAATCCATAGGATGCAAAAGTGAGAAGAACCTCTTCAATATTTGTGAAAAAGTTAGCAGTTAATAGGCTAAAAATATGGCTATGAAGCTACGGCCATGTGGTCATTTTGAGTCAATGTGTATTTTGCACAGGCATGAACTGAGCTAAAATTCATGCCACCACCAGAAAACATTAAAGAAACGAACATGAGCTCTGTATTCGTCCAGATTTTCTACTCTTAAGTGCTAAAATCAGATGCTGTCACCTCAGGACTAATATTCTCTCCATGTGATATGAAGTGGTTTTGATTCTGATGATGCTCTTTGTATGGGTCATGTGGGTTGTCATTTTTATTTCTGGAATCTTGATGATTGCTTAATGTGTGTTTTTAGTGTCTGTTACCTTACTGCCACTCTTTGGCAGACAACTTGTTGGCCTTTCAGCCAATCTCTCTCTGCCTTTGGTTTTAAGGCAGACTTGAAAATGGAAGCGTCCAGCAGGTTGCCTTGCCCGGCCACGCTTTGGGAAGGTCTTGGTGGACCTCTCTGTCAGTCTCCCTTGATTGTGCTTTAATATGTTTGGTGAAAATTGATTCTCAAGAGTCAGTCATGTCAAAAAAAAGTTGTACAAAACTGTTATTATTCTCAACGAAAAGAAAAAAAGCACAATGTTTATAATCCTGATGAGGAAAGGTATGTTCATTCATGTGCAAATAAGGTATATTCAGAATAAAAGTTTATGATTACTATACTTCGCATTACTTTTAGATTTCTGGCAGAAGTCATATTCTTGCAAAACCCACAGCGGATCAGATTTCTGTTACAAACTTCTGTCACAATGCCAGCACACATTTCCCATCCAAATGTGTGTGAGAATGAAAAGGAAGCACCCTGAGTCTGCTCTCCCAGTGTCTAGCCAACATCAGAAACTGACATCCAGCCAAAGTCAACAATATCCTGGAACAGAAATGGCGGAGGCATCGGTCCAGCCACATCTCTCTTCAACATTGAATTTGGCTCAAGGACACGTCCATTAACAATGACCCGTAATGTTCTCTGGTCATAAATTTATAGTAATTCCTGCTTTCCCTATTGCAAGTTGATCAAATAGTAAGTGACTTTCTCGTTAGCGGAGTCTGCTTTACACTTGAAGCTGAAACCAGCTGTGCTCAAGCCCAGATTCTCAGAGCCGCTACTCACTCACTACCCCTTGAAGACAAACTACAGGCTCATTTTACTTTATTTTTGATGTTAATAGTTTACCCTAGTTTTTTATGGTACAGTGAGCGCAACAGGGAGAAGAAAATATAACAATTTATGTGATTGGTGAAGTTTTCACTGAGACCATCTAGATAGAGTGTGTTTCATATTTACGTTTACTAAGAAATGTATTTATTGTTACTTTATATGTTCTATAAAATAATCTAATTGCCAGACAAAAGTCAAGTAGTGTTAACAGTAGTAGTAGTAGGAATAATTATAATAATAATAATAATGGCACACTTTAGCACAAATTATATCAGAGGGATTTGGGGGTGTCAACTAATTTTAAGATGAAAACATCATGAAGATTTAATGTGTACAATGTTTAAGTGACAGAAATTTTAGAACATTGGAATAAACAAACATCCACATAAAACACTTTAAATTCTTAAAATTTAATTATTAAATGACATTATAAATTCATCCAACTGGGTATGAAAACATGAGGAATTTCACAAATTGATCTTTATTTAGATGCTCATTGATTCCAGGTAGGGGTGGCGAGTGGTGAGTTTGTATGTTCTCCGTGTGTCTGCATGGGTTCTCTCCTGGTTCTCCAGCTCCTACTACCTCCAAAAACATGCAACTTAGGTGAATTAGTCACAATAAATTGTCCATAGGTGTGAGTGTGAGCACGATTGGTTGTTTTTCATGTGGCCCCGCGATGAGCGTAGTCAGAGTGTATCCCACCTGTCAGAGTAGACTCGCACAGACCCGTGACCCACAAAGCAGGTAAGCAGCCGTTGACGTGATGATTCCAGTCCTCTCATCTTCAACAACATTGTCAGTTACTACCTGGAACTTTTTATTCATCAAACACAGATTGACATATCGCTGAAACATTTCATGTGAGAGAAATTGATAGTAAATAGTAATGAACACCCCTCCAGTGAATTTTACCAATGCTGCAAGGACATAGCTCAATAGAAGAGCGCATGTATGCTGGCATCTTCAGCCCTATGGGGGGGGGGTGCAAGCCGGTGTGAACTGTAAGCCAGTCCCAAGCTCATTTAAATGCGGAGGGATTCAGCTGGAAGGGCATCCTGTGTAAAAAACTTTGCCAAACAAACGTGAATGTTCATCTAAAATGGAAAATGGATGACAGAAATGTCCTCCAAAGGACTACTTATTTCCTTTATAAGTAAGAGTATATTTTGTGGTCTGTATTTTAAGTATATTTTTTTAACGGAGCTAAATGTGCTCCCACTTGAGTAAAGAATGTGTGTTCTTTTACCATAACCAGTGTAATCTGTGTTTTTCATGCATTGTCTTTATTTGAGTGAATATTCTTTTGACAGATTTATCATCATGCTGAAAAACGCGTTTTCCCGCGACAACACCCTGTCCTTCTTGGACTTTTCCTTTTTTTTTTTTTCCCTACTTCCTTTCCAAGGGTGTTATTCCTTTTCTGTCATGGATGAGTTGTGATGTCAACAGCACACAGTGAATTTCCTGCCAAGGGCTCTGGATTTTGCGTCTGGCAACAAGATGACTGAGTCGGTTTACGCTGAGAGGTCACTCCTGTTATGTTTTTCATTGTTATCCTAAATCTTTGGGCTTACGTTCGTCTGCCACTGATTGATATCAGGCCTGATGTCCTGCAAGTAAACAGCCTCTGGTGTAACTATGAAAAGTTTACTGTACAAGCCACAGAATTTGTAGGTAATAATGTTCTCATTACTAATTTGATTTTCCAAATTTGACTTTAGATGACATCAAACTGTGTGAAAGTTTAAATGCATAAAAATAAAATCTACTCCTTCATGCTAAACTAGGAATGGTCACTGAAGCTCCACACTTCATTTCCCAAACACTCTCTCTCTCTCCCTTATCTCGGCTAATGGTTGCTCTTGCATTCTTTAGTGTGCAAGATGTGGCAGATATGGTTTCTCCACTCTCCGTTCCTATTCTGAAGAAGCATTCCGACAGTGTGACCACTTGAGCATTACTTGTAAGACCGCTGCCCCCCATACAAAAACCTGTTTAATACCTGCAGGCTTTAAGACCACAGAGAAAGGCCTGATTTCGCATGCCAATGAAAGGCTCTAATCGGTGCCTGTGAATAGGGAAGAAGCAGCAAAGTTCAGGATTGTGGTCAGAGACATCAAATAACAAATAGCAAAGACCACCATGACATTTTTGAGGTTTTAGTTTTGTCTCCACATGCCCTCTCGTGTGTAATTTTAAGGGTCTTTACTTTGACACCATGCTTTGGCTGTGTGTAATCGCTCGTATCCCAAATGCCGTCCCCTACCCTTTCATTTGAAATTCGAACACCTCATAAAGGCATTTGTTTGGCACGGGCTCAAAACCCAATCACAATCGATGTAATGGATGTCTTGTGATACTTACAAGGCACGAGGGGGATCTCATTTCAGGGAAAGTGAGATTGACATGTTTTTCATAGCTTCCCCACTGAATTTAATTCTTCTCTGTGCCTCACTAGCGTAGTGTTGTGGTTAGAATTGTGGCCTGTGGGTTTGAACTTGCTAACTCGTTCTTCTCGGTGAGGAGTTTGCATGTTTTCTCTGTGCCAGCAGGATGTTTTTCTCTTACTTGATTGACTGCTGACCTGTCCCGAGTGAAACCCGCCTCTCTTTCAGGTTCAGTCCAGATTGGTTCCAGCCCCCTCTGACCTTCTGAATGATAAGCGAAGCATCAGAGGATGAAAGATGCATAAATGGTCTTTCTTGTCCAGACAGTCTGTGCCCTAAGGCTCAGCAGTCAATTGCGTGCAACTCCTTACACACTCTGTTCTTGTAGCTATTAGATTATGATGTAGGAGATTACAGTAAAAGTAAATAATTCTTTCATCATGCATTTGGACAGTGAGCAGCTTCAGGTAGTCTGTTCATTCCTGAAAACTAAAATACCTTTGATTACAGTGAAGTTAATGGAAAACACTGACATGACATCTCTGTATGTTTATCAGTTTAGCTTTAATCATGGCAATGACAGTCACATGGAACTGCATGATGAATTCCTGATAATTACTTAACTCACCAGATGTAAGGTTTTAAAGGCTTCAGTATGCAAGAAAGTACAAAGAAGGCCGATCTCAAAGGCAATGTGGATCGTACTTGTTCCAAATGGCAACTCTTCCTCATGGTTTCCTCAGATTGCCACCTTGAACAGAGTATCAGTTCGGTCTTTGTTGTCTTTGCACAATAAAAAAGGCTTTACAAACGTCTTTCTCACATCATCGGACTTGGTTAAAAAGTGACCGATATAACAGTGATGATTGAAAAAAGAAAAACAAGTTTAGGGAATTATTTTAAACCCTGCCTACTCTCACACCTCAACACACCTGGCCCAATTGCTGCATTAACTTATTGTTTAATAAGGTGTCAAAAATTCTCCTGGCATATTTTGACATGAGAAAGGTGTAAAGGAAAAGACATTCATACTCTGTTACAATATCCACCAAGCACTTGGTTTGAAGCTTGGTCCATAATGACATTCTTGATGAGTGAAACTTTCAAAACTCCCCAAATTTGGTACATTTTGTACAATGGGATGGTTGTTTTTGGAATCCAGCTGCAACCCAACAGTGTGACTGCCTGGAGACCACACATGCTCGTTCTGGAGTTTAGGTAACGTCATTGAATGAATGGGTCACATTAAATTAGAACTTGCATCATGACCAAAGGATTGCAGCAGCTAGAACATGGCAGGTCTACGCCTGAGGTTGAAAGTCTTGTGAAAATTTGGAGTAAATAAAATATTGAATCATAAATAGTGAAAGTAAGAGAAATAAAGAGATAGGGTGTTGTTTAATTTCCAGATAAACAAAAGCAGCCAACATAAGGAGAGTGCCATTTGTTTGAATTGTTTTTATTGAAGTTCAGGATAATTGTTGTGCATACAAACAGCCTGCCGATGATGCGTTTCCACTGAAAATATGCAATTCTAACCACATGAAAGCTTGGAGAAAGAAACAGGAAGTTTATGCAGTTTGTTTGGCAAAGCCAAATTCTTTGCATCATATTTCCAAAACAGCTTGAATGCCAGACTTCCTTCACCTGACTGTACTGTCTGAGCTGAATAAGTTTGTGATGCATCTGCTGGTCATTTATTCATTCCTTTTGTTCTAACTGCTGCAATCTGGTAGCAACAGCTCCTCCTTTTCCCTGTGTTTTCTAGGCCACAGAGAAAGTAAAGCCAGGTTTTAAAGTATCAGGAAAAACAGAAAAATACCTGAAACAGACATGGGACATCTTCCCTCTCTGGGCCAAGTAGTGACCAGTACACGGAGGTTTGATGTGGTTTTTGAATCATCAGAATCACCCACGGTTTTTGTATCAGCTGTCCTTCACTGGAAATATGAGTGGTCCTTATCTCCAGGGAGAGGAGAAGGAAAAACAGAAGAGCACTTAGAGAGACTTGCAGATCGGCCTGAGGTGAAAAAGAAACAAGCTGTCAAAACTTTGTCTTTAAATGATGGCGCCCAAACAGGAAGGAGAAAATAGGGTCAGGAATTCTTGAAAACTGATGAAGATTAAGAGAGAGAACTTTTATTCGTTCAATGTGGAACTCACTATTCATATGACTTCAAAGGAGGAGCACATACTCTAGACACTGAAAAGATGTCAAAGCATAGCTACTGTTTCTTTATGTTGAAAGGAGCCAGGTGAGTCTGGAGCCTTGGTCTAGCAACTCTTGGAGATCCTCCTACAGTTGCTAGAAACTGTTACACTGAGGAATTGCTATCATACGTTGTTTTGCCTTTTGACCAGTTGCCTGACTGGCTAGTTGCCTGGCTGGATGGATGGTAGTTTTTTGTGTCCTTTTGCGTGAGAAGCTGGAACTAGAAAATGTTTGACATTTTCCTTGAAATAATAAATGATATTACTTATTTTGATCAACTCATCTTTGGTACTTTCCATCGAAATATAAAAATACAGCCAGATAAAAGCTTTAAAGTTAAACAGTACCAAGCTTTGTAATTATTAGGATTATTGAAGTACATTGGCATGTTCTCATGGGTCTATTTTAAGGCCAGTATGCAATGCAATAAAGACTTGCAAGCGAAAAGGCACAATGGTCTGTGCATACAAATTTCTAATTGATTTAAGATTTTTACAAACAGACAACATATTTGAGTATGAAGAAAGAAATCTTTTGAATAAATAGAACAAAAAAAAACAATCAATGATTAAATGTTTTGGTTAAAAATAGAAATTATGGTCATTTGGTTCAGAGGAAATTATAATTTCATGCATTGATACAGTCTTTCTATTGTGGGGTTTTGGGTTGTTTTTGCGGGGGGGGGTTAATCAAAAAAAATTTTAACTGCCTAACCAAACAACTAGAGTAACGTTTGGACTCACACACTGCTGACTAACAAAGCCAGACAGACAACTGAGTCCCACTCAGTCTTACATAAACATATCAAATGAGACGCAAGAAAATTACTAATCACAGATGTGCAGTCGGTAGATGTCTTTTGTTCTGGTAGAGTGTGAGTTATTTCCTCTGCTGCAAGCCCCAGGTGAGCAGGACGGCAAGTCAGCATTTCATCCATGTGTAACAATCTGTGTGATTAAGCTCCACGGCTCGCCAAAAACAGAAACTCTACCCTGTTAAAGACCCTCTTACACACTAAGCCCCATTTACTGTGGCTGAATTAGCTTGTGCAGTACCTGAGTTTTACTAATCTTACAAGCCCCCACCCCCCACCCCCCCTCCACACACACGCATGCACTCACGCATACACACACACACACACACACATACACACACACACATTCTGTGCAAGAGAAATTACAAGCATACAAATAGGAAAGTGCTGCACCTCTTCCACCACATCAAAGTGTTTGCTTGCAGTGAGTCCGTGTGCCCTTGTGTGGCGCAGGGGTAATTGAATGTTGAGTAAGTGCAAATGTGTGCAAGTGCATAATTAGTGTGGCGGGACTGAAGCGTGAGAGAGACAGAGATTTGATTTTTAAAAGCACATTTATTCATGAAGTCGATATTACAGATAGTAACATTAACAACATCCAAGAGAGATTCACACAAACAGGAACTCCTATTTCAAAAGATAGATCATATAAAATGTGGGCAAAATATACTTGAATTAAACCAAACACTGACTGAACATAAGTTCCTCACTTAACATGAAACATAAGACACCTTTGACAGACCATTGGTTCGTAAAAGTATCTAAATCATTCATAGCTCTGAAACTGTTCAAATCTATTCTGATTCTTGTTTGACACATTCTTCCTAAAGTGTCTTCTGCACTGCAGTCAGACCAACCTTCGATCTTTTCCTTCCTGCTTAGATAAATCGCCATCTCTGCTTGGCCCAGAAGAAATTTAGAGAGCGAGCGTGATTGAGAGAGAGAGTTGAGGGAACAACTCAAAATTTGTCCTTCTCCTAATTTCAGACGGGTTACAAAAGAAATGAATCTCAATCCCACAGTCAGAGGATTACCTGTCAAATGATTTGGTCGACATGGGCCTTGAGCCAGCCAATCTCCGGTCCCCAGGACCCAGTGGACTGAGCTACTGCCGCAACATTTCCAACAAGAACAAACATTTCATCTTGAAAGCCAAGTTAAAGTAATAACAGAATAGAGAATAGGCTGAAAAGGTGTCTGGCATGTTCGTGTAACATATAACATGTTGTAACATGTTATACAAGTAGACTTTAGACTATAGCGTAAACAACATGACATTACAAGTTTACCAACTCCTCAATCTCACTCCAAACATCTAAACCCATTGAATTCTTTATCCTCAGTTCCACTTTTGAGCAACTCCTCTAACTCCGGAGGTAGACAGGGCGCCACTTCCTCTTCTGCATGGTTGTTGTTAGACTCAGCTTCGGTTCCAGTTTGAATTATTCCAGCCTTTCTTAATCCCGACAGGATGGTTTTTGTTGTCACTGAAGTTTGTGCTCTGTCCATCAATCCAGTGAGTTCCAGGGAAGATGCATGGCACCTCCTCCCAGTTGCTGTAAAGCTGTGTTCTCAATCCATCAGGCGACATAAGACTGCCTTAAATCTCCAGTTCAATGACATGTCAAGTGGCTGGAGTACTTTGTTAAACCTCCAGGGACAATGGCAGGGATGAAGTTGAAAACCTTTGATTTATCTTTGACCTGTGGCATGATGTGCACAACATACTGTCCATCACAAGCAGGGATTTGCATGTTCCAAAGAAGCCATTCAGATGCTTAGTGTGACACTTTTTAAGACAAAAATTCATAATTTCTTGAGCCATCAACCCTTTCTCATTCAAAGCCACAATAACTGAGGGGAACTGGATTTTTGGCATGACTGTCCATTTAAAAATGGACAGTTACCATTGGTGCTAACGTTGATCCATCTCCACAACATGCCAGCACTACTGTAAAGTGTAATTTCTCATAACCAGTTGTCACTATATTCACACTCTTTTGCCCTTTCTCTGTGACACTTCGGCCCATGGGAATGTCAATGTGAGGGGGATTTTGTCCATGTTAATAACATCGTCCGGTGTCATGTCATGCTCAGTTATTTGCTTTTCAGGAAATTAGCGGAAAATGTCGACCTTGTCTTAGAAGTCTGCTCCAGTTTTTGGGAAATCATTGTCCGTGTTCTGATAGGGAGGTGGTTGCATTGCATGAAGAAGTAACACCAAGAAGGTCCTCCCACCAAATAATTATCACCTTGGTTACTACCTGTGCGTGGAGACATAACTGCACTGCACAGCTATTTTTGTTTTCTTCATAACAGTTAGAATATCCTCCTCTTTTTGCCAGTGCCTCACAAGTTTCCAAACTTTTTTTTCTGGCTGCTCCATTACCGTTTTTGGTTGCATAGTTCAATACTTCCAGTTTGCAGGACATAATTTTCTTTTTGGGGACATTTTTATTCAGTTTTTCTCAGTTGTCTTTATAACTTGATGTTAAAATTTAACATTTTTAGTGGTACAGGAGTAAGAGGAGTAGCAGATAATAGCAGACAAGCATAGAGTACCCTCTTACAACGGTCATTGTGAGAATAACTAATGTGAATTACAATTATTATAGCATTATTATTACAATTATATATTTTAAATATAAGACACACACACACACACACACACACATGATTCATCACAGATTTGGTTTTGTTCAGTGAAATTACACAAATCTGGCAACCTTGATACTGATGTCAAGACTTTGGGATGCTGCACTGAGTCAACACAGCCAGCTGTTTGAAGAATTTGCTCAAGAATTGAGCCTCCTCTTAAATTACATTAATTTAAAGAAAACGATATAACGATGTTTTGTATTTTTGAACTTTGAGCACAGCCTCCTGCTTCAAGTCTAAGTGATTCCAGCTCCAGATATTGACATCAAACCTCACATCTAAATGTATGAACAAAAGCAAATAACTGTATTTCAGAAGAGTTTATTTACCTCATGAAAAAGAACATTCATGAAAATAAGGGTTTGTATAGATATTTCACTACTGAGGGAATGAAACGGGGGTGTAATTGTTGGTCTGTGCTTAGGTCAGTCCCAGTTGCTAACTGTGTGCCACAGGCGTGTGTCTGGGGTGTGTGTTGAAGGGAGGTCAATCCTCGGTCCGGGTAATTTGCCACAGATGAAACCCGACTCCACTCCAGGAGACCAGTGCAAGCAAACGTTTCAAAGCTGCAGGAAATCTATTAGCACCTGGGACCCCCCCCCCCCACACACACACAGCCCCCCATATACCAATTCTGTCCACTCTCCCCCCTCTTGCATCCCTTGCTCTACCATCTCACCTCTCCCTGCCCCACACTAGTTAATAAAGCCACAAAAGACCACCACACTCCAGCTGTGCCACTAAAGCCAAAGAATTAGTTGGTGTGTGTAGGTGTCTGTCTGTGGCATGTGGTGAGGTGTGTATTTATGCCCGTATGTGTATATCAGAGTGCATGTAATGTACTTGGACCTGTCTATTTACACACACGTGGAGCCAGTTAGCACTAAAAGAGGTGCCAGACAAGTGTGCGGTGGCTGCCACACTAGGAACAATAGCTCATGATGTAGACACAGTAGGCTGCAGGCAGTAGTGATTTGACTCCATGTCAGATTGCATGTAATGTTTTAATTGATGATGATGATGATGATAATATTAGCCTTCAGGTCATTTGACCTATGGGCAAATTGCCATTAAAAAACAGTTATCGCACTCAGTCAAGCTGAGGCGTGGGCTAATATATCAATTCACTTTTATGATGTGGATTCTACCATATTTGTACAAAAAAATTGATTTCACATAAAGCCTCCTGAGGTGAATGTAAACTGTATGATTTATAACATGCGATGTTAGCCAAACTTGCCCTGCCAAACAGAACATATGTTTTAAATTCCAGGGTTTTGAATCCAACTCTATCCTGCTGTCTTGTATCTTTTGGTGGACCACAGAGATGATAAGATAAGGACTCCCAAATCTTGCAAATAAACCATTTTATTTGACGTAGAAAAAGAGTACATGAGTACAAAATAAAGATATGTCTTCAGATTCTGTTCTGGAAAGTATTAATCAATATGCAAACACTCCTGCTCTTTTATTACCATGTCTTCTGTTATAGTAGGGGAGGAAACGGACCACCTTACCTGAAATGACATTTTGTTGTCATTGAAAAACTATTATTCACATATCACAATTATTCATTCAATCATTCATCTGCTCAACAACAAAAAAATGTGTTGTTAGGGCATATACTGTTCATTATAGGTGTGATCTCAATCAGTTTTATTAATGTAAAAAAATTAATAAAGCAAATGTATTTCCGTAAGCTTAAATATACAGGTAGTCCTCAACCTACCAACACAATTGGTTCCGAGAGGTTTGTTCATTAGCTAAATTGCTTGTAAGTCATAATTTATTAAATTTCAATTTATAATTGCCATTTGAGGTCATTTAAATTCCATTATTACTCTACATACAAAAGTACTATGCTCTAAGACTTACCATAAACAAGTACAAGGTAACGCGATATAGCGCCAAAATATCTTATTATTTACGGTAATTTAAAGGTTTCTGAACCCTCCCCATACTGATATTAAACCACCTTTTATCTGTATCACCTTTTCCCACACTCTTATCGACTGTTCAAAGCACTTTTGTGTCTCATGGTGCACTGCGTTCCGAGACTCACGGAACGTGGCGCGCTTCTGAATGCTGTCAGCCAATAGAATGCGCATACGATATCACGTGACTACCTACTAAAAATCTGCGATAAGGTGAAGTCGGGCGTGCTGATGCGCAAATGCGTAAGGGATTACTGTACAGGTCATTTTGAGTTAAGTCTCAATGACTCATTCCCCCGCAAAAAAAATCCAAGGAAAAATAGAATTCAAGTTCACAGTACTTCACCCGACTTTACATCTGTCCGCCACAAAGTTGGACTCGTAAAATCATTAGAAAGCAAACACATAATTTTGTAATACCCCGGGTATCAACTATAACTCCAGCCGAGATGGAACTCGCAGACACAGGCTTTATCGGGCTTTAATCATCTCTTTACAGAGGAATTCCCAACAGAGACACAACTCTTGCTCATAACTAACTCATTAACTGTCGTTCCCTTTTCCTAAGTCTTACAAACTTCCCACAGCCCAATGCATGTGCAGCGTACAGCTGAGGTCAACCTCACAATAATACAATCATCTCCACATCGAGAAGATGATTAAACAGAATTCCTTTTTTCTTCCTGAGTTTGAAAATGAAAAACAAAAAAAAGTTGTTTGAAACTTCTGATTTTTAAAAATTGTCCTTGATTGTAAATACAGCATTTAGTTCCTAAGCTGACTATCAGACTTTTATCAGGCTGTTATACACTGTAATGATGTAGATTAACTGTTTTTAAATTTAAATATGTGGGGGGGAAAAGTGTATGTATGTATATGTTGGCACAGTTATCAAAAATGCACCCAGTTTTTGTGTACTTGACTATATATCAAATAGCAAACAAGGCACAAATGCATGAATGTGACTGGATGTTGGACATATACTTTGCTCCTCTGTGGAACATGGCCTCTTTGTGGCCCCTAAGCGGGACAAATTTTTGATCCACCCCTGCCCATATTTGCGCAATGAGTGGATTTTATATGAAGCATCCTGAGGTTACTGTAAACTAAATGATTTATCATCAATGTTGGCCAAGTCCGTCAACCTAACAGACCTTAATTCCGGGATTTGAATCAAAAGCTGTCATGTTGTCTTGGATCAAAGCTTTGATGAATAAGTTTGTGGAAAAGATAAGAAAAAATCTTTCACATTTGAAGCCCAAAGCCTGCAAAAAAAAAAAAAAAAACAATTTAAATTGACAGACAACAAAAAGTAGATTTGTTTCAGATTCTATCCTGGACAACATTCAAAGAGAGATGATTTAGCCTGACATATGGATACCAGATGCAATTCACTGATTGAAATTACTTACCCAGTAAACTTTCAAAGTTTATTGTTTGTAAATAAAATGGGAATTTGCAATTGGTCTGATTTATTCCTATGTTTTATTTACAATATAGGGATGATGTTACATGTAAAGGGAATCGGATGTTTCTAGAACAGCAGCCATGTTTTCACGTGCTTAAAAACATGATGTTTACTGTAAACTGGTTGACTGTTTACTGAACCCAACCAAGAAACAGTGAAAGTGTAATCCTCCTACAACCGTTACCAAGCCCAGAAGGCCTGCTGGGTTTGGTATGTCTTTTTAAATTGATGAGATATAAATGGATCCCTCATACAAACAGTATTCAACCTTGTAAAGTTTTGATTTATGATACTGTACAAAGTAATAATTGAAGTATAAATGTTACAGTGGTGTTGCTCATTGAAAGCAACTGTAATGTAATTTCTGTAATGTACTATTATAATGTGATTATCCCATTGAATATTGTCCTCTATAATAACTCCAGCCTAGAATACAGACATTGATTTTTATGTTTTCAGTCGACACATTTAGGGAAATTGACTTATTGCATTTAAGCTGATATGCATATTTTGACATTTGCTTATTAGAAGGTCACCATCAGAACACAATTGAGTTAAACTGGATCAAACTTTATGAAGACAATTTTTTTCAGTTTGCAGCTTGCCGTCATTGGTGCCATTTGGTCCATGTTTGACGATCTACACAATGTTCAGGCCACTTTAAACTTTCATTTCAGTTAGCCCCTGTTTATATTTGAAATGAAAAATATCTGAACAATATTTCTATAAATCATAAATTTTTAGGCAAAAATAGTATCCCGCTTTTCTTGAGTTGTTTTTTGTTTAAATAGTTATAATTTTAAATAATGTAGTTTAACTGCAGCAACAGCAATTGAAGGATGGGAGAGAATATATTGTAGTGTCATGCTGATGGCTTATCTGACATTTTTCCTCTCCCATGCAAACAACTTTGCCGTGGTTTCAAAGCTGCAATGAATAAAGCAAAATCTGTGAACCACATCCAGCACTTTCACCAACGACACACAAGTCAAACTTTTTACGTGATATCATTAATGTGTTGAATGACAAATAACCTGACCTCACCCTGTAAAATTAAATGCAGTTTGGAACTGTAGATTTAAACCACAGGTCATCTGTGCACCACTTGGTTCTCTAAACATCATTTAGTATCAGGAACAAATAAAAATATTGGGTGGATGACGGGTTTATTGGACAACTACCACCAAAGCTTGGCTGCACCAAGGTAAGTCAGATTGGCACAGAGTTCATGTATGTTTACTTCACATGTAATATTTAATCCAAGAGTGGGTGATCAAGGGAGTATTGATCATCCTGTTAAACTTTGGCCTGATTTTTAATCCTAGGTTCCAATTCTGCCTCAAGATAAGTCTGTGAGATCTCTTCATGTATCTTTACTGTGTGGAACTGCTTTTCTCAGACCACCTGTGAAAAGAAAACCCTGCCAGTAAACAGTCAGTTGTCAAATCTGATCAGCCGCCACAGCATCAAAACCAGACAAACCCAAACAGCTAAAATCCTCACTTAGAACATTGGTTGACTTAAGCTTAGAATGTCCTCAACCATTACTAAAGCTACATCTTCCTCTACCTGCTGTGAGAAATCTGATTATTTAAGTCAACTGTGTCTGTGACGCGTTTGTGCGGTCCTAGGTGCGCTTGCCCGCTAACTGGCTAGCTCGTGTGCAGGATTCAACCTAATTGGATTTATGTGCGGGAATGTTTTCTAAAGCCACACTTGTGAAATATCTCCACATCTGCTGGCCATTAGCAGTGGACATAACACACAACAGAGAGAGGAAAGCCCCCAACGCCTTGATTCATTGGACTGCAGCTCTGCTTTTACTGCAGCGGAGTAAAAGGTTTGCCGCGGTGTTTCAGCACAGCAAGCGCCACCTTATCATTCTCTGCCTTTATCCTCCCGTTGTCTGTTTCCTATTCTTTTTTTACATTTTGTCATGATTTTCAAAGTCGACGCAACAATCGTCCTCACTTTTTACTCATTTTTCCAATTTCAACCTCAACGTTCAACATTCTCTTGAGCATCTTTTCCCCTTAAGTCCATCCACCAGGTTTGATATCCTATCTGCTTCCTTTCCAACTTCACCGCTCTTTGTACTTCTCCTCCCAGCCCTTGACAGTTATTCATCCACGTCAATGCAACTGCCATCTCTCAACCCTTTCGTTGTCACTTCCCATATCAAGGATGTCGTTCTGTTTCATCCTGCGGTGGGCACAAGGAGAAACTACCAAGGGGGTCTGACAACCCCCTGACCCCTCATCTGTCATCTGTAAGGGGAAAAGCACCCTCCTAATTAGGGGGGAAAGCATCAAGGCATTGGGGGGCAGGCAGTGAAGTTGTTATTCTAGTGTCGTTGGGGTTAGAGGTGAAAAGGGGGAGATCACACTGGTGATTAGCCTCCTTCATGTGCAGGAATGGAGGAAAGAGGGGACAGGAGGAGTGTTTTGGGAGGCAGCTGTGGTGTAAAGTAATTTCAGGGAAAAGGTTACAATCCTGAATGGTCAGTGTTGTTAATGACAATGTCTCAGGTCAAGGCATGGACACCTGGGTCCTCATGAGGTGAGTATGGGTTAAAGCCTCAGAAAGCCATGGAGGTGCAAGCACTGCAGGTAAGAATAGACGTGAAAAGAATGTGGTATGAACTCCATTCTGCCAAATACATTTGATAACTGGAATCAAAGAAACCGGTTCAAAAATTTGATAACAAGATTGCATTTAAGTGTTGACAGGTTGTGGCCTTGGGAGCTGGCTTTGTCATAAAGTTCCCAGCTTTGGTGGATGCTACCTATATCTCTGGATCCCCTCACTGTCAGAACGTCTTTACAGTGCTCATCCATCCAAGAGAAATATGTGTGTTTGCCATGGGGAGAACACCGAGAAAAGGTAGGGTGAGAAAAGACTTTAAGGCACTGTAAACACATTATTTGTAAAGGTTTCTAGGGGCTCCTGAATAAGTTATTGTTCTGAATGTTTTTTAGTCTTTGCAGACAGTTTATGTCAACCCATAATTCATTGCAATGAGATTTCATGTGCTGGTGCAGGGCAACTCCAACAAACTGCAAATGATGCCAAGGGGGAAACAAGCCAAAGAATACCAGCAGTCAAATTATGATTTGTTTCGTTTATGTTATTACAACACAACTTATATTTTTTATAATAGTAATGGTGCTATGGGCCCAGATTGCCCCTAAAGACCAGAACAGGGGGGTTCATCAAGAATAGTTAGTTATTTTTAGACTTTGTAAGGGCGATCATAAATTCTGGTAGATAGTCTGAGAATTACTTTTCCTGTCTGATGAGAATACCTCACTTCCCTTGTACTACACCCTATTGTTACTGGCAGTTTTGTTAGTTATTTTAAGATTGCGTGGATATTCCGTTGCTTGCCAGTCTTGCACATCATAGAACTACCAAACTTCCCATGGTCAAATTACCAGTGCAGTGGAATGACTGACGTTTTGGACTCCTCAGCGATAGGCTCTGAGTTTTCCAATGAAAAAATAAATCATCAAATGAATACTCCCTTTACTTTAGTCTGTTATGAAAGTGCACTCATGAGTCCAACATCATCTCCCTAGATGCATAATCAAACCCGGCATAGTTACCTGAGGCTTGTAAAACACATGGGACAGGGCTAGTCGTAGTTCACAAGGTACCAAAATGCAAGAACTTTCTTCGAGACATAGTTTCTTAGTGTCTGGATTTCTTCTTTACACTGACACTGATTGACATTGTGGGTGTGACGAGTGTGTGGTGCACTGTGCACCACCGTGCCTGCTGCCTTCTCCAAGAACCGCTGCTTTCAGGCCCCTGAGCACTCACACACTCACACACACATGAATACACGCACACACATACACACACACCTCTACACCTGCTGGTACTTTCTTGCGCACAAGCACAAGAAGACCAAAGGGAGGAAAAGGGGGCCAAAGAAAAATTAAATGACCTGCACGCGTCTTAATGAGGGAGGGCCAGGCGTCTGGCATTTACCTCAAACCATTTCTTCCCCCTGCTGCTCTCTCTGGAGGGCTTTAAGTCCGCCGAGCGTTAACGGCTAAAGTGTGGATTTCCTGTCAAATACGGGTTAGAGCCCAACAAAAGTCCTCTACGCTGGTACCTAAATAGGATCATTTCCAGCTGCCCCACTGAAACACACACACACACACACACACACACACACACACACACACACACACACACACACACACACTTGCATGCATTTCTTATAACCTCCCTATAGGGGATTTATAGTGTGTCTGTGGTGCTTGCTGTTGTCTTTATAGTGACCTTATTGCACCTTTATGGTACTTTGTACTCCAGTGATCAATGCAATATTCCTATAATAAAGATGTAGGTTATTATATAGTTGCATGCTGCAGTGTGCTCTATCCATTAGTATCCTTATATAATATAAACATTATAATTCTTTACGGGGGCAGAAAGGGTCACCCTATAATGTGCCATTAGAGTAAGCCATGAATAGACTCTTGGCACTGTATTCCCACCCATACCTCTTTCTCTCAAAGGGATTTTCTGAACAGCAGGACAAAATATTCCCTCAGTCCCTAATACTTTTTTTTTTTCATTATTGCTGTGATGTGACTTTCAGCAGAGCAGCTGTGCATTATTAAATACAGTTCTTGCAGTTCAGTTGAGGATGCGACAACATCTCTGCACGCTCTTTGGCATACCATCTGAAGAATCTGTTTAGCCAAATGGGAGGTGAGTGAGCAGAGACAAAAAAAATGTGTTGTGTCAAAAAGACCCTGTTTGATGACCTGTTTGAGTATCTGTCAGTCTGTGGGGGGAAAGGGGGGCGTCTCCTGATATGTAGGAGGAGTGTACATTAATTAAAGAGCAATAAAAGTTAATATAACTATGTAAACATCAGCCAAACATTTTCCAAAACCTGGCAACCTATAATATGTTCTTGGTAATAGATTCAAAATGGTCTATAAATGACATGATGACTGTTAATTAAGCATTAGGCAAACATTTGAAATGGTCCCTTAATTTGAAAGTCTTGCCATGTGCGCTTGTAAATACAATGTAGTGATTTTAAAATACCCCAAACATTAGAAACACATTATATGTGTACAGTCACAAAGTTCCATTAAATACCATCCAAACCAAAGGAGTGATTCACAATGAAAATTGGTGATTTTAAAATAAAAGCAACTCACTAAAGTAACATAAATGAAGTGGTGAACAGAACAAGTAAACCTTTATTCTATTACGGTTGGCTTATTCTGGCTGGCTTGCTTGACGAATGGAATCTTATTGCTTAAGCCTGCATGCTTATACAACTATGCTAAAAATTCTTTTGATGGTTGAGAGAATTTGTAAGCAAAAAAAAAACCCCGTATGTGTTTTCATTTACCCCAGATCAGCTCAAGACACCCTTTGAAAAATAAGAGTACTGAGATGGAGGCTAGCTCTTTAAATATCAGTCAGATGTAGATAAAGAAAGTTCATTAATGTCAATTAAATTAATTAACTGAGATTGTTGGCCACAATTTTCAAATGTGAGTATTAACACACAACTGAAAATAAGAACCAGATTGCATTATTTCAACCCATTAATCTACTTCAATAGTATTTGACTGACTCACACAGACATAATCTACATTATACTTTGGTTTAACTGATTGAACATTTTTGTAATGGATTAACAGAATTTGATATTTAAACCTATAAAACCTCCAAAGTTCATATCTACCTATTGGCACTAATCACCACTATTTTTTGCTTCATTTGTGACTCACAATTTATTTGGACGACCATAATCTTCAACCGTACTTCTATAAATACACGTATCAATTCCTCTCAAACTCGACCCAACACAAAAAAAAAAATTAAATCCGTCAAGGCAATATTAGTAATTTTATTAGTATCGACAATGGCATCACAAGATTTTGAGACATAAAAATAAAAATTAAGAAGCTGATGAGTCACATCCGCTTTTATTTTGGAAAGTATAAAACCGGAAGTGGATGCATTTACTATACAGAACTTGACTTTGATGAGGAGAGACGCTGACAGAGAGGAGCCCAAACTCAAGTGAGGAGGGTTGAACCCAGGACGTACGGCTTCTTGGAAAAGTGGCATCCGAGTGAGGAGGTCTTGCGCTGGCATCAGCCGCTCCGGACATCCAGACTGTCTCCAGTTTAATCCGGATCCAAACCTGTTTTCATACTTCTTAACCATGAGGACAAACGTATGGATTTACCAAGCTTTGGTGTGCCTTGCAGTCACTATAATGGATACAGGTAAGATGTGAAGAGCTTTCCAAGGGGTGTTTAAAAATCTAAATGAGAAATGTGTGTTGACCTCAAATTTAGACTCATAATAAAAAGCATTCAGTTCGTCGTTTGTTCAATTTATACAATAAAATATAATCTGAGAAATATGCATAAGAGAAAATAAATAAAAACATTGAAAATTAAACAGAAATACCAGACAAGTAGCCTCGGTTTTCTAAATTGATTTTTTTTCCCATAATTTATAAAGATTATCTATTTCTAGTTAAATGCTATTTCACTGAATGGGACTGAACTTGATCAAAGTCTCCTCTCAAGACTGATTGCTTGTATTTCACTGGAGGTTGGACATCAGGGAGAGTCTTATTTCAAACGTCGATTCTGTCCTATAATAAAACTTTGAATCAAATCAATGCAGCCCTTCCCGTAGCGACCCCCCCCCCCCTTTTTTTTTTTTTTTTTTTTTTTTTAGGGCCCGTTATTTTGGTTTACCGGTGGCTCCAATTGCTAGGAAACCAAACAGATCTACAACCCGGCCTTCTGTTGCATTTAAAGTGTCTGGTGCACCAATTTCTGTCCAAAAGGTTTCTTGGTGCAGTGCAGCCCCAGCAGGGTGGAAAGGCAGAAACTTTATCCAAAGCGCGCAATTTGCAGATTTTTAATAATTTATCATTGAACTTTCGAATTTCCCCCCTCCTGCATCAAGAAGACGATGCGGCGCACTGTCGTGCCGTTGCAGACAGCGCACCCCACGGCGCTCACACGACCGCCAGTCATTTAAACCTCATCCACACAAGCCCCCGTGCCTCTTATTTTATGATGCGCGCATTACCGTGTGGTTAAAAAGAGAGCCCCCACCCCCCTCCCTCCCGCTGACATGCCGAAGCACTGAATTCACAGTTACCACCTCCAGGGGTACCGACCCTGACCTCTGACCGCCCTGCAGTTAGGGAAAGTAAAATGCGTTGTTGTCTCCCGGTGGGGAGATAGAAAAGATGTGTGCGTGCGTAAGAGAGGGGGGGGGGATGAGGTGGGGTGGGGGAGCAACATCTGGCTGCTTAGCCCAGCTCCAAAGTTTGCGCTCATTGATGCAGATGTAATGTCTGCTAAATTCCCAGACCACGGCGCGTCTAAGCTGCTACTTTTTAAAAAAATTATATAGCAGGGTTTTTTTTTTTTTTAATGTTTATGTGATGTGCAAAATAACACATCTGATGATTTACTATGAAGAAAGGCTGGAACGATATTTTCTATCAACTTATTTGCAGCACTTAAGTGGAAGTTTCTGAGGAAGTTGTCAGTCACTGGCCTTTCCTCACTACATTTTTCAACCAGACCCAAATCTGAAAGCCGCCTCTGCTCGTTGGATCTCGTCATGTCTCGCGCTCAGCCACTGAGCACATTTTGTCATAATCTCCCACTTCGGTAAATGTTGGGATCTGGAGATAGCAGAGGTCTGACTGCAAGGAGAGGAAGAGACTAAGTGAAATCTAATTGAGCGGCCTGGCCAGACATCAGGGCTGGAACAACACATGTGATGAGTGCCAGATGTGGTCCGGTGGTCAAGCCCAAACATTAATAACGCGCTCTCCCCAAAAACCATTTTCGACCACGAGGAGCCTCTAAACGGCCCACAGTTTACAATATCCTAAGTACACACACAACGACCTGTGTCCGATCTTGGCGCTGGAGCGTGTAGCTGTAACTCAGTAGCATGAGGTTTTCCTGTGCAATTTATGTCACATCACCCCTTAATTATAAGCTGAAAACTATTGTAACCAAACATGTAATACTTCTAAAGATGCTGCTACAACAATCAGTATTTACAGCGGAGCTCCGTTCTGCTGAAGAATGGTC
Source organism: Antennarius maculatus (assembly GCA_013358685.1). NCBI lineage: Eukaryota > Metazoa > Chordata > Actinopteri > Lophiiformes > Antennariidae > Antennarius > Antennarius maculatus. The sequence continues at coordinate 5,637,086 of CM023627.1, forward strand.
TCTTAACTGTTTCCACAAGGTTAAAAAAATGAATGATTTTCACAGAGGATTGAACTTAAAATATGGGTTTGTCCTGCTTTTGAACCCACTTGGATCTCATATACATTATGCTGTGTCTTTGCAATGATAGAGTTCTCTTTTGATGTGCCTCTTGTGCAGAAGTTGACGCAATGGCTGAAAAGCAATTAATAAAATTTACACATAAAGCTTTTTTATGAGTTTTAAAAATTAAAAGCTGTCCTCAAGATATTTTGTATTCATTGCTCAAAATGTGAAGGAAGACATTATTTTCACTTGGTTTCAATAAGATTTTATGACAGTCAATCATGAAAATCTGTTTAGTGAATATGTAATAATCTAATTGTTGCATAATGAAGAAAGTTGTTGTAATTGAATAAAGCTGGGGTTTTTTTTTTGGTTTTCTCAAAGCAATAAAATGTGAGATATAATTTCATGAGCATTAAATCTCCAACCAAGATGCTGGAGTACATCAGCCTGCTGGATGGACATCATTCGCTTCTCTTGGCTTTATTTGCAGTTTAGCACCCACTGTGGTTTTAAGCAGAAGTACTGGGGTGGGAGGGTGGGGGTATTGGGGGTTGCAGTGCTGGATGGGGTGGGGGGCATTCAAAGCGAGGCTTTGATCCTGGATTCACTTCAGATGCCTAAACCTGTCTGCTACCTCAGGTTTCACCGGCGCAGCTGAAGCACAGACGGGAGAAATACAACAAGAACTATAGGACAGCAGAACTCTGAGGGGTTCGGGGCTTGAAATATGACATGTGATTCCACAGCACGGATGCTAATGTGTCAATAAGCACGGGGCCTGAATCAAACTGATTTAGGATGCTGCAGTTGACAGCTGGCTATCCAGTTATGACAGCGGAAAAATTTCATCTCTGCTCCACTTCCTATAAGAACTTTTGGCACCTGGGTTCTTGTTTCCTAAAGTTCTGCAGGAGATAACTCAAGGATTTATCTTCATCCTTTTTTACAAGTTCCTTTTCAACCCCAGCACCTGGGCAGCAGCAGAAACGAGTCTGGCTACATCTCAGAGTATTTGAGTTGTCATTGTTTTTTTCCGCTTTTATTCACTATTTGACAGAGTAACTGACAGGAAACAAGGGTAGAGTAAAATGGATGGGATGGCACGCAACAACGGCTGGAGCAGTTACTGTATTATAGCTATGTCTTTGGGTTTTATTATATGTGTCCATGATACTGAGTCTAATTGTTTTCTGTTATTTGAAAAAAAAAATTTTTTCCAATTATTAGCTTTCTAAAGCTGATATTAAAGCCTTGCGGAGGAAAATGATGTCAAGTTAAAAACTTAAGAATTAAATAATCAAGAATTCTTCCTTGGAATATTTAGCAAATAAAAAGCACAAGACTGACAAAAATAGACAAAATTGTTCCGGGTGGAGTGAAAAGTTGAGCGTCACCTTCACTGTCAATCAAGCTGACAAATGGCTAACTTCATGTAGCAGCACTCATGTAACTTAAACACCATATGGGACAGATGGTAAAGATGAGGGAAAGACCAATGCTTAAGACTTTAGGCAGTGGTGTGGTTTAAAAGCTCGTCATGAAGAGAGTCACTGAAAACACATCCCCATTTCAATAAAGCTCAGACTGTCCTGTTGTATTTTTATAGTGGTTTGCGTGAATGGTCTTTACAAATCAGACTCAAAGAATGATTCCCATGTGAGATGTGTGTGGACAATATGGCAGGACGTTATGGGGTGTTTTTATGATAACAGTATAAATGATATGACAAAATACTACAAATAATAGTTCCATCATAGAACATGCAATACCTACAAAGGTTGAAGCAAATTAACTCAATCATGTTGTGCTTATTATTCTAATTTATCAGACAGATCTCTCACAACAAGTTTGAGAAAGTTTATTTCTCTCCAAATAGAAATATTCAGATCTTTCAATGACAATTCCTGGATTTTGAGAGACTGTAGAAAAGACTGCAGAAAAGAACAATATCACAATGTTTGTCTTGTCCAACATCATGAAGCCTTTTTGCATGATATCAATGATCTCTCCTCAAAGGATTTTTGACTCAAAGATCTATTTGCTGTTGGTAGTCATTTTGCAGTCGCTAAAAATATTACTTTCAGTTTCAGCTATGCTTGTTCTTAAATTTCAATCCTGCAACATGCATGATTGATTATGCTATCAAATCCACCAAGGGAAGAAAACAATATGTTACAACTAATGCGATGATATACACTATGATCAGGGTTGTCTTTTCCAAAACAAAAGCGACCCTAAAACGTGCAGATAGTTGTTCTCATTTATTCCCAATTCTTTCCTTGCAGGTTTTAGTAGAAAGACTCACCAGTCTTTACAGAAGTATGAGAAGACTGAGAACTACATGATGGTTTGCACAGACTGCCCTCAGCCCGCTTTAGTGCGTAATAGCCGATCGCAGGAACACTGCGCCCGCAAGTGCAAGAAGGTCAAGAAACACTTCAGCTGCAGGTGAGTAACCTCTCCTCTCAGTGTTTCCCTGAAATCCAACTAATGAATTAATGCGGCGGTGTTCCCCTCACTCCTCCGCGCCGTCTGTGTAGACAGAGTATTTACATATTTTTGTTGTTTATCATTTGTTCATCTCTTGACTACTTCCTGTGTGTTTCCACAGGGCTTTCAACTTTCAACGACACAACAGGAAATGCCACTTGCTTCCCTTTGACCGCCTCACTCACGGCGTGCAGAGGCAGGCCAACGTCAACTTTACTTTGTATGAAAAAAAAGGTAAAAGTCGCCATTTCGGTCTTTTTTCGAAGTTGACTTTGAGCAGTCTGGTTTTTTTCATGTAAGGGAGGGATTTACACGGGCGAATTATCTGTTCACGATTGCAGGTTAAGTTTCTCGTGACTGCTCCCTGCCGTTTAAGGTCATTGGTGTCTCTATTGACAATAAAAGCTAACCAAACCCTTCACCCCCTGCTGTTATATTACTTCAGTGAGAAGAGATGCATGCACAAACATGTGGCAGACCTAAGTGGAGTGTAAACAAAAAAATATATTGTTTATAACCCGGACGCAAAGGCTTTCCTGAACTGCAGTCTGTGTAATCTACCACTTAGGGATTTACTGCTCAATTTATGGAAACTCCCCCAAGTGACATTCAATGAACTTCTGGGAGTTGTCTGCTTTGAGAATAACACACAAACTGGGACACCGAATCGTTTGTCGTAAAAAGGTCTCATTGACCATAAATGGGCAACTATATTCCAGGTGCTCAAGGCAGCAGACGCAAATCAGCTTTTAATTGACCTGACACTGTATACATTTGCTCACAAAGAGTACACAGGGACAGCTTCTTCTAAAGTGAGAACATTAATGGATGTTTTGAAATTCTTTTTATACCTCTGCTCTCACTTAGATTATATAAGGGAGTGTATGATCGACACCAAGGACAACTACAGAGGGAGAAGGTCTTGGACGAAGTCAAACATCACTTGCCAAGCGTGGGCAGATAATAACATCAACGAACACACGTATGTTTTTCTATTTATTTTTTTTTAAGCAAGAAAGTCAACCAAAAGTACCTTTTGTGGCACGTTGAGGGTGCAGCATCTTGTTTCCTTTGCACTTCAGAGGAAGTGGAAGGCGTTAATCATTTGCTTCTCCTCACCATGCTCCTGTAGATTTGAACCAGCAGTCTTCAAAGCCTGCTTGTCTAATCTCAAGGCTTCCACCATTTTCCTGGATGTTCCCACTCTGAGTCTCTGTGTGTGACATTGAACAGGCCTGAACAGCTGATTTATTGATGCTCACATCATCCCTTGCACCTCAGGGGTTAAAGAAAGGTGGAGGCTTAGAGCCGGATGAACATTTCTTGTCCACCGAGGTGTAACCCAAAGATGTTGTGTCTTGGCTGCAAGGCAAAGATCAGGGAATTTGGGATGATAGTTGTGCTACAGCCTCTCATTAGAAGGATTTGTTAGTTACAAAATACTTTAACTAGACAAAGTAACAAAACTTTGAAGGAGTGCAGAGTGAAAATAGTGTCCAAAAGGGAGGTAGAGTACATTGAAACAAAAGCCAAACATGTATTGCTGTTTATCGATGTTTAGTCTGTTAATCAACTGAGCTTTCAAAGCTACAGGGATCCCCAACAAATGAAACACAAGACAATGGTGGTCCCCATTCTGTCCTTTCATTCTCCTTTCTATTCCCAGAAGCAGCTTTTCACATTAGGAATACTTTGTCATTGTTTATTTGACACATGGTTCCAGTCCCCGTCCCAGATGGCAAATGTAATGTCCAGCAACATCGCCCTGGCTTGTCAGCAACTTTTAACTTTCAAAGGGTTAAAGGGGGCTTTGCTTAAGGGAGATTTAGTGCCACTGTGGGGTTACCTAACATGGGACTGTCCCGCTGTGTAAGAATTACCGCCGTAATGAACCACACACCATTTGAGTTTCAGGTAACTATTATTTTCATGCTTGATTGATCACTGTGGGCCAGGGGTGATTTCTCTGGAGGTTTCCCTCCAGGAATGGGACTTCCACCTGTTGTCTATATTTAGTTTTGGGACCAACACTTTGAAAGAACTGTGTATTGAGGCTCAGGCAAGCATGAAGAATGAAATGGAATGGAAAATTTCTGTTCATATTAATGATGATAGATACCATTATTCTCATTTGTGCATTTCTACTAGAGGGTCATGACCTTGTGTCAAGTAGGAAGCTACCATCCAACAGAATGTTAGCTTAGCTCAGTGGAAAGAGTTGAAATGCCTTGTCAAGTAATAATGTGGGTTTTTGAACTTTAGAGATTCAGAGATGCAGATTTAACAGACAAAAAACATCAGAAAAGTTCTCTTTTCTGGATGCTTTAAGGTCCAACATATGAGCTGCTGCACCTTCCTTCCAAAAATCATTACAAGCATCTTAGGATTCATCAAGCCCCTGTTCTCTCCTTTAATCTCTGAATATTTTATTGCTTTGGATGCTGTAGCAGTGAAGCGTGGCCATTCCTGTTCCATCATCACCAGGTGCATGCTCGTTCGACATTTTGCAGCAGTTACTTCAAGTCTAGATTTCAATCTCCAAAATCTAGCCAATATGTTTAGCTAACCCAAAGAGCCAAGCATGTGTGCATAGTGTCTGCCTGTGGCCCAATGGGAACAGCCTTTGGAAGGAGATGAATAACTGGCCAACATCTGCTAGCACAACATCATTACACTGAACTTGCTCCCATTCCTTTTCACGGACTCTCACCAGATGCAACTTTTTTTTTTCTTGTAAAGTGAGTAATATTGTAATTTCACTTATAAAATAAAGGTATTTTGATAGAATGTATAAATTATTTTAAGTTACACAGCAGATGTGAGATTTGGCACTTGGTAGACTGCTTTATCAAAGTGTTTTGTCTTAGTTACATATATAAATGAAACTTTACTATGTGTCTTAACACTTGTATTTTTATGTAGGTGGGAGTACAATCTGTAGCTTAGGACATTTTCCTTCTGTCGCTCTTCTCGGGTATGATAGATGGCTAAGATTTATACATGTTCTGGGTTGAATGATGTTATACATTAGCGTAGAAATCTCGTGTAAGCCCCAGGACAGGAGGACTCCCCCAAGAAAAGAGTCATTGTGTAGTGCAGAGTGTTCAGACAAGCTGCCGAAGATAAAGTGGAATCTGGTTCTTCGTCCTTTCTCTTTTCTTTTCTTGTATAGTACATCATTTCACCTCTTTGCTTCTTCCATCATGATCAGTTTTTATTTTTTGTTTTAAGTCAGTTGCTTTATAATGCGTGTTTTTTTTCTCCAGTGGTGCATGTGCACAACTTAACCTCCCATCTTCCTTGTCTTTCTCCCTGGGTGGGAGGGGAAATGTGGTCAGCATGGATCAGGGGGTGCTGACATACCAGGTTTTCATCATCCTGCCCTGACAGAAGACAAATTTTATGCACTGTCCATTTAGTAAGGGGATCCCTCACAGTTCCCCGGTTGTTACATCCCACATGTTTGACCATCCAGGGTCCTTTCCTTACAGTCTTAACACCACTTGTTAATACTGATGTGTGCAGCCATTGACAAAGAGGGATTATCTTTAAACATGTTCAAAGGCTGCCAGCGAAAGATCTGCTTGGGCTGCTCCAAGTGGTTCGCAGCATTTTTCTGTGCTGTTGGGGGTTACTGTAGTGTGACCGAGTCTGGCTGTTTCACACATGAGAGAGCTGGGATACGCAAGGAATAAGTAAGGCAATCATGCAAAAGGTGCAAATCTACAGAAAAGAAATGGATCAATGACTTGCTTTTTCTGCAATGGGTCTTTCAAAAGATTGAATTTTAACTTGGTCAGGTACTAGAATTTCGCAGGATTAAGATCACAACTTCATGTAAATGCCTTGAATTTATTTGGATTGTTACTGAAACCACTAGCAGCCAAGTACGGCACTGTATACGCCACTGGACCAGCCAAGTGTGCAAGCACTCCCAAAACTTTATTTATACAGCTTACAGTATCAGTTAACACTTTCTATAATGTGTGTCTACTCCCCTGTAGGTTTTATCCTGATAGGTACCCAACACAAGACCTGAGGGAGAACTTCTGCCGGAATCCCAACAACGATCCCGGTGGTCCATGGTGCTACACCACAAACCCCAATGTGCGAGCTGAGGAGTGCGGCATACCACAGTGTTCAGAAGGTAAGACCTTCTAAACATGACCACAGCGAGATTTTAAGCACTCAGATTCAGCTAAAGCTCTGATGTATCTTTTCTCAGGGGAGATTAAATCAATTTTCTTTATCTTATTTACACTTGAGAGTCATAGGCTGTGTTTGCATTAATTGCTAGAGAAAAGAAAGTTTCTACAGATGTCACTTTTTCTTCTTCATAGAAGTGTGTATGACATGTAACGGAGAAGGTTATCGGGGCAAGATGGACCATACAGAGAGTGGAAAAGAGTGCCAGAGATGGGATTCGTCAAGGCCTCACAAACATCCCTTCCAACCCAAAAAGTAAGCTGCAAAGCGTATAATCACATTTAAACTTTGGTCTTTGATATAGCCATGACAGATGCTTAAAGAACTGACATTCAGGAGAAAACCTAACACTTTCTTATGACCAATTTCTCTCTCCCACCATTTTCTTTTCCTCATTCATCCTCTTTGTCTTCTCTCTCAGGTATAGGAGCAAAGATTTAAAAGACAACTACTGCCGCAACCCGGATAATCGCCTTCGTCCCTGGTGCTACACCATGGATCGCAAAACTCCGTGGGAGTACTGCAACATCTCTGTGTGTGGTAAGAGCCTGTGTACTTCGGTTTTGTGGACACAGTTTTCAATAAATCAACTCGAGACAAAACTATTAACTCTGATTCATGAGTTGGTTGGTAGTTCTTCTCTTTGTCTAGTGCCTTCAGTGTGGTAGGGAGTCTATTTTCAGCTGAAAACATGGACACAGTGCTGTTTATTACACATATGTTTTTTACCACTAGACTTTGGTTAGGTAGCAAGAGTTAGCGGTTTGACGTTAACAAGGGGATTTGCTAAAAACACAACTTGTTTGTTTTGTGGTCATTGCTTTGAGCACACACAAAACTTTATCCCCCCTCAGAGTCTCATTAGATTTCTGTTTACCCTGGTAAGACATTTATTCAGTGGTTGGATTGAAATCCTACTACCTCAACAGGGAAAAGTAAATACTGTAGGTGCTGTGTAAAGGACAGCAAGAAATGTTTTAGTGGGACCATGTTTATATAATAGGGACCATTGCAATAGACGTGAGAATACTTGGGTACCTCACATTATTATTTAATGATGTAATACTTGTTCATGAAAATCACGTTATGTACAAACAAAAGAAAAATCACAAGAAAATTTTTTTTCAATATTGTCCTAAAGGCTTGTTGAAGGCTGATTTAAATTCTTGAAATGAATCTACAGTTTCTCCGTGAATTAAGAGTGCCGGTAGTCCTCAACCTACGAACAAAATTGATCCAGATTGGTTATTCGTAAACTGAATTCTTCGTGAGTAGTTATTTATTAAATTTTAATCTATAATCGCCGTTTGCGGTCACTTAAATGTCATTACTACTCTAAATATGAAAGTACTATTCCCTAAGACTTACAAGAAACAATTACAGGACATAAAAACCAACACGATAAAATAAAATACAAGTGCAGGTCATTTAGAGTTAAGTGATTCTCAATTAATTCAATTATATGTCATTTTTCAAAAAAAAAAAATCCATGGAAAAATAATCTGTCCACCACAACTATTGAACTCGTAAAATCATAGAAAACCGTTAAAAGCACATAATTTTGTAATACCACAGGTATTAACTATAACTGCGATGGAGATGGAACTCGCAGACACAGGCTTTATCGGGCTTTAATCTTCTCTTTACAGAGGAATTCCCGAAAGAGACACAACTCCTGCTCAGAACTAACTCACTAACTCTCATGCCACTTTCTCAAGTCTTGCGGACTTCAATTCTTTGAGTCTGACTTGTAAAGACCATTCATGCAAATGCAGCACGTACTTGTTTGTATCTCCGAATGTTCCTAAATAGAATGTTTGTACAGTGCGCCCTCATTCTCTGCAGTTAATGCGTTCCAGGAACCACTCGCGAATTCTGAATTCTGCGATAGAGCGACGAACTATTTACAGTACAGTACTTTAAATGTTTATGACCTTCCCCATACTGATATTAAACAACCTTTTGTCTGTATTACCTTTTCCCACCCTCTTATCGACTGTTTAAAGCACTTTTGTGTCTCACGTAAATCAGAGACGGAACATAACACACTTCCGGATGCCGTGAGCCAATAGAATGTGCGTTTGGTATCACGTGACTACCTACAAAAAATCTGTGATAAGGTGAAGTTGCGAGCGTAGATGCGCGAATGTGCAAGGGCACACTGTATCTTGAGGACTGTACTGTTCATATTTTGAATCATATATAAGTGCTGAGGGACATCATATCCATGTTACAACAGTTACAAATGTAACCTAACTTTTTTTTAGAAAAACACAATTTTAAGCCAAGTTTCAAAGTATTAATGAATTAAGACAAGGTTTCTTTTTGTTATATAACCTTATAGTTTGAACATCATTCTATCTTAGACTTATAGAACCACCAAAAGGAGTTATGTTGCAATTGTGGACAATTTGTAGCTCAAACAAATACAAATTCTAATGAATAATGGAAATAATTACTATCTGCAGCTGTAATGTATCTAATATGTTACTATCTGTAAGTATTTTCAACATCAAATGCAAAACCAATATAATCTGAGTTATGTGACATCTGACAGACTCCAACGAAGTTGTAGCTGAGATAACTTTTGCCTTCATACACAATATAACGTGATACCAAAGACAAAGGAAAAGAAAGATTAGACTACTGGGGAACTTGTTCATTTTGTCTTCGAAGGCGCAATGAAATATTACCCTCTGTGCATCTTAAAGCATACAGAGCATCTCTCTTTGTCTCTGTCAGACACATGCGCACACATAGTGTACAGCCCATGCTATGATTTATAGCGAGGGCGTAGGATCTGCATTTGTCCAGATGTGTGCATCCCTCAATGCTTGCCCTCAAAAAGATAAAAACCACTGACCTGTACTACACCGTGCACACAGACACTGGCATGCATTACATCAAGCCAAAGAATCCACCTTTTCCATCCGCCTTCTCATTTATCCTTCAAAACATTCCCTTTCCTCCTCCATCTTCTCCCATCTCATTTGTCAAAGGCTAAAGAAACAGACAGAACTCCAGAGGGGAGAAGTTGCTCCCTGTGCACTGCAATCCCCACACCGCTAAAAAGCAGAATTCCATCTGAAGATGTTTGGAATAGTTTTCTACTGGATAAAGTTGCCCTTTGTCAGATTGGTGGTGATAACTTTGGTTGGGCTACCATACACAAACAAACCAGATATAGAATTGTAATGTTTCATTTTGAGGCAGAGATGCATCATAAATAAGATCAGGCTTCAGGTTTTAACAACATTTGTGAGCAAGTTCACCATCTGCTTATTGTTGTTGATGTCCCTAAGTGCAAGAATGTGGGGAAACAATGTTATGAATATATAGAAAGTTTCCTATTGCAGTTGAGGGGTGTGGGGTGTGGGGGTGGGTGCTACTGTTCTTGATCATGTCTCCAGGTTAAACATGACACATTCTTTCAGGGATTAATATTTCCCTCATTCTCTCACTCCCTTCTACCTCACTTTCCTCAGCAATGTGCCTTCTTTCTCATGTCTTTTTTCTTTCTTTGCCAGACTCTGACTCAGTCGAGGACGCAAATATCAATGTGACAATATCCTGTGTCCAGGGAAAGGGCACAGATTATCGAGGCACTATGAATGTCACTCCAGAGGGAGTGACATGTCAGCGCTGGGACTCCCAGTTTCCCCATAACCACTCCTTTCTTCCTCATAATTTCAAGTGCAAGTGAGTGATGTTGCCTTCCCTCCTCTCGTTGTTGTGTCAAATACACTAAAAAATGACAGTTTTATAAAAAAAAAAACAACTTGTTATCAGCACCATCATTTAAATGGTAGATTGTGTGTGTTGTAGAGACCTCAGAGAGAACTACTGCCGTAACCCCAATGGGGCACATTACCCATGGTGCTTCACTACAGACCCTAACCAGAGGATCGCCAACTGCACCCATATCCCCAGGTGTGATGCTGAGGCCATGCAAAAATTAGGTAAACTACTGAGCAATTTTAAGTGAAATAAAGCAGTCATAGACTGCAACATCCCACGACACCCTTGAATTCAAAATTTTACCCTGACCTACTTGCATAGGTCAAAGATCAATGCTAGTGCTCTGACCTACTTTCATAGATCAGAGCACTAGCTTTGATCTATGGTCTTACTCACACTGGCCTTCTCCTTCGTCTTTTTATATAACTTATTCGGTTCCTGAGTGTACAAGAGTTGAAATTTGACCTTGACCTAGTTTTCTCAAGGTCAAGGTCATCATCTCATTTTCATCCCCTTTGCTGCCTGAGTAATGTGCTTTTTGTTTTATCTCTCTATCTGCAACGGTTGCGAAGATATTTAGTGGACAAACGAATGAACGGACGAAAGAACGAACACATGAACACTGACAATTACATCACTGCTTTGAAGCAGGATGTAACCATCACATTTTGAAAAATCAACTTTTTAAATGCCAAGGCATATACAGTGTGTTAAATGAAATTAGTCTTGTTACTACGCTAAGCTGAATGACTGCTTGTTCTCGTTTTATATTCACCATCCTGATTCGAGAGGTTATCTCGCTCTCAAGAAACAAGACAGGAAATAAGAGAATTTCCCCAAATGGCAAACTATTCCCCAATCAAATTTCAAAGGAATGACAAATGTGAAATTTCCATGCTATTTCTTGAATAATGTGATTGAAACATATACCTAGGAATTCTTCAAAAGCCCTTGTTTTCTTTACAAAGTGGACTTACATAGACATTTTTACATGACTCCCATGGGGTTGCGCCACTTGGCAGCATTCTGCCAAAAGAATTCCTTTTCACAGAAGAACAAAAACAGCAGACTTCAGAATAGTGCTTGCTGCCATTTCCCATGTTTCTCTGCTTTACGTTTACACAGAGGAGACCACACACGTGACACTGCCTCTAATCTTTCAGTTATTATTGCCTGTATTTTGATTCTGTTTAAGGACAGATATAGTAAAGCATGGGTTGCACAATGGCATTGGACATTAGAATGATCCAAACCATAAAGGGAAGCAAACATTTTTAAAATTGATTGTGTTATATTTGCATCAATGAGAAAGACAGCAAGTACCAAATCATGTTTAGAGTCCTTTGAGAATTCCTACTCAATGATTGCATTTAGGTGTGTGAGGACTGTCAAACTGAGATCTTGTTTTTTTCCTCCTGTAGCTCTTTAGCAAGTTGATCAAGAATAACGTTATCTTGTTCTTCATCAGAGTGTTATGAAAACAGCGGAGATACTTACCGGGGAACTTTATCTATAACTCGATCAAGAATTCCCTGTGCAGAATGGTCGCATCACATAAACAGGTAAATAAGTCATTTGCTCTGTTTATTTAGGCTTCTGGTTACTCATAGGTACTCATAAATGCTTTCTAGAGAGAATGATATTTTTTTAGCTGTTGATAATTGTTGACAACAGTCCCCATTGGCTTGAAAAAACTCACTTTTATATGAATGAAGCAAGCAGTGAAAACAAACAACAAAAGGAAACCAGGGGTTCCTCAGGGGTCACTACCAGACCCAATTATTATTCATCTCACTGATTAGAGGAAACCCTGAGGTTCTCGCCAAGTGGCCCATCCTAACGGAAAGGTTGTCCACTCGAGGGCTGTTGCTTCATGCTCGAGTCACGCTGTTAGAATTACTTAATTTACAGGAATTTTAAAAGCCAAAATGGCACAGACAGATGGACATGTTCCAGAGTTGACCCCCGACCCCAGGAAGTGCTTTCTGAGGAAGACAGATCAAAGCCAATCAGCTCCCTCACGTAGACTGTAGCCAGCGAGTCTCCCCTGCTCAAGGTCAAGGTTCACCTCAGGAAGAACTGCAGAGAGCTACAGCTTGTTTAACAATCTCTTGGGAAGCGGAATTGTCTTGAGCCCTTGACAAATTGTTGCCAATCGTTTGGTATTATTTAAATGTCTGTGTCCAAACTGCTACTTAATTTCACTGATATGTTGGATATACGAGAAGGTTTCATGTAATTCTCCTGGAGCTCAGAAGAGCATTGCAAAAAAGTCACATAATTAGAAGTGAAATCGTTCCATAGGCTCCTGCTGGTCAAAGCCTTGCTGAATGCTGAGAGTGCATACTTTCATACTCCCATGAGTACTCTTCACGAAACTCTGATTTTCCTTCTACGGGCTCTGTGCACCGAATGCAGAGGATTCATTGCACTATAGGAAAGCCAGAGTCAGACTTTCCAGGCATGCCACGGTTACTCACTGCGTGTATGTACTGAATGTGCGTGAGAGTGTGCATGCAACTCCATGTATGCATGTGTTTGTGTTTTTAAGGCCGGAGAGTGTGTATATATCTTTATTGGATGTATCCCAGTGTTAGCTCTGATGTGCTGTGTGCAGATAACAAATGAAACATGAGAATCTGTATTTGTGTGTTTTACAGTGGGGATTCTCACTCTACAGAATCCCATGTAGGGCTGGAGAAGAACTACTGCCGGAATCCGGACCGGGACAAACATGGCCCCTGGTGTTACACCAATCCAAATAACCGTTTGATCTGGGACTACTGCAAACTGAAACGCTGTGAGTGGCTTCAATAACCCTTGTCCCTTCCAATGTTTTTCTCTATGACAATATATACATCTGTATTACATCAAATACACTGCAATGCAATTCATTTGCATCCAAGAATTGGGCCTCCCTTGCCTCCTATTGAAATATTTTCTGAGCTATTTTTCACAGAATCTACGACTGAGCAGATCGATCTGAACAGGAAGTCAGTCACATGACCAACATGTATTAAAAGCCCTTTGTAGGATCACAGTTGCGTAACAAAAAAATTACAAACCATTGATAGTATGCAGTCATACTATCTAATGGATGGTGAAAGCATAAAAATCAAGGAAAGTGAATAAAAAAAATCTGTTTGAATCAATACAAATTCATAGGAAGTAGAATACTGATATCTCTCTAACCTGTGTTGTGAAAATGTTCTTAAGGCAAATATTGAAGATTTTGAATTTAGATTTAGAGATGTGAAGCTTCTCTGTCATCTACGTCTGTTTTTAAAGTCAACTGGACTTGTAGGAAAAGTTGACTTTGTTCAATGCAAAGGTCAACTTCAGAGATCATAGCATGGGGAGTTTCATAGAAAGAGTTTGTGGCTGAAGCGTTGTGTTCCCCTGAAATGAGAGTTGTGTCAGCTAACAGCAAATACCAAGAAACTGTCTTTTAAAATTCTCTGCTATTCGTTTAACACGGACAGTCTTTCATAGCAATATGCATCTTGCTAGAAGGCCAATAGCTTGTGTTTCCTGGGTACTGGGTTACTGATGAGATTGAAGCACATGTTTGTTGAGACAAGTCACAAATGAGCAGGCTGCAAAAGATCAAATGCTGCTTTTACAATAGTGAATCAGACATTTTGGTCATTGACGAATATCCACTCAGTTGCTAATGGGTCTTTCAGAATCTCTCCAGTTGACATTTCTACCTGATAAACTCTTCTCCAGCTGTTTCTCGGGCATCCTCGTCCTTTCTCCCTGGGGGCTCCAGTTAAGGACTTATTGGGTGATGTTTGTGGCTCGTATCCAATCAAACTCCGCTTCCTCTTTTGAAACTGTGAGTCACCCATGTGGAGTTCTGGTTCTTTCCATTCCACGGGCCCACCGTACTCTACCAGATGTTAGGTATTCTCCCAAGACAGGTGTTAATGAATTTTGCAGCCTGTTTATTGCGTGTTTTGTTGTTCTCCATGTCTCTGATCCATACAGTATCACTTGGTGTTACAGCAATGATTGAGATGAGGTTGAAGCATTACATTTTGCTTTTAAGCACTTCCTTTGCCTTGCGGTCCTGGATTTTTAAGTTGGCATCTGTCTAGCGTTCACATGTCAAGGCGGTGTTTTGGACACCACCGGAGGGATGAATACTGACGTAAGCATAGTTACACCGAACAAGAAAATGTTTTCGTGTCAGCCAAGGACAATGTGGTCTTAATCTGTCACCCTTTCATCTCAAATCATTTGGATATTCACAAAGAATAAATGACAATATCTGAACGTTGCCTGGCCAAGCTTGAGGAAATACAAAAGAAACCATTATTTCATTAGACTTGTAATCAAATATGTCTGAAAGAGCTTTGGCGTAAAGAAGAACAGTGTCGGTGTGACTAAAATGTCACAACTCTTTATTGTAGGGTTCAAATGGTGGCTTATTTATTCTTTTAGCTGTGATTTTTTTTTTTCAGTTGGAAGATGATCTTAAACAACAACCAGATGTTGTCGTTGTTGTTTGAAGAAAGACACACTGAAGAAGCCAGACCCAAAATCTTTCTGGCTAGTTTTAAAGGCAACAAAGAGCCTCTATCGTAGAACTGCAAAACAATGTCCGTAATGTAAAACATGTCTTTCGTGAAGGTTTGATGTTTTGAGCAAATTTGTTTCCTGTGGTTGCTGACTGTTGCAATCTCAGACATAAGGTGCAATGAGGAAGGATGTCATTTTCAAGGACATTTTTTGTGTTGTGTATCAATGTATGACCGTTGGTTTGATTCCTTTACTGCTATGGGGCCTTTACTTACTAATTTGCTCTTCTTCACTTCTATCAGGTGGCTCAAATTCTTCAGCGACTCCTCAACCAAGTGGTGAGTATCACTTTTGCTCACTGAGTCTTTACCAGTCTGATCTTCATGTCAATAATTTGTACATTTCTGTTTTCACTCTATACATCAAATCCCTCTATTGTTGCATACTTGATGAAACAAATCTATTCCTAAAATTACTGTTTAAACTTTCTTTTAAGAAGTAAACAATGCATTCATCTAACATATAACATGTGTCCTTGTTTAGCTCCATCCAGACCTAAGATATCATGCTTCATCCATATAAATACCAGAATTGTTGGAGGACACCAAGTGCGAGGTACAGATGGAAGCTGGGTTGTGAGCATCCAAAGAGAGTACGTCATTTTACAGCTGTGTTATTGTGAAATATGACTTGAGCCTTGTTTGAACCTCAGAGGTGAAAATTGTCATTTTATTTTCTCAGGAAGGTTCATTTGTGTGGGGGCTCATTGATCAGAGAAGACTGGGTTTTGACAGATCAACAATGCTTCTCCTCGTGGTAATACTACCCCCTCCTCATTGTCTGATACTGTTTAATTGTTTCCTTATTTGTGTCTTCCCTTTACTTTGTCTCTCAGATGTGTTTCTTTTCTTCATCTTGTCCTTTTTTATCATTGTCATTGTGAGGGATGTATCCCATTTAATCCCAGGCACAGACAGTACTGACCTCAGATATGGAACAGAATGGTTTTCCTTGAAGATCTGTTTAACTTCTGCAGTTAATGTGTTGCACAAATCCATGATATATCTCTACATCTGAAGTAGTAGCTTCTAAAATGTCTCTATCACTGTACTTAAAGTGTAATGCTTCATGCATTGCACATGTAGCTTCAAGTTGATATATTCTGGCTCAGCTTGACTTGTGGAAAACCAAAATGTTAAGACTTTTTTGTTGCTGTTACTCAGAATTTTGAAATGAAGAAGTTGTGACATCCAAAAATGAAACCTACACATTTGATATTAGAAATATTGGGGAAAAGAGTTTTTTTTTTTTTTTACCTTGTTGTTATACTTGTTTCGAGCACCATAGAATAAGCACTTTACAAATTAATATTAATCCAGACAAATACGTATGTTCTTACTGCCCCCTTTCTACAGTCAACTAATCAATTTCAAATTGACATTAAAAGTATTAGTTAACTATTGGAAGCAATAAAGAGAAGTTCACCCTTTTATTCTAGATCCAGCTCCAATATTTTCCCCACAATGCAACTTGACAGATTTCTCATTTGATCACCTCTGTCTACAATGCCGGAGGATTACCACTTACATCCTGGTTCTTGTGGTCATCAGTGTTCCAGATCTCAAGGAATACAGTGTTCAGGTTGGACTGCATCAACTCAATCAATCACAAAGCCACCCGAGACTACGCATCTCTCGCCTGATCTGTGGTCCAGAAGGATCCAACCTGGTCATTCTGAAACTTGCAGAGTATGTCCTCAACTTTTCATTCGGTTGTGTGGATACATTTTTTGGTACTGTGACTGTATTTTCTGACTGTTATCTTGTATGTTCTAGTCCTGCACCCATGTATGACGGTGCCTCCACGATTCATCTTCCTGTAAAAGAATGTCACATCGCCGAAGGCACCAACTGCACCATGTATGGATGGGGGGAAACCAAAAGTACTGCTTTCTTTCACCCACATGCCACGTCAATTTGCATTTAACCAGCATTCAAACCGGTTGTACACCTCAAACTTTCAACAACATTCTGCATGTTCTCGCTCCAGACACAGGGTACGATGAGACTCTGAATGCTGTGACCCTGCCTATGGTCGATAACGACATGTGCTCACAGATCAAAGGACATGCCGGGGAAAGCAGAATCTGTGCTGGCGGCAACCAAGGAGAAGGTGTATGCGAAGTAAGGATCACAATGAAATATCTGCACCATGGTGGCATGGTGGTAAATTGAAATTTTTGGCATCATAGGCATTTGTGGATAAGCTTGACTACCCGTGGTTCACTACTTTCTTGGCATTGGAATGCTAGTCTGCTGTCTTTCTGATTTGTCGTTCTCAACCATATTTCTGCAGAAAGACAACGGAGGTCCTTTGGTTTGCCAGGAACATGAGCGCAAAGTCATCGTCGGCGTGAACATCCAAAGGACAAAATGTGCCTCGTCGCAGCCGGCTCTTTTTGTTAACGTTGCTTTTTATTCTGAGTGGATTTACAAAGTGTTCAAACTTTACCCCAATGTGGAAAGGAACTGAGGACGCGGTGTGAAAATCAACTCCATACGTGACCACAGCCTTGCAAAGGAAAGGTGTCTTTGGGCCAGCGAATTCCAATACCTCTCCAGAACGGGCCATGGGGAGAAATGAAGAAAATCACCAAATGGAAAGTGGCCATTTTGGAATTTTGCGGCTTAACATGTAATTTTACAGAGAGAATAGCAATAAAGCAAATGGAATCCATTCATTTACTTTCCTAATGAAGACATCCAGGTTGTTAACCTTCATGTCCTTTTACAAATCAAGTATCTGGCAGATGGACAGCATACCAATCCCATTTTGACATGTTCAGAACTTCTGAACCCACGCAGATGAAAGCAATGAGAGCAACAGTTGTGACTTATTAACTCCTGGAATATACTTGAATATGGACATAATTCGGTTCTTGGTGGTTACTGCAAGTAGTTTTTGTGACTTTGATTTCCTGCATTTTTTCTTGTTTTTTTCACCACAATATATGTATTTTTTTACCTTCAGCACAAAGGATTTGGAAGAAAAATTATGGCAATTCTTTCGACAAAAGTACTCGTCTAACCATGAGTTTTAGGGTAATGCAAAAATATCAAAGGACAAATGTCAAATGTTTTTGACTGTTGAATGAAACCAATAGCAAATGGTGTAGGAAGAAAACATATGCATGAAAAGGTCATTGTAAAGTCAATGTTAAGTATATTATAGACATGAAAAGATCCAATAGTAAAAGAGAGATTAAATCAAATTTGTAACTCCAACAAAGGCTTCAGATTTTTATCAGTCGTTAAGCATATGGAATTACTGCTTCAGATGTTAACGTCAGCGGCTTTGGCAAACCATGCAGCGCTAATTGTGTGCAGTAGCTGGACTACTTTTTTCCCTAGTTAGCTGTAATTGTTAGTTTCCCCGTGAGAGGGTCTAAGTAGGCCTGAGCAAATTGCTCTAAATCTTGCGCTAACACTTGTAGCATGAGAGAAGAGCCATGCCAAATATAACATGGCTATTTGGTCTCCAGTTTGGTGGAGGGAACTTTAGCCCCTGGTGGGCTGTGTGTGGTCAGTAGGATTTTATATTTTATACTTTTTATGTTTCATGGAAAGTGACTGCTTGTGTACATAACTGCAGATTTATTAAGTGTTTCTGCTGTGTTATAAGATTTTATAGGTCTTATAGATCTGGAGTATTATTGGTTCACTGTGTAATGTCAGATTGATTGTCTTCTTCGCGTCTCTGTTTATATTACGTATTTAAAGAGAGCGGCGGCTTTTAAGAAGTAGTTAGGTATATTTATTTTTTTAAATCAGCACATGGCATCATCAAAAGAATTCAGACATTTCGGTATAGTATTTAAATTTTTGCTTCTTCATTCTTAAGAGTATTTATGACCCTAGAATAACTAAATGTTTGCCTCGTACATAAACATGAAATATGTTTCATGTGGTTTAATGTTGAATTACTAATTGAAGCATGCTTGTTGCAGGATGAAATGGTCATACAGTCTGCCAAGAGTTGTATTTACTGTGCATGTTAGCATAAAAGTTTGCATGTACAACGCATTAACTTACAAAACATGGTATACATCCTATCATAACAATATGCATCCATCTTAAAAGCATGAAAAATAAATATCTGAACAAAAACCATTGTTTTTAATCTCAACTCAGATATACAAGTGACCTTTATTTACATAAGTATATACAGTATATACAGAAACATCCTTCATGAAGTGCCTTGCAATAAGCATCATCAAAATATAGCAGAACCTTAAGGAGCATACAATTGCTACGTGGCTCACCATATCCGAGCAACTTACAGAAAGGAGATGATTCTCTTGCGACTGTTTTTGATCATTTTTGAATGAGAAGAAGTTTGTAAAATAGTCAGATAATGGTTAAATTGATGACAAATGGGCCTCTTTTTTTAATCCTTGGATGGAATATGCCTGTTCCATCTCATTTAAAAGGAAAACGTTATGACAGAGGAACAACCAAATGTAATATTTGTGCTTTTAACACAATATATTACTGCTTTCGATCACACATTGTCATTTTGCCTCAAGTATGTCAAAGACTTATGCAATTTTAAGGCCCAGTATACAAAAAATGTACAGCCTTAACTGTAATTTGAGAACAAAGCAATTCTCTTATAGCTTTATAAAAATGGCAAATAAGGCGAAAGTCTATGAAGTAGCGATTTCAATGAAGAAAACTTCATGAGAGTCAGCAATCGACATGTGATTTTCTTTTTCTGTTTTGTAACTGTTATTTAATTGAGCTTTGTGTAAATAACCTGGCACATTCTGTAAATGACAATCTGTAATTTTTTGTAAATATCATACATAAGTATTTTTACTTCAGGATTCCGTTTCTATGTTTGCATACTGTCAACTTTAAATACAACAGCTGCTATTTTGTGCTAGTGAGTTGTTTTATATCCTTTTCTGAATTCTGTAGTCTTTCTATTATTCCTGTTTTAATAAACAAACAACGTTATATTTTGCCAGATAATGCGTGTCTTTTTCTTCTTCTTTCCAGTGTATTTTATGTTTGATGAAAGAAGCCAGCAGCACTCACTTAGAATCTGTTTACTTTTGGCAGTTAACTCCCCACGTCACTCTGAGCTACAAATTCTAGTGCGTGATAACTTGCATTAAATGGCTGAAAGAAGAAGGGGTCATCAATAACATTTAGAAAAATGTGGACATGATTAAATGAGATAAACCTGAGCTGGGATAAGCTTCTCAGCAGCTGCGAAATTTTGGGTTGCTCAATACGAGATTAGATGTACTTAGTGCTGCAAATGTGAGATACATATTTTGTGCAGAATGAATATATAGCAGTACAAACCGGTGGGAGACACGGGTAAGCAGCGTCAAAACACGCCATTGCAATTAATAAAAAAACTGACAGGTTGTGAGATGATAAAATGGTTTTAGGGAGAAAAAACAAAAAAAATCTGTTTTTTGTGATATGTTGTAAAATCTTTTTTATTTTAATTTTAATTATTTTAAATGATTGAATATTCATATTCATAATAAACCTTATCTTCTAGACTCATGCTCTTGCAAAACCATGTGCACTGTAATAAGTCGCAGTTATCTTTTCTGTAACAGGCTACAAGCTAAAGGATTTGTTTCATTTACAGCAACGTGTTTCATTTAATGTTGCAGTATTGTCAAGGAACTTTTGAACCTAAAATCTACCTAAAATTGGTAGAACAAATACTGAGCGCTGCTGTCAAATATTGACGCACAGAATGCTAAATTTGCCTCCATTAAGTATAAAACACCACCCAGCTTCAATTGCACTAAAGGTATCCAGATGATTCAAACTTGAAGGGGAGCTCCCCACCATCACATGGAGATGTAATTCATCTCTTTCTGACTCTGAGGCGTTTAATGTTGATATGTCGTTTTTCCAGTAAGCTACTTCCTTGTCTTCAGCCAAACTGTTGGCCTTCTGATCCCGATCTTTCCTCCGGTGACCAATTATCAAGGAACTCAGAGCCTTAGTGTCTCTTCGCTGCACTAAAGGGATATAAAGGAACTCGGTGTCTCTACCCTGTTGCAGCCGTAAAAACTGATACCAAGCAGAGCAGATATCGAGTCATGTTTGGGCTTTTTGAAGCTACACTTTTATGGATTTCCCCACAGGCGTCCTGCTAGAGAGAAATCTTGGAAGACCATTTTAACCTCTTGCTGCTCTTAAACAAGTAGAAATCCCAAGAATATAAAGGAGATTATATCCAGGTCATCCATCCATGGATCCTGAAATGATCCATGAAGTTGTGATTTACACTGTTGTATAAATATACAGATATGCTGTAGTCTATCCAGTTAAAGTTATGTTCACATAAAAATTATTTTCCCATTGATGTTCTCGATTAGAATTTAATATACACCCTTTCAATCTGAAATTTTATTGGCTTAGTCACACCTTGGTATGTTATGACTTATTTCTCGCACAAATAAAGATAATCACCATTTTTAAAGACTGTATTACTTTCTTCTTTGTCCAGCTTTATTAAACACTTCATGTGTCCTAAATAGGCAATTACTTTCTCTCCTTTTCAAGTCAGTTTAGCGGCTTCATTTGGGAGTGTCTGATGTAACCAAACACAAGTCATCTTCTAAATTCAAGGGTCTTTGTGTCATTTTTTTTATTTCAACTAATACTTCAAATGTTTATTTCTATATTACTCATTATTAATTTTGATTCAGGAGTGTTGGTTAAAGGAGAAGTGGTGAGTGAAACTGGAGAGCATTTAAAACAAAAAACAAGACAAAACAATATGACTAAAACTCCAGTCATCTGTCGCCCTCTCCTGGTTTGAAAAGCAATTTCATCCTGACGCACAAGATACTCATGTAAGACCAGGAGTCACACATTCACTCCAGGTACTGGTGTGGCTTCACATCACAGGGCTGCTGAGTGAAAAGCCGCCTCTCATCTGTTTGAACCTGGCTCCATGTGAAAGAAACTCCCTGCTGGCTCCAGCACTCAGCTGCAGGACGGCCCGATCGCTCAGCGGTCAGAGGAAGAGGAGTCCTCATGTCTGTGTGATGATGCACCGCTGGGAAGGTGAATCTATCTCTGTGGAGATCTTGTGGAGTCCTGTCTGTCATGATCTGTGTCACTGTGTCATCATAGGGGTAAAGGAATGAGGGTGGCCAAGGAATGGATGTAAGATTGTCAGAACTTCCCATACCTACAAACAATATTGAAAGTGTCAGATTTATAAATATTACACTTAAACTTTAATCTAGAAGTGTAACAGTATATCAGTGTAAAAGTACATCACAGATAATATACAAGTACACACAATTTACTTCACTAGTTAAATGCCAAACTTCAACCTTCAACATATGTGATGTTTAGACAGTTTAGGGTCAATGAAAATGATCTGATAGTGGTAAGTTTTTGCAGAAACTTACCTGTTTCTGCTGGGAATGAGTGGCCGCATTGCAGCTTACTGGCAACGGTGTTGAATGGAAGGGAGGCATTTGGGCTTGTCTGGTACATTTTGGACACTCCTGTTGCCTTCAAATCATCAGAAACAGTCCAAATGTGACTACACAGTGTGTTTCTGACAAACAACAAGCCATTTGATATTTCACAGTGCTAGAACTCAGGTCCCCTGGGATGGGTTTACTCGGTGTTCCCAGAATCAGAACCAAGTAAGCTGAAGAGGCCTTTAGTTTGTTTTGTTCTCTGAACTGGAGAACAATCTGCTGCAGTAACCGATGTCTGTTCAAACTGGCTGGACACTCAAATCAGATAATAAAGAATAATTGTCTCCTGAAACTCTTATAATTACACATTTTTTATTTATCTTTTAATGTAATCTCTGTCGTAGAATGTCTTGTTTTGAGCAATCTTTCTTATTTTTAATGTCTAATTTCAATTTTTTTCTATGCCTCCGCAAAAGACTATTTATTGCCTCATGTCAGAATGATTACAAAAGTAAATGTGTCTTTCCTCGCCTTGCCTTATATATTTGTACAAAACAATGCATTCTTGGCAGTGGTCACAGAGATCTTGCCATTTCCCATAAAGTTTAGAACTACATTGTGAATAAATGTGCAAACTGGGGCTGATACTAGAAATCAGCAGGACAAACCTTTTTTTAATTGTTATGTGTAATATAAATAATGATGTTTTGTATGTGTGTATGTATGACATTAAAGTCGTTCAATGACTGTTACATTAAAGTGAATGTGTAATTTAAAAAAGTAATTCGCTGTCATCAATGTTGCCAGTAATAAACTGTTGATGACTGTTGATTACTTGATGATAACTCAACTTACAGCAAGCAGACACTAGTACAAAACTGAAACTTTTTCAAATTTTAGACGCTTGTTCGGGGACGGTTTAAGGTTTGTTCCACGATATTTATTCCCACACCTGCTGAGACGTGACGCTGCGCGCCGTCCATGAACTCACAGGAACATCGCGTCTCTCCCTTTGATTGTCTGTAGGCGTTATGGGAAAACACAGGAAAAAAAACCAAACCAAAACATTAGAGGAATTACTGTGAATGAGTGTGATCTGAACAGCTTCCCAAAACCCTCGGTTCATTCAGTCTCACTCTGTGTGCAGCTCTTGTGTTTGCCTTCCCTCCTCCATTTAGCGCGTCTGTTTGAATACCAGACCTTTGAGAGACAGACAATCATCTCAGGAGCGGAGAGATTAAAATGCGTGGTGCAGTGAGAACATCTTGATGATTGAAAGTGATGACTATACCTTGATGGTGTCCTCGGGAAGGTTGATCTTTGCTGACAGTCTCTCTCTCGTGTACATATCTGCATACTGGTTGTGGAAGAATTCTGATTCGGGAGATATAAGCAATCTAAGCGCATCTCTGAAAGAATAAATACAGTACAGTGTTGATTTTGAGAAATATTGACTTTTACCTTGCTCTAGTGCTTTGCTTTGTTCCGCGGTGAAGGTCGTGCGGTTCCGGTGCTGGATACCTTTGGATTTCTTGTCGTTGCTGCAAACTATCTCAATTATGTCTCTGTCATTCATTTCTTCTTGAAGGAGAGACTCAAAATCTGCAGGATGCACATAAACATGACAAAAGCCTGTTGCTGAACCCGTAAACAAGCTTCATCAAATAAAATGATGAGGGAAATCAATCAATCAATCAATCAATCAATCAATCAATCAATCAATCAATCAATCAATCAATCAATCAATCAATCAATGATTTGGGCATCAAAATAATCAGAATGTTGACTTGCACAGACAATCAGCTACATTGTTTCAGACCAGTTCCTCCCAAACGTGACTCACCCTCAGTCCTGACGCGCTCAGCGGTCTCCATGAACATTGGTCCACGGTCCACGTAGATTCTTCTTAAAATCCGATTTATAGAAGACACCTTGCAGAGGCAGTGAGCAAAGGAAACGTCACTAAACCAAAAACTTTTTCAGCTACGTGAAAGTGCATTTCAATTTCAACTTCACTCACGCTGGGAACTTTGGAAGTTTTGCATGTTCGCGCTGCTGCGAGCCGTTTTCGGATTTCCCACGCAAAAATAGTTGGATTGTCCCTTTTGTACTGAATGATTGTGGAGATGACACCGGGAGTGAGAAGTCTGGGTCGGCTTCCTCCGATGGTTTTTGGTTCCACCTGTCCGGTGCGGCGGTAACGACTCAGAATCTTGCTGACGCACCCATTGGACACCTGAAATACGCAGTGGGTTTCAACTTTCACTGTTAATGCATAAAATGGTCTTCATTTGGTAAAACCGATCTGTTTTTGAGTGCCAGGATGACGCTCTAATCGACTTTTGTGACCAATAAAATGCAGTATTTGCGCTACTCTGCGTTAATATTGTGCGTACCCGAAGGATCCTGGAGATCTGACTGGGACGGACTCCCTCCGAGGCCAGCTCGATCATTTTCCTCCTCTTGGATTCGGGGAGAGGTCTGCCGTTGAGAAACATCCCTCCTAGCTGGTTGACACTTCCATCACCTTATCACATCACAGCACAATATATAAATCTTGTCATTAAATTCTACTCATTGGTCACATGATTTAATATCTTACAAATGTAACAACAGACTTAAAGCACAATAAATGTAAAATGAACCTTGGGTTGATGGATAAGAGTTTGTTCCGCACATCTGTGTTGTTCCCAGGTTAGATGATGAAATAATCCTAAAACGATACCACGTCACGTAGAGAGAAAATGAACTATCCTGGTACTGTAACTCCACGTATCACTATTAAATTGAGGCAATGACGCCCTTCAGCAGACATTTATAGGCCCGCAGACCTCCACATGACGTGATGTAGTTACCTCAAATGTCAATATTGCTTGGATGCGAGTGTGGGGCATTATGGACTCAAAATGGGCCATGGAGTGCTTGGTCCGTGCAATTTAAATGTCGCATTACATATAAGAATACTGTAGGGATTTTTTTTCTGCTTGTATCAGGATTTATTTGAGGAATTATTCAATATAGATATCTAGTTATTAACAATTGTAGAGGAAAAAAGTGTATTTGCATCATTGAAATTTATTATTCAGGAACAAATCTCCAGCAATAAAAATGATTTTACATGGAAAAACACAAATTTGAGTTCTGTCATTGTGTACATCGAATATTTAGAAAAAGAATAGAAGAAATAGAAGAAACGAGGTTCCCATGTAAAGTCAAAACATATGACCAACAAATACGTAACACATCATTATGGGCTTCTTGGTTTGTTGTCACATTCACCAACTTCAAGCTGTTGCATTGACCTGTAGAGAGAAGTGACTTTAGGGCACCTGCTATGTTTTCATTTCGTGGTTACGCCACATTTCAATCTTGGAGTCTTACAAATTTTGATTTTATTTTTAAAAAATCCTGCACTTTTGTAATGCGTGAATCAACACACTAGTATCCAAATTTTGGAATTCATATTGGTTTATTTTTTTGTGCAGTGGCCGCCATCAGTCACCAATAGGCAAACCAAAATTTTCAAATCAACACAAAAAGAGCATTTAACTGTTTTTCTTCAATGAATGTTGTCTTTCAAAAATAAGAAGTTTTTAAAGAAACTACATCATCACCAACGGATGTTTTCCATCCTTTAGGGACGACCTGTGGTCACGTGACTTAAGCATCCTTACCCACTTTAAGTGGCTCAGATTAAAACGATCTCTGGTCTCTTTTCATAAAACAAACATTTGGCCATATGGTAAAGTGCTTTTGATAAACCATAAATCTACCACCCATTCTGTCTTTATTACATTTTCTTTGAAAACGTGAACAAATAGACTCGCACATGGGCGCAAGGACAGGGCCAATTAGGAGACCTCGTCTGTCCTGAAGAAGGAGGCTAAAATAACCCTCACAGATGTTCCTTGGGCTGCCAGCAGATAAAAATGAGTTGTAAACATGTCGAAGGGAAATATTTGACGAGTAAATATTAGCCCATGTGAAAATCCACACAAGGCTCGTCTTTTGGCCTGTTTAATGACTAATTGAATATCATTAGTTAGGTCCACAAAGATGGAAGTGCCACCGAAATAAAGGCTCAGATTTTAAAATGCCATATGGCCCATATTATACATTAACCACGAGTTCGTGGGCAATAATACTCTCTGTGCGCAATCAGACAGGCTAGATAGAGGTCAGCCATTTTTGGACACCATCATCTCCTTGCCAACCGAGATAAAAGACAAATAAGGCAAGCGTTTTTATTTATTACCAGAGAGTTGGTGTGGTCCTTGATTTATAGTCCTATGCAAGTACAGTTTGTGCCAGACGTGATTGATTTAACTGCTTAGGCTGGGTTGTTTTTACAGTGCCACATATTCCCGGTGCGTAAATTTTAATCTGGTCTTGCCAAATGTGGGAGCGTGACTTTAAGTGGCTAAATCATGTAAAATAAATAAGCATACATTTTAGTAACACAGCTTTTGTCTTTATATCGCGCATGATACACATATACCGATGCTTTTCTGCGTCTGTAAACGTTGAGGAATGTGAGTAATTCATCCGCGTAAAAAGGTTGCCGAAACCTCCCCAGTGCGCACTGAAGTGCACTGTGCGCAACGGAGCCTCCTCAGTTTTAGAATTCACCGAGGACATGTCATGATTATATCCGTGGCCATGTTTATCTGTATAAACTTTAAGACTACAAAACAAGGCTTGACTTTGCAACATGTGGTTTTTAACCGAAATTTAAGAGATTTATTTTTGAAAACTAACAGAATGATGTGTTAAGATTAATTAAAAGCAGTCAACAGTAGATATTTGACGTGTTAAGGTACTTTAAGGACTGCAGATTTAAGAATCCATATTTTCAACATTTAGAAAATAATACCATTACATCTTTCATCATCTTTTTGTACTACATTAATCGTTTGAAAGCTCGTTTGTTTTTGCTTTTGTTTCAAAATCTTGGCATCAGTATGATCTCACAGGTGAAACAGCACACGCACAGCGGAGATCACTGATTTTCATCCAGACTTAAGCAAGGTTTTGGGAAGAAAAATGTGCGCCGCCCATTTAGGAAAAGCAGAATACTGTAATAAACACGCTAGTGAAATGTAATTAAGCAGGCTAAACTATAACCAGATAAACCGCTTGGCGAAAGTAGAACTTTTCTAATATTGTTAGGTTTGTTCGTGAAGATTTCATCAAGTCTGACGGAAGTTGTCGATATTGTTATTCTCAGACTGTTAAATTATGCTATAAATAGTCAAACCATATTCTTATTTGACCTCCAGCTGTGTTCTAACAGTATCCCACCGCTTCTTAATCATTAAGTCCCACCAGAAAACTGAACGTCCGTTTTCTAAACCGGAGGACTGTTGCAGCCAAATACTGCCCGTCAGCCGAAGAGCGCGTAAAGTTGGCCATGAAAAGATACCAAATTCACTCCAAGGATTTTGTCACAAGTCCATGATCATCTTAAGAACATTGGTTGCCATGGAGCAGAGACAGACGCGTCTACCCAATCTGGAGCACACTGTGCAATCTTCATACAGTGCACCAATTCAGCCGATATGAGCGGGCATGCGTCACGCTGACTATTGTCTTTCATGCAATTTCACATCGTGCGTATGAAAATGTTCCTTGCATTTACATCGTTTGTTTTCAAACGAATCTGATATATTTTATTTTTCTAATTATGATATTATGATATTTACATGTCTCCTAAAACTTCAGAAATAAGTGACTATTGTATTTCAAAAGATAAGTAACAATTGCTCAAAAAGTGGCCAAAATATTCAATAAAAATTATGGTACACAGCATGCCTGGATCGTCCAGGCCCAATGTGGTAAACAAATCAGTTCAAATAATATCACTGTTCTTTGTTGCAGTGCAACGAGCATATGAGCCTATAAATAAGACTGACCATTTATGAAAAATGACACTGTAAAAAAGAGCTTCTCTTTTCAGATGAATTTTACATAAATGGTCAATATGAGCCCAGTGCACATTATGCAAATTATTTTTCTGTCATAGCTCTGACATACAAGTTGTAAATTAACGCAATCCAGGGAACAAGGTACGTCTGTATGGTTTGATGATAATGCATCTGTGCTTGTGTTCCATGCATGTGTATGAATAAATTGCATATGTACATATGCAGTGCGTGTTTTTCTCTGCTGATACCTCGTATTATCTCTGCTTTCTCTGCCTGTCATCTCTTTTCATCACAGTTCATTAGTCTTTGCAAGTTGGTCCTTTTGGGAATTAAAAAGTTCTAAAAAAAATCTAATAAAACATCTCAAGGCAAAATATTTGGATTCCCCTGAGAGTTTATGTTTTGTTTTGTTTGTATGAATCCCATGTTTCCCAATTCACACAGTTAATCACATACGTAAGCTGCCAAGTACAACTGAGCAGCAGAACAGACCAAAAAAAGTTTTCATTGGACCTAAAATCATTCCATTTAACAAAGATATTTATTTCCCATATAACACGTGAGCAGCATGTCAGTTAAAGTTCCACCTCTTTACCTGGATCAAAATGTTGCGCATTGGCCAAGAGAGTTGCCCATAAATAAATTGAAGGAATTAGAAATACACGATATGTTGGAAGAAATGCGTCATTTATTTATTCAGTGCAAAAGAAAAGAACAGCTAAGCGATTAAAGTAAAATAATTTTACTTATGTTTTTTTTAACGTGAATTAATTTCGAATATTTGTTCTGTGATCATACGTGACATTAATTCATTTATTTCTGGTGATCGTTACCATAGTGATACTTATTTGTAGACGTCCGTGTGAGGTCCTAGATTAGAAGGGGAAATTACCGAGGCATTTGAAGGCACCACTCTCTCTGTCAATAGCTTTACATTATGCTGACGTGTCGCAGCTCTTGCTCCGGAAGACTTTCATTCAATTTGTCCGTGCGGTCGAAAAGCGGCTCCATTCGCTCCCATTCAGTCTACGCATAGACCCGGAAAGAATTCCACGTGTGGCTGCATGGCAAAGTGTGTTTCCGGTATATCTTGTGTGTTGATCGGTGTTCAGCCTTTTTCTCTTGGCTTCCAGTAGAACAGTCTCCCACTTCAGAGTCCCAGATCCCTTACCTGGTTATCCCTTAACGGTGTTGCATCTCAAACTATTGGACATGGCATCTGTTTCGGCACCATCTCAGACAGCCTCTTCTCCGGCTGCTCCTCTTCAAAGAGGAATTGTAAAAATGGTACGAATCCTAATATGAATGTGTGCGCTCAGTGCTTGAGTTTAGGGATACAGCTAGTTAGCTAAGGGCAGACTCTAACGAAAAATAACTTAATCGACGGTTGTCATACAACTTTAAGTTGTTGTCGATACAGAAAAAGATGCTAAAAGCCCGTCACCAGCGACTGTCACTAACATTTAGCTCAATTGACCGTAGCAGCATGTCGGCTAACATTAGCAGCTTTGCTACTGAACTTGCTAGCCTGCTAATAAGCTGGGGCCATTTGACGTTAGCACATGTTTGCTGAGTTTCGAATTAGACGTGTGTAATCTAGTGTGTTGACACATACCGAGTTTTTGAAAGTTCAGTGCAATGACATAAAAAAATGTAAGCACTAATAGTCAAATAGTTAAAAGTTTTTTTTCTTTTATTTTTTGGGGTTATTATGATTTGTTATTTCCCCAGCTATCAGCTTGCTAAATGGTAGCTAACTATCACTTTTTCCTCCAGGAAGTGTTTAAAATGTTGAATATTCACAAGAATTTGTGGTTTGCGTTGCTTCTGAAAATTATAAGATAGTGTTTATGTATATTTACTGTATATTTAATATATTTGATGACGAGATCAGTAATCGTAACTAGCGTCAAAGCTAACATCGAAAAGGGCATCACGATATTATTTAATATTTCTCCCTCTCAGCCTTTACTATCTTAAAACTTGACACATTATTCAGCCGTCATTGCACCGGACCTTAAGACTTGCAGCCTGTGTAACGATCATCCATGCTGGTTAATGAGTTCGAGTCTGTGACAACACTTCTCCCGGAGTGCTATTTGAAACCAACAACGGGAAACTGACACGTAGCTTTCTTGCCCCCACATGCGGTTCAAGTCCGTGTGGAGTGTTTTCTGTGTCCACATGTCCTTGATTTCTCTGAATTCAGATTTTGTCTGGAACTTTGATCTAAATACAAGTTATTCCTTAGCCACCGAAATAATCATAACATATGTTTTCATTGTATGACAAAGTTGTATCATTGGAATATCCCAGGTACTGTAGAATCACTGCTGTGTGAATGACATGATAAATATAATGCTGATTTCGTCTTGATTTATAATCCTCATGAATATGTAATTATCAAGGAACATCACTTTTATTAATGCATTTGCAGAGGCAGTGTTTTTAGAGCTTCTATTACATAGGTGTGAGAAAGTTGCAGTCATGCAAACATGTTGAGGAAACTTTTCTTGCTTTTTGTGAAGGAATAAGTACAGCATCTCCATTAATATAATTGTAGTGGTAAATTAATTTCAAATGTACTTTTTCGACTTTCATCAAATCAGATATGCTATTGTCTTTGATTTGTTTTGAACTCCACATGCGTATGTAATGTGCCCTTACCTAAGACAAACAACTTCATTCCTGGCAAAAGGGCATCTGACTCAAGTACAGTAATAACCATGTAGTACATGAAGTCACTTGGATGTTATGTCAACTCAGAAGCGGCAGTGCGTCGTTGCCTGTTCCCTTACATATGTATGAGGATACTGCAGCTTCGTTTCTGTTTAACGTACTGTATACAATAATAATTTGAAGAAAGACTTTATCTTTCTCACATCTTAGATCAACAGCCCACAGTGATGCACTCCACAGACACCCCGGGGAGTCCGCAGATAAAAAGTGTTTGCTCAGATTCGTGTAAATGCCTTGGTTGTCAAACCCAGAATAGGTTATCTTTTCTTTCTGTCTGTTTTTTTTTTTTAATTTATCTCTGTTATCTACGGGTATAATCTCACTTAGAATTTGAATGAAACCATGCCACCATGACAACATATAATGTAAAATTGTTTTATTCTGTTGCATGACTTTGCATGTTCACATCTAATGATATAATAAAAATGTTGCAACAGGTTTGCATCTGCAGAAAATGAAGTTATTTGTTTTTTTTGTTGTTGACTGCTTGCTCTTGTTTCATCAGAAATAAAAGTAATCCACACTGCCCTGACAGGCCTTAACAGACTGTCACATGCTGCAATGCAAATGCAAACACAATGGTTTACTCAACGTGTTTGTGTGCGTTTTGTCTGAGAACGAACCAATGACTTCTTCATCGCCATCATATATTTGTTCTGTGTTTATGAACTGTGAATTACACAACCTTGTGATTAAGAGATTTCAAATAGCGAATAAATACGCTATCTGTACAATTCATCTTCAGCTAACGGTCTTTATCTTCATCTCCACAGGTTTTATCAGGCTGTGCCATCATTGTCCGGGGACAGCCTCGAGGCGGCCCGCCCCCCGAGCGTCAGATCAATCTCAGTAATATCCGAGCCGGAGCCATGGCCCGCAGAGCTGCTCAGGGCCAGCCTGATACCAAGGACACCCCCGATGAGGTGAGTGTGTTTGTGTCAGAGTTTGACAAATAGGAGAAATTTCTATTTATAGCTTTGTAAAAAAAATATTTGTCATCTGGTGTCACTTTCTTCATTTCCTTTCAAAATGTATGATATAACAATAAATAGGCATTTATTCAGTTTAAGTTATTCTTTGGTTGCTCCAGATAAAAATATACCTCATCCTATCATTTGCGACGAGCTTTCGATTTTAAAATGAAGATTAATGAGCTGTCTGTCTGTATTGCAGCCATGGGCCTTTCAAGCCAGAGAGTTCCTGCGGAAGAAGCTCATCGGCAAAGAAGTGTGCTTCACCGTGGAAATCAAGACCGCTTTGGGCAGGGAGTATGGCATGGTGTACCTGGGGAAAGGTGAGCCGACCGTCTTGACCTCTATGATCATAATCAGCGTAGAACTTTCTCCAAATGTCATCTTTCACACTTTAAGTTTGCTGTTTGTCCTGCAGTGTGGAGGAATGTCCAACTTATGCTTACAGCTAGCTTTTAAGCATTGGAACAAATTTCTTACAATGAAAATATGAGGCGGCAGTGGCTCAGTGGTAGAGCGGATCGTCCAATGTTCCAGGATCGGTGGTTTGATCTGTTACCTGACCGTAACGATGCAGCTATAACTATACTGTCCTCTTGTTTTAGACATGACTGGTGAGAACATTGCTGAGTCCTTGGTGAGCGAGGGCCTTGCCACAGTCCGCAGAGAAGGAGTCAGAGGGAATAAGTAAGTTTTATGCTTTTTTTTTTGTTGCTATTTTTGGTAGAGTCAATCAAAATGTTCTCTGTTAGATGAAACTGTGTACAGATATATTTTATTCTGAAGTAGTGGCTCATCTTTAGAATTTCTAATTGTTCCATGTCAGATTATGTGCTGCATTTGTTCAGCTATGTTGGCAGGAGACTGATATGATATATGCTTTTAATCCAGATTAGTTTCAGTCACTGTGGTGTAATGAACTTGAGGCGTCAAAGCTGCTTTAGGTTACACTGTGTTTCACAGCATTCGAATGCAATGAAATTTGGCAACGATCTGTAATCTTCTGCTTTTTAGAGCTTATATCAGGTCAGCACTGATGTCTCTGCAGGGGTGATGCAGTATATACTTAAGTCCTCAACTTGTAGACTGTAAAGAATGGAGATAGAGCTATAGTGTCCCAGATGGTGGCACTATTACCCCGCTGTTACAATTACATCCCACTGAAACCCTTTTCTGCCATATTGTCCTTGCTCAGTAATCCCCTAAATACACAAGCATACCGAGAGCTATATGACAAAGTAGTGTGTATTCTCCCAATGGCGGTATTTGCACATTACACACATTACAAGCAATTTGACTCATGCTGCTACATTTATATCCTTCAACATGAATAGAGATGATGGGAGTATTTTGCAAGTAATGACTGATTCCAACCATTCTGTGCAATGGCCCAGAACAACCACTAATGTAAATGATGCTTTAAGTGTAAGCGAGCATGGTTTGGCCTAAGGGATGTGGGGGTGAGGGTGGTGGCAACCCATTACTCAGTATGTACTTTAGGCCTTCCCCGCAATCCCCCAGCAACCGGTATCATTATGTCCTGTGACTGGACACGCTGATCACAATATAACAGTGATGTGATCATAATTATGGTGATATTGTAACGATGAGAGATTCACACAGGGCAGTTGTGTTCAGAGGCTGATTGTGTCATAAATGTGCGGACTGGAGGTCAGTGCTCAGCAGTGCATCAGAGCAGGCTGGGGGGACAGTTGTCTGGGGCTGGTTTCTATTGGTAATTTGAGCAAGATTGAACACAATGTCACACTGCATTACAACCATATTACCCCTAGGAATTGGGATTTGCAATTTAATTTCAGCTAAATAATGAAACAAGCATGCATATTGAACATTTTGTATGGTGATATTTGCTCAATATGGAGCAAATTCACCTTGAAGTGCCACCTTGAGATGCGGGCTTGCCTATAAAATAACTACAAGTAGTGTATTTTTTCTCTCTGTGTCGTTATTGGTTTTTACATCTGTAGCCAGCAGCAAGTGACAGTAGCACAGAAATAGTATTTCTGAACATATAGAAGTAGTAGGACCTGCAGACTGTGTATACAAACATTTCAATTCCAGGTATTCTGTATTTCAAAGATTAGATTACTTGTTTGGCATCTTGATTTATGTAAATGATCCACTTTCCCCCCCGATTTCTCTCAAACATTTGTTCTGTGATTTATTTTGTTTTTCTCTAGAATTTTCTGTCATATTGCGGCTGTCAGCCTTGGATCTATATTAAATAAATCACACAGATGAATGTTTTTGGTTCACTGTCGGGGCATTATCATTTGACTGAGTTTCACTTGAAATTGATGAGGCGTAAGAAATGTTGTCCTTGGTGGTGAGTCATACGGTGATTGGTATTGATACATTCATCAATCTCCTCTTATTCTGTTCTTGTGTCTTAGTTGCTGTCACTTAGAATGGTAAAAAAAAAAAAAAAGCTTGATCCTTTCACTGAGGTGGTGGACCTTGAAAGTTAGATGACATCATGTTACAATTTACTTAAAAAAACTAAAACCACAGGCAGGGATTTTGATGAAATACCTATCAGAGCAGAAGATAGTCCCGAATTAGGGTTGTTTGAAGGGTGTAATATCTCAAGAAGCGGAACCCTTCAAGTTAAATGCACTGGGGAACACGACTGCACGGCTTTTTCTTTAAACTGCTACAATGGCTAAGAGCTAACACTCAACATTTTTTATCCGTTTAAATAATTTTTGCGTTGACAAGGACAACTATATGGTCCTGAAATATGTGGTCAAATAAATCACATTTGGAAAGTTTGTCTTAGTTTTCTCTGGTAGTCTTGCTCAGCTTTGCACTTCCTCCCCTGTCCGTTTTCTGTTATTTGAAACTATGTGTTGGTCGGAAGGATTTGCTGACCTGAAAAGAAAGCAGTCTGTTGGGAGACATGGATAAGTTTACTATCATCTGCCTCCACACATGAATCCGTTTTTCAGTCTTAACAAATCTATTTCTTTGGTTTTGAGATTTGTGCCCTTGTTGACAGTGTTGTCGGTTTCTCTCACTATCTTTGAAGCTTTCTGTTTGGTGTTTAAATTCTAAGTAGCTTAAATCGACTTCTTACAGAACTTTCCACCATTGTTGCTCAGTTAGCAAAGGAACTATTTAAATGTGAGAGATGATTATTGTGCAGCGGGAAAAAACAGAACTTGAAACCGACTTTCAGAAACTTATCCAAAAAAAAGTCCAGATTTGGTACACGCTGCTGCACGACAGGATCCATGTTTACTGATGTGGTGTTTTAATCAAGGCAAAAAAAAAAAAAAGCTCCTTCTCTAATTTCTGGTTTCAATAGCTACTGCCGTATCAATGTGGCGGCCTTTTTCTTATCGGCAAAAGCAAAAGCCTGTTGGCCATTTGAAGTAATGAATAATTAGAGTTGTACAAGGCCTCTCAAAAAGTGTCAGGCTGCACAATTTGCGGAGACAGCACCGAATTAAGGCATCTGTAGCCAGCTGCTTGGCTGCTTTTGAAAGAGCCGTCAAACCCTGTTATTGTCCCCTCGCTAAATGCTCTGATACATTTTTGTTATAGCATTTATAAACTGTTTTTTCAGCCGCTTTCCTCTAAAACAATAGTGTAGTGTGACAGGAATTTATACAGCACTTTATTCAGTAAAGCTGAAGCCTAACCAAACCCTTACTTATACAGCTCTGATCTTTTAATAAGCACATGTGTGTGTTAACCATTGACAGTTTTGTTCAGCTGCAACTATTACTATAATTTGATGAATTCTAATTAACCCTGCATCATAGCAGTTAAAATTCTTTCACTAGTTGTCTTTACTGTTGTTCTTTTCATTGTAATCTTTGCCTGTTGGGACAAGGCTTTTGATAAAACCATGTTTTAGCACAGCCCTGGGTTAAAGCGATTAGACCACATTTAAGTTATGACAAAAACATTATGCTCATTAGTAATGGTGACTTTCCTTGTCTGACTGGTGAAATTAATTGCACCCTTTTAACAGGAAGTGCTTGGATTTTTATTACACATTATAAATTGGCCCTGAAGGACACGCTGCTCTTTATAATGTGTTTGTAACCTTGTTACCTTGAGGCAAATGCACATCTTGAACCGTATTTTTACTTTTCCAAAACTAGTTATGAACCATCTGTCAACGTATCAAGATCAGTGTAACTGAGCTGAAAAGCATCAGTAGGAGGCCGTGTAATAAATACCTCAGTACATTTTTTTGATACATTTTGAACATATTGCCTCTGCATGTTTTGTGGTTGTTCTCCTATTGTGATATAATACTTTCCTTCTGTTTTGTGTTCCAACAGCCCCGATCAGGCCAGACTCTGTGAATTTGAGGACCAGGCTAAGGCTTCCAAGAAAGGCTTGTGGAGCGAGGGTGGAGGCCATCACACTATCCGTGACATGAAGTACACCATAGAGAATCCTCGCAACTTTGTTGACTCCCTGCACCAGAAACCCATTAATGGTAATGAGTTTTTAGAGGGCGTTCCAACATCTATACTGATTCTCTCATTCAGAGGGGATGATTGTTCTTGGAAACAAAGACATATGACTCATAAAAACAGTCTACTTATCTACCTAAGGACATGTAATATAATAACAGTGTATCTGACCCAACCCAATCTGTAATTGGCCACTTAATTCCTTTCCAGGTGACTGACATCAAGAGTGACTCTGCTCATTTCGCTCTTCTTTAAGTGAATGAGAAAATGAACATGTGAAGGCAATTTCATGCTTTTATGTCTTGTTCTTGGGATTCCCGAGAGACATTTAGTGGAAAAAAAAAAAAAAAAAAATCAAAGGCAGCAATCCAGCTGAAGCATACCTTAAATATACGTTGAATAGCTGTGGTCGTGAACCCAAATACCAATTTCTGTCTCATTTGCTTGCTCACACTACAGTTAGAAGCAGGAGGTACATAGAGAGTGAGACGACCCATCATCAAAATACCATTTAGAAGTGAGGGCCTTTCACACAGGTGACTCACATCCTGTTCAATTTCTTGAAGTACTTTAGAGGTCATGACGACATTTAAAAAGCTTTCTAAATAAATTGACTCTGTCTGCAGTGTTGATGCATTGCTTATAGCATAGTCAAAACTTTAAAGTGATACTCAAAATCCTATCTTTTGGAACACAAAGCTATTAGGTCCATAGTTTTGAAAGATGGATACCAAAGCAAGCATTAGAGCTGTGTGGGTTCCTTCCTTCTATTCCAGTGGCTGTGGTCAGTTTATGATAGACGGTATCTAAGCTTCCAGTCCTTTACCCTGCATTTGTAAAAAATATTGGTCTACATAAACACAGGTATGAGCTTCCAACCTGCAAATAAACTAAGATGTGTGTATGATCATCCTGATTTAACGCTTCTTCCCCTCAAGCTGCTTTTTATAATTTGTTCTCCTTCCTCCTCGCCAGCCATTATCGAGCATGTTCGTGACGGCAGTGTTGTTCGTGCCTTGCTGCTTCCTGACTACTACCTGGTCACAGTCATGCTGTCTGGAATAAAGGTACCCCCCCCCCCCTCCACCCCCAATTACTTCTCTCATAGATCTGAAATATGATCTGCTGAATTATTTATTTATTTTTTTTGTATTTTTGCTGTATTTTCTATTTGAGAATGCACAACAATAACAACAAATAGTGACAAATGCCAAACATGTCAATATATTGACTATGGTTTGACTGTCTCCACCACAACGCACCTGTAATTTTTCAGATTCGCATTAGACAAGCATTCAATTTAGTATTTTAAGGTCCACATATATCCTACCAGCATCTCGCGCTCCATTTCTCCATCAAACTTCCCCGCTGTTCTTTTTCTCCAAGCTCAGCTTTGCCAATGTGCCACTCAAGATAACTAATCTTCTTCTTCCCCTCAAAGAGGTTGCATTCATTTTGAGGTGTACATTCTCTGTCTGCCTGTCTCCTCGGTGCGCTTGTGTTTAAACCTGTTTGAGGTTTTGTCGCATTTGGAGAATACAGATAGTGGATGCAGCAAGGTGGCATCATTTAATGTGGATAACAGTCATGCACTGGAAAAAACAAACATTCTGAAGGCCCTGCTTGACTGCTGGGATTTGCAGTAGATAAAATATGTTCTACTCTCTTCAATTGAAGACATTTTATCATGTTTCCCAATGCTAACAAAAAAGGCTAAATTTCAGTATTCTGATAGGGAAACTTTTCCTTTTTCTCCAGTGTCCCACGTTCAGACGAGAAGCAGATGGTGGCGAGACGCCTGAGCCATTTGCAGCAGAGGCCAAATTCTTCACAGAATCCCGTCTTCTGCAGAGAGATGTTCAGATCATTCTGGAAAGCTGCCCAAACCAGAACATCCTGGGAACCATCCTTCATCCGGTAAAGACACGCGACTGTCCTGGTGGTCGAAATGTCTTAACATTTCAGGCTGTCATTACTTGTTTTATTTGTGTGTTTGCGCTTTGTGTCAGAATGGCAACATAACAGAGCTCCTGCTGAAGGAAGGATTCGCCCGCTGTGTGGATTGGTCCATGGCCGTCTACTCTCAGGGAGCCGAGAAACTCAGAGCTGCTGAACGGTAAATGGATGTACCCGACGTTGGTTAGATGTTTTCAAA
Source organism: Antennarius maculatus (assembly GCA_013358685.1). Lineage (NCBI taxonomy): Eukaryota > Metazoa > Chordata > Actinopteri > Lophiiformes > Antennariidae > Antennarius > Antennarius maculatus. The sequence continues at coordinate 5,675,812 of CM023627.1, forward strand.
GTGGTTGGACGATTGAATGATCTTCATGGTAGACATTTGTGAAAAAACAACAATTTTTTTTTTTTTTAATTAAAAAGATAAATTTAAGAATCCAATTTAAAATATGCTTTATGTGTAACTAGACTTAGCTGATTTGATATATTTTGAAATCTAAAATATACTCACAAATGAGGGATTAAAGACCATTGTGCAACTTAAATAGCAGACAACTTTTTGTCACCGCTACCTGAGATGACAGTCTATTCGACATAATGATGTTCATTCCCTATCATCAATCAATCAACCTTTATTTGTATAGCGCTTAAGTACATCAACATCAAAGCGCTTTAACAGACAGAGGTACTGTATCGTCAATACCTCAGTGATAACAGGCTAATATGTGTTGGAGTTTTGGTCATTATAATGAGCACTTTTAGCATTATTGCATCCAAATTATTATTTATTTCAACATTTGTTTAAACCCTTATCAACTTATTGATGAAAATGATCCCAAATGATCTGATTTTTCTTCCTGACCAGATCTGCTAAAGAGCGCAAAGTCCGCATCTGGAAGGACTACGTGGCACCCACAGCAAACTTGGATCAGAAAGACAGGCAGTTTGTAGCCAAGGTAAATCTTGAATTGACTTTTGTAATCTCTGTCGCGTCTTCAGGAGACATTTCTTTGGACCTTTAACTTAATGTCCTTCGATTTGGATCATCTTGCTGCCATTGCAAGCCCTCACTTATCTTTAAAACTTGGCAGACATTATTCATCATGAATAAGACTCGGATTCATTCACAAGGGAAAGGATGGTTGCTTTCTTTTCCTCACTTGATGTCTAGTGCTGCGTTTCCATTTTCTTTCCAGAACTGACACAAAAAGCAGAGCCAGTTTGAGGTGTCTAGTGAATTTTATCCTCATGACACCTCTTATTTTTACATTTGCACCCTCCCGTTCCCACTGAATAAAAGAAAAAAAAAGAGAAGAAAAAACCCTTTACCAAAGGTAGGAAGAGAAATGCTTAACAGCAACCTTAAAGCACTCCCCAGTCAAATTAGGGCCAAATTGCTTGAGTATGCTGTAGCAGCAGTAGCGAACGACCCCCAAAAGTCAAGAACCAACGATATTAGCTTTGGAAGTTATTGGCTAGAACCTCAGGGGAAAAGAAATGTCCTTAATATCTAACACAAAGGAACTGTACTCTTTCCCAGTTGTCAGAACACATTACTTCAAATCAGGTGAGATCAAGTCTCTTGATACATTTTGATAATTCAGTCTTACTGCGTGGTGACATATTATAGTGTCCGAGCAGTAGCTGTAACACAGTAAAGCAACTCTAGCCTTACGACATCAGTTTTAAATGTGATGAGTTGCAACACACCATCCCCTGCACTTTATATTTTTTTTCCGTGAATGGGCAAAAAAAATCTTTAACTCTAAACTTTGTCTATTTTGGCTCTCTTCAGTCATTGAACTTTTAAGATCCGGGGAAAATTATTAGCTGGCCTCAGGGTTGTATAATGGATTTTTCTTTTTTTTTTTTTTTGCTTACAGAATGAGTTTGATAAACTGCACACGGATAAAGAAGGTGCAAAAAATATAAGTATGTGCATGTATACATTTTTTTTTGCCTGAGTCAGAGAGACGTGGCTGGAGGAAGGATAAAACATTTAAATTATCTGTGTGAGCTTGGATCTCTCTGAACCCTCTCAATGAAAGAGGGTTGGATACAGGCGGGGGACGGGGGTGAGGGATGCATTTGATGGTAAGCTTAGCCGTGTGTATTAAAAAAAATAAAAGTGAGGCAGAGAGCTGAAGAAGAACTTGTGTGCGAGAGTGTGTTGAGTCCAAGGGGAGGACAGATTAAAGGACATAAATGAAAGAACAAAAAACAATCATAAGCAAGGATCCCTGGGACAGTACATGTCCTCTATGGTTGTGCCCTGCTGATTACCCCGGTTCAATTCTGGTACACTTTCTGATCTCCGTTGGACTCTTTTCTGTCTTCTTGCAAAAGCTGCAGCCCAAAGAGACACAAAGTAGGATTTCTCTACGTCAGCTGTTTGTCTATTTAGGGGGTAGAAGGCCACCAGCATCTCCTGGGATGCCGCACATCAGGCCAAACCTCAACAAAATGAACACCATTTATGTATTGTGTTACCAAACTGAAACTCTTTCAATAAGACTAATCTAAGAGGGTCTGAATTCTTCGTAAGGATAAGGTCTCTAAAAGGGAGCTGTGATTATCTGACCTACGAAGAGTAGGACACTACCAAACAACTAAAGACTGCAGCTTAATAAGTGGACAAACAGAATCAGGAAAAACAGCACACGAAAACACTCAACAAACTTTGCAAAATTGTTCAGCCAAAAAGTGGTCTTATGAAAAATTACATGATATAATTATCATTATATTAAAGTACCAGAAAATATCCACAGATAATTTTTGTTACAGTATCACGTACTCCATAGATGGGTATTGTCATTTTGACCTTGCATTGGTTTTTAGGCATTTTAAATCAAGTACGTACTGGACAGGCTCAGGTTACTCAGGTCTGTCATCGCCCCTCCATACCTGTGACATTTGTCAGCACCTAATTCTGCAATGCACCGACTCTCCCAGGGACACATCTATCCATCAGTCCCATCATCATACGCTCATCCCCTCTTCTCGTACACTCCACTTTTCACTTCTTATTATCTGAGTGATGGATAGAGTGGCGAGAGCAGAGCTGGTCCAATCCCCCCTAGTCAATCCTGCTGACACATCTTCCTTTTTGACTGTCTCCTCTCTCTCCTCCTCCTCCCACTCAGCTGAGACCAGAGAAGTGGATGTAGGCCATGTCCCAATAGTCTTCACCTAACCCCCTTCCTTTGCTTTCCCTTCCCCTCCTCTCCCCAGGGTAAACCACCGGTGTGTGAGTTGACGGATATAAGGTGATGTGGTGTAAACTCCCTTACCAGCCTCTCTTCACTAGGTTGTCGGGAAAATTACCGATGTTGCCCTTGGTTTGACTAAATCCTTAAGAATGTAAATAAAATTAAAAAAACAGGCATCTTGATGTAATTGCCTAGTGTTGAAGAGTAAGAATGTGTTCATCAGTGGAATCAAATGTTTTTTTTAAAGTAGAGACTTATGCAACAACTATGTAGATGTTTTCCTTTATGTACTTTTGCGGAGGAGCAATTGAAGGTCTTACTCAGAAGAGCAAAATGCACCCTGTGGCAAAGGTTAATACTGAGAGAGGACTTCTTTTGTGTGCCCTAGTTAAGGGAAGTCAAGTACAATGGGTACAAGGTCAGAAGTCTGTTTTTAGGAAATTAAAGTCTTTTTTTGGGGGGGGGGTGATTGTTAATACTCAACCCTGGGATTAATAACCTCACAAAGTATTATATATCCATCAGACAGCTTTTCTTTCAGCCCCCAGATGCGATAAACCGTCTGAAGGTGTTTGTCTTTTGAGAGAGAGTTGATCTGACATGAGCAGTAAGGAAATCCTGGTTGAGCCCCTGCTTGCCCAACCCCCCCCCCCCCCCCGCCCACCACCACCACCACCACCCGTGGTCAACACATGCTTAATGGATCCAACTGACAACCATCACAACTCCTGACAGTAGCTGAGATTCAATTTTTTTAAATTTTATTTATTTTTTTTTTACTGTTTTGCTCTGATGGATCCTGGTCACTGCAGATGTCATGTCTGCCATGGGCAGTGGGGGGCAGTAGATCCCCATTACTTCAGTGTCAGATTAGACCAGTGAGTCATGCAGCTCCCCCCCATCTGTCTTCTAGCTCTACCCTCATGGCAGCTACTTTGCAAAGACTTTTTGCTCTATTTTTCTATCTTCCTCCTCTGTCTCTCCTATTGTGATATTTACAGAGATTACACACTAGCTCGCTCCATCTTTCCCTTCCCCTGTGTTGATGTGTGATCATCTGACCTTCCTCGCTTTTCTCTCCTCTTGCCTCCCCCCCAGCCACTAATTAGTTAGTAAATGCTGAGTCATTTTTTCCCACTTGCTCCTGCCAAAATCTTTCTTTTTCTCTTTATTTACTTGGGCAGGACCAGAGAATGACCTTGTTAGTCGTGTAGGCTGGTGTATGTTGTTATGTACATGCGTGCTCCCTCTCGCACTCACTCATCACTCTTCACCCCCCCCCCTCTCTTTCTCCTTCCCCCCCTTCCCTGAGTTTCTTTATCTCTCCCCTCTCAGCTTAGTGATTAGTATCTGATATATTTTGGCTGCTGTCGTAGGCAGCCTTTTAGGCTTGTGGGATGGTCTAATTTCTGTTCATCATTGCAAATTCCGTGCTTGTTCCCGCTCCGCCCCGCCCCGCCCCTACCTCTATGGAATAATGACAGTCCCAAAGAGCCCACTGTACCTCAGTTTGTTTGTGTTGCGTAGAACGTAAGTCCAACGGACATCTGAGTTAAGGTCTGGCTGGTGCTTGAAACGTGGCTCTGACCATGCCTTGCGCTTTAGCTCCGCCCACATGTGAACCCCAGTTTGAGTGATGATGAGACCCTTTAATGCATTTGTGGGTGGCAACATGTGTATGCCAATTGATTTCTCTGTCTCTTGAAAGCGGCCTACTTAAGACTCGGGGTTTGGATCCCTCCTCCGTCTCTGTCACATTATCCCCTGAATCTCTTTTTTTTTTCTTGGGAAGGCACCAACCTTAAGAAAGGCACATATTTATTTGATGACTTACAAATATATTCACTCCACGTCACAATTAATTAAGATGACGCTTGCTTGGAGAGTTGTGTACTTTCTTGAGGTCTTTTTGGTAATTTCCTCTTCCTGTCCTTTAATGTTGTAGTTATGGAGTAATAAAGCGCTAGACTAACACCCTCATGAACTGTAATTCAGCAGCTGTTGCCTTGAACATTCTCACAGTTCCTACAATAAATTGCGGTTGATACTTTTGGGACACATGGGTAACATTTAAATACCAAATATAAATTAGTTTTTGTCTTTAGTTGCACTTGCAAAGGTCTCCAAAAAGTGTTGGGTGTTGTAGCGGTAGTGCTGTTTCTCCCTTTATAACAGTAATATCCTCACTCTGTCCTCTCAACCTTGTCGGCCTGCTGGCACGACTTTGCTCTCTTGCTTAGTCAGTCACTCAAGGATCGTTCTTGCTGCCTTTCGATCACGAAGGCGCATGATCTGCTCTGTCACTCTTTCCGCGTTTGAATAGATTGCTTCCTCGCAATATATCCTTTACCTGCCCCCTTCACTTCCAATCTTTCCAAGAAGCAGTAAAAAGTGTTTTTGTGCCAATGCTCCTCCATTCTGCAGCGGTGTTTTTTTTTTGTTTTTTATTTAATCCCTAATGGTCTGAATGTTTTTAAGACGGCTAAATTCATTTTATTTTATTCTTTCTGTATGTCACTCCTGTACATTCCTTACTCAATTCCCTTCTCCCTCCTCTTCCTCTTCTCCTCCTCAGGTAATGCAGGTGGTCAACGCAGATGCCATGGTGGTTAAGCTGAACTCTGGAGAATGCAAGACCATCCACTTGTCCAGCGTCCGCCCCCCTAGAATCGAGGGAGAGGTACAAACAACTCCGTGTCTCGTCTGCTTGTGTGATGGACAGGTTTGCACACAGCGAGTAGCCTCTTGCCTGCGAGTTTAGTGATGAATGTGTTTACATGCCGGGAGTGTTTGCAGCTTGTGGTTTTGCATGTCCAAATAACGATTCATATGCGGCGCAGGAAAGACTTGTGTCGCTGCTGCCAGACGTTCGACGGAGTCGGTTTATTCGCTCTTGAAGTTAAACACAAGCTGTTTACATCTCCCTCCGCACATACCTGAATATTTATCCGCCGCTCTCTCCCCTGCTCTCCTGTGACCTATTCTGTTCCCGTACACATTCGTCTCATCTTTCTGCAAATGAACACAGGCGTTAGGTTCCACCACTTGGTGGCACCAGTGCGATTGGAACACGTGGAAACTCAGTGAGACACTTTTTGCCCACACCCAGTAATTGCAGCACTGCAGAGAGGCAAGGTGATTTAAAAAAAATATATATATACATTTTTTCTCTCCGCATTCCCCCATTTTTCTTTAGAACCCCTACAAGAGTGTGAAAACATAAACCTACATATAGGCATGCTTACATCTATTTGCAGCAGGGGAGATGTAAATCTGTCCACACAGTAGGTAGTGTCTTGGGGAAACCAGCTGCTTTCATGCAGCAACACCTAGACACATCCATCAACTCCGTCATTCTCTCCCCCAGTTCTGATTATCAATGCATTTATCAGCTGAAATGAGAGGGTAAATAGTGTACATTTGACACAGTTGTAAGAGTTCTTTGCAACACCATTGTTAATGTTCACGACAGAAGTATTTCAGCTATCCTCTCCATCTTCATCCTCTGAAATGCTTTCATTTTATCAAACTCAAGATGCCTGAAAATGTCACTTTCATTAATTAGAAAGTTTTAATGTCAGAACTGTAATGTTTTTCCACCTTTAGTCAGGCGAGATCTGTGCGCTTCTCACTGTTTTTGCCGAACACATCTGAGGCCATGTGACGTCTTTAATGTTATATCCATTAATGGGCAGGTTGCGCCTCACATTTCCCGAGGTATGAGATGGAGAAGCTGTTGTGCTCGTAAGAAACGGCGGTAAAAGTCACAGCGCGGACTGTCTGCGGCAGCCCCTTGTCTGTTTGGATCGTTTCTGTTTTAATTGACTCTCTCTTCCAGCTTGTTTGGCCATTTTATGGTTGACTCTCTCTCCTCAAGTTTTCACTCTTCAGCCTCCCCCTCTTCCTTCATCGACATCTTCCTCTCCTGCCTCCCCTGGTGTCATCATTGACTTACATCATTAAGAGACTGCTTTGTACATCACTTTGCCTCCCTCTTTCATTCTGCTCTCCCTCCTCCTCTGCAGTCACTTTCTCCTTTGTCCTTTACTCTTGTCAGGAGGTCAGGTCGTTGACCTGCACTGTTGCCCTTTATGCATGTTTCTCCTCACTAGCTGTGTGTTTGTAACAAGCTTGTGTGTGTATGGGGGGGTCTTTCTTTTTCTCTCTCTTCCCATTCTCTCCTTCCTACATGATGTTGCTTTTCGATCCCAACTATTTTTTTTTTTTTCACGGCCTTCCCGTTTCTGGAGATTCTTTCTCCCTCGTGTGGTTTTCTAATCTTACCGTTCTGCTTCTTTTCCTCATTTACATTCATTTCAGATTTCCATTCTTGTTCTCAGTCTCCTCCATATTTGTCCATCTCCTCCTGCCTTTCGGTGCCCGTCTGTATTGTGTGTGTCGCTCTCACTTTGTCAGCACCAGATGCTTTGACAGTGTGTGTTTTGTGCTTCATTACACCATCATATGTTTCAGTAAGCTGAGGATAGTGAGCCCAGATGTTAATATTTCTGTGTTTTTTGTTGTTGTTGTATTGATCTTTCTTGCACTCTATATATATATGCTTAATTTGTCCTGTTTGGTTGTGTGTATGATTATTCATGTCACCACCCAGCCTGTCTGTCTGAGGCGATCAATCGGCAGTAATCACTGCCACTGTTTCCATCAGTTTCTGAGTGCTTGGTGACGATGATGAAGATGATTTGATATAAAAAAGGTTAATGCATTCTCTGCTTCTATAAGGGTTGTTTGTGATGCTACTCCTAGTTCTGTTTGTTAGGTTTTTTTTCAATCTGTAAGCTAATGAGCTGCCCGTCTGCCTATCTGCAGTGGCTCAGCTTTGTGTTGTCACTATGGTAGCGATGCAGATGTAAGATGACGCTTTGGATCATAGGATGGAACAGAGGCATCTGATTGAGAGGCATCGGAATTTTTCTCTTGATAACTTAAAATTATTTTTGAGTATGGATTTGAGTATGGATTATGGATTTGAGAATTGTATGTCCCATTTTATGTCAGTCGAGTAGAAAAATAATTTCCCCAATTAGTGTTTGAGATTCTTCACGCACGCACACAACTCTTTCTGTTTGTCTCCCCCTCTGTCTGCCATGTGTACTTTCTTAGTCAGCACAATTTAATTTATAACGCTGACCCAAGAAATGCAGCTCAGAGTTCTTTCTTATTTTTACTTCAGTAGGTGACCTAAGTAGAGTGTGTAAGTTTTTTTTTTAATGTTTTTATAAAATGTGCAACCATTTGGAAAAAAAAACCCAGGAATGTGGTGCAGACTGACCTTCAACAATTGGAGGTGCTTAAAAGCTTTTGAAAAATGCCACAAGGATACGTACGTATATTGAACCAGGATACATCACACCATCAGATCTTATGCCTCTGTTTTTATTGTCAAACGATACCATCAGTTTACAAATGGCACCATTCACATTCAGACAGCACGCACAAACCAAAGGTCTTTCTTCTTTTGTTTTCCCACTTAGTTCTCTAATTATTTTTTGTGAGTTTGTGATTATGTCCCTCAGGCGAAGTAAATATCAGAGCTCACAGCAGGCATCTCTCATCCAGAAGCTTTGCACACACCGACTTCGCCTCGTCTATGAACTCTGAAGTACTTCTTGCACACACTGCAGCAAGCAGATGCAAAGACAAAGCTAGAACACACTTGGAATTCTCCGACGTGTGTGTTGTATCTGTCTGTAGAGTTGTTTTTATGGGTGGGGGGTGCACGTAGGTTTGTGTACTCTTCAGAAGTACAAGGCGCGACAAACTAGTGCACTGATGCGCTTCGACTGTTCCTGCTGAGCCCCCGTCTTCTTCACATCTACTCTAATTCCTTTAGTCTCCTAAAACCCCATGCAGACACACACATGCCCCTCCCCTCTCATGACTACACTAATTCTGCTTAGACTAACAGAGTGACGATCCAACGTCGTCTGGCTGCAGCAAAACATAGGACATGCGCCGGCCCGCCGCTTCTCCTCGCTCCTTTCGTATTGGTTCCTCTCCTCCCTCGTGTTACCGTTGTCATCTTCAGACGCGAGTTATTTTAAGTTCGGTAGTTGGAGTCAGCTTTTTTCTTCTCCCTCTTTTCCCCCCTCCTTTTTCTTTAAAAAAAAAAATAAATTGGCTCACTTTTCGTCTCTCTTATATGAATCAGGACCGACCCGACATAAAAACCCAACTAGGGAGACATATCTGTGCTATTCAGTGACTCACTGTTACACGCACCCACTCACTTGCTCTCATGTATTTAGTTGCATTTGTGTACATCTACTTTGACGGTGGCACACACACACGCACGCACGCACGCACGCACGCACACACACACACACACACACACACACAGTCTAGAGTTTGTCTGTGGGTCTTTATGCAGTGTAATGCATGTGAGCAGTCATGTGGTTTAAAGGGGGTTAAGGACGGTTCTCCTGGAGCACATAGAGAAGTCAACGTATTATCTTAATATACTGTAGGTCAATGCAATGGCTAAGTTACTATTACAGTCCTGCTTCCTGACCACTCTGTGTGTTTAAGTTTGTAGATCATTTATCTTCACAATACACATTAACTGTTATTTCTGCTTCTGCCTCATATTTTTAAATCTTTCTCTCTATTTATACTTTCAAATTATTAGTTTTTATACATGAAAGCTGCATTCAGCATTCTTCAAAAATTGGAAAAGACTGGCAAATTATTGATGTAATATTTCCACACCAAAGAACAATTGGATGGATATTCCTCTTAACTCCTCTTAAATTTTGTCCATTTTTTTCCTTCCAATCTGTCCATATCCTTCAAATCTGATCTTGTGTGTGCCGTCTACACGCCTTTAGCCGTATTAAGTCGCGTTTTGATGCCATTCCTTAACTGAAACAAAGGCCAAAAAACATTTTTCAAACCAGAATTTTTAGAGTCAGGATAAAATTAATCCACTGTGTTCAGTCTTAATTCACTTTAAGGGGGTGTATGTATTGGTGATCTTTTTTAAAGGGTATTATAACCATGCATCACCATCCGTGGGGGCTGTTTACACATTTATGTGGTTTAAAAAAAGAAAACCAGTTCGCAACCTTTTACGTGCCATCCTTATTAATCAGCACACAATGAAACATGTTCTGCAAGCCGTCACAGCTGTCCAAGTACATTTACCTGCACCGGTCTGATGGGGGTTAATCACAAACCGAGAGGCTGTTTGATGTTTGCAAGTCAGGTTAGTTATGACTTGATCACATTGGCAATAAGGGGGTGACTGAGGAATGGAGATGTCTCAAGGACTGGGTACTTTTATTGAGGATATGTTATAAACACTGGCTGTCAGACAAAGTCAACTGTACGTCAACCGTTCAGTTTGCTTTAATTGTCTGTTTTGTGTCTGCATATGATACATTCCATTGAATATGTGCTTATTGTCACAGCCCTATGTGGCAGTGACACTATTAGATTAAATATATTAGATTTTGTATTGGAGAGCCATAATCCTCTAAATCTTTTATGTTTTTTTGCTCCGGGGAGTGTTTAGACTCTCTTTCTGGATTTTTTGTCTTTATTTTCCCCCTGCACTGTCTCACACCCTCCACTCCAAAACCTCTGCAGTCATTTAATGCACGAATGAGTAAATTTCTAAGGAGCACAATCGTAAATGTTGACTGGGTATAAATACCGATGCACTGCTTAATCCAAAAATAATCCACCTTGTTGAGGACATGCACACTCAGCAGTATATTTCTCTCAAGATATAGGTTGCATACAGACAAAACAAATTCTAAATCAGTTCATTGCAAAAAGAAAAAGAAAAAAAAAGTAAGGTCTGCGTACTATACTCTCTCCTCGGCTGCCGCATATCAAAAAGCGTGACGCGCTCCTGAGTCATGATTTCTCCCTCGAGGTTCCAGAAGCTGCAAAAGCTTCCAGCAGTCGCATCCAACACATTTTACAGCCCAGCCCCTGCAGCCCTGAGACACTGAACCATCCAGTCAGCCCCATGCCTCTGCTATAGTCAAAGATGATTCCTGAGCCCCAGCCAGTAATTTGGAAGGAAGGGAATTTACCCCAAATAGAACAGAACTCCCCCCCGAGCTCACTGAGAGCAAAGTCTTGTTATTGGGTCACGGGTGAGACATAGAAGTGACTCTCCTGTTTTCTGCAAACCTCCCTGTGACTACATAATGTGTATTAATCTGTGCCTGGGTAATGAATTTTAAATTGAATTTAGAAGGAAATAATTACAACTTAACTCCGTTTATCTCAACACATTCTTATTAACATTGTGCCTGTTGTGTTTGCATAACAATTAGCATTGTACTTTCAGTAAATTCTAAATGTTAATAAGATTAACTTCCTGGTTTGAACAGGAAGTGGACTTAACCGGTAAAATATTGGTGTAGCAGTTGACATAATTGAATCCTACCTTGGGTATTCAGTGTGTTAAGATATAATATTCTTTTTACTGCCTAATTTCCTTGCTTTGTGACTCATTCACCTTGCCATGTTCCACAGAGTCTTGCCTCATTCCCCATGGACGTTCTAAAAGATGGAGTAGTTGCACCTTTTGTCCTCCGTGTCTGCTTCTCCTCTCCTTGTGCCTAATTGGCATAGAGTGCTGACATTTATACTCTTCGCCCTCAGTGACATGGCTCCCTTTTCCAGACTATTAGTTAGAAATAATTCTCATTTTACGTTCCAAGTTATTCTGTTGGTTTGGCTCGTCTGTCATAATTCTAAGGACACTGAAATTGGAGTGCTATCATTAAAACACTGCAGGAACATTCAATATTTGGAACTACTGTAGTCTGTTTGGTATAAGAGAGACCCCCTCTCTCTCTCACACACACACACACACACACACACACACACACAAACAAACACCCCCCCCCCCCAAGGATTGTCTTGATCGTTATAAATTATCCTCATTCCAAGGTAGTGTACGATTGAATCTACAGCCCAGGCACCAAATGGACATTTCCCGTCTTACCCGTGCCACATAAAGGCTGCATCATCCCTCTGAAAAGGATGTGGTATGGATGAAAAATCTGGACAATAAGCCCAGACTGACACAAAATGGAGGACACCGGCTCTAGGCTGGAGCGGTGGGGGAATTTCCACCGGCCATGAGTGAGATTAACTCACCTCCTATGGTTCCCGCTGTGCTGACTCTGCTAGTCAAAGTGGAGAGAGATGGGAGCGGGGGAGTAAGAAAAGAAAGATGGAAAGCTATTAAACTCAAAGGTTATTACATTCCTGCCAAGGTTAAAGAAACGGTTGGCGGGTAGATTTGGCAGTTCTAGAGCTGCTTTACTCGGATAATCCAGCCGTCCTTCTGTGCAGTCACATGGAGACTTACTAAAATATTAACAGTGTGTCAGAGGGAAGTTTTTTCTTTTTTTTTTGGTCAATTAATCATCACTTTGGTGGTGTTTGTCCCCACGAGAGTTGTCTTAAAGACCTTAATTGAGTTATAGACACATGCAAGAACATGAAAAGTCATGCTACACCCCCTCTGCTCCCCGTGTGTTAACTCCACATCCATCTGCCCAGCCGTGTGCTGCACCTGGAAGCTACCAACAGCTGGAGAGGCATTAAAAATTAATGAAAACCCTGCAAGACAAAAGGAAATGAATCATTCCATCCCTGTGGGTCCACAATCCGTGTATCTTTGGTTTTCTTGTTGTATTTTCAGTTCAGAAACGGAACTCAAAAAATGAGCGGATATTTGATTTTTTTTTTTTTCCTGGAAATTGACCAATATGAGGTGTTTTTCTTTTCCTGGTGAGAAATGGGAGAAAGAAAATTTCTTGAGCGATTTTATTTTCAGTTTCTGTTTTGTAACTTTCTGGTCCTCTAGCCAAGTCCTTGTGGAGAAGACCTACTGTGATCAACTGTCCTAGAAAACAAGCCCGCCAAATCTGTTGACCTCGGTCCCCATTCCCTGTGGTGTAGAGCATCCTATGAACACTGAGAACACTGAACATTAGAACATTGAGTATTTTAACACTTGAAGATGGAACATTCTCTTCTATTCAACAGCGGCAGTTCCACATTAGAATTTTGCTTACTTGTATTGAATAGAAAGTCTTATCTCTGTACCTGGAATAAAAACCCAGACTTTTTATTTCTGTTCTTGTGATTATTATTATTATTTTTATTTAAAAAAAAATATATATATAAAAAGAAGTTCAAAGTTTCACTCCATTGTACGTGAGAAAATAGAAAAACAACTTGTCTTTCAATTTTGGCTCTTGTCAGAAATGAAAGATCAAATAACCACAGTTTCTGAAATAAAAATTAAATTCCCAAAAGAAACTTTCAATTCTTTGTATGACATAATGAACATGACTGTGGCTCAGTGGGGAGCCTTGTTTCCTCACAACAAGAAGGTTCTGGGTTTGATTCCACCTGGGACTTATATGTGCAGAGTTTGCATGTTCTCCCTCTGTATGCGTGGAAATTTTCTGGGTTCTCCGGCTTCCTCCCACTTCCAAAAGCATGCAGCTTTTGTGAATTTGTCACCCCGAAATTGTCAGTATGTGTGAGTGGGTGATTGTTTGTGTGGCCCTGCGATGAACTGGCAACTCGTCCAGGTTGTCCCCCTCTCCCTTGCCTGCAGCCAGCTGTGATGGGCTCTAGCAGAACCTGTGACCCGTATTTTGGACAAGCATTGTCGCATTTTCAAGAGGATGAATGAATGTATGACATGATGGCTGATTTGATAGATGGTTTGAAGGAGGGACTGCATTGATTGTATTTTTTTAGTCACACATTGAACAATGATTTTAATCCATTTTAGTTTATGCAAGTAAGATAATGAATGCTGTTCTACTGCTGTGGGGAGTGATTGACACCTGATGAAAATGAATTTTCTGTGTATCTCATCAAATCTTGTCAGCTATTTGAACAAAATTTAACAGAAAGCAAAGGTTACCTGACTAAACGGAGAATGGAAGGTGTAAAAGATAATTATTTCATTCAGTAAACAACAAAATTGCAATCTTTGACCATCTTGGCCTGTATTATCTCCGCCCTAGAAAATAATTTAAATTAAAAAAAACAACTAATTAGTGAGCTGAATATTACCAGTCCTGTACAGCCAGATGAGTTTAGAGAAACCATTTTCAGATATGGGCAGTTAGCTAATAGGTATCACCCCTATGCCAAAGTAAAAGTAAATACCAGAGGAAATTAAGACTAAGGTGATCAGCCTGGAAAAAGTTACAAAGCTATGGTGCAGTATGTCGCCTGCAGACGACCTGTGTTTTTAACCCGCACTGCAAATACGATACCTGTCAGTTTCTGTTTGTCTCTAAAAACCTCAGCCTCCTCTGAAAATGCAAATCGGTTCTATTTGCGGCCTGTTCCTGTCAGGGAGTGCAAGAGCATTTTGAGTCCTTGTATGCAGGTTTATGAGTCTGTATGCACATAGTTTCAGGTTAACCCCAAATGACTTTGCCATGACTATTGGGGGACTGTGACCATGGTAACTGGGTGCTTAGTTTCTTTCAAGTGCAATGTGTCGGTATTAATAGCAGGAGATATGTTTGTGTTTGAGGAAGGTTTATGTGTGACGGTTAGCTTATAAAATGCTGCTGTTTTCTGGAAATTGATTCAAAATGAGTTCAGGATCTAGATCTACCCCGTCGCAGGGCTGAATAGATGGGGCCGCAAACTGTGTGCAAATCGCTTATGTGTGAGATGTGGGCATGTCTTTTAGAAGTCCGCATCTTCTGTGGATTTGTTAAGCCGAGCCACTTTCAAACTTCATTGGGAATAATATTCTTCTTCCCTGTTTGTCTCTTTCTATTTCTCTCATTTCTCTCCCTGTGCATTGTCTGGCAACTCCCCCCCCCCCCCCCAACATTTCCTCCATCTTTTTCTGTTTTCAGGAGAAGAACAAGGACAAAGACAAACGTTTCCGTCCACTCTATGACATCCCCTACATGTTTGAGGCCCGTGAATTCTTGAGGAAGAAGCTCATTGGTAAAAAGGTAAGATGCAGTAACAGAACTTGAAACCTCACCGTCATTATCTGGCTTCAATGTGTATTGCTGCTTTTTAAATAAACTTGATTGCTTCTAATGTAGTAAATTAAACAAGAATTCTACGCAGGAATTTTCCCAAGTGGCTGAAACATACGCTCCAGCATCTTTCCTACTCACCAGTGCCCAAACACATTTCTGAAGCCCCAAGCTAGATAGCTGTTTATCTCCTCCTCTGTTTGACTTCCGAGTACTCCCGGTAGATGCCCCGGGGCTTGGTATTGGCTGGGACGCACCCTTTAAACAAGCAGTGTTGATTTACCCCCTCTTGTGTCTATTGATCTACTGGGTCTGTACACCTTGGGGCCCGCTATGATTTACACAAATGTGACCCAGCAGAAGCCAGCACCAGGCTGGAGAGCTCTGGAGACACTCGGCATTGCTTAAATGAACATCTGCCACTCTTATTTTTGTTTTTTATTGATTTTTTTTTTTGAGTTTTTCTGTGCAGTTCTAAATATTTCTAAACATGCCTGTTAGGAATGGGCAAAATGATAATCCAACTGGTCACAGGTGTTTTTTGGCCTATTGGTAATATTATATTTAGCATCAAGTAGCAAGAATGCCCTTGGAAAATGTGAAAGGGGTATCCTTATATATAATGGGAGTTTTCAATTTTGTGATGCTTATAACAAATCACAATTTTGGATCTCTGTTTAAAATGCAACCCCACTTCATGGGTGCAAGGACAGCAATTTTCAGAGCACCACATTTTTTTGACCCGTCAAAAATACTCCCACAGTTTTGCTGATTTTTCAGTGGTTCTCCATGGGAGTCATGACCGAGCCCCTTAATGTGCTATTGTTAATCAGATAAGGTGTCAAAATCAAGATTGAGTTCATTACTCGAGTTAATACATCCCAGCCCCCTGCTTCTACACAAAATGTTAATATTGAGCTTTTTTTTTTTTTCTTAAGAAAGGCTTATTAAAACTGAGTCGAAGTCGAGTGTCTAAGAGGGAGAAAATTAGGATCAATAACGTTGTTTCACCACAAAAATTTACTGATTTGTCTGACCAGGTCCAGACACTAAACTTTGCCTTGGAAAGTTTGTCACTGCACACTTCCCTCAGTAAATCAGTAAAATAATACCTACATATGGTAGCTGTTGAGTGTGCATTGGCAATTTAGCTGCCTCTTCTTACTGTATTACCTTTAGGAGAGAAGGCGACTGTGGCTTCGAGGCATGCCCAGAGCTGTTGTCCACTGCTGGAGTTGAATGACTGTTTATATTTTCCATGTAGCTTAACACCAAAAAGCCAAAGGGCCACATTATTATGGGAGTCATGGTGAAAAAGATGAGAATCTTTCTTGAAAAATCGACACAGGAATACAGTTTAATGTGCAGACTGATTGAGCTCTCTGTCAAAATGGTGCATTTATGAGCAGTCACACTGACAAAATTACTTCCCCAGTCAGAAGTTATATCTTCAATTCTCTTCTGTTTTGCAGTTGCTTTCTTAGTATTAGATTCTGTAGCTTAGACCTTCACAAATCAGTTCTGTCTGTGCATTTTTTAAAAATCTCTGTCAGCCAAACAAATGCACAGAAATCTTGGACTCTGAACTGCACAACCCAGACAATAGATGGTACAAACATCGCCATCTCACACTCTTTCAGACATGGCAGAGTTAATAAAAAAAATAAATAAAAAAAATTCAGTGCAGCTTAATAAACACAAAAACATGCACCCACTCAAAGGCAAAAACCAAGAGTTCCTTTTGGCACTCTGTACAGGAGTGAGATTCATATCCCAATTCCAGTTTCTCATTAGTCTTTTTAATCATCCTCATTTGTTTCTGTTTTTTTTTTTTTTTAATGAAAAGAAAATTCAGCTGTAAGCTGGCTTTTGATGAGTGAAGTGAGAATAATGAGTTTTTGCTGTTTATTAGTGGTGTTGTATGGGGAAATGGGGTGAATAAAGCCTTGCCACGGTGTAAAATTACCATTCACAAATATAACATTACCATGAAGAGAAAGTGGTCAAAACACATAGCTTCACAGCAAGTGCCACACATTGTGGGGTTTTAGGCTCTTAGAGGTGGCTTATTTAAGCGGGGAGCTTTTGCCTGTGTACCAGCTGCACAGCCTCCTCTTTAGGTCCGCAGAGTCAATAACAGCATTCCGCTGCAAATGCTGCGTCCTGCTCGTGCCTTTATTTCTAAAGCACAAAGCTTTGTATTTAATCTTCCGTTGCCATGTATCATTTTAAAAATAATTAGAGGCTCTCAATAGCTGCAGGTTTTCCAAAGATACAAGCGTCATCCCTCTGTTGCCTTAGCAACAAGAGAGAGTTTGAATGAAATGATCATAAGATCTGTGTGTGAATGTTTACTTGCACACAAAACTTTAATTTTGAGGTATATTACCTCAGTCAACTCAAATTGCCCCTTTGGATACAGGTAGGTGCAGACATGTACAGGTGCAGGCACTCAAAAAAGGAAAGGGAGTTTACTTGACCCACTTTACCATCATCCTGTCTGAGAACACTAAGCTCTGTGGAGATGGATTTGGAGCAGTAAGCATTAATAGAACACTCTAACACCATTGCTTTACTGAATTCTGTCCCAGAGAGAGATCTTGGTTTTCCTTTTTTTTTTTTTTACTTGCCAACACAAACCACGACAATGACCCTGCGGGTTTATTGGGCCATGACCCATTGGATTTAAAATGGAATTCTGTCTTTTCTTCATCACCCCTGAAAGAAACCGGGCAAGACTTGACTCGCCTACAGATGTGTGACTGTAGACCTATTTATTAGTTCTCAAACGGTGTGTCTTTACACCACCTGTTACATACTGGATTTGATCAAAACTCCCATCCTGATATGAGGGTTATCAGATTTACCTACAGGCCCTCCCCTTGACAACGTTTAAGATCAGCAACGATAAGAGTTCAATACGTAGGAAACAAGCAGCTTTTCTTTGACTTTCAAGGATGTGACCAAGCATTAATATGAGTCTTGGTGAGCTGAGCCAAACCTCAAAGCCCTAATGCCACCACTCTGATTTGAGAATAAGGCTACATTAAATGCTTTTTTCCCCCTATTAAACCAGTATTCTTCATCTCTATAAAGTAAGCATTGTGCTGTTGATATTTTTTTCAAAGCATATCAAACATCCACATTCAGTAGTCTTGATTTTTCCGTCTTTTTTTTTTTTTTTTTGGACAAGCACAATTCATATTTGATAACTCAGAGGCAGAAAGGAATTGGTCTGGTCTTCACCGCTCTTTGTTATTATAGAAATATTTTGTCTATTTCACTGCATCTTCTCCAACATCCATTCATCCTTCATCTCACTCATTGAAGAGTTTTTGTTACCTTTAAATCGTGTGATCACTATTGTTGAATATTTCTCCCTACCTTACATTGCAATAGCGTCTTGATCTACCCCTTTATGGTTTGCCAAACGTGCACTGAGGTGGTTTCCTTTTTCTCCTTTCTGTCTGTGCATCCTCCTCTTTCTCCCTTACATAAATCCCCACCCCTCCATTGAAATAGCAGCGCTCGCATGGTGACATAATCCCAAAAAGCTTGATTTGGCTAACTTCATAAGTAGTGCTTCTTGTGCGCCTGGGTCTCAGCCTCAGCGAAAAAGAAATAAATAAATTTTTTTTTTTTAAAAAGACCACTGGAAATGTTGCATTAAGCCACTTATCAGGGTTGAGCACATTCGGATAATCCTGCATGCTCAAAGTGCTCCTGTTATGCAGCTGCTTGTGTAGTACTCTTAACGCCAGAGCCCCCCCCTCCCCAATTTGTGTGCACATAAGTAAGTGTATGAACTGAGAATGCAGTGTGAGCAGTGTGGCATTGTGATATTTCATGTGTTGTGTACCTGATTTCGGGAAAGGCTTGAGGTGTATATTACCTAAGCGTCACCATGTCCCAGGGATTAAAATCCAGGTTCATTGAGTCCCTTCTTTTCCTCGACGCATTCCACTGCCTCAGCTCAAGCATTTTTCTTAAAGCATGGCTCACTCGAGCCTCCCCAACTCCACACGCACACATACTCTCACACTTGCATCATGCCATACCCTACTCCCTCTCTAATACCCATTTTTAATTAAGCTATCATTTGTCTGTCTTTTGCTTTTTTGGTGCTTCAAGATGTCCAGCAAGCCTTTTTGTTCAGCCCACACTGACTGCCTTAAAGTCATTGTGTAGTAAGGGGCTGCTCCAAAACCTGCACTGCATATCTAATGGCCTTTTTTTTTTCCCTCCACTAGTTCAATCAGCATTCTTCTGCCACATCAGCTGAGCTATGGCCATACAACATTTCCACTAAAAACTGTAATAGGGTCTAAATGTACTCTTAAATTACAAAGGCAATTTTTCTAATATATGTATATATTTTTAGTAGATTAGTTTAAGGTAATAAAATAGAAAGAAATAGCTTGTGAGACCTAGGTTTGATGACAACACAGAAAAGGCAGGTGCTTTTAAAACTGAGCAAATCTGAAAACCTCATTCTACTGAATCTTTCATTTATTATAGTTCACTCCACCCCAACTCCTATTCCATGTGGACCTGAGTCTCAAATATGATTCCTTTTTTTTTTTTTTTTCAAAATAAACTCACACTCTGCGTTTCACCTTTCACTTTCAGAACAACAACATTTTGTTTCCCAATTCTCCTGCTGTCCTTGTTGTTATCATTCCCCTCTTTCTAATCCATCTTCTGCCTCCTGCTTTCTGTCTCACTCTCCTCTTGGGGTTCTTATAGATAGCTTTAACTTATCAGGAGATCGGCTAGATGGCCCATGGAGAATGGCTGTGGAACTCCTCTAATCTAACATCGCCTGGTCAAAGTTTATAATCTGTCATCTCACTTAATGACTGGGTCTACTGGTATTCTAGTTTCACAACCCATTACATCCAGCATTATACAGTTGTATGTTTCCGTGTCTTAACTTCAATTTTTTTTTTTTACTTTCGCATTTCCATAATTTATTTTGTTATTTGTGTCCGCTACAGCTAACACCTGTTTTCATTACTTTGTTTGTCTCCTATAATTCAATTACCAAAGCCTGACAAGGCATTGCCATTTAACATAAATGTAACCATGAATACTACAAGTTTAATTTTCAGTGTGGTTCATTTCAGTGGCTTCACCTTTCAGTTAGTTGGAAATTCATCTTGCGTTTGAACGCTGAGGAAATGAAGGATAGAATAAGAACAGAATATTTGTAGTTAGAAAATGTATGAATTAGGACGTATTTTATTCTGGATTTTTTTATTGCTCAGAGGATACAAAACCAATTCTGTTGTTGATGATAACTGTCACAGTGTTGGTACTAACATATATCATTTGACAAAGGTATATTTATTTTTCATTTCTGAGCTGATGACAGTTGTGTCTCATAAATGCTGTCTCAAAGGAAGGGGAAAAAATGGAGTTGATGTACAGACGTTACCTCTAAGCAACTCCTCCACTGATTGAATTTAGTTTAAATTTAAATGTTTTCCGAAATTCTTCTCCCAGGTAATCCCCAACTAACACATTTGCAGCACTTATAGACGTGATCCCTTTTGTGTTAAAGGGTGCATTCGACTGTAGCTCCTAAAAATAACAGAATTCATTCCTTGGTATCCATTTTTTTCTTCACTGTTTTGAATTGCAGAAAGGACTTCCTACTGAATTGACTACTGCTCTATTCAAGGCTCATCTCCCTCATGTCATCACGTCATCTTGTCCATCTAATGACAGGCCGATATTTGTTCCATGTCCTCGTTGGCGTCCCTTTCATGTCCTTGTAATAGGCCTGTCTGCATTGTCTTTGTTTTGCTTGCATTTCAGCTATGATACTGCAATGCAGAGTTAGAGCCCCCCCCCCCCACCGCTTTCCGTCTCCACCCATCACACTTGTCTGACACGGTTGACATGTAGCTCTTAAACTGCCGATCATGTGCACCAGCATAACTACATCCCTGGTGTTGCTGCCGACTGCCTCTGTCTGGCCCACAAAGCAGGCTTTCCCCATCACATCACATACAATGAATACACACACACACACACACACACGCAGAGCTGATGACAAAATTGTATCTTAAGGGTGGGTTGGAGTTTGTCCCCATGGTGCAGTTTTAGGACACACAGCATCGGGTCATTTGGGTTCCATCACTGTTCCTTGTTTGGGGGTGTGCGTATTCCCCCAAACACTCACGGTGTGCTAATACTTCTCCCCCAGTGATGCAGGATGTGATTCACACCGACTGAGGGTGACCTTGAGAACTGGGACAAACAAACACACAGAATCAGTCGAATAAAAAACTCCCTACATTAATTATTACTTTAACTAATGTTTCGGTACGCCTCTTTCTGTGTTTTTTTAACACATTCTTCTGCTTACTTTGCTTTTTTTTAGGTCAATGTGACAGTTGACTACATCAGAGCAGCTACCGGTCCAGCAGAAGGCACCCCTGCCTTTGCAGAACGCACATGTGCTACAGTAACAATCGGTGGCATGTAAGTTATGGGCTACTACTATATTCCTGCATTTAAAAGTAGTGCTACTTTCAATTAAGCCTCCAGTTTCTTAGGAATAAGTGGTCTTTATTGGCAGATCATATGATATGTAATTTATCATTCTGAGAGCTTCACTGTCACATATTGCTTTGTTATGCTATCGGCCCCCTTCGCTAAAGCCTTTAAGTCGGCTCATCTGATAGGAGATGACAGACGAATCATCTGTCAGTACTTGGAACTTGTCGGCATATCATAAAGCAACCTAAAATTGCTTCTTTGTAACTTAATTTTCACAGAAAGTATCTTCCCAGTGCAAGTGAATATGTTCTTTCTGCAAATGTTTCTTTGTAAGAAGTCCTTTTTTATCCATTCGATTCGTAAATTTTATACGGTATAATGCACCACAATAAAGTGCTCCGAGGTTCAAATCAAAACGGGATAGAGGAGCTGAAAGCCTTATAGACAAAAATGTTACCTCAAAATAAAATTTTCGTCCCTTTTTGTTTTTACCTTTTATATAAAAAAACAAAAGCACCGTATTGATGTTAAGGGCTGGGACACTGTGTTGGGTACAGTCTCCTCAACTTGAAGACAAACGAATCTGCTTCATGTTGAATGACTCGAGTTCAATTCTAATTCTAAAGGAAGTCCAAGTTTCTTCATTTCTTTCTCCCACACTTCAATCAGAACCCTAATGTCAAAGGTTTAGCCACTAAGTACCGCATTAACTATAATACTCCCCTCTTTCTGCGTTCTGCCCTTCATCCTCTCCTCTGTTCATCAGTAACACAGTGAAGCAGCGGTTAGTGAAGTGTATAATGTCAAGTGACCTTTGTTTCTCAGCAAAGCCTCCTTTGGGATTTTTTTTCAGGGGTGGGGTGGGGGTGGAGTGTTTGTTGTTTTTAATTAAGTAATCTCTTTCCTTTCTCCCCCTTTTTTCCTCCAGCAACATAGCCGAGGCTCTCGTCAGTAAAGGCCTGGCCACAGTCATCAGATACAGACAGGATGACGACCAGCGCTCCTCCCACTACGACGAGCTGCTTGCCGCAGAGGCACGGTGAGGAACGCGCATTTCTCCTGCGCATTCTTTCATACAAATGGATGTTCATCCTCATACAAACGCTTTTGTGTGCTTCAGTTAGAAACACACACACACCTGTGTGCGCACACACACACACACACACACACACATTTCTGTTACACAAAGTCTTTTTTGCTCTCATCCCCATTCACAAGTTGTGCACGACCTTGGCATATTTACTGTTGGAAAGAGGAACAGAATTCAATATGACCCTGAGCTTTTTTTTTTTTTTTTTTTTTTTTTTTTATAATTGTGTTTTCATTTGCTTTTATGTCCAACACTGCATCCGGAATTCATTTAGCAGTGACATTGTTGCACGTCACAGCTGATCATAGCTGCTGTGCCCCCTTGACACGGCAACATGGCATCACTCCTACACATTCACTTGTACAATTCATATGTAATGAGTTTTTTTTTTTTCCTTCTAACTTGCCTGGACACATAGACCATGTGCTAGATGCTTAATCAGAGATTCTCCGTACAGAGGCTCTATGAATACAATTATAAGGAGGTGCAGTGGAGAGATTTAGTACCACCTTTATTACTCTGCCATAGATTAAGATCTGCTGGCTATAGGTAGAGTAGATGCAAGGACAGCTTCTTCACATTACCAACTATCTCTCTCATACAGTGTCACTACCTGTCAGCTCTTGTTTTGTATGCTCTCCATCATCTCCTGTTTCTCTTCCAAGTTTGGACATTTTGTCCCCCTTTCTGCACCTTTACTGTTTTTAATTTTGTCCTTCTTTGGCCTTGCATGACTGTCCTTTCTTCTGTATTCCTCTCTTCTTCCTGCCTTCTCTCTTTCTTGCTCTCTCTGTCCCTGGAGGGGTCTTATTAGAGTTGATGAGAGGTTTCTGTCTATAGCCTTGGTTTTATTTTTAGTTCCTAGTGCACGAGGCCAATGGCCCTGCAGCTTTGGAGAAGCTTCCTCCTGGCTATTAAAGGCACATATATACAGTACATGCTTGCATCTTTAAAGCTCTTTATCTTAGAGGCAATGGTCCGCCTCTCAGTGACCCATAGGAAGCATAATTCCTCTCCACAGGCGCAACCTCAGTGGTCATCATCATCTCTTTCAACCCTTCAGGCTTTTTAAAATAGGGATACGATATAACCAGCCATCATAGCTAATCTCCTAGCTCTGGCTGTAAAGAAGAGACCCATGTATCTGTTTTTCTTCATCCCTCCATTGTCATTCTTACAGATCTTCCATTATTCCTCAACCACTGTTTCCTCCCTTGTTCTGTGGATTATTTAGTTGAGGGGTAAAAGATGCCGTTCCATTCTAGTCATTACTGTTAGAGCAGGGAAGTGAAAGTGGTGTGAATTTACGTCCTATTTCACAAACCTGCAGTGATGAGTCAAAGAAGTTCCATCTCTGCAGCTTTCTGTTTAATCCGTCAGCCTCACGCGTTTCTATTATGATGTTGCTAGAATTCTGCTTGTGACACCTGTGTTTGTGGATTGTCTTTGTAGGGCCATCAAGAATGGGAAAGGTCTGCACAGCAAGAAGGAAGTTCCCATCCACAGAGTTGCGGATATTTCTGGGGTAGGTACTGTATATTTTTCCATGGACACGATGGTAATATGAATAGACAGCTAACTTTTTTTCAAATGCAGCAACTATCAGAAGACAAATTTAATTCCCAGACTCCACTCCCTAAATTGTCATGATCATCACATCCCCTTCCTTCATCATAAAGAAACTTAAAAGGTTCTCAAAAACTAATCAGAACCAGAGCTTTTTTTTTACATGTGCACAGGAGCATCGATAGAAGCATCTTTTGACTAATGAAGCCTGAATGGGAGTGCTCACCAAATAAACCTTAGCATGGGGAACCAATAAAAATCTCAGTAACAAGTAATGGGCTGTTGGAAGGCATGGCTTTTTTAGTTGTTTTATTTATCACAACCCCACAAGCTGTGATGTCCGCTGTCGTCTTTTCATCCTAGTCCCATACCCTTCTTCAATCACTAATGCAGGATTGTTTAAGCCTCAACAGTTTTTATTTTCTGAATAAAAAGACACTGAGACTTCATTTCCCAAGCATAGTTTTTCCCGTTTCTGACTGCAAACCTATCTCTTGAGTTTTCCCCACACGCCACAAGAGATGTAGTCCTACATGACTATGAGCTGTCACAGTGCTTCTACACAAGCACAGGGTTTATTAACTCACAATATACTGCAGTGTTGTAGCTGTCCAAAGTTGTCAAGCTGAGTGCCTTGGCTGGATGAGCTTACATCGAGAGCAGTGCAGTGGAATTTGTGATCAGCTGAAATGTATGCTGATGGGACCGATAGGAAGATTAAAATGCTGGCACTGTGATGCGTTGTTGCTCTTATTTGTTTTTTTTCCTGTTGGCTGGGTGGTGAAACCACCAGCTTGTACCGGTGTACGATGTGAAAAACATCACATTCCGACAGATCTGCCCTTATAATATTTTACTATACAACTTTCAGCATATTTTTTCCTTCTTACTCACTGGAATGGTCAGTTTGCAGTTTATCACCTTTGTCTCCGCAAACCCTGTGACATAAGGAGGACGTGGACAACAATCTTCAAAAAAGCCGTTGTAGCTTCTTTTTCAACTAGACTGTGAGATTTTTTCAGTAGGCAAGCCCTAACACTTGGAATGCGATGTACCCACCTCCACCCACACAGCTTACCAAACTGTTGTAGTTAACAACTACTTGGTCCCTTGCTAATGTTCCGCCCACAAGCGAAGTCAAGCCAATTTGAAAGTGCCTCAGCCGGATTCATTGACTTCCACTTTGTCACCCTCACAGTTATCTTTTTAAATCTCACACCTCAAAACCCTGAAAAAGTCTGTATTCATTTATTCAGAATTGTTCCATTGCCTCAACCTCTACTAGCCTTTCCATTTTACATTTTGTTGGGCCACTGTATGATCTACTGTTACCTCCAGAAACATAAATGCCTCATTACCTTTCTCACTTGAGCTCTCATAGAGTAGTTGTAGGCTCTAAAGAGACATTTGCTTAAATTAATCAGTCCCTCTTCCTCTGTATAATCTGTATTTTTTTTTTTAACTTCGCAATGGTCCAACAGATTTGGTGGTCATGGACACGGTCTGTAAATTGCTGTTTAAATTGTTATGACCTTACATTTAAATGGAGGCATTCAGCCAAGTTATTAAAGGTCTCAAACATCAACAGGACTTTACAGTCGGACTAACATTGCTTTGCAAAACCGCTTTGGATTTAATACTTTTCCTTATTGTCATCATCGTAACCTCCCTTTGTTTTATTGCATCAGCAGGACGGATAATCTATTGGACCCTAAAAAACAATTATGGCAGGGGAATTGTTTTGCTGATTGAGCTGCCCTCTGCTGTTGTGTCTGGGAGTTTAGTGTATTCAACACCAGCTAAAATGACCAAACTGTGCAGTGATGACTTGGGAGTGGCTTCAGTTGGACCGTACTCGATGAATATTAACTTCATTAATGGATATGAAAAAAGCAACACACGCCATACTCTGTCGCACTCATTAGAAAGCATCCCGGTCATCCTGCGAAGGCCGTGGCGATCATTACGTTTCAACGCGACGTTCTCATGCGTCTAGCACTTGTACGTATCGTCATCCATGTGAAGCCCCTTTAAATTCTCCCTTATTAGCGCAGCTGTGTCAGCGGTGGCGCCATTACACGCAGCTGCAGCTTGTTCTCTCTGTTAGCGCTGCAGTCAGGACACACACAGGATTTTCAGCACAGTTCAGGATCATTGCCAGTCAGGGCCCGGTAGGCGTGTGTGCGTGCACGCGCATGCACCAGTTGTTTGACTAGGCTAATGTAATGAGCATTCTTAAAGGACCAAAAATAGCAACATCGCCTCCCACCTCCTTCCACATCCTTCCCCTCCCTTTCCCTTCCTTTCTCTCCCTTTTTTTCCCTTCTGTGATATATGCACGTGCACAGGCACACCCCTCCGCTAATGCATATACAAAAACTACACACTCTTGTACGTCAGCATTCGTAAAGGTTCGCTGAAAGGGATTATATTCAATGAGTGGGCCGCAGCCACAAATAGAGCAGCAATAGGTTTCTAAACATATAGTGTAGGAGACGAACAGAGGTGGTGGGATGAGGGTAGATGAAGCACTTGACTCACCTCGTACCTCTAAAGGTTGTATAATGAGGTCCTCTCACATGTCTCTTCTGTTTTTTTATTTTATTTTTTTTTCTGAACCAAGTTAGACTACTCAGCCCACTCACTGCAGCTGCTGCAAACGTGTTTCTGTGAGCGACATGAATGTTTGCTTCTGTTGGTCTCCCACTCATGGGGCTATTTTGGACAGCAGTGGGCAGAGTTCAGGTGGTGGATCTTATGGCTAATGCACATACCCTTTACTCACAGCGACATGCGTATGAATCCCACTTGTGACATGTGGTGTCTGATGTTTCATGTTTTGTTTTTTTCCCCCGTTACTGCCCTTTGAATATGTTACCGGCACATCGAATATTAAATATTTATTTTGTCCACGATTGTGTGGTCTGCTGTGTCTGTACGCTGCTGCCCATAGGCACGTATTAAATAATTTTTTCTTATCAATTATTGATCTTCCTCCCGCCACCACATTTCCAGTCCTTGTTGAATAAGCACGATTTTGCTCTATGTGTAATTTTGGCCAGGGCACAACAATAAGCCTGTGACTCACCATTACCAACAGAGATTAAGGCAGGAGGAGAAAGAATTATTTGTGACTGACAGAGTTTCCAGACTCGTCATAGAGAAGCAGAGCAGACTTCATTACCCCAGTACAAGTCTTCAAGATGTAAAAGAAGACATTTCTCATCATTCATCAAAATATCTATTTAAGTTAGATTGCTTTTTATATGCCCGAAAGCTTTTTCTATACTGTACCCATACTGATTTTGTTAAACTTTCTGTGACCAGTATTGTTATTTATTCTTTTTAAAACAGTTTACCAATTTTATTCTCATTTTTAAAGTGAAAATAATCAAAATGAAAAGGCTCAAATTTTTTTGGGTTTTGTATGTATCAATAATTGCGATCCCCCACAAAGGTAAATTTCCTTGAGGAAACACCGATAAAAAGAAATTTGAGTTGAGAATCTTGTTATGAGATTTCAGAGAAAGATAAATTTTCAAAAAATGAAAAATAACACTTTAAATACCCCGAATATCCTCATGTGAGACAAATCCCACTCACAAAAGGAGCCTACATTGAACTTGTATCCATGGAAACAAAAGAAATACAAAAGAAGACACCACTTCAGTATGTGGTTGTTATGTGTAGAAAGTTTTTAGCCAATTAATTGGCTGTTGGACATTTTCTATTACAAACTATCGTTATTATATTGGCATTTTAAAAACTTTGAGTTACAATTGGTCTGTCTGTACATATGTCAACATATTGAAGTGTCATATTGCTGTATTTTGCTCAGTAAGTAAAGTTACGTTGTACAAACTTTGCTCTTTTGACGATTATGTAACCGTGTTTGTCTTTCTTTTTGTTCCATTAGGAGACTCAGAAGGCGAAGCAGTTCTTGCCCTTCCTGCAGAGGGCTGGGCGGTCAGAAGCCGTGGTAGAATACGTCTTCAGCGGCTCCCGCCTCAAGCTGTACATGCCCAAAGAACCCTGCCTCATCACGTTCCTCCTTGCTGGTGGGTAGAGCTCTTTCTCCCTGAAGCAAAGGTCACTTCCGTCACCGTCCAAACCACCTAATTACTGTATTATGACAGGCATTAGTTGCTGCCATCGTCCGAAAGCTCATTGGTATATCTAAATCAAGCAAATTGGGATTCCTGCCAGCTCAAAGGTCGGAATTAAAAGACCTTCCAACATGTCCCAGCAGGCAACCCTGACACGTGGAACAGGGTAGCAGGTTATCTAGCATCGTCATCCAACATTTTTCCAAACACCATGAAGCATGGTGTTGGCATGAAGCATGTGTCTCTTTCTCATCTCATGGCCTTTTCCCAGTTTGAGGTACATTCACAGTTTGCTGTGTCTGCACTTCCCACCTTCATGAAAACCTGGTCACTGCTGGAAGATAGAGGGATTTTTAATCTCTATTTGATAGGCGGATGTTATCGGGTTTTTTGCACCAGTAAAACATTTGCAGTTTTTTTTCTGCCCTTCCTTATATCGTAGGAGGTCATATTATGACAACTTGAGTCCTCTTAGTAAGTTGTTGTATATTTGGCAGTCGACAGCAGTTTATCCCCCTTTGTTTTGGCCTGTCTCCTATCTGATGAACAGTCTTGGTGCACAGAACACAGATAATTAAAATCATTAAGTCCAACAAAATAGACCTGCGGGGATTAGTTGGTTAATAATTAGTTCCAGTCTCTCAAATGTTAGGATTTCTTGCTTTAAGTTTAATTCTCCACCCCGGGTTGAGTGTTTTATATCAAACATTTTCTCAAATTTTCTGCTATTTTGTAGTCATTGATTAATCTTAAATGATCAGTTTCAAATAAAAATTAAGTTTATTAATTGGAGCTCTCATTATTTTTTTATTTTACTAAAATGAGAAATCAACAGAAGTTGAGGCCAAGATTTATATGGGGTGAAATACGGACTATTTAATTGCGGGTCTAGTGGTTAATTTCAGCCTCTCTACTGACTTGACAGTTTTCGCCAGTAATAAAAACACTATGACTGTATTTTTGGCAGCCAACAATGATCTACACATCGTCCCAGGTCATAGGAATGATGGGAATGCTTATCCCTACTGAAGTGGATGATACCCTTTATTATGGTTGCTATATACAATAACTTTCAATCCATCTCAATTTCAGTCCAACATTTGCCAGCCACACAGTGTTCCTCTGCTTCCACACTGACAAACACCATATATTTCTGACACTCGGATTCAGTTTAATTATGTGTGACTAAATCACTGATGCATTAATTAATTTTGTAATATCCTTTTGATTGTTTTTGCTATCCACTGGTAATTTTCATAATTATATTCTTTTTGTCCGTTGTCTATGACAAGATGTATTGACATGACCCCTCTCAATATGTAATTTGCATATAGAACCATATTTTTTTATGCATAGTAGATTAATGTTAGCTCCAGAGGACAATATTAATCTGCTGTAAATGAGACAACAAATATTGCCTTTATTATACACATTAGGGTAGATTATCCCTGATTGATAGAAACTATTTCCTCTTCAGTGTTGATTTTTTTAATCTTCTACACCAATCAGAGCCATTTGAATGACTTGATGAGGTCCTTGTATGTTTCTCCCTTTACTGGTCATCTATTTCATACGTTCTGAATTACAATGGTTACAAAATAAGATTATGTCTGGTTGGGTCATGGCCTCAGTGCATCTCGGCATGTATGTTGTCGAATGCATGGCATTCCTTTTGCAACAACAGATGTTAATCATTTAACCACACATGAAAAGAAGCCCTCAGGCACAAAGACATTCTTATTATCTCTCTGGCACTAATCTCCAAGCGCTCCCTATCTCCTTCCACTTTTCTTTTTCCTGTCAAAGCTATCTTTCCATGTTTTATTCACCCATCTGCACCACAGCCTGTGTTTTGAAATGACGCATACATGATAAATTAGCTGCCCCAAGCCAAGTTTATCTGTGCAGGAAACTAAGGAAACCCTTTGGACCTTTTCTACTTTAAACTATCACATGATGTCTCGAGATTGTTAGGTGTGTGTAAATAATTTTACCCTGTTGAGGTTTTTTTTGCAAAAGAAAATAATTTTTACATTTTACAGTCTTCAAATTTTACTCAAAATTTTAAATGTTAAGTGGTCCTGGTTGTTACACAGGAGCTGGAACAGTTGTTAACCAATTATAAAATCAGAAACATACCACTACTACTACTACGGGGAGTTTTATAGATACATTGCAGTTGTTATTTTTGAATTTCCCATTGATTTTGTGTTCAAGGTCAAGAAATGTTTCCATACAAGGAACTCATTTGCAATAATAGTAGATTAATCTGAGAAAGTTTTACATTTTCATCTGCTGAAATGATGCCCAAGGCAGAAAGCGTTGTAATAAATTAGTCAAAATTACAATTACAAAAATGCAGCACAAGCATCTTTGAATCTGAATTACCAGCTTTTTTAGCCAGCAGCATTTAGACGCATTGTTTGTCCTGATTTAAGGCTGAACCCCGCCATTACAGAGTTGTTTCTCCACTGAGGCACCATGAAGCCTCAGTACCTGTTCGGCACTTCATCCCCTTTCTTTCCTGTGATGAATAAAGGCAATGCTTTAAGACAAAAAGGGGGTAAAGAAACAAAGGGTGAGTAGACAAGCCCAGGCTTCAAAGGGCCGGAGGTGCACCTCAGGAGTTAGAGGGAAGTTTTCTTCCCTCTAACTCCTGTAACACATTTCCTTTCTTCTCCTCTCACTTGATGGCCTTCATGGTGACACTTCCGTATGCAAGTTTGATAAAGGGTAAAGGAGTCGTACACTTTCTGAAGATGGAAAGGAGTGCCCTCTATGCTGGAAAAGAGTTTAGAAGGAGGAGGAGGAGGTGAAGTAAGATAACCTGGCAGAAACAAAAAAAAAGTTCAATTGATGTGAAATTTTTGGGTATAAAGGTGTGCTAAATCTAATGGAGACCAAGCAATGAAAAGTTCTTAAATGTTTTTAGTCTTCAGTTGCTGAAGAATTTCAGACTAAGACCAAGATTTCATTAAAATTTCTGAGAAAAAGGTTTAGCAGTCATCTCGTCAAAAAGATGAAATAATTTTCTCTCGTCTAGAAACTTCAACTTGTTCTATTTCTTATTCATGCTAGATTTCTGCAAATCCAATGAAAATTAAACTACCAGTGGTTAATAAGCAACAAATTTAAATTGAATAATATTAATAATTGAGACTATTAGTATTGCAGCTAAAATGACACTAAAATACACATTTACACAAGTGCGTGTTTCCACCCAGCTTTTAGGTCTTTGTATGTTTCCCTCTCACTGCACTAATTATACCCTGTCAGCAGCCTGTCTAAAATCAAGAATTAGTAACTCATCAACATAAAAAAGACGCTAATGTCTTTCATACTGGGCTCGTTGTATCTTGCAAGTATCCATCTGTATCAGTAGTCATGCCAAAGTGAGAGAGAGTGTCTGGCAGGTTATCAGTACGAAGTTAGAGGCTAATTACCAGGGATGTTAGTACAAGAATATGCAAAATTTGTTTTTGAATAAATTGCCTCAATGACATGCAATTTATTCACGAGTTTCATTTAGTCTTTCCTTACTAAATTTAGCTCATAAGCTCAGAATGGTTACTGTATGTTGGATCGAATGGACATGTTCATTTTTGTTAAACAAAACTAGCTCGTCAGACTATGAAAGCATACAAATTTGTCAAATTGGTACTGGATTCTGGGAAGAATGGCAAGTAGAATGATCATTCCTCAATGAAAGATCTCGTCTGGATCATGCAAGGTTATAAAACCATAGCTAAGTTTAAGAATTTAATACTGTAGATACAGTCCAGGTCTTCAGTCTTGAGGAACAAATTATACTGATTCAGTATCTGATTCAGAGTGAGAAATGAATGGTGCAAACGGTGCTGGACATAGGCTTGGAGGGCACAGACCAAGAAATGAATTAAAGACTTGAGACGCAACAGAGTGGCTGATTGAAAATGTCTGCCGATAAGAAGAAAGCTGTGGATGAATGCAGTAAAAAACACACCTTAGGTGTTTTTGTCACTCGGTGAAGTGATTTATGATGAGGACAGTTGATATGGAGTTTATGTAAATGGAGGAATTGATGCATACGTGTGCCGCTGAGATAGAAAAGCTGTGTGTGTTTAAGCTCAGAGTGTGGGCTGTATTTCATTCAGCATGTGGCTCGACATGAATTACAGATTAAAGTGTTAAAATTTTCTACAGAGACCTCCTTCTCTTCTTCGAGCCTGGGAGTCACACAAAAGGGAAAAGAACAACGCACTTTGATGAATTTATAGTGTTATTATGAAACGAAAAGGCTGATAGATGCTTGTGTTTTAGGAGGTCAAACTGCAGAATTTTGTCTATAAAGCTTGTTGCACACAATTTGAAATGTGTGATTGGGGGGAAGTTTGATGTATTGAACTGATCTTCTAGCTGTTGTGAAGAACCTTTTATGGCAATATAGTGTGTGTTCATTGTTTGATGTCAGTAATGATCACTGTATGTCTTGTTTGACCTATTCTAACCCCTTAAAGCATTTGGATTTCTATGGCTGGATTGTTGCTGGTATAAGGCTAGACACTGTGCTCTATTTGCACAATTAATCCAATCAAATCCAAATAGAAATCAAGAATGTTTTCTTGATTTTCTGATTACAGTGTGCCCTCGTTCCTCGCGGGTAATGCGTTCCAGGAACCACACGCGAATAACAAATTCCGTGATATGGCTACAAACTATCTTATTATTTATGGTAATTTAAATGTTTATGAACCCTCCCCATACTGATATTAAACCACCTTCTATCTGTATTCTCTTTTCCTACATTCTTATCGACTGTTTAAAGCACTTTCGTGTCTCACGTATATCCGAGACTCACGGAACATAGCGCACTTCCGGATGCCGTCAGCCAATAGAATGTGCATATGGTATCACGTGACTACTTACCAAAAATCCGCGATGAGGTGAAGTCTCGAGCGTTGATGCATGAATGCACGAGGGTGCACTGTGTGTCCTCGGGTCTGTCTGGACTTGCTGTTCATTTGACAAACATCTGTGTCGACCTTTCACCCCTGTAATCGTTATCTTTCAGGTATCGAATGCCCACGCAGTTCCAGAAATACACCTGGGGGCATGCAGGTGGCCGAACCCTTCAGTGAAGAGGCCATGCTGTTCACCAAAGAGCTGGTGCTGCAAAGGGAGGTGAGAACAGTCTTTCTCCAGTTTCATGATGTCTTTCAAAGTTGGTATCTTTTCTTTTGGTGGATTTATGGCACGGCAAAATATATTCACGCTCATAGTTGGAAGTTGCAAGCAACCTTTATACCTATTAAAATGGAATGGCAACAGCCGGTACTTTCTGCAAGCAGTCTGCATTTTTAAATTTGTGTTTATTTGTGTTTGTGTGTTTATTCATTCATCTTCTTGAAGACGAAAAATGAAATCTTATCTTCAACCGATTATCTGAAATCCGTGTCACGGGTTAGGCTGAAGTCCATCCCAGCTGGCTATGGGCAAAAAAATGGGTACACCCAAGACATGTCACCACTTCATTGCATTGCCATAATTAGACATAACTTTTTTAAAAAGGAACATAAAAGCACAAGGACATCCGTAATGTGTCATATCCGCATTGTTTCACTCATAGTGAGTATTTCAGTAAATTTTTAGTTGTACTTTTACTTACTGAACAAAATAGATCTTTTTTTTAAATAGCTTTTGTAGTGTTTTCAACATGTGGTTGTAGAAACACACATTACACATTTCAGATTTTGTCAGTCAATCAGTCAATCTATTATGTTAAGAAAATAGACATCTGATTGGACATATTAATAATCAAATACATTTTTCATGACTTTTGTATTAAAGGAACCCATGGCTAGAGAGAACTTGTGTGGTGAGGAGAACAGGAAAAGAAATAGAGAAGAGAAAACTTAAACAGTGGCTCAGAGAAGAAATATGCCATGCAAGCAGAAAAAAGACAGAAAGAAGAGGAGAGTTCAAGACAAAAAAGTATTACAGATAGACAAGATGGGAGACAGGACACAGAGGAATAGGAGAAAGTATTGAAGAGAGGCACAGAAAAGGTACAGACAGACAGTAAAACAAGTAAAAAGCTTTCAAGAGAAATAAAAATTTTGAAAGCAAAGCTTTCAAAATTGTACTTGAAAATAATATTGCATGCTAAAAAAGGCTACAAATAAAACATCATTGGACTCTCCAGCCACAGAAACAAAGAAGATGCTATCAGGAAGCAACATAAGGAATCCAAACAAAAAAACCCCAAACTCTTCTATATTTCAACATCGTCAGGAGAGAGCTGGAGAAAAACAAGCAACCCCCTTGGCCATGTTGCCAAAAATCAGCAGTAAGTGTGTCATCAGGAAAGATCCTAAAAAAGTACCATCTTCCTCACCTAATCCAGCAGTTTGGGCCAGTTTACAAAGCTAATGAGAGGAAAGGAACAGCCAACAAAAAAGCTAACATTCCTCCAAGGTATGTTGGAGGAATGCAAAACCTTTCTTCAGTTTTTGTTGTCTAAGTAATAAACAATAACCAGTGCTACGTCCTTTTGTGTCTCATTCACCTAAGTAATTTTTTTCTTTAGGGGCAAAATAAAAGATAAAATTTGAAAATGCGAATTTTTAGAAATCTGTGTGTTTATAACTGTAAAATTAAGCTTTCAGTTTGTATATTATACTTTATTGCATATCAGAGTAACTAAACACTATTACAACATACATCAGTACTTAAGATTCTTGAAGGGGTTATTATCATTATATAATAAAATATATTTAGTGTGTCTGATAGAGTTGACAGAAATCAAGTTTTTAAGGTAAACTTGTGAATCTGTTAAAAATATTTTTTAACCTCCAACCTGCATTTTTAAATGATTAGATAGCACAGATGTTTATCTACATTAATATATACTCTAATCAATGTAGTGTAAATTTTCAAAAAATGTTTTTCAGAGTGTTTTGTCCCAACTCTAAAGAATCAGTGATGTAAATTTTACACACACACACACACACACACACACACACACACACACACACACACACACACACACACACACACACACACACACACACACACACACCCTTCTCCCCCTGGTTACACCCAGTTTC
Source organism: Antennarius maculatus (assembly GCA_013358685.1). Taxonomy (NCBI): domain Eukaryota; kingdom Metazoa; phylum Chordata; class Actinopteri; order Lophiiformes; family Antennariidae; genus Antennarius; species Antennarius maculatus. Next base: position 5,711,049 of record CM023627.1, read on the forward strand.
ACCTGATCAGTGCTTGTGGGCTTTAAGAAACTCCGGTCCACTTTGTGTCAGTTCATTCACATGCTAATAGGTTTTTATAGGAAGCAGTGGACAGATTGAAGCCCTGATGGAACCAGCTATAATCCTTCTTCCACTTATCCATGCCACACACTCCCTCTCTTTATTTCCCCCTCTCCATTCCTATCTATGTTTTAAAGGCTTTTTTTTTTCCACAGACAGTGGCTGACTCAACTGTCCTCCAGTATTTAATTGTCATGGAAATGTAGCCTTGGCGAGCAGTTGGAGGTGGATGAGTGTCTGGGTGTGTGTGGCAATCCAGTGGTGTAGTTAGGATCAAGATATCTGTGTCTGAAATAATTAATGCACAGAACAGGCATCCAATTGGTGCAGTTTGTCATGCAAAAATGTATTTAAACCTACATTTTTTTTATATTTTAAAGCCCATACTTTGCCACCCTCCCTGTCTTTCCTAAATTCTCACAGAAAGTAAAGACACTCTGTCACACACTTTCTCGCGCATCTTCAGCCTTACCCGTCATCGTTTGTGTCAGCAAGTTTTCACAGGTAGGTGGGAGTTAGCAAGGAGGCCGGCGCCATATAATGAGTTATGAGCCCAGTGCGGGGGCTGCTTGGCCGGCTGCACTGATCTGCTGTTATTGGCTAATGTGATAATATGAACAGGAACACATAGATTCCCAAATGGATACATTCAGCACAGCTAAGCACACACACTTATTTTAAGGGAAGAAAAAAAGAAAGCCTGCAGAGAGAATCAGTAATCGGTACCTATCCTTGATTCACCTCCTCTAAGACATCACCTAAACACATGTGGATATAAAAGTGTCGGGCTAGAAATGAGTGACGTGGATGGCTGTGCTATGAATAGAGTTGTATGAGAGACAGGAAATGCAAAAGCTCTGAGAGAAAACTTAGCAGCAGCAGAGGGAAAGATGTGATTTAGAACGGAGAGGAACACACTGCAACGTCCCTCAGAATCCACCCCTCCCCCCTCTCACTGCGTAGCATAGCAAGTTCGACTGAAACAGGTTATTAAGGTACGTCACACTCAGGGATATGAATATGGATCATTTGATTTCATTAGCATAGGATTATGCTGTTGATTTGTCTCTGAATAGCATCTGATTGCAGGAACTTTGGGATGTTTGGGGAAAATGGCTTCACGTGAACAATTTGGGTTTTGGTTGCGTCTTTATTTGCATTCAGAAAATGTTTTTCTTACTCTTGTTTGCTTGACAATCATTTTGCATTTTTTTTGGGTCTGTTGATGTGATGACTTGTTGACTCAATGGTCCTACTTCTTTTCCCCTTCACACTTCCATATTTCAGTACTCTGTAATTATATAATCTTGTTTTTCTTGTCTCCTTTGAAATTGAGTTTGGGTGCAGACATAAGTGCACTCTGCACTTGTTTTCTTTGGCTAATAGCCCTTTCTCTCTTTGTGCCTCACTGTCACCTCTCTTGTCACCTCTGCTGTCCTTTTTTTAAATTTCTGGTGGGAATTTACTGTTCTCTCTTTCCTTATTCTGCCATTTCTACCCCCCCCCCAACTCCCCTCCTCTCTTCACTGACGCAGTCACATCTTAATTTCTGTTGATGCAGACATGCACCATTAATTTGACATTCAATGAGGGGACCAGCCCCTGTTTCAGTCTCCTATTTAAAAACCCTCACTGCTCTTGTTTCTTTTACTTTCATTCTTTCATTCTATTTTCTTTCATGTTCCTATGCTTCATTTTATGTTAGGTTCTTCTGTTTTTCTGTTGTTATAATTATGTCATTATGTTAATTATGTAATTTATGCAATGTCTTTTAGCTGTGCCAGTCACTGTTATGTGTATTTATTGTATCTCTTGTGAGCAGATATCACACTGAATTTCCTTTGGGATTATTAAAGTATCTATCTATCTATCTATCTATCTGTCTATCTATCTATCTGTCTATCTGTCTGTCTGTCTGTCTGTCTGTATATAGGTGCACCAGGCGTGCCTTTTTTTAAGTTGTGGAAATTGAGCATCTCTTACGGTCTGTCTCCATCCCACCGCTGTACTTGTGTGGTGTTAACATCTGAAACAGGAGTGAAAAGGAAAAACCCATCGGTAAACACCATTCCCTAGATGTTCCGCTTTTCTTTCTTCGTCTATTCTTTTCCTCTCACCTTCTGTTGACAAAAAAAAAGCAGTGATTCACAGCGTCAGTCACCAAAACTCTCTGCTGAATTTTGCCTTTATTCTTTTGGGTGGCAACTTCAAAAGCTCAACCAGGAGCGACAAGGATGTAGGAATTTATTGGATGAGTGAGGAAGGTGGTATAATTAATGCTGTTTTGTCATTTAATGAGTCAATGAAAAATATTCAAGCGATTCCTAAAGCGGAATTAAAATATGGGAACAAAGATGTCTGGAATGTGAATTACGACACCTCAAATATCACAGATGCTGCTGTGAAAGTCAAGAGCATCATAGATATTTAAAAGCCATTTAAGACCTAATTAAATTATCATTCTCAGGATGGAATTGGGTGTTTTTAAATGCTGGATTTCGGTTTCCTGCTGAGTGTTTCGTAAATATTGTAAAACCCAGATAGAAATTATGGTCTGGACAGAATATATCCCAGAATGAGCTACTGATTTGATCTGTTCATGCATGTGTCTGTGTGTGTGTAGTTGTATGACTGTGTGTTGACAGAGTTCAATAAATAATCACAAATCAAGAAAGGAAAACAAAAATAAGAATGGCGGATGAAGCAGAGATGTAATGTTTAAGTACACATGATATTCGGCTAAGTGGGTAATTATTTGTAGTGAACTCATCCACTTCCACAACTCGTTTATTGTATCGACCTCATTTAGTCTGGGTGGTCTGTCCTGCTGTTACTGCCCTTTGACAAATAAATTCTCTCTATGTATAAATAGAGAAATGCTTTTTACTGAGTTGAATATACGTGAAGAAGACCTGAATGTCAGATTGAGAAGTCTATTTATACTTTTTCTTCTGCTTTTATATTTGTACAGCGAGGGTGCTTTGAGACAGTAAGTTGCATTATGCCGTTTGGATTATCTCCCTGTATATTTGACTGCATCTGAGAAGAAATTGTCAAAAGGGGGAGGAAAAATTTATTGTTCAGAAATCCCCCAGCCTCTGAAAACTTGTCAACAATCTGTTCTGGAAGGCAATGATGCAAGGACAGCCTCGGAAGAGTACTTACTTTAAGGTTTGATAGACTCTGAAGTGTATGTCATCCTTTGATGATTAAAAAAAAAGCTTAAATTCCATCTCCAGCTGGAAAGACAATAACGCATGAATACAAAACAGCGTTGGATTCAAATGGATTATCATTTTAATATAATTTCCTTAGTCCTAATTTGCACAGGTACACTCAGCCACTTACCTCTGTCGGAGTTGCGAAGCGTGTACATTGTTCTTTTTCTTTAGACAAGGATGAAATTGGCCTCCACGTTTTTGCAATGTGAACGCTGCGCGAGGCAGGCCGTCACAGGTGTGGTTGTTCGGGACGTATCGCCTACAGATCCGAACGAGGTTGCCTTGTGAATACTTGATGAGTCGCCGCATCTACGTGTCGTTACAGATGTTCTTGCCGAGGATTTTAATTCAATCATAAAACCCCCAGCACCTCGGAAATGTCAATAGGATTGTGCGTTCTGTGCTGTCGTGCGGCGATTCTTATTGTGCCATTACCTCATGTGTAAATAGCCACATTGCGACGATGGGATAATTGAAATGTTACCTCGTTGTCAGTTCCTACTTCCATCTGTCTCTTCACATCTGTGGCCAGATCAATTCATTTAGCATTCTCCACACAGGCAGAGGCACACGGAATGCATCCTTCATACATTCGAGCTGTTTTTGCCTTTCAGGGCTTCAGGATGGCATTGGATTTTTCTACAGCTTCCTTACTCATTGATTTCCGATCATGCTTGAATTATTTTGGCGCGAGGCAGATTACTGCGTCTTCTAGTCTTTGACCAAGTCTCCTCGCTCGTGCTTGCATCACATCATTCTTCATGTTGGCCCGTTATCCGAACATTCATTGTGATCGGCTTCCGTTGTTGTTTATTTATGTATTTACCTGCTTTCCCATACTTTGGTATGCAAACTGTGTGTGTGTGTGTGTGTGTGTGTGTGTGTGTGTGTGTGTGTGTGTGTGTGTGTGTGTGTGTGTGTGTGTGTGTTTGTGTGTGCGTGCAAGAGAGAGAGAGAGTGAGAGTACACATCATGAATAATACATGGTGTGGTTTCCTGGTCAGCGAAACAGACAGACTGTTGGGATTGTGAACTGCCCCTCGGCCCCCCCCACCCCCCAACACACACAAACCACAAGTGTAAAACACAGCCCTGCGCTCACATTACTGCTGCTTCATAGCCGCAGACAGGATCTGTCCCCATCCATTCATAACTCAAGCACCGTCTTGAATAGCATGACTACATTGTACTGTAACCATATCTTTATATTTTCATTTTGTAGCTACTTCCCTCTGATGTTTGTACCAGTTCAAGTGTGTGTTTGTACCTCGGTGATATGGTTGATACCCAATGATATAAAGAGAGCTTAAAAAAGAGTAAATCCTTCAATAAAAAAAATATAAAAATTGTTACCCCTTCTGCACCCAAGCTTCATAACCTCACCTGAATGATCACAGATTTTTAATAGTCTGAACAGTTGTATTAAAATTGTAGTTTAAAGTTTGACCTTGAAACTACGTAAGCTTCCATTCCATTAACAGCACCATCAGTGGACTATTGACCATAACTTCTGATCCTTTCTGCATTACCTTCAACTAATTAGCATCACGGATTGAGATCGGCTTTTGATTGCAGCAGTTTTTAAATGAAACGTTCTTCATCCCGTTCGCGTGTATCAGTGTCACAGTCGGGCAGCTTAGCTTTATTTCTTGAAAAAAAATTGTGAGTTATAGCCTGGAGGGGAACAGAGCGACCCACATAAAAACACATTCACACCATCGCACTGACGGAGAGATAGATGGACCTGAATAGAGATTGAACGATGAGAGCTAGAGAGAAACCTTCTCACCGCTTTATCACCCCGGTGTTTACGAGTTTGACCTTGTGCTTACATGTGTGTGTGTTTGTGTGTGTGTGTGTGTGTGTGTTTGTGTGTGAGAGAGAGCGATGGAATTGCAACTTCACAGTCCTCCTTGATAAGCATAGCCTGAAAGCTGCGGCGACACAGACACACACTGTGCTCAGGGACCAGCTGAATCCTCCTAGCCTTTTTCTCAACATGAAGGGAACTGCAGTTCTCTTCCACATCAATGAGGGCGATAGTATAATGCTCTTATGCACTCGCACTGTTCTGTCTTAGTGTGGCTCTTCCTGTATTTATCTAACGTGCAAGGTTTTTTCTTTGTCACCTCTAAGCTACGTTTTTACTCGTTTCTAAACATACTGGATCATTCAGATAATCATTCTTGCTTTATTCCGTCAGTCACCACAGTCTCAGTCTGACTGCAAGAATAAGGGAAGTGTGGAGAGACAAGTTAAGACAAATAACATTAAATTAAGAGTTTCGAGTAACTGTTATATTGAACAGTGGCAGCCAAGAATGGTCCACTCAATAGGTCAATTTTTATCTGTTGAACTGACTAATTTAAATATCGTCTTGGCATTTTTGACAAAGTGGTAACAATTGTTAGTTACTTAGAGGGTTTCTATAAAATTCTAGTAATTTTCCTGAAGTAATTAAATGCATGTGGTAACCATAATGATAAGAAAGTCGTGTTAAGACCCTAAGCAATTTCTCTTCTGAGACACGAGTTTTGTCCTGCTAATCCTCTTGGGTGACTAGACTGTCCTTCAATACTTGTTCAACCCCATGAAGAAGTGATTTCATTTTGATTTCAGTATTTTGTTTAGTTTTTGTCATTTGTGCACTCTTACATATTCCTTTTAGCCTTTACTGTTGCATTATATTACTCGTACTCGCTTCCCCTGTGTGAATTTTGCACATGCACATCAGCAGCCCTCTCTAGTCTCACCAGTTCGAAGACAAGAAATCCTTCCTAACAGCACAGCCAACCTTATTCCAGCAGCTGCACAGCAGTTAAAACAACATATAACACGATGCATAGAGCAATTGATTCAAAGGATAGCACTGTAGTGGTTTATTCATGTTATTTATTGCACTAGAAACAAAAGATTGCTCGTAGATCACTGGACTCCCATAGAAACGAGTTGAATCTGTGATGAGTCCTCTTGAGGAAATGGCTCTAAGCCTCTATGCCTTATTGATGCTGAGATTGATCCTATCATGTTGTCGACAGTGAAATAATATCAAGAGCTATTGACAGATACACTGGCAAATACACACTCATTGTATATTCTTCCACTCATAGAGGAGATACATGAATAAATTAGATGTGATATTATGTATTGATGCAGTTTTAATAATATTAATCTGTTGTTGCTCGATTCGTAACTTCTTACACCCTTGGAGTCAATGGAGGAGAGAGTTTTTTTTTCTTGTATTATAAATGCAAGAGGGTTGACGTGTGTTGGGTTGTATCTATACAGGCTAGCACAAACCATATAGCTCTTTTTCACACATACTCTGGGTCTCTTGACAACACAGTAGTTGCTACACATCAGTGCTGTCTCTAATGTAGGATTGAAACATGTACCACAAAGACTTGCACACAGTAAAAAAATCAGCTGTCATTCCAAGAAGAGCCAGTTGGTCTCTGCCTTCTCTCTCCCACTCCTTGCCTCAACTGTTTCTATGATGGCCAAATCTTTTTATGGCTCGAGCACACTAAACCGGCATCTTCACCTGTTCTCGTCTTGGCATATTCGCTGTGTGCATCGCTGTGCGTCGTGTCAGTCTTCTGTCACTTTCACGCTCATTGAGTTGTCAATGTCAAGCCCTCGCTGCACAGAGGGCACGCCTCCGTAGACCTCCCATAGCCTCTCGTCTTGTTCTTCTCCTTTTCCGCTTCCACCTTTTTTGCCTCTGCTTTCACAAGACACATCTGTGTGTGTGTGTGTGTTAGTGTGTCTACCTGGCATGAGCAGGGGAATGTAGCCTGGAGATTTTAATGAATAAGCTCTGAGTAAAGGCCAAAAAAGAGGAGAGATTTGAAGCGGTAATCCTTCGCCAGCTTACCCCAGCACAACATTCCGATGCCTACGCCCTTATCCCCACATCAGCATCTCCTTTCATCCACCTTTTCAGTCATTCAATTTCTTTATATCCCTCACCAACAAGAGAGAGGCTCTCAGCGGCTGTGTCAGCGATCAGCATCTCATCCCACCCCCTCTCCTTCTTTTTTCTATGTTCTCTCAAAGAAGTGTCAGTGTGTATGCAGGGAAGAACAAACCTGGCAAATTCATTTCAACAGCCAACAGAAATTGGGCTCTCAGCTTTGAAATCAGACAGATAAAGCTAATGGCTGAGGTGGGCAACAGGCAGGGAGCTATGTGTGAATGTGCACAGCAATTTCAATTGATACCAACTACAGAAATGCACCTACTTTAAACTTCATTGCTTGCTGATCTCTCTGAATATGCAGGGGTGTATGCAGGGGGCAGTTCCAAGAAAGGCTGGCCAGGGCACTGCAGTTTCCTAAAATGCTTTTGTTGCCAAAAGATAGTGTGTGTGCTGCTGTGGAAGTGTGTTCAGTTAGATGATCAATACCTTCGAGGCCTATATTAAATTTCATTATCTGTGATTTGATTTTAGTATTTGAACACGTTGCTATTATAACCAGGCCAAAGCATTTTTTAAAATAAATTACCTGCAGGTGCAATTTTGATCTAATGATCTTTTGTTGAACAATCACTTGGAAACTTGTGTTGCCAGGCATCATTTTTTCTATAGTGCTGACATTTAGCATTGAGTCTAATACATAGATAGACTAAATTCTTGCCTGCTCATATTTTATGTTGCTGTTCCATATTGGGTGTCTACCACCTAATAACAACTCGTTTGCCACTTTTGGCTGAGAAATGTGCAAAAAAACACAACGTATGTACACACACACACACACACACACACACACACACACACACACACACACACACACACACACACACACACACACACACACTCACACACAGAGGTATTATCTCCTGGAACAATACTAATAGATTCATGTACTGTTGTGAGCAAACAGTTTGTGCCTCTCCTGCCAACAGGGTGGGAGCGTGAACACTTGCCAAGTCTCCTCTCCTCTCCTCTCCTCTCCTCTCCTCTCCTCTCCTCTCCTCTCCTCTCCTCTCCTCTCCTCTCCTCTCCTCTCCTCTCCTCTCCTCTCCTCTCCTCTCCTCTCCTCTTTTCTTCATCCTATTTGACTAGCACCTCCACAAGCCTTTTTGCTCCAATCACTGTTGGAAGCAACCGCATACTTCTTCCATTTTTTTTTTTCTGACTACCTGCTCTTGATCCCTCATGTTTACACTCACATCCTCAACTGTAAGTCAAATCAGCCCATAACATTAAGTGTTTTTACTGCAGCGGCAACACCAAAACCGTAATTGATGGACTAACAAACCTCCTCGCACATATACATCTTTGATTTGTCTGGTTGCATTTAATTAGCTGCAATGAGGGACAAGAATGTTTGGTGGGGGGGGGGGGGGGGGGCAGTGTAACTGTCTAATTAAAAGTTCCCAGGTTTGGCTGGTACGTATATCACTTGGCCCATTGAGGTAATCCTTATTTTAGGGCCACAAAGCATCTGAGTCACTCTGTCTTGAAGTGTTCCGTGAAATGTCAAACACAACCATGGAACCGGAAAGTGAATATGGAGAGTAATTTATGTAATTTGGAAAGATTTGTCTGGCCCCATGAACATTGTTTTGATGCTAATTAACTTTTTCTGATGATTTAGTTGATTACTTTTCTTGCTTTGGGGTCATAAGGGATTGTTTTCTTTAAAAGTTCATTTTAATTAACTTGATCTTAATTATTTGTTCGACTTCCAAGGACTTACTTCATAGTTGCCAAAGTGCAGCTCTACGGAATGGCACAAAGATCGCTTGTTACAGACATAAATATGCAGCCACTGGATTTAAATGATCTTTTGCTGTCTGTTTTTTCTGGGACAGCTTTGATCAGTTTCTAAGTGGAGGAGGCCCAATGAGACTGGACCAGGCTCACCTTTTGTGACTCCTACACAAGCCTTTCACGTAAACGTCCTCCAAGCGCATATCTGTTTCAAATATTTTTACCACAGCTGAATGCCAAGTACAATACAACTAAAAACCAAAAAGTATAGTTAATGCTATATGCAGTTAACAGTTTTTTACTCCTTGTACACAATACATTCTTCATTCCAATGATCATCGTTTTTTTTTTGTTGGTCTAAATTAAAGAGATAACAGATTGAGTGAAATGTTTAATGACAGTCTTACAGTTTTATTGCTACCTTCGATCTGCCAGCAATCCCACATTCAGTTCTATTACGTAACCATTGCGCTTAAAACAAGCACCTAGGAGAAAACATTTATCGAGATCCATTAAAACTTGTTCCAGGTGTCATTGCCTGGGCCCTATTATTATAGCAGCTTTTTGACTCTTTTTAAACCATCGCAAAATTTGAAAGCCTCATACATAATAAAAACTCAATGGGTTGACACTGCCTGTAGAAATAGGTTGACTGATATGTGACCTAATCCAAAAATGTCACGTTTTCACCAATGTCTGGTGGTCAGTTTGTGTTTCAGCAGGATCAAAGTCCTAGGATTGATTTTTTTATGAAACCTAGTAACAGGATTTTGCGTTGCCCAGAAGAGAATCCACTAAAATTAGTGACAGATTTCAGCTTTTCTTTGCCCTTTAACATTGCTTTTAACATAGTGTTTTTCAACACTTTATTATTGCATCATTGCACAAAAGCGACTGAATAAATTGCCACAAAACTTTTTGTAGCTCTTGAGTATGGGTCAGGCAAGCTAAACAGAAGTTTAGAATTGGCCAGCTTTTGCGGATATGCTCTCTGAAGAGTACTGTTCTAGTCTGATCTTTGTGATTTATGCTGACCAAACTACACACACACATATACACACACTTACACACGTTTAAACACACCCCGCAGTTTGCTGCAGTGCCTTAATAATTCTACTACCACGCTAAACTGCTTCAGACCATGGATGCTTCACACAGCCCACTACAGCTTTCATCTTGACATTGCTTTTATCTGCCGTTCTGTTACTCAGCAAGAGAGCACGTCTCTTAGGTAGTCTTTGACATGAGCACAAAACCTCTCACCCTGGTCATCTTGAATTCCTCATCAGTGGAAATCCATGATCCTCCATTTAATACAGAATGAATAGCCATCCCCATTTAATACTCCATGTAAGAGGTTCTTATCTGTTGCAAGTACCTTTGAATTGCCTTTCTTTCCTGTCTACATGACTTTTTGTTCCTCATCTTTGTCTATGGTTTTACTCTCCACTTCTGTCCGTCTTGTAGTAGCTATCCATCGAGCACTGTTGTCCTCACACTCAGAGTGGCATAAGCCTTTTTAACACAGAGATCGCAAAACAGCACCCCATTAAAAGCTACAATGCCTCTTTTTTTTTGCCTGTTTGTTTACTCTGAACAAGACAGCGGCAGCGAAGCATTGTGCGATTTTAAATAGTGAGTTGGGGTTCTGTGAGCTAAAGAGGAGTGATGTTTAACACAGCAGTGTTGGCATCTAGTGTGACATCTTACAAATGTGTCCAGTTGTTAAGAAGTGATTAACATGGCAAAAAAAAAATCACCTTTCCTTTGTTGTGCTTCATCTCACCCTTTAATCTGAGATTGAGGGGGTCCTAAGCATTGGTCTGTTTGTCCTGTTCAAAAAGGTTTTTGGTTGATTTTATTGTTGAATGAATTGGCTGCTGACTGATATTAATTACTTTGAATTGTAGGACATAGAACAGACCCCCTATAAAGTCTTTGTTACGTTTATGCGGAAGATCAGGCAGAATAAAGATGTACCATTACTGCTGTGAAAAGGCTGTGTAAATGGAACTAAAGATAAAGTCCTGCTCTCACTATCTACCAGTAATTCTTTCCTGTCTTGAGAAATGCAGAAAGCCATTTTGCCTCCCAGTTCTTCTCTTTTAATATCTACAACCAGATAGCTATTCTCATTCTAGGAAAAAAAGGAAATCTGAGAACACTCCCAGTAACCCCCGAGACTCGTACTGCTTCTTCATGTAGCATGCATCTTTTGGTTTGTAAGGAAACGTCATTTTTACTGCTGGCATAGAAGGGAAAAGAAAAATGATTTGTTCCTCTTCATGTCTGTCTTTGACTGCATTTCCATGCATCCATGCAAATTGACAAATGTACATTAATAGAACCCTCTGAATGGTAGCAGAAATTACATCAATTGGACGGAATGTTCTCACATTCTGCTCTTCCTGTGACGAGATAAGAAATTTGAAATCTTAACATACGTGACAAATACATTCTTATTCCGTCCATGATTCTCTTAAGATATAAATCTTCCATAATTACAATTGTGAATAATAAAACCTGACTACGGCTGCGGCAGCCTCTCACTGTGCTGAAACAATCTACACCGAAAGCAGCGAAATCCACTTAATGAAATCTCCAGTTAAAATTTGCAGAATAATTCAGACATATCTGATGACATCTCTGCTGTTATGATCGTCAATATAGTCACGTTACACTGAGATGATTAAATACAACTGTTCAATAGGGTTTATGAAGAAAAAGCGGAATCAGGTAGCTTGTGCTTGTTAATACAGCCTGCATTTAAACTATCTGGACATTTAGTCTGTTTTGTAACTATTAATATTTTTCTGTCTTTGAGAGGGAATGAGGGCTCTAGTATCCTTGGTGATGCTGCGGCTGTGATCAATTCTCTGTAGGCTGTACATAGAAAAACAAGTGGTGAAATTAATGTTGAGTTGCCTGAGTTTTTGTTGTTTATATGTACATAGTTCTTTGTGTGCATGTGTGTGTTTGTGTGTGTACATCTATGTCTGGGTATTCACAACACCTCAACACAACCCCATCTACCATATACCTCAAACTCCTGTGCTGCTCTCAGTGGACTTGATTTACTGCACACACGTGCCATCAGACACACACGCGCTCATACACACACACACACACACACACACACACACACACACACACACACACACACACACACGGCCTCAACTACTAGAAAGCACCATAAAAATGAGGCTTCATAGTTGTTGGCTCCTAAGAAAACATGGGGATGTTTTTCACCCATCAAAAAGGCAATAAACCTCTCACAGGGACGAGAATTTGAGTGTTCCTCTCAATATGACGAAATAGCTCACACAACCCACCTGCCATTCACTCTACTTGAGCAGCAGAATCTGTACCTGCATTAGAAAAGATTGACCACGGTGTTTATCTTTATAAAATTTATTGGCAGACTCTGATTCAACACAGCAGCCTCGATGGCTGTGGGCTCGTTGCCAACAGTACACTGTGAACATTTTTCTTCTGCCTCAATCGACCTCCGTAGCGAAGAATCAAACCACCACCTGTCTGTTACATAGCTTCTGTATTTGCATCAGTTTCCACATGGTCCGAGCCAAATGCACCTACAAGCATCGACATAGAAAAGCATTCTCTTTCTTCTTTTTAATAATGAGAATGGCATAACACTCTTCATAGATGTCGCCCAGTCCCTCTACAGGACATGTAGAACCAAACAACTCTAGCCCTGACTCATGTTGACTCACATCCATGCATGCTTCTAGGTCTGCTTAGAATAGCCTCACTGCTCTACTAGCACACTGGCTAGTGCTCACACAAAAATCCCAACACCGGCCCTGTGTATTTAATATCCCCCAACGAGGAGTGCAAATCCCGTAATTGATCATTAGATACAGCATGTTAATTATTGAAATCAATTTATGTAATGAAGTTTTAGACTATACAAAGGTGTGAAGTCACAAGTAAAGCAAATTATCAGAGGCTATTTTCTGTAGCCTGTGTTTGAACTGTAAGATATGCGTCCATGAAAAACTCATTGATATTCCACAGATAAAGAGAGAGAGCTAGCCTTAAATATTATGATCATGTAAGTCAGCATGCATTGCCCTTCTTCCTCTCAGTCAAGAAATCATAATTACAATGTGTCAAGCGGAATAAGCTAAGGTGCTGCCAGCATCTCTGATCTGCTTCTGAGTTTAGACGTTCTTATGTCGTACACGTTCATCAAAGATGTTAATGTTGTGTTCAGCTCCAAAAAGCACATGCACAAGTCGAGCCAAGATCACGAGAATGCTTAAAGTTGTACCAACATATTTTGAGAATGTAGTAGTGTCATCATGATCAGTTCTGAGAGAAATTGTCTGCCATCTAATGATTGGAAATCACAGCACTTGTCATACATTTTGACAGACATTGAACGTAAAATATACTCTCTTTGACAGAAGTAGAAAATTTTAAAATATTCTTTCTGTTCTTTATTCCCTGTCAAGGCTTGAGTTGTGAGCTGTATTTCAGAAACTGCTGATGCAATTCAGATTTTAAAGCTTATTGTAGGTCATTTTAATGGAAAAACATTTTATTACAGCCATCTTTTGCGCCCCAATGCATAGCAATTTACACCGAGAAAAAAAATCTAATTAAGAGATTGCATTTAAAATAATTGACTTTCAAAATGTCTAACAAACCTTTTTTAAGTCAAGAATGAGGTCTTTTTCTGAATTAAATGGAAGGAAAAGCTGTTTGTTGTGGTGCAGCTGGTTTTAGAGCTTGAACCTGATAAATTTGGTGTCCTCCTGAATACATTGAAATCACAAAGGCATGCATGCGGTTGCACTCTGGCAGTTATCGTCCCTGCACTTCCATTTGCACTGACCTCTTGATCCTCTGCCTTCATATTCACCGGTCTTCCTTCCTCAAGTACCCCCTGTGGTCCAGTCAATTACTGGTATCAGCACTTTTTATCCCCTACACAGTGCTGTGGTGCTATAGTAACATCAAACACACACACACACACACACACCACCATCTCCATCACACCCTTGTGGTGCAGTCCAGGTCCTTCACTGATCATGCAGTCTATATATTCCCTGTTCCATCTGTAGCTGGCACTCTTGCATCACATTTGCTCTGCTTACTCCTTTCCTATTGGTCTCTTCCTCTTTTCTATTTTTTTCCTTTTTCCTTTCCCCTCATATCTTTTCATTGTGAGCCTGATTCTATTTTAATTCTTTTATTCTTTCTCTTCCAAGTTCTCATACCTTTTTGTTTCATTCTCAAAGGAACTCTTATAGATACACGTATGCTACGTTATCTAAGCTGCAATTCTCTGTTGATGCAATTTTATTTTCTGTATGCTTCACAGATATGTCTTATCTGTTTTCTGTTGTGGTTAAATTTTTTAACTTTTGTTTTTTCCCTAATGACTGTGGGAAAAAAAACAACCCTGCTATCTTCTCTTTCCCAAATTCATACCCTACGTCTCAGTTTCTATGCCTCCTTGTCTTCTCTCCCCAGACTCTGTGAGCTGTTAGTAAGTAGGTGCATTTTGCCTTGCTTCCTCTTTCAAATGGCTTCATGATTGCTAATGAAGCACTCAGACAAAAAAAAAAAAAAGGAAAACCTTAATGCAGAGGAGGAAAGGATGGAGGCAGTGTTTCTCATGGAGATAGAACCTTCAATGTCTGGCTATCTGATTGGCAGATTGATGACCCAGAAGCCACGTTGGCTGTTTAATATGAAGGAGCATTTGAAAGCAGTGTAACATTGACTAACTCTTCCAACATGTGATAAGTAGCACCATACACAATGCCACCTTACATCTGATCATGTAATTTTTCATAAACCATGCCCATTCAGATACACTGCCACCTACTTGTTTGAGCATAATCTCAACACTGTTACACAGGGACAATAGGAAAAAACACTGCCTGGCTATGTGATTAAAACAAGTGCAGGTAAAGAGGAGTGGGAGAGAAAGGTATGCTGTTGGGGCTGTGAGTCAGTGCAGTTACAAATGGTTAGTACTGGATGAAATGACCTTTCTTTTTTATCATTTTTTCTCATGATTGCCTTTATCAGAAATCTTCTGGTGAAGAAGCACATGGGTCCACAGTTAAAATGAAACCATGGGTGTTGTAGTTAGATGGTGTAGGTCTGTTAATTTCCAGAGCGGCTTGAAATGGGCATGTTCAATGTGGCTATCACAATTTTTGTCCTTATAATCTATTCCTATACTTTTCTGTGCACTCTGCAACACTTATTGGATTTTATCCAGCTTTTGGATGTATCCCAAAACCAGATAGAATTCATACACAGGACAAGATACTTTCATATACTTGGTCAAGTACAGACAGATTGGCATGTCATCTGCCCTGCTTTGTAGACAGCAGAAAATGGTTAATGTTTTAATTACAAGGAGAGCCAAAACAGTTAAGAGAAGAAGGAGATGTTTTTGAGAGCTGCAGTTGACTTAATCATATCTGATTTTGGCCAAGTGACCAGCGGCGACAGCACTGGTAGACTGCAGTAAGTTATTTTTACCTTAATTCAATGACAGTTTGTAAAGGATGATAAAATTCTGCTTTTAGGATAATGACAAGACACTAATGCAGTCACGACCAACTGGAATGACCTTCATTGTCTTTACATGCCAGATGTCCTTGTCTCTACAAACATGCAGAGTCAATGAGGAAGCCTCTAAATAAATCAAATAAATGTTCTCTGTGACTTCATGTCTTTGCTGCACTGCACAATTTTGCCATTCATGTTTTTCACTGAGAGCTGTGTCTTGTAATTGCGATTATAATCCACCCCAGCCCTGTAATGCAGCATTATACCATGAGAAGTGTGATATATGCATGAAACCCCTAAAGCAGTCATAACCTATATGCTGTGTGTTTTCAAAGACAAGCTATCCCCCAAAACAGTTAAATGGTGAAATAGAAAAATAGAAGTTGTCAAATTGTACACTCTTTGTCATCAGCTATCCAAACCAACATCCTTTGCTTTATCTTCCTCACGCTCCCTCTTATTTTTTTTATCATCCTACCTTTTCTCTTACAAACACAGACATTACAAAAGCTCAGCTAACTCCTATACTCTTGGAGGTGTACCCCATAAGCCTTGCTCTGTCGTTTGTATTCAAACATTCTCCATTTGCTTTATTTCTGTGTTTCAAATGTTGAAATGCTACACCGCTGGGAAGTTGAAACATCTTTTGGTTCTTGCAGACTTCACTGATACTTCCTAACAATGTCGTCATTGTCTACACTTATGTGTGGCTATGTAAATTGTTGTTCATCAACTACACCGGCCTTTTTTCCTTTTGACTCCTTACCTTTGATTTTATCACCTTGCTTGTCTAAAGGGTAGTTGCTTTTAAGTGCTTTTAGTTTACTTTGAATTGCACAGATTTATAGGTTAATGAGAAAGGAGTATCTGTGTTGGCTGGGATGATTGTGGTTCATGCAGCATTCAGTCATTTCCACAGAGTTCTTTTGTAGTACTGGCTTTGTCATCTCTCTCCCACATGTTACCTACTCCAAATGATCTCTTATTTTCATATGTACTCCCAGTGCAGGTCCAATTACCTTCATTGTTAGACCAGGCTACATTTTGACTGACAGTGGTAATATTTTCAGAGATAAAAAAAAAGAAGCACAGTTAACAGCGAGACCCCAATTACATTTGTCACCATAAAAAGCCCCCTTACTGATTGATGAAGGTACAACAGCTGGCGGTGCAATTAAAAGTGAAATGAAGATCTATATTTTTTGGCAACGTGCAGGACACTCTTAATATTCAAAAAATATTTCACCTTAATAAATCAACTTTTAACTCATTGGCAACATAACACCTCGTTGTAAAATAGTAAATGAGCTAGGATATGCAATATACTGGCACCATTATAAAATGTAATAAGAATTTCAGTTGGCCTTTGTGTTATGCTTGTAATAGCATAACTATACTTGTATATAGACATGCCATTGCTTCACTGAATTTCTGTTTGCAAGTTAAGAACTCACACCTTAATGAGGCACCATGACACTCACATATATTATAAAAACATGAAACAAACTGCTATATAATAATAATCATAATAATGTTATTAACAGTAACAGTAGATGTTGAGAAATTAAAAAGCACCGTCCACTTCTGCAACATTCAGCACATCTAGGGTTAAAGTATAGCTGCAGCGTCTTACTGCAGTGTCTAAAGCATTGCCTGATCCTTACAATTCACACCAATAGAAGAAGGAAAGGGGAAAAACATTTCTCTCTAATACTTACTTTTTTCTTCCAAAAATCCTTTTATTGCATTTTATAACATTTGGCACAGTACAAATTCTTGGTGCTTTTACAAGATAAACCTGTAAAGATCGACACTGATCTTTTTTTCGGTTTTTGTTAAAGAAAGTCTTCTCAGTATAAATATTTTTTCTTTCACTGCATTCTCTGTAGCATGGTGTAAAAATCACACAGAATGCCCCTTTTTAAACAAGACTACCCTCATTTTGTCAAAGTCAAGACAGCATCATAAACAACTCATGTTTTAAATAGAAGATACAAGTTAGAAAATAGTTTCAATTTCTTTTTAATATATGTTTCTCTATCACCAGCCCAGTCATTTTATATATATATGTGTTTTTTATATATATATATATATATATATATATATATATATATATATATATATATATATATATAATTTTATAAGCATGTACAACAAGAAATCACCAGTCTCTTTAAGTTTGCACTCTGTACAAAAGTAGTTCCTGTCCTTTTTTTGTTGTGCATTCTATTGCAAGGTTTTTATGAGGAAAGTATGAAGGACTTGGGGTGAGGGTGGGTGGGAAACAGGGGCCTAGGGAAAGTACTGGGTGCCTTCTCTGGGTCCTTTTTAAATTTGAGTCTCCTGTACCTTCTCCTTGGTATGAGTTTTTATGACAAAGGGCTCAGCCATTGCTGTGATGGTACTGGGCAAGGTTCGAGGCAAAGAGTTCCCAACATTGTTTTCTGTCCATTTAGCCCCGTGTCCTGTAGGTTTGTAGGTGTTGTATTTGGGCTTCAGAGTGCTGTAATCCTTGTGGGTGCTGTAGTTCATTTTGTGTGGGCTATAATCAAGTTTAGGTCTTTGAGTGTGTGGACTAAAGTCAGACTTGAAGCCACTGTAATCTGCTTTATGGGGGCTGAAGTCAGTCTTAAAGGCGCTGTAATCAGTTGCAGTCTTATGGGGGTAGGGGTCCTTGGGTTGATAGGCAATGTCACTTGTAGTTCTATGAACATTGTAGTCTGGTTTGGTCTTAGGTTGAGTGCTGTAGTCAACTTTAAATGGGCTGTAGTCAGGTTTTACTCTTGGATGAGTGCCAAAGTCAGGTTTGAATGGGCTATATTCTGCCTTCGGTTTATGCTGTGAATGGTAGTCAGATTTTAATGGGCTGTAGTCATGTTTTGGTTTTGGTTGGGTGCTGTAATCTCGTTTGAATGGACTGAAGTCTGTTTTCTGCCTTGGATGAGTGCCAAAGTCAGGTTTGAATGGGCTGTATTCTGCTTTAGGTTTGTGGGTGCCGAAGTCCTGTCTGAATGGGCTATAGTCAGGCTTTGGTCTATGAAGGCTAAAGTCTGGTGTAGATTTGTGAGTGCTGTAGTCTGGAAAGAATTTGTGGCTAGTGAAATCCATATTGGGCTTATATGTGGTATACTCAGCCTTCGGCTTGTGAAGGGTGAAGTCAGACTGGGGTTTGTATTCAGCCTTGGGTTTGTGAAAGCCATAGTCACTCTTGTGACTGATGAAGTCCAGTTTGTGTATGTTGTTATGGTCCCGAATTTCAGGCAATGTGAGTGCTGTCTCTTGAGCTGCAGAAGCTGGCGGCGGAAGGTCCTCCTCATCCACCTGGATGATTTCAACAGTGCGGGCAGCTGCCACTGTGCTCCTTTGCTGGTGGCGTTTTCTCAGTTTGTAGAAGGCAATGAGCATGACAGCAGCCAACAGTGTAACTGCCACAAAGCAACCTATTATGATCTTAGTGGTCTTCATCACCTCATCAAGGCTAGGCCCAGACTTGCCTGGCTTTCCAGTTGCACCTTTGGGTCCGGGTGCCACAGACGTCTTAGCTGTGCCTAATGGACTGTCAGTGCTTTGGAGCAGCACTGTTGGCGTGGAGATGAATACTGGCTGAAAGACTGAAGGAGACACAGTTGTAGTTGTTGTCCCTTGGCCTATTCCTCCTCCAGCTACCCCAGCCCCAGGAGCAGCAGGTGTGGTTGTAGTGGTTTTAGGTTTAGGCATTTCAGTGGTTGGCCCCAAGACTTCCACAGTCACTGTGGTAAAGTAACTTAAGTTGGATGTATTAAGCTCAGCTGCACTCACATTGAGGTAGGCAGAGGCATTGGAGTTTCCAGCTGCATTGGACACCATGCAGGTGTAAATGCCAGTGTCGGCTGCCAAGACATTTGAGAAATTAAGGGTTCCATCATTGAGCACTGATATTCTCAGGTTACTGGATGCGTGTGTCAGGATTGTCCCATTGGGTAAGAGCCAGCGTACTGAAGACATTGGGGCTGTGCGGCAACGAAGCTCAGCCACTCGACCTGCTGAAATATTTAAGTCCCTTGGTGCATCAGCAATAAATGGTGCAGAACATTGGACTGCTGCACCCTCACCTCGGTCTACATCAACCAATTGTCGTCCTCTCATGCTAGCAGGTGAGTGACAGCGTCCACAGCAAGTTGAATTAGTTGGGATGTACTCCCTTAACCACTGTGCTAACCATACAGCCTCACAGCCACAGTTCCATGGGTTATGGTGGAGATGTAGCTCCACCAGGTACCTGAGCGGGGAGAACAGATCATGTGGCACAGCGCTCAGATTATTATGGGCAAGATTAAGTTCTACTAGTGAAGACAGGTCATCAAAAGCGTTGCGTTCTATTACTGTGATTTGTGAATTCATAACCCATAGTTTTTTCAGTGAACGCAAGCCTTTGAAGGAGCCTGGTTTTATCTCTCTGAAATGATTTTCAGAAATCTCAAGATCTTCCAGGCCTTTCAGAGGGCTCAGATTTGGTAGATCCCCCTTTATGTTGCACATGCCCAAGTTGAGGTACTTGAGATTTTGCAGGCCCTCAAAAGCTCCTTCTGAGATGTACTCCAATTTTCGTAACTCTCCTAGGTCTAGTCGCATGAGGGAAGGAACCCGGTTGAAGGCGTAGGAGGGGATACTTTCAATGGGGTTGTTCCTCAGCCACAGTTCTCTTAGTTTAGACAGGTACTCAAAGGCGCCACTGGGCACCACCGTCAGCCGGTTGTCGAACAGTTCCAATGTGTTGAGGCTGGTTAGTCCATTAAACGCGCCCACTTCAATCTGCCTTATGGCATTTCGCCCAAGTTGGAGCACCTCAAGGTGGTGCAGGTGGCGGAAGGAGTCAGCCTGCACCGCCTCAATGGCGTTTTCCATTAGATTGAGGTGTCGCGTGTTGGCTGGAATACCTGGGGGCACACGGGTGAGGCCACGTCGGGTGCACACCACTTTCCCCTGCTGATTACTGCAGGAACACTGCGGTGGACAGCCCTGAGGTCCCTGAGACACCACCGCCCCCGCCAAGGCCAGGGAGGCGCTGCTCCACGCTCGCGCCATCAGGAAGACTACACAGAGCAGGGCGGCTTTCCTGGCACGATGCACAGCTACCCGCCCCAGGAGACTCATGATGTGGCACGTTCATAATTCAGCATCATCTGGGGGGAGGTTGGGGGTTAGGGGTGGTTTTTGGGGACGGCAAAAGTAGTGGCTTGCTGTTAGCAGTGTTAAAGGGACGAGTACATAGGTAAAGGAAACTGAATCGGACAGAGGGGGAGGCTTTGTGTATTTTGGGTTTGCTGGCTTTCTCTGACAGGTTAAGGGGGTTTTGATCCTCAATTTAGCAACACTTTTATTTTCATGAAGGAAAAGTGAGGGGACAAAAGACAGGGCTGACTTTTCTGAAACGTGTATGATAAGGACATGATGGTAAATTAAGCAACCAGAAATTGTATTATGAGACAGAAGCGAGGCAGGGTGTTACAAATCGATCCAAAGAGGGGTTGAAACGCTAGACACCTACCTCAAGTTATTATAACAGGTCCTTGAACTGAGATATATAGCCTCCCTCTTGTTTGCAATCAGAAAGAGCTTTGGTATTCACATCAGATGCATTTATATCCGAAAGAGCAGCAAAGAGTATTTGCTTTGTCAAACAGGAATTAATGCCAAAGCTTAACAAGAGCTAATTTGTAAATCCACACATCCAAAGAAAGAGGTTCGAAGGCCCTTTGTCGATGTGTCTTTATGTTTTTCCTTGTTGATTTAGGGAAAAAAGAAAGAGAAAAGATTGCAGATATGAATCCAGTCAGGCTCCCAAAGCAGCAGTGCTTTCTTGCTTGCTTCTTGCTATCGGCTCCTCTTCTCTTGCTTGTCCTTGGAATCCGACAGTTGATCCCCCTGTGAGACACCTTACCCGAGTCTCCATAGCACAGGCAACCATACAAAGAGATTTACAGTTTTTGTGCGCAAAAAGCCAAGATCAAAACGACAAAAAAGCAAAGTAGGTGGGAGTCAGACCGGAGAAGGTTGAATCAAAATTCCAGAGTCCTTTCCAATGTTCTTCCTTTTTTTGTAATAATTAGAAGAAGCAGTTTATAGACCGGGATAAAATAAACATACCCCTCCTCTCTGAATTCTTCTTTTCACTTTTTAGTGGTCAATCATTTAGTCAGTTTGTCAGTCTGACAGCTATTCTCCCTCTCTCACTCTCTTCCCTTTGCTTCCCCTCTCAGCGTGTCGTCATGTCCACTTGAGTTTTCTTTTCTCCTTTTTTCATCTAGGAATGCTCGGCGAGGACTGAAATACTAGGCGACACTCACTGCCGTCATTAGCGTCTTCCTTTTCTTAACTGGCCACACGCTCCAGCCTCAGCAGCAGTGGTGGCAGCAGCAATTGCAAACGCACACGCACCATCCCCGCAAAGCATGCAGCAGCAGTACTGAGCACACACAACAGCAGCTGCAGCCTGCCTCTCTTGCACTTCCCAATAATCCGTCAATTTCTTCGGAGAGGGAGTGGAATGGGGGATGGAAGGGGGTGCTGTGAGGAGTGGGGTGTTAGCAGGGTTGATCGAGGTGGGTTGGAGGGAGGAGGGGTGGTGCGCAGTTTCTCCTTCCTCTCTTCAGCTTCTTTTTTGTCGTTTTCCAGTTTTTTTTTCTTCCTCTCACCCCCTTGTTATGCAGCGTCTGACTGGGAAGAAGAGCAAAACAAGGAAAGCGAGCGCGGGCTGAGCACAGCTTACAGGCGTGACGTTAAGAGCAGCATTGATGTGGAAAGGATCCGTTGTAGCAGCAAAAGAGAGCGTGCGCTGGCTTAGATTTCTCTCTCTCTCTCTTGCTCTCTCTCTCTCTCTCTCTCTCTCTCTCTCTCTCTCTCTCTCTCTCTCTCTCTCTATGTCACTTTCTCTCTCTTCTCTGTCACTTTCTCTCTCCCAGCCTCCCTCCTGCTCTCGCTGCAGTGTCCTAAGGTAGTTGGGTAAGCTCAAAGCACTCAGACCTTTTTAGAGGTATATCTCTTCCAAAACCAGTTTACTCATGCTGTATTCCACTCTTTTATTTCAGTGTTCACTGTCTCTTGTTTTGTGGCTTTGTGGGGCTTTGTGTGGCTTAGGGAAATAGACAGACTGTCTGACCAAAAGGCTGAGATGGACAGTGGCATCCCCACAGCAACCAGATTTTAACCCCCTCTTACCTTCCCCAGCAGTATTCCAGCCTTTCCTATAATCTGTTGAAGCTATCATGCATTCCTGTGGTGAAAAAGACTGCCAGATTGGACACTGACGCTTTACTTTACCTGTTTAGAGCGTTAAACAGGCAGAGGTTCCAGATTGCCGTAGGTTGATGATAGCCATAGTTGGGGCATCAAATCAAGATCTGCATAAGCACAATTCAGGATGTCAAGATAGTTATGAGTAGTGTATATCTCACGAAGATGGTTCAGAATAATTAAAAAAGCAGGTAGTAGCAGTTGGCAGGAAAGTCAGAGAAAGAAGATGTCTTGAAATGTCTTGACATTGAGGACACAGTACAAGGTCCCTGGGCCTCCTATACTCCAACTTAAGGATGAGTTGACAATCATATTACAGGGAAGGGAAGGAAATTCTGCCTTATTAGTCCATTTTTTTAAGTGTTGGTCAATGCAAACAGTCCTGTATAGAATTTATTTACTTATTAAAGACTAAATCAACTTTATTAACCCCCAAGGGAAATTATTTGTCATCATGCACTCAGTATATATGTGTACAGGACTGTAACACACACAAACAAGGGGTCTGTAAGCATGCATTTGAGAGATAGAGCGGCAGGCAGCTACTTCATGGGGCACCCCCAATGGGTGACTTATAAAGGGGAGGGTGCCTTGCTAAAAGGCACCTCGGCAGTGCTTGGTAGGTGAATTGCCACCTCTCCACTGCCAGTTCACATCCTAAAATCCTTCTCTGCTGTCTTAACTTGGATTCTGCTTTATCTCCTTTGCGATTTTACTCTTTTTGTTATGTCCTCTAGTGGAAAATAAAGGAACATGAATGAACTGCTGATGCATCCTCTTTGGAGGAGTGTTTTAGTTAGTTATTTGTCCAATAACACCTTTCAACTCTGTCAGTGACTTTCCAATGCTGCTCACTCTTTGTTCTTCAGTGTGTTAACACACTGGCTGGCTGTCTTTTTTGTATACAATGTCTTATTAAGTGTCAAGAATTTAGTCAGTTTACTTTATATATACAGTAGTACCTCGAGATAGGAGTTGAATCCGTTCTATGACTGAGTTCCTAAGTAAAACAACATTTCCACATTTAAGATAACAAATCATTTTAATCTGTTCCTGCCTCGTAAAATATTCCCAAACCTCTGTAAATTGTGAGAAAAAAATATTTTTTTATCAGCCAATAGACATTCATACTTTGTGCATAATTATATATGCAGTAAGTTACCTAGACAATGATAAAGTATGAACAGAAATGCAAAAGTCACAAGTGCACATGAGCTACGGCTCTTCTTTGCAAATGAGAACGAGATCCTGTCTCAGCTGATGTTGTATCCATCCGCCAACTAGCGGTGGTATCCCAAGGCACGGCCTGGTATCTTGAATTTTGCTTGTATGTCAAAAAAACAAAAAACTACAACGCATCAATTATTTTTCTCAAAAAACTTGTATGTCGAGCAGCTCGTATCTCTAGCTACGTGTATGTGTGTGTGTACGTCACAGCATGTGATAGAAATATTTTTGCTTTACTTTTCCATGTAATGTGGGATTTTACATGTTCTTTGAGTACTTATACAACCCTTAATCCACAATTTGCCCAATCAGTTCTTCAGATGCACACATGCCTAATAAGGTCACGTGAATTCAAACGGGAAGAGAAAACAAGAAATACTTTTCTTCCTTTCCCTGGAGGAGAGACAAATCAAAGAGATTCTACTGTCCCACCATGTTCTATTTCCAATGATTTGTGGAAATTTTATGTCCATTGCAACAAGAGGTAATGTGTGTAATTGATGTTTAGTAAAGATAGCAGTGACAGTGCTTCTAGGTGTGTTTCTGTCTAAGTTTGAGATTAGATGTGTGAAAGAGGGAAGAGAGAAAACATGCAAGCTAGAAAAGGTCACATTGCCTGTAACTCAGTACGTTATTCCCATCGGCACATGAGCACAGAACTAACTCCTATATTTTATACACACACGCACATCCTTCCTTCTTGACTTCACCATAGTTGAATATGAATGGGCCTTGGTGAAGCACATGTAAACGTAAGGATATAGCCACATGAGTGTCAGGGGTACGGGGGTTGTCCTTTGTTAAGAAATAGACTATTTTGCTTCCTTTCCACAGGATTTCCTAGCACCATGACCAGGTTGAGGATGATATCAAAGATGTGCGGCACTTTTTCATCCTCCCCACTGCGTATTGGAAAAAAATGAAAATATAAGATAATAAAAGCATGTATTCAAACAGGCTTGGAAAATAAGCAGGCTATAATACAAATGTGTAGCAAATGTGCTGCTCAAAATGGCATCCATATTTTATCAATCAATTACTAGTTAATCTTGCCACAAATGAAGGATTGTGCAGCTCAGTATAATTATTGATGGGAATCTCATATAGGTATATTACAGTGTGCTTATTGGCACTGTTTGCTTTTTCCACCTGTAAGTTGTTAAATGTTCAGTAGTTGTGGTATGCCACCGTTTGATGAACAAATGACCCAGAATGAGATGAGGTTGTGTGTTCAGAACATTCCAAACTACAGTAATCCCTCGCTTATTCATCTTTCAAGATGCACAGCTTCACTACATCACAGATTTTTAGTGGGTAGTCACGTGATACCGTATGCACATGGTATTGGCTGACAATATCCATGAATTTACTGTGTTCCAAGACTCATGGCTCCACCTGCAACTTTTCTTTAATACAAGTGTTTCAAACAGTCTATAAGAGTGTTGGAAAAGCTAATACAGATATAAGGTGGTTTAATCAGTATGGGGATTTTTCGCGGGTGGTCCTGGAACGCATTAACCAAAATCATCCATCGACCTATAACGTGAACAATGTTGCCCATAGAGTTCCTTTCACTCCACCTTTTTTTTTTTGACTCGTATTTTTTCTGTTCGATATTTTCATGCGTGAGTAAGTGCCGGCTTGTCACTGGGCCTAACTCATGGCCTGCCAAACTCTGTAGACTGCACTGACCTATCTGGTCAACCTTTCAAATTATAGTTTGATCCTTGCACGGTATGTCCTGCATAGCTTGATGGTCAGCCAAACTCTGTGTTCACGGCAAGGTTTTCTCAAGGTCCAACATGGGTTTGTGCATTCCTCACATGCCACGCCTGACCTTGGCAAAGAGGGCAAACAAACAGCTTGTTTCTTTTTTCCATTCTTGTGGAGTTTTCATATGTGTGTAACTGAAGTCTGATTTGGCAATTCGAGGCAATGTTGATGTTAAAAACTGATGAAACTGATTTGTTTGGGATGCCTTTCAAGGTTTCGGTTATGCCAGTGCATCCATGCAGCGTGACATCCTTTTGACAAGAAAAGCTTTGTCAGGCCTTACCTCCAGGACTTGCTGACCAATGATGGCTGATGTGTTATCAAACTTGTGGGACCTTGATGCGGGCATGCCATCCCCATCCTCCTTGCCCTGAGACCCCTGCCCTCCCTGATTCACCAAGGGCTTTGTACTCTTTGCGCCAGGCTAGGATGGCACTGGGTATAGTTTGGGGGTACCACATGACCTACTTTGGTCCAGCATGTCTGCCAGTCTACCATCATATTCAATGGATATATGTAAACATTACAGGACCCATCCCCCTGAGGAGAATGCTAGCAAATCTGGGCTAGAGCCAGTCACATTTAGGTCACCAGCCTGTGTCTATGGGTGAATGCCCTGCAGTATGTTAAAACAGAAATGTTAATCAGAGTTGAAGTGTACAGTGGAATGATAGATCAAATAATATTATTGCCTCGACCATTGCCAGGATCAATAACTTGCTGTGTAGGTCTTATAACAAACCACATATATAGTACTATTTGTCATGTTGGCTTTCTTTTTTGTCTCTGATTGTGCATAACAGCGACAGAGAGAAATGTTGGTGCAAGAAGCACTATTCTTACTTCTGCTTTATATTGAGCTGTAAAAATTGTGTGCATTTGTGTGTTTGTGAAAATGTGTGTGCAAGCTTGTCCTTTAAATTACCAATAATATCATGGTGACCAACTGTTTACATTATCCAAGTTCTAACATACATAGTCACCCCAAAGTCGATGACACTGACCTTGCAGTAACAGACCTGCTACCAGACGCTACTTTTCCATTTTCATTTCAATTTCCAGGAATTAATTCTGCGAGAGATTATGTAAAACACTCGGATAAACACACACACACACACACGCACACACACACACACACACACACACACACACACACACACACACACACACACACACACACACACACACACTCACAGACATGCATGCACATGCATAAACAAGCTGCTATCGGTGTCACAATAAGGGCTTAAACAAATTGGTAGGGATTTTTTGTGTTTATCTTTTCTTTCAACACTCACACACACTTAGGGATATGCCAGCATATGAAGGGATTATAATTTGCAATAGGATATATTAGTGGCTACTGTGTGCCCAGTTTGTCTTTCATCTGAAAAACCTACTGTCTTACGAATCAGCTTTCACTGACATTTTGTAGTCTATATTTAGTAAACATATTTAGGTTGTCAACTGAACCTATGTCAAACCTTTTGACATAGGTCCATTGGCACAGGTTGCGTTTCATTTGTTTAGGTTACAGTTTTATTGAAAATTCCTGCTGTCAATGTAACTTCCCATTGCCCCTCTCATACTGTATGCTTGTCGTGTAGTTGTCCTCTCCTTTTCATTAATTTTTTTGTCTCACTTCTTCTTCTTCTTTTCCTTTCGGCTTTTCTCTTCAGGGGTCGCCACAGCGAATCAATTGCCTCCATCTAACCCTGTCCTTTGCATCCTCTTCTCTCACACCAACTACCTTCATGTCCTCTTTCACTACATCCATAAACCTCCTCTTTGGTCTTCCTCTAGGCCTCCTGCCTGGCAGTTCAAAACTCAGCATCCTTCTACCGATATATTCACTATCTCTCCTCTGGACATGTCCAAACCATCTCAGTTTGGCCTCTCTGACTTTATCTCCAAAACGTCTAACATGTGCTGTCCCTCTGATGTACTCTCACCCTCTTCCAAATTTGTCACTTCCCCATTTCTTTCTTTCCTCTCTCTTTATTTTGCTTTGTCTTTGTCCTCTCTGCCCTCTTTTTAATGAATTTTAAATTTATACAATATTCCTCTGCTCTACTATTTGTGTGTCTGTTATTTGTTGGCCAATCCAAAGTTAATCATGTTTGCTTTTTAAGCATATTTTCATGTTACAGTGTGCATTTGGAAATTACAGCAAAATTAAGTCATGACAATTAAGGGCACACAGTAAAAGATGAGTGTTTATTCTCGTTTTTCTCTCATCCCGTGTAATTCTGTGTTTTAGCCTCACTAACAAACCTTGTTTCCATACTAATAGCTTTCATTATGTTGAGCTGTGTTCACATTGGCTGCCAGAGCAAGGATTAGCTGTAGCACCATTCTAACTGGAAGCACAAGAAAGATACACATAGTGTAGCACTGTTAACCCAATCTGGATGAGGAAGCATAACTTGACATAAGGAGAAGCTCATTCACATTAAGAAATACAAGTGTAGGCTCTTAAATGTCCAATATGTCAAAATTGTCAAAACAACATTTATTGTAAAGATCTTGTATTTTAAAGTTCTATCCATTTCATGCTTTTATTTTTGATCACATATGCTAATAGTTCCAGTGTCTTACCCTGATCATGTTATTGGTCATCTAGCCTCATTAGGATTCCTGGAGCATCCCTCTATGTGCGTTCCTCACAGTGTTGACTCTCAAACTGCCAGGCTTTAGGAAATGGATGTCTCACTGTCAGAGAAATGTGAAGATAAAAACATAGTAATTCACTCCAGAAAAAACAACTAAATCTTTGAGACGTTTTGCTCCACTGGAGCTCACATGCCATTTTTATTCAAATTCCCTTCTCCATGCCCCTCATCTGCTCTAACACCCTTGACTTGATCAAAATGAAATTTCTAACGAGAATTGTTTCCTCTGCGGCATTAATGCCATGTTGAACTTTCACATTGACTACCTGTATCATATTCTTATTTACATGATTCATGTTATCTTAATGTTGTTGTATGGGCAGAATATCTTAGTATGAATGCTACACAATATTACAAACTTATTTCAAATGACGTCCATAATACCATTTCTCTTATGCATTTCTAATTTCGATTTCACTGCTGACAGTTGCTTGACTATCTGATATGTGTTCAAATGAGGTATCAGCTCCCCATTGTGCGGAAATAATAATAATAAGCACAGACTATTGTACACGGTTTCAGTGTAGTATGGAAAACACAACTGAAATCACTTGTTTCTCAAACATAAATGGAAAATGTGGGCGACAAAAGGAAATATGTAGTCATAATCAATAGGAAGCACAAGTTTAAAATGATTGGAGAAAAAATGTGTGTGTGTCCCATCTGTATAGAGGAGATGCGTTTTGTGTGTCTACACTCTTTTGTCATTACTCACCTCCCAGGAACTTATTTTTCCCGTGTAATATCCTCTTTTTCTCTGCCTCTTTCCCCCTATTCTGGGGATTTGAGAAGCTAAGCTAAGTGTGTCTAATCTATGAGTGCATCCAGAATGGTGTCATATGTTTTGTTGCGTTGTACCTGCAGCTGACAAAAATACACCACACCAGCAGATATCATCCAAGCAGGTAAGAGAAAATACAATAGGGAGGGTGGTACATTGAAAAAACAGTCATCTCGTTGGAATTATTGTTAAGACTTAAAAAAAAAAAAAAGACTTAAGGAGTAGTCATTTAAGCTTTTTTTTTTTTTTTTTTTTTTTTATTAAAACACTTTTTTTAAAAAAAACCAGACCATCCAACCGAGCAGTTTTGTGTAGCATTGCAGTTGGGGAAATCCCCTGGAGGTGGGCTACAGCTGGAGGCCAGCAGGGTCCCTGCTATCAAGGAAAAAGGGAAAGGCAGCAGGCAGCACTTTCAAAATTGAAGTCAATAAAGAAGTCCATTTTTATCAGAGGCAGTTCTCCTACACAGTCCGCTTATAGTCACTAAGGAGAGCTGAGGATAAGTTGTTGATTGAGTACTGTACTTCAAATTACAACTACGTGACAACATATGTTCGTGTGGGTGAACGTGCATGAGGAGAAAGAAATGAAAGAACAAGAAGAACTGAACGTGGATTTTGCAGGACAGAACTTTTGTCCCTTCTTCATGGTATTGATTGTCATCATGCAAACACTCAAGCTTATTGAGGCAAAGGCTACATAATTCTCATCCTTTATTGGAGCCCACACTGCAACTAAAGTTGCTCTTCTATTCAATCCTGACAAACCACTCTTTTGTGATTGATATAAAACATACTGCTTTTAGTGTGCCAATGTGGGGAATTGCCACTGGCAGACTCAACACAAGAATGAATATAACACTGGTATATTGTGGAATTCAGAGATTTCCCAACCGGTTATTGAGTTAATATTGTGTAAGTAAAATTGACGTTCTATCTTGCGTGTTCAAGTAAGTGAAAGAAAATTCAACATGGACAACATTGGGACTGCAATGAATTGAACAAACCTGACCTGATTGTTTGGAATCTATTAATGCACGTTTTGTTGTCTTTGTTATTTTTTTAATGTTGGCATTTCTCCATAGCTTTGGGGATTCCTTGAGCAGAGAAAGAACAGAAAATTAGCTGCTGGCTGAGGGTAGACCTTAGGCTGACATTTGAATTTGCCTGTATGTTGATCCACGGGCAGTAACTTTGCATAAATTGCATTTGACTCTGATGAGCACTATATAATGCTTACTGGGACATCCACACAGCATGAAACAGTCATGATTTGTTTGCAAGTTGGCTCTTTGTGCTTACTTGTACTGATCTGAACATAAAAAAACTGAGCTGGCTGCAGTTTTGAGACTCCTATATTCCCTGGAGTGTGCTGACGTGTTCTTGTCCATTGTGCCTTTTACAGGCAAATGGAGTTTCTATGATTTACAAAAAAACAACATTTCAACGCTTGGGATGCTAAGATTTTTAAGTAACATTATTTAAATGTCTCTTCTGGGGGTTTTGCAAGATAATTAGTCATTGTATAATTGCTTTATTGTCAAGGAACTGGATTCATAACTGGTATGTGCTAACAAAAAATTACAATTTGTCCCTGCTCTCAACCTCATTGCTACAGTTAAGCACTACTCATTTCCATTTGTTAATACTCAGCTACACCTTTGTAGGTTTTATAATGGCATAGAATATTTACATTATACATGATATCATACAAATGAGTTAAATGAAGCATGAAGAGTTTCTTCATACATGTGGCTCTTTATTTTTTAAACATTCATACGGGGGAATTTGTTTCTATTTCCACAACATGAAAGCTGTCATCATTACATTCAGTTGTTAAGTGCATCCAATGTTTTATTGTTGTCATGTCTCTTTGTGTTCTTTGTTATTCTGTCATTACTTGTTTGTAGACATACTGTATTGTAGCAGCATGCTGCCAGACCCTACTAGTCAATGTACAGGGGCACTCTCTCTCTCTTTCCCTATTCTGTGTCAGTTCATTCACTGATGGCTTCAGTCTAGGTCACTTACTAGCTAGTTGTGTTTATTGGTGTGCAGCCCGACTATTTTTTCCCCCCACAATAACCCCTCACCCCACACATACAATTGACTTGACACATGGATGAGCAGTGGTAATTTCCCAAGGCGGACATTGATTTCACTTTCATTTTTATGCCACTCACTGTTGACATCCTGCTGAAAATTTTAATTATGACTTGAAACCTATTGCTGTATATTAATGGCCCATTGTGTCATTTTTTAATTTCAAGCCGACAATTACAAAAAACCAAAATTGATTCCCGAAAATGGGACCACGTTTAGGGAGGATGTTGTGATTTGATTTTTAACAAATGTAATTTGTTATAAATGTTTATTCCTTTGTAACACCGCTTCATAAGAGAGAGCTGACAACAATTGCTAAAAATCACAAACTGAACAAAATTAGATATTTCAAAGGTAATAGTAATGTGTTGTTATACCAGCCAAACCCGTTGTTCAAGCCCATGTCGGAATATTGTTTATAACATGCATGAATCAATAGCCACTGATTGGCTAGTGGATCATTAAATCAATCATACTGACAACTTTCTTGTTATGGACAGCAAAGGGGAATGAAAAGGGTGACTAATGGGGTTGTTTTACTGCTGGAGTGCAAAGGCTGAGTCCTTACATTACCGTTGTGGCCTGTGCTGTTTGTTGTACTACATTTTGCTTCATTTCCCACTTTCTTCACTCTCTTACCTGTTGCTGTCCAAAAAAGTAAAACGATTAAACATTAACGGGTGGAGGAAAGTGTCAGGTGTGATGTGTGATAGAAGAGTTTCAACTAAAATGAAAGGAAATGTGTACACAACTGGTGAGACGAGCGATGTTGTTTGGTCTAGAGACAGTTCAACTGAGGAAAAGACAGGAGACAGAGCTGGAGGTAGCAGAGATGAAGATGCTGAGGTTCTCTTTTGGAGTGACCAGGTAGGATAGGATCAGGAATGAGTACATCAGAGGGACAGCACATGTTAGAGGTTTTGGAGATAAAGTCAGAGAGGCCAGACTGAGATGGTTTGGACATGTCCAGAGGAGAGATAGTGAATATATTGGTAGAAGGATGCTGAGTTTTAGGAGGCCTAGAGGAAGACCAAAGAGGAGGTTTATGGATGTAGTGAAAGAGGACATGAAGGTAGTTGGTGTGAGAGAAGAGGATGCAGAAGACAGGGTTAGATGGAGGCAACTGATTTGCTGTGGCGACCCCTGAAGGGAAAAGCCGAAAGGAAAAGAAGTGTGGCTCATTACATTTGTGGGTCTACAAAGATCATAACGTATCAACTGGCAATAATGGAGGAAGTACTCAGTTATTACATTTCATATTTTGCCCCACTCTACACTTCCCTTTTTCTATTTTACAGTAATATTTTTTTTACTACGAAGTAGTATAAGTTAACTTTGATAGATTTTTAACTAAGCAGCATGATTTGTCTAAGGATGGCTTTGCTGACTTAACAGTCTAGACCCTCTTCTTCAAGGGCTGCCATTTGTTTTAGCCTGTCACCTTTCAGTGTTTACCCATCCATCTGTGGCTCAGCTGTGCACAGCAATAAAATACTGAAAAATAATAGAACCACTGAGACTAATCTGTTAGAATTTTTAGGACGTATTTAAGCTCTCCCCATATTCAGAGACAACATCCTGTAAACAAAGACTATGTTTTCTTGAAAGATGCCCCGTTGGGTGTTCAGGTAGTAAGTTTGTGTGACAGGGGGAATTGAGCTGGCCGCAAGATTGTTGCAGCTTTTAACTTGGTGATATACTAGTGGGGTGTCAGCCTTTGCCTCTGGCAACATTTTTGAAATTGAATTTGGAGCCTGTGTGTGACCCTGCCTGTTTCAAAAGCAGTGTTATTTAATGAATTTGCAATCACAATTGTCATTTTACAGAGTTGCTGATGTTAAAAGCCTCGCTACAGGTAAGCATGCGTTTGAAGAGAACACATCAAGTGTATGATCACATGCTGTTTGTACTAGCTGAAGAGAGTTTTTCTGACACTGTAAACAAATACTAAACCTGCTCCACATTTTTATGTTCTTTTATTTACATTTTTGAGTGCTAGACAGCCTTCAATACAATGGCTTTGTATGATCAGATATCAGCAAGATTCCATTGCTTCAGAATAGATGAGACAAACAATAACCACAATGGCAGGTCTCTCCACAGGATAGCATTTAAATGTTTTTACTCAAATGTTACTTAAGAAAAGACTAGGCATGCATCCAGCAAACTGTGACAAAGCTATACTGACAGTCCAGTCATATATGATACAGTTCTTTCATGTTTGTAAATGACTTATTGCGCTATAATGTATTATGATGAATTGATATTTATTGTGAGCAGGCCAATATTAAAATGGAAACTTATAAATATGCTGCAGCACTGACATAAACTCTAACCCCGAGATGCTAGAATATGCAAGTAACACAAAAACACAACACTGACGTCATAGTGATTCATCAGACTGACTCATCACTCTCTTTATTCTAAGATCCACTGCTTATGGGATATAAAGATTATTTATTTATCTGAAGTATCTGAAAAACAACCCAAAAAATTGCAGTATGCATTCTGAAGCCTAAAAATTGATAGTTTTTTATGAATTTCAAGACATGCAGTCTAATTGTGCTTTGTGAAAATAGCTAAATTACATTTCACCATTTGTGTGTTTCACTGATCTTCCATCCCTTTCTATGCTGATTCCCTAGTCAGAGTGTGTTCTCTGAGGTAGGAATGATTAGCAGCATCTGTGTTTCTGTTGTCTTGTGGGGCAAAAGACGAGAAATGGGGAAGGAAAAAACTATTTTTTGCCTGCCACTTTCATCTTTTGTGGCCTCTTCTACATTTGCTTACTTCCTCCATCCATCCCTAGCTTTTGTACTTGCACTGCTCTCACTCACTTGGTCCAAATCTCATTTCACAAATGTTAGCCCCATTTCTCTCCCTTGTCTCCTCATTATGGAGGTGTTTTGAGGCTGAGTCTTGTTTTTGAGTAAGATTTTTTTTTCTTCTGTTTTCTTCCCCGACTGGCAGGAGGAAAACAAACGGAATGACGATTGGAAAAAGTCTCCAGAGTAAAGTGATAACATATTCAGAGTTTTAGGTTTCACTTGGCAGTGAATTGGAGGTTCATTTCAAATGTTGGCAATAAAGGAAAGAGTTTTCACAAACATTGTCACTTTAATAAGTCAATATGATGCAACAAAGACAATGTTCCGATCCTTTTGTGGCATATTCTTAAGAGTGATCATGGCATCATTATTCTATTAACCAAGGCAATATTGTATTAATATCTGTGCCACTCTGACTTTCAACAGGATATTCAGTGTGGCCAAAGACACTAGACTGGGGGAAATTACTAGCAAAAGATAATTGTGCCCACCTACTTAATTTTCTATTGCTCATGCCTATAACAAAGCTCCATTTTATGGTTGCATGTTACTAAAGGTGGACAAGCACAGTTGTTAGGTGGATGTAATATCATTTATGTGGAGTCATGCTGATTAGATTAGGTACCACGCACAGATGCTGTTATAATCAGACTGGTCAAAATGCATTGCAGTTAAAGGGAAAAAAATACATCAAATAATTTTTTCGCCCTTCTGAATCATTTGCATTGGCCCAGTCTCCCCTCTGCTGTCATTCTCACACATACAACAACATACCACGCATCTCAAACCTCAATCCCATTTGCCTATTTTATGTATGTTACTGAACATGAAAAAAGAATCAACTGGGTTGGATGAGGATAAGTTATCTTGAAGGTGTTCTTTCCTTGTAGGCTGCTGACATAGTATTAACAGTACCCTTAACAAATTCAACTGACTAGATTCTATAGTCACAGTTGCCTTTTGAATAATGTCCTCTTGGAGGCATATTTTCTAGATCCCTGCAACTTTTCTTTATAGAACCTTCTGGAATCGACATAGGACCTAGAATATGTTTAAGTTAATGTAGTCCACTGTCTTTCTTCTTATCCCTAGCAGTCTCCAACCTACAATTGCAACTCTTAACTGTACATGCTGTTTTATATCAATGTGGAATGCCCCTTCAGAGCTTGTCTGCGCCACTTTTCCAACACTCAAACTTCAACCGCTGCCTAACAACTCTCCAACCAGCATAGCAACTGGGCACCGCCTCTCGTTTTGACAAGTGCACAGAAATTGACAAAAAGCCATGTTGAAAAATGTCTCTGTTGGCTCTTTTCCTCCTGTTTTTTTCTCTTCAATCATTCCCTCACTCTGTCAGCAGAGGCAGGCTCTGGGAGGACAGAAATGGCTTTTTGAGTGACACAGGCTGGCTATACCATTCGCCGTGTCAGCCAGTGAAGAGAATAGAAAAGGAGGTTGAGACAAATGATGATGGCTTGGTCATGATTGTTCATTCTCATTTTCACCCACCGATTTCCCCTTGAGGTCATTGAAGTCCAAATAATATGGCCACAATGCCAGTAGGTGTATAAATGTTTTTCATAATATTATGGATGATGGAGTTAATGGAAATTCAAGTAGAAACTGTAAACCTTTCCCCATTAGGGGAAAATATATATCATTGAGACACTAATCTCTGCATTATTTATGCTCGGAACATCTTCATATGAATGCATGGCAGCCATTTTTCTAAACTTGGAAATAGGGTTGAGAACATTCCACCTTTTTCCCCATCTGGTGTACAAGCTTAAAATGGTTTGATTTCATGCCAACAGGCTAACATTAGTCAGTTGCAGGTGGAGATAGTTAGCAGCATGTTGTTGGTTAGCAGAAGCCCCAGGATAGCTGATTAGCTCTCTGAGACAAGTTGGTGCTTTCTTGTGTGAAACTTTCAAGAAGATAAGAAGGGAAACTTATGTACTTACAGCCCCAGAAAAAAGCAGTTAAATTATTTTTGGTTACATCTGTTCGGTTGCTACTGTTGAGCCCTGCCATTGTGAAGTGGTTACCACTATTAACCCACATTTTATTGTATAGTCGCCATTTGAACTTAACTATTTTTTCACTAATAGGTTTCTTTCTCTTTTATCACCTCCTGAAGACAAGCCCTGAATTAAGATTATAGTGAAACATTTTGTTGCTTTTTTCTTCTTGTTTGTGCTACTTCTGGTGTTGTTCAGTGATTTGAAATGGTTAGGCTTTGTTGGTCATGTACTCCAAGGTATATATGAAAATGGATCTACAGGAAAGCAATGCTGTCATGTTGAGAGGTAATGTGGCTTAATGCCCTCTCCAATCGTTCTGACCTACAGACCTATATGTGCTCAATGTGGCCTGACCACCCCTACCAAACAGTTCCTGCTTTGGGCAGTGATTTGAAGATTTGGATTCTTACCTCTTCTCGCTTTCCAATACAGTGCGTCCTTACACATTTGTGCATTAACACTCGCGACTTCACCTCATCGCAGATTTTTGGTAGACAGTCACGTGATACCGTACGCACATTCTATTGGCTGACGACATCCAGAAGTGTGCTACGTTCGGTGAGTCTCGGACTTCCGTGAGCCCACAAAAGTGCTTCAAACAGTCGATTAGAGTGATGGAAAAGGTAATACAGATAAAAGGTGGTTTAATATCAGTAGGGGGAGGGTTCATAAACATTTAAATGACCATAAATTATAAGATAGTTTGTAGCTATATCACGGAATTTGTTGTTCGCGTGTGGTTCCTGGAACGCATTAACAGCGAGTAACGAGGGCACACTGAAACTGGATGTCTCAGCCCAGAAAACAATGTACCTCTTGGAATAAATTGAAAATGTTTAAAAATCAAATTACAGTTAATAAGTTAAAAGCTGAAATTAATTTAGACTCCTTCACTTC
Source organism: Antennarius maculatus (assembly GCA_013358685.1). Lineage (NCBI taxonomy): Eukaryota > Metazoa > Chordata > Actinopteri > Lophiiformes > Antennariidae > Antennarius > Antennarius maculatus. The sequence goes on from CM023627.1 coordinate 5,748,183, forward strand.
AGTTTCCATTTGGATCTGATGTAGCAAGTTTGTGTTGACAAAAAATAGAAACTTGCAAAGTAATAACTTGAGTTTTGTGACATTTGTGTTTGCTTTTTTTAAAAACCATTCAATAACTTTCAGCGCAGTTCCATTTGTTTTCTTACCTGCGCCATCACACCACACAGTTAAAGGGAAATATATTAGTAATATTACAAATATAGCTCAATATTCTTCGACCTGCATGACATGTCACCCCTCTCTTAAAAATAAGATGGATTGTAGTTATTTCTGTTATTGATTTTAATAACCAGGCTGTTAAGCTCCAATGTGGGGTTTTGCTCTTGCTCAGTTACCCTTGGTGCCATGTGAGTGCTGAGCTTTTTTTCATCTGGATGTCAAAAGATCTATAAACTAATTTAACTACAGGTTTAGCATTATTGGGTTTGCTGACTTAGGCAGGCTTTCTTTTGTATCATTAAACATTTCCATATACAATAGGTTTCATGATGTTTTCCGAATCCCTTTTCTTATCAAACTTTTCAAATTATGGATATGTCTTTCAATAGCTTTGATGTAATTGAAGACCACAGGAGTATTGGTGTAATGGATTCAAAAAGGACATCTTAGCAAGGCACAGTGTATTAGTTGAAGGATCAAGCTTCTTCACAACCGTATTGATCTTTTGGAGTTGATATAGAAAGACTGACTGATGTTAAATCTTGTCGGTCATTACATTGCCATGGGTTTTGCATTACTCAATGTCACTGACCCTGTGTTGTGTTGAGGCTTGGTGAAACCCCTATGGTGTCCAGTTGTTCTACCAGCTGTGGCTTTAGGGTCGAAATGACAGAAAAGTAATATCATGAAGGTCAGCGAGCATTACAAAAGCCTGCAGGTTCCAAGTATAGCACAATCCTTTTTATATGAATCAACATGACCTTGCTCATGTGTTCTTTTTAATAGGCCGCAACTGTGTCTGATCAATGTCAAAAATATGTTATACCATATTCTCTGTGTTTGTTAGATTCACAAACTCTTTGACTTCAGTGAATAGTTTTACCTTGGTTTAGTTGGAATAGTTTATTCTTCTTCTGAGAATTATCATAAATGATCTTGATGCAAAATTAGTCAGTTTCAGATTGAATGTCAGAAGACATGGCGTGAATTTGTGCTGATAATACTCCATCGAAAAAGCCCTGCACTGGCTTGAAACCCTCCAGCATATCACTCAATATTTATTGTATAGGTCTGATAGTCTGCTGTAGGCCATTTGTAGAGGACAACACCAGCTTCTCCTGTGATCGACTTGGTATTGACCTTTTTCGTATTTTCTGTGAGGGCTTCATAAGTCTTCCAACATGGTCCACTTCTTCTGTTTGAGTAGACATAAAATGGACATCAGAGATTTCAGTGGTTGCTGTGCATTGATAGACTGTATCGTATTTTAGCTGCAATGTTAAATAACCCCAATTTGCCTCTTAAAAATCCTGTACTGTATGGAATTACAGGTAGTTCTTTTGCATTAAATTTGGAATGTAATACAGTAGATGTGGCAAGGGTAAAGGGGTACTGTATACTTTCAGATAAATGTGCAAAGTTTATGAAAGGTAATGTTTCCGTCATTATTTCATCATGTCTATTAACAAAACTATAATAAGTGTCCCCAGAAGCCCGCCAACAAATATCAGGGAAATTTTATTGTTATATTTTGTTATTGCTGTTTTTTCTCAATAATTACCCTGATACATGGAGCAAAATAATTTGATATACACTTGAAAAGTAGCTGATGTCAGGACATAATTATAGATTTAAAAAATGGCATTGAACAACCCCAAAATATTTGTTCTCCCATGTGCATTAATTGAGAGGGTATCCCACATCACCATGTCTCCCTCAACTCTCCACTAAATTCCCTACATTACCCTTTTTTTCTGACCAGCGATGCAGTACAAACATCAATTATCTATTGATAAAAGAAAACTCATTAATAGGCATCAGGCAGGTTTAATGGTGGGGATCATGCTTGTTTGCCTGACCGTTAATGACCCCAGCCATTAGAGAATCTGCTTGACTTTTCCCCACCATGCCACCGACAGACAGCAGCCTGCCACTGACAGTGATGCATGGGACCCCTTAGTCACATTGATCACCCTGGGAGAGTGAGTACACACATAGTTACCCACAAAACGCATCCTTTTCCACTGTGCATGTTATTGCTATATTGCTGGCAAGAATTTCTTTTCTGTTGAGTGGTTAAATCTCTTGAAAAACAAATGTTAAATGTTTTGTCCTACAAAAAAAGGCTGGCCTTTTTTTTTTTAGATAATTGTTGAAATGTAAGAGTGTAGTGCATTCATTAGACATCTTTTTAGTACAACATTGCGATCAAAAACTGTACTGTTTTTGCTAGAGGAGATTGAAAGGCATGAACTGTTTGCACTACAAACAGGTGGACAGACTGAGGAACAGGGCTCAAATGTGACTGGAGGGCACTGTGGTTAGTTTGCTGTAGTGTCAATAAAGATTTGTTTTTCTCAATGTCCCTGCTGCTATAACTGTAGACTGTGGGCATGTGAAGAAATAATGTTGTGGGTGAAACTCTGTCCTTCTGTCACAAAATTGTTTAGACAGCCAGATTAAGACATGCTTCAGGTCTACAGTGAGCATTGTGGACAGCAATATCCTGCTGTTGTGAGGCCGCTCCTCTCTTTACACCACGCTGTAAAAGCAGTGCTTTGTTTTCTCTACATTTATGCTTTTTTTCCAATTGAAAATAGCACTGGAAAGTAACTAAATATCTCATGAATGGGTTCTAATGGACTGCAATGAAGTTATAAGAAATAGATGGATGCTAAAGAGGTTATAAATGTATAATTTTATCAGTAGCAAAAAGTATTCATACCCGACTCTGACTTTATTTTTTGTTACCAATTATCTATTTATTTGAATTATTAATCCTAAATGGGAAATAAAGAATCTTCTTTCATAACTCCTGCCAGAAGGTGAGAAACATGCATTGGCTAGTTTAGACAGAACATATCTAGAACGACCAGACAATGCTACACATGGAAGAAAAACTCACACCTAGTGTTTTCTTGTAAAGAGGAAGATCATATATGGTATGACACTGATCTTTGGGTATATGATCAAATCAGTCTACAATCAATGTATACTCAAGGTGTTTAGGTGCTTTTTTATGAAATAACCTTTCATAAAAAAGCACTCAAGAACGTGCTTGAAGACTCAAGCACGTTCTTGAGTCTTCTTTGACTCAAGAACGTCTGGAACAGCCTGTTGGATTATTTGACAGAACTTGTTGGAATATTGATACAGACTAGTGGATTTAATATAATATTCTTGGTGGATTATTTACACTTTATTATTGGATTGTTGTTACATTGTTGGTGGATTAAAACTACTTTTATAATTCAGATGTATCAGAAGAAGGACTTTTGGGAATAATTTTCCACCACCACATAAAGTCATGTTTTATCTTCTCATATCAGTCATTTCCTTGTTTGTCATAGAATGGATCAATCTGTCATTATTACCACCATTTGGTGACTGGTGACCTGTTTTGCCCTCACTGATCCTTTTTTATAGTGAACTACGTAGGTCATCAGTTTGCTGGCGCACCTCTCTTTAACATTGGGGCATCTGTTGTACTCATGGAAAGATTTTTTTTCACATTGCAGGCCCCATTACCACACTATTTACATCCCTGACTGATCTATGCCATTAGAGGATCAATATGGGTTTGTTTAATCATTTGTTTTCTTCTCTGTCTCTCTCCCTTTTTTAAGTTGATCTATATTTATAGATTTTTTTCCGGAACTGACTGCCGCCAACCCCCATGTCCCGATTCAACCACAGAGACATGCTGACACATTTACCCATTCTATACCAGGACATCTATGTTGTGAGGCAGTGAAAAGTTGCTCTTTCGAAAAGTGGGCTGTCACAAGCCTCTCTCATAGACCTCTCTATCAATAGTATGTCAACGGAAACATTCACTACTAATCTTCCCTCTTGATGGATTGAACACATCTATTATCCGCTATCTTCTATCGGTATCAATTTATAGAATGTGCAATGTGTGCAACATTGATAATTGGCTGTGGAAAGAGTTTTGAAAGAATGAAATGCAATGTGGTTCCTCAATTTTGAGTAAAGTGAGAGCACTTTTTTCATTCTATGTAAATAGCTTTGGGGTATTGGAAAATTTCAGCAGCGTGTTATTTTGTTTTTACATTTGTCCATTTTGTGAACAAAGACCCACCGAGCGCACACATGGGGACATATCCTTTTTTCTCTCTCCAGTCAATGCGAGCCACGCTTTCAGTGCCCTCTCAAAACAATGATTTTTTTTTTTCTCCTGGAATTTATTCCTGCAGATAGTTACGTATTTATCAGCATGGACTTACAGAAAATCACGTTATATCAAAAACACAACCTAAAACATTATCTTATTTTACAGGACCGAAATGTTGTCAGTTATGTGTCATGACAATTAGCAACACTGGCACACTAATAGTGTATTTTTTTCTAAAAGTTGTTCATGACTTTATAGCCCACTCATTGGTTGGTTTTTGCTTGGATTAATAAACCCCACCCACTGGGAACACCTTCATAAGATATTGACTTTTGTGTGGAATCCAATCAGAGCTCTAGATGTCAATGTTATGGGATTGTAATGTATTATTTAAAGGGTTTTTGTGTGTCCACAGAGTAAAATGATGCATGAGGGGAAGTATTGAGAAATGTTGGACTTCTGTTTGACGAGACTGTTCATAACTGCAAATGGAGTTTGTGTAGTTTCATGGAAGACCAGGTTTAGAGCAATTCGGCTGACCTGTTTTGTAGTTAAAACCACATACTGACAAACTGCCCTTTTCATGTGGGACAAATTCTACCTTTTTGTGTGACTCTGAATTAAGACTCCAATGACTTAGGAACTAAGGGAAGTGAGCATATTAGGATGTTAGGATTGCTTTCTTTAAACTTTGACTTTCTCACAACATTGCTCCTCAACTCCATGCTTGGGTCACCTTTAGGGAGGCTTGATATCTTTGCTAGAGCACACAAAGGCACACACAAAGGAGCACACACACTTCACACCTCCAAATAGTTTGTTCAATTTTCTCCAAGTCTCAGATTGATAAATACCTTATTCTTATGGATGAACAAAAGGCTATTGGTGGGAATGGCTTGAGTTTTCTTTATTTTCCTTTCTTTTACAATGTTTGACTATCTTTCTCCCCATCTATACTCACTCTTATTGTTTTCTCTGAGCCAGGATAATGGGTATGACAGAGGTAGAGGAATATCAGTCATTCCTTTTCTATACCCGCTTCTTCTGCTGTTGTGGGTTGCGGGTTTGCTGGATCCTGCCCCAGCCAACTGAGGGCGTGAGGCAGGGTACACTCCAGGGTGTGACGCCAGTGCACTGCAGAGCCACATGTAGACAGACAAGCACACAATCACACCTACGGGCAATTTGAGACCGGCCAAGTTGCCTGAAGTGCATGTTTTTTGAAGGTGGGAGGGAGCAGGAGAACCCGGAGAGAACCCATGCAGACACGGAAGAACATACCAACTCTGTACAGAGTGGTGCTTGAACCGGGAGCCGCCTCGTGGCAACAGAGCTACCCACTCTGCCGGCCAGAGAAATATCACAGTAGCCTAAAACCAGATGTGCCAGGACATCTCCATCTGTCTCTGTTTACCTTTGTCTCTTATTTTGTTAGTCATACTTTATGTGCCCCTATCTCTCTTTATCTTGTGTAGTCTGTGATATTAAGGCCTAAAAGTTTATGACCACAACTAGTAATTCAACTCATGCAAACTTTTTTCTCTGTAGTGATAAATGTAATCTCAGTAATTGAAATAACAGTCAGATTTAAAATAGTAGCAGAGTTATTGTCAGCGGTGATTGAAAGCCATGACTGACACATTCATTTCCTCTGTGCCTTGCCTTATTTATGTAGCCTGCTCTCTGACCAGATGAGGGAATGTATGCATAAAACAATACTTGGACTGAGCTTCTAACCCATCTGCCAAATTAGACTTCATTGGTTGAACAGACATTGAACACACTGTAGCCCGTATCATTTGGGCATTTATTAATTTGCTTTTTCCCTTCAGGTATCCAATATTTGGCTTTGATGTGGTGATAAATCCAAGTCCTTGCCAGTTCTTAAATTGCCAGCCTTCTGTTTTCTTTCGTTACTGTTTTCTTTAAAGATTTGGCATTTACATGACGGGTCACCTATTGCATCGCTTTCTTTCTTTTGTTCATTTGTTTGATCATTCGTTCTTTCTTTTTTCCTTACATTTTTCCATCTGTCTTTCATTTCCCTTCCTTCCTTTCTCCCTTCCTCCCGCCCTCCAATCCTTCCCTCCAATCCTTCCGTCCTCGGTTCCCTCTTTCCTTGTTCTTTTTTCTTTTTGACAACTAAGTGAATTAAATCTACTACAATTTTAAAGCATGCCCTTGAGTCAGGTTTCACTTCAATGCTAACAAATGGTTTTGTCTTTTCTGCTTGTGAATGACTGCAAGCACCTACACATGCATGGCTATGGGTGTATGTGTGTTTTGCCTTTATTCGCTTTTCTGTCCACTGTGTCGACACAATCCCAGCGTTTATGAGATTACCAGAGCCCATTTGTGTTCCAGCGGGAGCCATCTTGGCTCTGAGGAAGCCTCCACTGGGAACCATCTGGGCTCTACTCAAAGCAGTTTCCACTCCGCTTCCCCTGTCCTCTCCACATTGTGACCAAAGCTATTTTCTTTAAATGGACAAGAAATTCAAATTTCTTGTGTGTGTATTTGTAAAACCCATAAATTCATTTTTGAGAGCCCTAAGCTCCAAGGTGGCACTATTCTTTCATGGAGACTGGGGAGGGAAATGATGCTGATGCAGTTCCTCCTACGTTGTAATAATCCATAAGGACTATTTTTATTTTCATAGATTTACAGACAGACTTAGTTTATAGCATATTTTGAATTAAGAGGCAGTGTCTTGACTGGACTGGATAATTACAGCTAAACAGTAGAATAATATATGAACAGAATGTTTGAAATATAAGTATGCAGAAAACATTGAAATAGTTGAGAACAACATATATCATCAAGACAAACACGTGCTAATTCATATTTTGACCCCTCCATTAGCCTTTTTTTTGTCTCTTCATAACTGCCAGTTGAAAAATGTGTTTCCTTTTATTTAATGATGAAGTCAAGGTCTTGGTCACCCAAGGTTTATGGTAATAATATATTTTTGATTTGAGCCTTAGTGTCACACTCTCCCATGAAAATTAATATGACAACAGATATGATTAAGCTTTTGTTGAAAGACAGTTTTAAAAACAGGCTATAAGTTTGGTTATTTTTAAATCTCCCGATCAGTGAAACACAGTAACCAATAGTAGCTAAAATGAATGCTTCTCTTTTATGAGATGACATTGTGTGTTATCTTAACTATTATAGCTTTCACAAGATGAGCACAAAAATGTTGAAATTTGTGTGTTTTGCCTGCAAGATTGTTGGTTTTAGAAAACTATATAAATTTCATGGAAAATTTACGTGGAACATGTAAACATTGGAACTACAGTGCCTTCTTGCCACTCTTCATTTTAAAGTGGCAGACTAATTTTCTTAGCATATGGATGGTAGTTAATGTCACACAAAGTTTCTTGTGCAAGTGATCTGAGAAAAAAACAACAACCACATTCCATTAACCTCAAGAGAATTGTTGTAAAACCCATGTATGTGATGCCATAAATCTAACTTTAATAACACACTCCTCTTAGCATGTCTCAACCGCCTTCTCCTGTCATCTCTGATTGGTTTATATCCAGCCTAATAAAAGAATGATTGATCTGCTTTGTCCTGATGCGTGCTTTCTCCACATGGTTGTGATAGTCATCACATTTAGGTAGTTATTATACAGGAAATAAGAAAACAAAGTGTCCAGAAATGTGTATATTTTTAGGTAGAGGGAGAATTTGTACTTGACCTAAAGATTATTTGCTGTACCCGGAAATGAAGTCATTTTTATTTTCATTTTTCATTTCATGTCTTTTTCTGCAGTTGTTGTTAAGCAATAGATGAATATTTGACTTCTGTTGCTTAGCAATAGGACGATCAGAAGGTATCATTAGTAGTTCACTTTGCCGTCTAGTTACAGATCTTTACTGTCTTTTTTCTTGGTTTCTTGCTTTCATTCTTTCCTTCCCTCCTTCATCCTTTCCTTTCCTTTCCTTCCCTCCTTCATCCTTTCCTTTCCTTTCCTTTCCTTTCCTTTCCTTTCCTTTCCTTTCCTTTCCTTTCCTTTCCTTTCCTTTCCTTTCCTTTCCTTTCCTTTCCTTTCCTTTCCTTTCCTTCATATGTTTAGCATAGATCATCCAACAGCTTTTGGAATGGATTTAGTGCAGAAGTTCAGTTTTCAATTTTTGCAGCAAATTGGCTTTTTTCCCAGCTTAGGCTGCTTTTTTTTTTTTTTAGATGTCAGTGTTGGTTTGCTTTTGTTTTGCAGTTGTTGCCTTAGTGGTAGTTGTGACAGTTAAGTTAGTACTATCCATTCTAGCCTTTACCCTGCACTCGCCCACTTTCCGATTTGACATTTAAGTCCCAGACCAGCGATGCTTTAATAGTCTAGTTACATAACTGTTTGCGCTTTTAAGACAAAGAGGGACTAAACTGGGTGAGTATCTGATATAGCAGTGAGAGAAAAACTGGATGAGGTTTGGTGAACTAAGATTCACATTCCCAGCACCTGGAAAACAAATGTCTTATCTCATTGCTCTTACAGTATGTTTTACACATTAGTTATAGGTACTGCAATTACTTTCAAGGTAATTTTTAAGCAACTGTTAAATGCCCAACAGCATGTTTTTTCTTTGCATCATTGATAAGTAACCAAAATTGAACTGTCTTCATAAAGTTAAAATATATTTTTGTCACTGTCACGCCTTTGGTTAGAACAAACTATGCATTCATTAATTTAAGCCTTTTGCCTTAGTTAAGAACAAGGCAGAGCATTTTACATTTAACTTGATTCCCTTCAGATTTCCCTTGTGGCTGCATGGCTAAGCAGCCCAGAGTTTTAATCGCTTGACTTCTCCGTATCTCTCTCAGCACACCTGCCCTCTCACTTTCTCGCTGACTAAAGCTTAAGAGAAGGGGAAAAAAAATTTTTTTGTACATTTTGTTTTTTATCTCCTTCATTTTGTGGTCATCCATCACTTATGAGACAAAATGCAATGAATAGATAATTAGCCTGAATAGGCAGAATTCAGTTATAGTCCGTCACGGGAATTGTGAGATGTTTCCTCTGTTGTCAGCAGGGCTACATATTCCAGTGCCCTCAGTTGTTAAGTTGCAACTTGGGTATCACTAATTAGAAATGATTTACTTCATAAAAAAAGCAGAACGACAATGTTCAGAGTATTTATTATGGTGGAAATCTCCTCACTGGACACCCCTTACGATGTCACTTCACTGTGAAGAAATGTCAAATGCAGTCTCTTATGCAAAGCATTAATAGGACCTCTTGTCTCCTCCCTCCCCTTATGCTTCTTTTTCAGGTGGAAGTTGAAGTGGAGAGCATGGACAAAGCAGGGAACTTCATTGGCTGGCTGCACATCGAGGGTGTAAATCTGTCAGTGGCGCTGGTAGAAAACTCTCTATCTAAAGTCCACTTTACAGCCGAGCGAAGCGCCTACTACAAAACCTTGGTTTCAGCAGAAGAGGCATCCCGACAGAGGAAAGAGAAGGTAGGTCTCCATTAGGTGTTACACGAGTCGCGACCACTCTACATGCTTTTATAGTATGAGAGTGATGACCGCAGTCTCAATTAACTGAAACCCGTCTTCATAAAGCATCCAAATTAGCCTGAAAGTGCTTTTTCAGATTCATCCCGCAACCAGATTCATTAAAGGAGTTCTTTAGTATTTGGTGAGTGACATTTAGTATTAGAATTCCTGACTGCAACCCGCTGTTGTCAAATTATTATCACCCCAGATCTCTGAGTCTCCTAAGTCTTAGCTTGTCAGTACTGCATAAAAAAGAGCCATAATTTGGATAAATCATCTCCTTCCTGGTCGGCCATATGGCCACTTTGCTGCCTTACATCTTCAACGACAGATTTTTTTTAGTCTGCAATGCAGACAGTGGGCATGCACATCCTTCAGAACTCTGTAGAGAAAACAAGAAAAGCCATTTGTTCCGATACAGAAACGCACAAACACATTCCTCCACGCTCACAGCTATTGTCCCAACCACACACTTGCTCTTCTCCCTTACAAACCTCATCACACTGCCCCTGTTAAGGCTTATCCTGTCCTCCCTTACCAGCCTGACAGCCTAGTCGCACAGGTGTTGCCATGAGATTTGGCTTCCTCTGATGTTAAACTGAGATTTTTTATTATTGTCCTTTTTTTATCACACCAGAAAGATTGCATCTCCATGAAGGTGGAGCAGAACACAGTATGTGGGCATTGCACCCAATTGAATCATTATCATTTTGTGCACCATTGTTTGCAACATACATGAAATCCTTTATTCAAAGCTACAATAATGTGGAAATGTTCCATCTGGGCTCTAGAATAGCTGCATATTTAACATTATCATTGAGGCTTCCTTTCCTCAATGGGAGTCCTTTGATGGATGGAGGCCTCTCTCACACTGATCCCGATCTGGCCCTGCTTTTTCATTACGGCTCCATGAGTCACCCCCCCTGCCAGATGCATGAAGTGCCTGGCCAGCTGTCATCATTGTCCTCTTTCTTTCTATCTATGTAACTTATTTCTTTTACCCTGTTTCTCGCTTGGTCTTTCTCCTCCATTATCTCCCTTCGTTTCACTTCTATCTATTTGGATCCTTAAGGAGACACAAATGCCTCCGCTCTCCATATAAATTTGATGTATCGCAGGAGCCAAGAAAGGGCTTCAGTCCTTTTCCCTTCTCCTAATCTGTCATGTTCACATTGTGTTTCTGCTTGTCTAGCTTGCTCTTGACTTTCCATCTTTTTGCATAGATAAACAATTTCTTTACCTACTCTTAATATAATAAAGAAATGGGTAAATATTTGGATAATGCTACACATCTGAGATTTATTTAATTCCATTTCCAAAAAAATAACACTAAGAATCTTGCCGGCGATGTGAGCACACCGATGCTGTCAAGTTAAATCTAAGTTCAACAAGAGGGCACTCACCCGACACCTCTGATGACAATTTCACTACCGGTTTCCAACCCCTTTTGCAGCATCAGGACAGATTGACTCTCACCGCAAGGTTTTGACTTGAGCTAACCTGAGTGCGGACAGGGTGGAGAGGAAAGACGACAGAATGGGGCCTGCGTAGAATAGACATACAGTGATTATGTTTGATGTGAGTTCGCCACAGGCACCGGTGCACGGATCAACCACGGCTTGATTTGTTTGTGTGTGGGTATGTGTAGCAGAGAGTGTGTTGTGTTGATGGATCAGAGGGCAGTTGGTTGAATGTGTGTGTGAATGCATAGCATGCAACTTGAAGGCAGATGAGGTGGGACTCAGTGCTCTAATTAACCCGTGGAGACCATCTTGAGAAAAGCTGAGAGCTTGAATTTTTTTTCTTTTTCTTCAGCCTTTCTCTTTTGAAGTTGCAGCTGGTCTTTGTGTGTAGGTTGAGGCTAGGTGGGGTAGATCACATCTCCTCCCATCATCCTTCTCTTCCTCTTTTCTCATTGCCCTCCCTTTACTGTCCCTACGGCGGTGGATATGGAAGACATCAGTGGGTACCGCTGTGTCAGGTTCCCCCACAAGGAAAACAAAGTTGTTGTAATGAACCGGAGTCGTAAGGTTTGTGTACGCACGCTCATTAAATAAGACTTTGCGTTGGCGGTTCAGTAGAGACCAAGAACAACAAGGGGCTTTTCTGAAGCAGCATCCTGAACCAAAACTGCTTAGTTCAAGTGAGTTAAGTGAATGAGTTTTTTGCAACAATGAGACCAGTGGGACAAAGTGATTGTGTTCTAAATGAAGTATTTCTAAGTGTTTGAAGAAGAGCCTTTTCTAGAGATCAGCATGTTTTGATCTTGCATATCAGCAGCTCTCTGATTTGGAACAGTTCTTGCTGCAAATTCAAATTTTCGAAGATGCAAAACATTCAGAATTTTCTTCTTGCTAACATTTACACTATTCAGCTTTTAGACAAACTCTGGACATGGTAGGAAATAAATTGACATTTCAGCAAAGAGTTTAGTGTTGCAAAGTCATTTCTGTTCCTTCACTTAAATTCATCATCTAGTTTAGAGGGCACTTTGTGTGCTTGGATGCCCCTCCAGACAGGAAAATAAGTTTCTGAAATCACAAGTTCAAAAACATTTTAACATTTTGTCTCTGTAATATGACAGAACTCATTTCTCATATACATTCAGATATTTGAGAGTTCCCATGCTGCTGTGTTGTCATTTAAGTTTCTAGGAAACCTTGTGTGGCCTGGTGGCAAGTGTCTTTGACTTAGTATAGCAATGCGGTGGGTGGGTCATTTCTTTTTTTTTTATTTATGTTTTGTCTTTTTTTTTGGCTCATATGGCTCATATGTAATGGACAAATATCCAGTGATATTCAAACGTTACCAGCTTCCTGCCTGTAACTAACTGCATTTGATTAAACTCAAGGACTGAATATGCTTATGTCATTCTCCTATTTTTTTTAAACTATTCTGGATTATTTGATTGAAAATTAATTTTAATTAAAATAGAAAAGGGGGTGGGGGGCACTGTTTTTGTTAATTTTCTCCTGCATATTGTGTACCAAACCATTCAATAGTGTCCTTCATCCCCTGAAATACAATATGAAACTGTCAGATAAGATAAACAGTCTGCAGTATTTTGTATTATGAATAGTTAATTGAATCAATTAATGTCAATGTCAAGTGCTTTGAAAGCAACAGTTAACACTGTTCTCCTTTTTTGCGAATAATTGGGGGCGGGGGGCAGAGTATAACACTGTGTTATTAAGGTGACATCTCCAGCAGTGGAGAGCTGCCTCTTTACTCGACTAAGGCTTCAGGGAATAACGTTGTAGTGCACGTCCCTGAAAGAGTGCAGGAACAGACTTCGCATTGTGCCATTTTTGTCACAATAGAATGTATTGAAGTTGTTAGCCTCCAGGTGACTACAATCACTGTACACAATACACCTTTCACCTCACAAATATAAATTGCCCTGTGGAGCAGCACAGTGTCGCAGGAAGTAGCTTTCTCTGTGGAGTTTGTATGTTCTCCCTGTACCTGCGTGGGTTTGAGTTAGGGCTGGGGTTTTTGGCCTTACAATGAGCCGGCATCCCATTTAGGATGTACCCTATCATTTACCCGTAGCCAGCCGAGATAGGCGCCCTGTGACCCGCAAAGATGAGCGGCTGTAGACGAGACAATTTTAATTGTTTCATCTACAAGGTGATAAATGGATGGATAAATCAATGCCAAACCACTTCAACAATTTCCTAAAATGCTAAGCCTCAATAAATGGGTCAGCTTAGGTCTCATAGCATCCAATAATATCATAAACTCTGACTGCATATTGTTGATGTTGATGTCTACTTCAGAGAAATATATCGCGATAGCTGTAAACAAGCAGAGGAAATAGATATGCTATGAATTGGCGATGCCCTATTATGAAGAGGTGAAGCAATAATTGGCTCTGGTTTCTATGGTGGACATTTGCCCTTTTTTGGCCGTAATAACCCAGCCTTGAAGGAGATTAGCACAGTTCGATGGGTCTCAGAGCAGGAGAGACAGTGGAGGCAAAAAAAGAGGATGACAACCCATGTTGAAAACATTTCATGCCCAGGGTCCTCCTTTCTTCACTCTATGCACCTTGCCTTCACTCCATCTTTATACCTTTTTTACAGGTCTTCTCATCCTTCCTCCTCCTTTTTACACTTCTTCTCCTTCAACTAATCAACTTTAAATCTGTTTTATTTGACAGGATGAGTATCTTCTCTGATGCTCATGTCATGCCCTTGTACCCCTCTGCTTCTTGACAGCTTTTGAATGGAACAGGACCGTTTCTTCCTTCTTAACTTATCCTTTCTAAAGGAAAAAAAAAATCCTTCTGATGCATAAATCCTGAATCTGTCGATGATATTCCTTCCTATGCTTCACTTGTGCATCAGCAATACTCATCAGAGTCATAAACTTTAAGTACTGTATTTTTTTTAGCTTTTTGATTTTAGGTTGAATCATGAGTCTAGAGTTGCAACTATAGCTGACATTGATTTTGCCTAAGGGTCTGTTCAAAAATCTAAACACATGACTGAGAGTAACCATTTTTCTACTGCATAGCAATGCACAGTCCTTGAGTTTCTGTGATTAGCTGATTAGCATTGTGGGCATGTCTGATTGTGTTGTTATGTACAACTTCTGTTACTTTTCTTCACTTCAGTCCCTTTTAGTCGGCTCTTTTTTTGTGTGTCGGGTTCTTTTCCTTACAAAACAAACATTTGACACCAAACTAGAAATTCCCATTCCGTCCACTTTGTGTGACAGCCATGGCTGGAGACATTCTGTTTAGTGGTTTTCAGTCTGTCCAACCATCTGTCCCATTCTTTTGAATACAGTATCTCAGTAATTTTTTTTTTTTTCAAACTTAGCACAAATTGCACTTGCTGTTCAGGATGCACGTGTCAGATTTTGATGGTTAAAAATTAATGTGATCATATAAAATATACTTCTAGCCATCACTTGAAAATTAATTTTACTAATTACAAAAAGAAACTGATGCGAATGTCTTCACATTTAGAATGAGTTTTCTTGTTATATTTGGTACTGGTGATTGTCAGTTTAATAATAGCATCCATTATACAATTAATACCTTTCATTAAATTCCTCCACAGCCTTATTTGAGTCTTTTCATATATGTGTAAAAGCTGTAATTGGACTGATTGAAGAAAGCTTCCTAACAGGAAGTGGTTATGGGAGATTATCTAGTGATATCTTGCTGTTTTCTAACGAGAATGCAAAAAACAGCGTCTTCCCATCAAAGCTGTGTATTCTTAGCAATCAGTGCATCACACACCTGGCTAAACACGAAGAAGCTACAGATGAATCAAGATAATTGGGCTTTTAACAAATCTAATAGTCTCTGAGTTCAAGCTGGGGGGTTACCTCAAGTGGACTGATTTCACTCTGGAAAAATAGTTGACTTTGACATTTTCCCCTACTGCCATAATATTTTCATTACTATTCTACAGGGTTTCCTTAAGCTTTACCTGAAGTGGTTTTAATTAAACTCCAAGGGGACACATTATTTCTACAATACCGTCCATTTTGTGCTACATATGCACTATGCTGATTCCCCATTTTCAGCAAAAAAGTCTTTTCTTTGTTGAGCTACATACATGTAGCCATCGCAAGTTTTCATGGATGAGAGCCCTTTTTCTATTATTACCATTCTCAGCGCATTCCTAAGCCCTGAGGCCACTGAAGCGCTTTTAGGGTTGTAATCTTTTTTCTTTTCAAATTCTTTCTTCTTGGCCTCTCATAGTGAAATAACTTGTGGTAGTCACCACAGCTATATTATGGAAAATATTTGAGATTAAATAATATTATAGTGACTTTTTTTCTGGAGGGTTTGAGTGAAATCTCCACTCAAATTTTACTCATTTTTTTATAGTAACTGCACTTTGTTCAACAATTTAGATCTCTTTTAGTCAAATTGCATTGGTACTCCTGTGAATTATCCTCACTTTACTCAAACCATTTTGATGTTAGTCCCTAACTGTCCTCACTTTGCAGTGAGATTTTTTTTCAAACATCAAATCATTTCTATTACTTTTCTCACACAAATTGCATTAGGCCTTTTAAAAAATATATAGCATTAATAGCATTCTGGGTCAAACTGAATGTGCCTGTATTATCACTCCAGTCTTCCCTCACTTCTGATTTAACAAGATTTATGAAATGTAACAAAGTCTGTGGCAATTACAAGGCGATAACTAATTAATAACTTGACCAGGTACACATCAAGTCCATTTGAGAGGTATCAGGAATGAATGTTGAAACAACAAACACAACAAGAAAAGCTTTTCCTCGTGTGGTGTAATATTTATTTGGCTGTATTCTTCTGGTCACAAACCTTCACAGCTTGTTTGAATTTCTTCAGTTGCTAATTGAAACAAACTCAAAGCAGTTTTTGTTGTGAGTCTTCCAATTGGATTAAAAAGGCACTTTGTCTGATCTTTTAGGCCCAACTCAAGTACTGTAGACCTCATCTTAATTTAATAAGCCTGGACTTCTCTTGAAGAATCTGAGAAAATGCATACTGCGTGCATTCTGCAGACATGCATAATGCAGGTGTTGTATTAAAAAAATGCTGATTCGTGATAACTGTCACAACAACAAACAGTTATGTGGACATAATATGAACCTGGTTGAATAATACATTTTCCTTGTTCATGTATGACATTAGATCAAATATTGAAATTTTGTTTTCTGTCATTTATCATTGCCATAAATTTTGGACAGTTGAGAACACCAGAATATAAGAATATAATATATCAACTAAATTTTAAAAGAAAAAAGCTTCTTAGATTCTTTGAGTGTTTTCCATCATGACGGGTGTGCATGATGATTAAACTGTTCAAAACACAATCAAACTATGGTAGCGTTGTCTTCTCCACACTATCTCTTCAACCCGTCTTTCACTCTCTTGCACTTCCTGCTAGAGTGCCCCCTGGAGGCCATTAGCCCACTAATCTCGACATTAGCCATATCATTGTTCAAAGCAGAGGTTTCAAAGTTTATGAAAAAAGCAGTGGTTTATAGTCCGGAATTTATGGCATGTTCGTTATCACTTATCGTTGTTGTGACCCTGTGACCCATTTTTTTTCACAACATATTTTAAGAGAATAGGCCTCAGATCCATTAAAAAAAGTCATATTTCTAATGGTATCATTTTGATGGACTACCTCAGAGATGGAAGGCTAGGAGAATTGCAGGTGATTTGCATTTTTTTGCCCTTAAAGAGATAAGTGACTGAAACTGTACGGTACATCACCTCAACTGTTGGCAGTCTATTTATACTGTTCTGGCTGCTGTTTTGATATAGTGTGTGTTTTATTACACAGTGCAGCACAGCAGCAATGATCAGTCAAATAACTTTTGGATCACTGAACTACTGTTGTAGCTGTGTGGAGCACTGAGACAGGTAGCACAGCTGACGCAATTGACCTCTCCTACCACTGGTATTGTTGATGATTCATGCTTGTCTTCATCATTAGAAATCAGAGCATAATGCAGTGTATTGTCTCTACTGCACAAGCCAATGAACAGTTGGCTTGTGCTGCAGATGTGTCAGATGGTTACTTTAGCAAACTAATGAATATGCCTGAAGCATTTTACTAGCTAAACTGTGACATCACAAAGAGGTTATTACTTAGCACTGGTTTACAGTGTTACGTTTCAAATATTTTAAAACTTTATGGGGTTTTTTCATAGAATTACCCACTTTTAGATACAGGAACAATAATAAAACTGTTGAGATAGCCTTACACCTATATAGATGTGTGACTTGAGGGACCCAGACCAATGCTGGAAATCATCAACACATCCACAGTGAGAAACTTTGCCCCGTTTCTGGCGTGTCAATAGAGAAACATGAAGGTTGCAAGTTTTTTTTTCTTTTTTTTTTTTTTGGCAAGAGTGAAAGGACAGCAGGATCGCAGCAAGGGTACATTAGTGCCTGTAGGGCTGCCGCAATGGGAAAAGTGACCCAAGTGACACCTCTAGTCTGTGGAAATGATGGAGAGGACTATACGTTCTGTTATTTATCATAAATTCCCAGACCTCATTTTGTTGGTATGCAATGTGTCTTTGCATTTGTATCTGCACACAGTGTCCACATATCTGAATTTTCTCCCACCTTCTTCTAACTTCTCAAGCTCGGTGCGCACACCTACAAAATCCAAAGAGCTGATGGATGCTTTTCCATAAGGCTGACGGATTACATAATGATTCTCAGTGTGCTACTACATATCCTGGCACACACAAATGTGGTCCCAGATGGAGGGAGGATCCACATGTGCACACACCATACTCTACATGTCTCTTTCCTGCTTACTCTAACACACTTTGAGGCGGTACACACTGGCAGTGCAGATGCAGACGTACGGAGGCATGCTCTCCTGTGACGCACACCCCCTGCCTCGCCTTCTATGGCAAACTGGCCCCTCCATGCCCTGAGGCATACAAATGCAGAATAAGATCAGTGGACCCAGTTATGTGTGCGGTAGGTACATGTCAACCCACAGTTCTCTCTTTTTGCTGTCTTTGTCCATCTTTTTTCAGTTCCGATCTGCAAAGTCAGCAGTCATCTCCTCTTCAGTTTCCAGAAATCTTATTCAAAACATTCCTTCCATTTTTATCTGCTTTGTTCTTCTTTTGACACACTGGGTGAATATTTCAGCATATATCGGTGACCTGCTAGACGACGCATGCAAACTCTTTTTGATGAGTAAGAAATTTGAAAAACAGATAGACTACGACGCAGTCAATGAGGCAAGTCCGTATCTGCAGTCTCACCTTCTGTGCTGAATTATACATTCACATGAGTTGCAGAATTACATGCTGACTTTGAAAATGTCCTCTGAAAAATGCATCCAGCCACAAGGACATCAGGACAATCCCGAGGAACACACACTCAGATGAAATATTCTACTTGATGAAGCGTAAAAACAGGAAGTAGACCTTATTTGTTTAGCTCATGCGGCTCTGAAGTTCAGCATTTTACATATGATCTTGTCCAAACTTCATTTTTTGCTTGTGTATGTCTTTATAAATGTTCATATCGTGTGCACTGTTTGTTTTTTTTTATATACAGCTGTTTGTTTGTCCTTGGCATAGCACTTTTTTTCCCTCTCCAATTATGCACAGGATTCTTGCAGGCGCTTAGCATAGGTCCTCCGGGGCTGCTTTGTGGTTCATCAGTAGAGAAAAACGTAAGCAGTCATCCCCTCACACCCCACACACACCCCACACAGTCCTTCACTGCGCTTTGGGGATGGATGGGCTGAGGCCAAGAGAGGAGAGAGTGGACTAACAAGAATGAAAAGGAGGTGAAAGGCTGGTACAGGACATAATGCGATATGACATAGTGCATTGCATTATGGCTGATTAACACATGCTCAGCTCTGCCACCCGTGAGAGAAAACACCAACCCCTAGGTCTGCTTGCCTGCCTCCCTCCGCTTACCTCATCTCTTATATCTTGGGGCTTCCCTGTTTGTTTGTTTTTCCCTTCTACTGCCCCAATTTCTCAATCACTGCCATTGATAAAAGTGAGTGTGAAGAAAATGTTGTAAGACTAGGACTGGCTGGAGTTGAACTAAATGATTATTTTCTCTTTTTATTCCTAGTTTGACCCTCCTGGGACACTGTACAGAGTCTTTTCCCACTTGGTTTGATGTGGACTAGTCCTTCCTCCAGTAGAGTGAATGGATGGAATACAAACAACCATCCTTAAAAATATTCATGTGGAATATCACTCCTCTCCCTTTTTTTTTTTTTTTAACCTTTACTATATTTTATTAACTAATCATCTCCATCTATAGTGTGGTTTTATAAATACTTCATAAAGGCTTCATTAGACTTGAATGCACTTTCATCCATGACCTTCCTGTAACCTTGCAGCATTTTATACTGAACACTCTACCATGATGTGTTGGCCACACCACCCATGTGCACATCCATTATTGGTAGCAACAGCGATGACATTTTCCCCTGCAGATAACTGACATTTATTTATTTTTGTAGTCATCAGGCAGATGCTGTGAAAACATCAAGTGTGCACACTTTGTACCCTGCTCCAGGTGTCCTCCCTATTCATCCCTGTTTAATCAAGGGAAGAAAGACAACTATGTGTTTGCACTAAAAATAAGAGACACGCAAGTTATAGTCATTAACACACACTTTGACATTTTTTAGGGCACCTGCTTGGAGCCACACTTAACTCGATTTAATATGGGTCGGCTGTGAAATAGCCCTCCCTTACATTTTCCCTCCCTGCCTTGTCGCTTCCCTTTGCGTTTCTCTGCTGTCAAATGAAATGCTAAATATTTGTTTCTTGGGGGCAGCATTTAAATGTTTCCTCTGTTGGTTTGTAGCTCAAACATGGCCGATTTAATCAGTTCCAGTTTTATTAGTTCCAGGACATGAGGATCAGACCTTTTCAACATGGCTCCACTGGGCTGTTGTCACCTACTGATTTTTATGACCCATCTGACCTTTTCAAACATGGATTAGTATTTGTAATTATGGTGTTGCAGCTGCTTTTACTTTAAAACGATACAGGCTCCTACAGCGTCATCCAGGTTGAGACAGTCTACTCAAAGCTAGAATGAATGAGCAGCTGCTTATGACCATTATAAATGCTAATACCTCATCAGTTCTCTTTAGTACCTTTGCTCACACATTAACTTGGTTTAGAAACAAACTCTTCCTCTTGTTTATCTGTTTTTGTACCATGGTCTACTGCCAGTCATCTCTATCTTTATTTTTTTCCTCGTCATCAAATCTTTAATTCAACTTCTTTCTCTTTCCAACCCTCTCATCGCTGCCCTTTTCCTAGTTGAAGCCCTGAATTAGGGTCCTATTTATTATTCCTCGCTTTCCTCCCATGCTCATTAATGATTTCAGTATGTGAGGAGAATGCAGAGTGCAATGATTCATTGATTGTTTTTTTCTACTAATTTATTTGAAAGATTTTTTCCCCTTAGACATAGTTAAGATCTCTGTTGTCTGAGTAACTGCTTTGAGTAAATTTCTATACTGTGTGTGTGTGTGTCTGTGTGTGTGTGTGTGTGTGTGTGTGTGTGTGTGTGTGTGTGTGTGTGTGTGTGTGTGTGTGTGTGTAACATATAAACTGATGAAGCACTGGAATTACCCTGATTTAAAGTGCTGTGGTGCTGTACAGCTACATATCAACCTGACTGCAGACAATCACACCTGTCAAGTGCTTTTTTTATTAGCGTTTTAAGGGTTTTTGTTGGATCATTACACTTTCCAAGAAAAAAATAGGTTCCTGTGATTCTGGTTTTCTAAAATGATTTCAGATCCTTGATTGCTGTTTTTGTTTTTACCATATTGGACCATAATTTACCATTAGAGACATGACCGACCCGTTTAATCTTATCAGACAAAATAAAGGGTTAACTAAGAGGGCAAGTGAGGTAACAGAAATAATACAATTGGTGTAAAGATCAAGATTTAAAAAGACTTTATAATGGGTTCTCTTGAGATTCAGGTCAGTTCACTTTTGCTGTTTCAGTCTCCGAGTTGGCTAGCCTGCAGAAAACACTCTAAATCTAGAGAATGGGACCACTCTGCTAGGTTTGTGAGTGTGTTTTGTGCATTTTTCAGAGTTTCTGTCTTCCTCTCTCATGCCTCAGGGAGAGAGAGTTACATAAACAGGATCTCGTCATCACTCTGCTTCTGATTCCCACTGTTCAGTCAGGCACCCTCAGCAGCCTTCTCTCTGTTTCTTAGTTTGTTTTTTTTCCTGCCGTATCACTTTCCCTTCTTCTAATTTCCTCTATTTCCTCCATGTGTCAGTATTTTTTACCAAAGCATTGTTTATCTGTTCCGATGCGTCACTTTTACATGTAGCTTCATGTGATCAACTCAGACTCACAACAGCTTCATCCTGTGTTCTAACTTTTAGGATTTTTGCAATGGTGCCAGTTTCACACATTTGTCACCATATCAAATTGGTTTTGTGTCCTGGTTCAGTGCTGCCAAAAAAAAAAAAAAAATGCTGCTTAGTTGTGCTGGCTCACAACCTGGAACTCTGATTTTCACAAGAGACCTTGGAACCGTTCTACAAATTGTGAGATGCGCTTATGAATTCAAAGGATTCTGGGTGCTGTAATTGAAATTGCCACCTTTCCTCTCTCTACATCTCTCCCTCTCCCTCCCTTTTTTGTTTCTAGTTCTTCATGTTTTCTGCCACCGCTCATTGGCATTACCAGATTCATATTAGCCTTTCTATCACTCTCTGCCATCCTCCATCACTTCTGTTTCCTCAGTCCCCTCCATCTCTTTGTTGCCCCAGCCTTTTTGCAACCCCATAATTTTGCTTCTTTATTGATGAACAATGTAAATAGAGTGGGAGGAATAATAGACTGGAAGGTATGATTAGAGAGAAGAAAAAATAATTACAGAGGAAAAAAAGGAAAAGGGTAGGGGTAACTTTGGAAAATCAGTTGTCATGGCAACACTACTGCAACCTGGTACAAAATGTCCTGTTAATTAAAAAAATTGATTAATTGCCTTTGAATTGCAAACTTACACACAAATATTGAGGTAATTCCTGTTTTTTTAAACATTGTACTTGATACCAGTGCTTTCCTTTCCACCTTCTTTTCGCTTTTCACTCAAAGCTCCAGGGAATTTTCCAGTGATCAGACTGAGAGCAGCCTGTGTTGGACAGTAATCAGCTTGACTTGATAATATTATTTTGATTGACCACTACAAGGATGAATAGAAGGTAAAAGGGACTGAGATTGAGCTAAATTTGTTGTGGTAGAACATCTGCTGGCTGTGATATGAAGCTAAGAGGTATCTTCTTTCGCTCTTCTGCTGCCGTTCTCCTCTACTTTCTCTCCCCGTTTCTGTTATGACATCCACAGCTGCTTGGCGGCATTCCCTCCTCCCGAAAAATCCTGTCCCGTGCCACCTGTGCAGTTTTAATGCATAATTTAGCTGCTAAGTAACCGCATCCAAGAGACTCGTCCCTTCATCCGCCTCCCACTCTCGCCGCACCGTTTGGCTTGAGACGCAAAAGTGTGCACCTATTTTTTGTACTATTTTTTACTTTGTTATTCAAGAGGATTATGACTGATTGGGTTCCAGTGGTGAGCAATGTATCCCAGAGTTGTGTTCCTGAGCGTCTAGCCTCGGACTGAACCCATATTTTTTTGTTTTTTTATTTACTGTTTTTTTTTTCCCTGTGAGAAAACCTCACAACACAGTTTGTAAGAATAAACTTATGTTTTATTACAGTTACAAAATTTATACATTTTATATTTGATGTGTCGAACCAGTTGCCTCTCCACAGAGTGATATGCTGCTGTTATATGATTTATTTATTTTTTACAACTCTGTCATAGAGATATGTGTGCATCTTACATATATTTTTTCTACAGCATCACAATGTGTGGCCTTGCAGACCCATCAGCCGTCGTGTTGTATTAGCCCAATGTGGCAGGGAGCAGGTTTCTGTTGTATCGTAGCTCAACCAGGACCAATTTTTCCCAAGGCCACAATCGTGTTTCTGTGCACATACATGTTTGTGTGCGCTTAGCCAGGTCTATATATTTTATAGTGCAAGGCTGCCATGCATTAAGTCTAAATATGAGGACGGCAGAGAAGCACAGAGCCTGTAAATCAGTTTTCCTTCCACTTGCACAGATGCTGGTTTTACTTATCCCTCCATGACAAGGTGAGCGATCAGGGTTAATGTACCATCAACAACCCCTCTTAACCTTGGAAGCGGGCATTTTAGAGCCAGTGGACACTACTGGGTTGATGTCTTTACACTTAACTGTACAAAAGCAATCGAGCCACCCTGACACCTGTCAGTCACCTAACTGTCCAGTTGAGATCAATAAAAACTTTTTTTTTTTTCTCCCCGACAATAAATAATGGTTGTTGTAGGTTTTCTCTTAGGATCTACGACATGACCTTTGGTATGTTGTGTCGCATGCAGTCAACAAAACAAAATGGATCAATCCTGGTAGCCTCAATGTCAGTCAGTCAAGTTGTGTGGGACCATTTATCTGCTCTGAAGGTTTTAACTGACAGTAGTATATCTGACAGCATTTATAGCCAGGGAGCTGAAACCCTTCAACCAGGAACAAACGCAACTTTTTTTTAAACAATTTTTTTGTTCATTATTACCTTTATTATAAGGGCCATAGGAAAGATATAATTTGCATTTTCTTCTTAAGGTAGAGCTCTTACTCTTCAACCTGATTGGTCATGCATTGAATCGTAGATTACTTATAATTAGACATAAATGCTTATGAGTTCAGTACACTTAAAAGGTCATTATGTTAAATAAAGTTCCTTTGGTATTCAGAGTTGGCGGTGTAATTGTAAAGCTCTGAAAAGGCAGATTAACCCTGAGTGAAACAATGGTCCACATTGTTAATCGTTCTGCACCTTTGGTGGTTTTAGTCAATACAGACAACATCACTGAGCACCAGGAAATCCAGGGTCACCCACCTTTCTGCAACGCCAACCTTGTGTACTTGTCAGCGTGACTCAAACAAATTTCTAATCAGATCTTTTGTACTTTATCTGCCAATCAAATTCATTTCTAAAGCCTGTCGTACTTTTCTGCGATCACTTCTGCACGTAATATCCTGCAGGCATACAAAGACAGAGATATGAGGCAGCAGTTTTCTCTACGCTTTAACTCTGTCTGTACCAGAGGGACTAGATCTACAGCAAAGGCAGTGTTTAACTTTTAATTTAAGTATGCGTCTTTACAGCCTTCCAATTTCTCCCTTTGATACCATCTGTATCAGGTTGTATTGCTGTGCGAGTGGAGCTGAGACATTCAGTGTCTACACAAGATTAAATGAATCATAAGTAAATTAGGTCCCTCTCTTATGTGTGGCTTTAAACCTTTTGATCTGAGCTCATAATAAAAGGCTACGAGTGAACGCAGAGAGACTGAAAGACAAAAGCGTGCCTTGCTCAGTTGAATTAATTAACCATTCTCTCTAAAAAAGAAAAAAAGTTCATCAGGGATTTAATTGGGGCAAAATTGATTTAGCAAGTGCACAATATGAATTACGTGCTCGTATTGATTTTTGTTGCTCTCCAAGTATTATCGGGCGATGAATTAAAAATGAAACTATGCGCTGTACATTTGCATAGCTTATTGTCTCTTCTACAGGAAGCTTCTTTTTAACAACTGTATTGTTTGAGAACTACACAACGTGACAGGTTGCAAAGGCTGCGCAACTTAGTGCACCAATCGTTTTCAAAGAAGAACAACATGTTCCTTCTGCAGCTGTCTGTGGGAGTTTAGCTTATGAAGACAGATTAATGGAGGGTTTTAAAGAAGTACTGTTGTTAGAGTAATGTTCATAATGTTCTTTTCAAAAACTCTTTGTAGGGTCACATTTATCACAATAACATGCAATATATTCGTAATTGCCGAGGAGAGTAAAAACCAAACACATTTTCTGAAATAACAGAAAACGTTTGCACACTTTAAGAAATCCAGTACAATGGATATGAATCCATTTACCTTTTCATTATCACACAAATTTTTAAAATAAAGCAAACTTTGTGTATATTTGGAAGCCTGTCTGCTAACAAAGTGTTTGCTTTTTAGTTCAGGCACCCATGTCAATGTTGGTATCAACAGACCGTACACACAGACACACTACTGGAGTTGTTGAACCAGTGTTCAAATCAATCGTCTCTTTCTGGCACTGAGCGTGTTTAGTCATCTATCTGTGTGTTCATCCACTTACACTTATTTACATATATTTTTTTAGGGTACGGGATATTTCACTTATTCAGTATTTTATAAAGTTTGTTGTAATTTCCAATAGATAAAGTTTTCCACTTTGTCTTCTTTGTAGTATTGTGTGAAAGAAATAGAAATCAGGTGATAAAGAAATGGATTGAGGTTTTGCCAAAGAAGGTGGGGGGGTAAGAAGATCAAGAGAATGACATGTGAAGAGAAGAGTATAATGAACATAGGGATAGGCCTGATCTTTATCACACCTGCTTGAATGTTCCCTTCTCCGCATAGTTCTGACTGTCACTGGATTCAACTAAAAGCCATGCTGTCCCATCGTCACATTACTCTCCTGTGTTAAGTTTGTTGTGTATTTTGTCATTCAGTAGTTGTGAAGGTCATCCGAACCTGCCATCTCTCTCAGCTTGGCCTCCATTATTAGGACCGGTCCTTTCAGCCCTCAGCTTAATAGCCTGCCACTTTTCTCTTTTTCCCATCTTTTTATTTCCCTCTTCACTGTCTCTCTCTTTTTTTTCTCTCTTACTCTCTCTCTCACACACACACACACACAAACACACACACACACACACACACACACACATTGTCTCTGGCATCTTGGTGGCTTAAGCGTCTGGCTGCAGTTGCAGAAGCAGCAGTCACATACCTGCATTCAAGTGGAACAAACAGGATGGTTGGCTGCTCACGGAAGGTCATCTGCCCTGGGCAGTGTGTGTGTGTGTGTGTGTGTGTGTGTGTGTGTGTGTGTGTGTGTGTGTGTGTGTGTGTGTGTGTGTGTGTGTGTGTGTGTGTGTGTGTGTGTGTGTGTGTGTGTGTGTGTGTTTTCTCATGTATTAGTGCTTTAAAAAGAGATGAAGCCTCCCTAGTGTTCCAGTGCACTGTGAGACAATGCTCATCTTGAACATGAAACACTTTCATTTCAACACAACTGAAGCACACGTGTCTCCAACGGCGTGTCTAGAACAGGAGGCATGTCAACCTTTGAATGTCATTTATCCTTTCACTCATCCAACAGAGCTAATGCTTCTATTTTAACCAATTCAGACTGTGACAAAGAAATTGAATTTCTCTGTTACGAAAAAAAAAAAAAAATCTGGGTTCACATAGCAACAGCTGAAACAGTATATGCACACACACAGGTCCATGAAAGTGGTGTTGTGTGCATGCCAGAGCAATTATTGGCAGTATACCTTTTCAAAATCAGCACCACAGAATAAAATCACAGTGGTGGGTCAGCAGGTTTACTTTAGAGAAGTTTATTCATCTACATAGTCAGGCTAAAATACTGCAGTAGACATGTGTGAAGCTGGCTGTCACATCATTGTTCTTCGAGGAGTTGCATTTTCCTTTTCCACCACCATGCTCTGTTTTTATTTTCAAAAAAATTATACTTTAATGACTTTGTATTTGCAAGCCCTCAAAGTGTCATTTTTATTTAAATGAATAGCCAAAAATTCTGCATAAGTTTAGCGAAATGGTTGTCACGTTAACAACCCCTTAAACTCCACCGCCCTAAACGGAGACACTCTAATTCCTAATGGTGCTGCGGGTTTGATTTGAAGTAAAGAGTTCAGTTTGTTTATTGGTAAACGTTATACAGTATACAGTATATGAGTGCTTTTGTAAATGTTCATACAATGTTAGCATACTGTTGAAGCACTGCTATTGGACATGCCTGTCTAATACCATATGAAAATACCTTGGTTGTTCTCTGTGTTCACAAAGCTTGGCCAAATTTTTGGTTTACATTAACCTCCCTCGCCCCCAATTCCTGCTATTTCTACCTGCATTCTGTCTTTTGTGGGGGTTTTTTGTCTCTCCTCTCCTACCCTATTTTCTGTACCATTTGGGAGACGAGTAATTAAATGTAATTGGATAGTATGACCCCTTTCTTTTGTTACCGGGCATGCAGAGCAATAACACTCAGTTCTTCGGTCATTTATTTCATGACTAAGTGTTGGAAGCATTTCTTCCATCGCTGTGACTGTAATTGTGATTTTTTTTTTTCTGTCTCCAGTTTCTCCAGTTCTTTCATACATAAACACATGCACACAGTGTCCACTCGCGTGAGTCTTTCCACTGTACATTACCACATTTATGAGGCAAAATAAAAATTACAGCATGCTGAGGAGCCAGTATATAAAAAGAAAGCCTCAGGTATGATTAAAGTAGCCTCAACACTAGTATATCTCTGCATTGGCTAAGGCAGAGTAATTTTAAAAAATGACAACACTAAAACTAGTTAATCTAATTAGCTCAGATGTACCATGCAGTTAAATAATTAGCCAGAATCTAATTGGCTAACATCACTGTGCCATTTCAAAATGTGTCTGCATCTTCTTCCGTCTGTTTCTGTAACTTTTAAAGATAAACACTTCCCAGATCGCCTGCAGGAATGAATGGTAACCAGCTTCTATGAAGCTTTTTTTTTCACGTCTCACTTTCGAAACCCTTTCTCATTGTAATCTCCATCTCGACACCTGCTTTAGTCTCCTACAGTGTCTCATCTAGACACTGTAGGAGATTCTGACCATCCTATGTTGGTGCGCATAGTGTATTAAGTACTATGGCTGTAACTGTACAGAAACATTCTGTATTCAGTCTGACTACCACCCCCTCTTCCATCTACATCCATTTCTGTAAACACAAATTCACAAACACATGAAATCCATGCAGTTTGATATGTGGCCTGAGGCAAAGCACTTCTCTCTAATGAGCCTTCTGCCCTCTATTCCTCTGGGGGAGTCGAAAGAGAACTAACCTTGATGGAATGTAGAAAGGATGTAACCTGTTTAGAAACACATGCACAGACACACACACACACACACACACACACACACACACACACACACACACACACACACACACACACATACACACACATAAAGTATAAACTACATAGCTGTTGCTTTTTTACCGTGAAAGTTTATTGCAGTTGCACGCACATTTATTCTGATAAAAATGGGAATTTAAGGTAAAACTGACACATTTGTCATAAACGTGAAGAATGCCTGGCTTAGATTTCAGTTCAAGGTGACCGTTCATATCACTTTTCCCCAACCAGCCTAAAGGATGTTCAGTTTGCTATCACACATCACAAAAAAAAAAAAAAAGATTTCATTTGAGGCACTTGAACCAGCCAGTCTGCTGTTTTTTGTTTTAATTTTCGTTTGTTTTTCGGGCGGCAATGATCTTGCTTTGCTTTATGATCAAAAGTGTTAGTAATTACATTTTTGTATATTGTATTTTGTAATTTTTTTGTGTCTTTTTTTATTGTTTAGGCTTTGTTCACTGTTTCTACTGTGTTTGGAGCATTTATTCTGAGTTTAAGATAATATAATTTGGCTTTTATTTTAAAACTAATAATACTGTTGAAATGAACACTAGGGAATTTGTATATTATATTGGTATATAACTTTCTTCCAGTACAAGCGTCTTCCATTGAACATGAATGTTGCAGTTTCCTTGTAAATATATACAAACCTGTGCCATGTTTTAATATCATGATGCTTCAGAAACTTGACAACAAACTCTCTTTTTTTTTCACTCATTTTTCACTAAGGGTCAATGATCAGACGTGTCTGTTTTGTAGATTTGGGCCAATTATGAGGAGAAACCAGTGGAGGAGGTTGTACACGTATCAGAGGAGAAGGAACGAGTGGCCAACTACAGACCAGTATATGTCACCGAAATCGCAGACAGCCTCCACCTCTACACCCAGGATGTAGAGACAGGTAACTTGTGTTCATGTTTTGTTTGCCCAAAATGCATGAATGACGATTGAAGGATACATTTTCTCAGATTCACTTTATTTGTCAGGTGGGAAACAATTTGACACAAGATGTGAATGGGTTTAAATTGCAAACATGCAGTTCTTTATTGTGCGGGGATTATTTCACCCTCCTAGTACACAAATTGCCACCTAAGTTTTATGCAAGAGGCTCTCTCTCACTTTTTTTTAAATTTCCTTTTAACAGCACAGTGACTTTATGAATGTTAGTTATGTCTACCACTGACATTTACCCTAGTCTTTGCTGCAACATCCCTCCCACCAACATAGACAAAACAAAGGATGTCCTGCTTGTTATTACCATTAAATGATGGGAATAAATCAAACCATCCCTTGATGCCACCTGTGACAGGCGAAGGAGAGGAGAGGAAATTTTGGAGATAGGAAAACTAACAAACCCTGGTGTGTCTGCATGGCTGCTCCCTCCTGACAAGCTCTGTTGGCATCTTTATGTATGTGTGTGTGTGTGTGTGTGTGTGTTTGTGACAATGAATGCGGACATAATACCTCCCCCTATTTTGTCTTGTGCTGGGTAACGGCCCATATTTTTTGGTAGTATACTTAATGGGCCATCTTGTGCAGTACAAAAATCAAGGTGCGAGTATACGTTTTTGCGTGTATCTGTCTTAAGTTGCAGCTGCACAGGGAGCTTTTTCATCCTCACTAAGTTCAAGGTGAAACCATTAACTAATGGTCGGCGGAGCTGATGCTTAGGCTTCAATTCACGTAGCATCGCTTTGGCTGCAATTTCCACCACAGGCAAAATATGAATGTCCACAGAATGAAAGGTTAGAATTCTTCTCTCAGAAGTTATCCAGAGTAAAAACACGAGTGCCTTTAAGGGTCCACTAAGGGTCGAATTCAGTTAGAATTTAAATCAAACTGTCCTTCACCTCTCGGGTTTGGAGTCTTAAGTTACTGCTTCACAAAGTTGCATATTGGGAAACACCCAGTTCCACTGAGGCCTGGTGCAGATGTGAAACCTTCATAGTGATCAGCATCCCTTCATCTTTTGCCAGGTTGTGTGCAGGAGTAGAGCAGGATGCTGCGGTCTTCCTTTCATAAGCTGAACCCCACATCTGGCTTCATTGGCAATCGACTGTCAGAAGCCATAAAATCGACTTTGGCCACCTTTTAGATTGTCTCATAACTGTAATTAATTAGTTTGCCTTCATTGACTACCAATACAAGCCAAAAACATCACTAAAACCATAACAATCCAATCACAAATGTGTCGTTCTAAACATTCCTGCCTTTCTGTCTTCTGTGGTCCCATGAATCCTCTGACTCTTCACAGAAAATCTGTTATTCATCTTGCTGTGAGCGGAAGATTTAAATCTAGAGCCTTCACACAGCCTCCAGCTACTTAAACTTTACTCTCCTGTAAGTCAGACATGGTGCTGAGGTTATGTTCAAGGTTTTATCACAGATCAGAATCACGTGTCACTGGGAAGAGGTTGAAAAGATATGGCACGTGTAAACCTGATGCTGGGTTTGAAGCTTTCAGCGTTATTTTACTGACGGTGAGGAAAATGTACAAGTGAAACTCCGAGCAGATATTTTCTTCTGTAAATAAGAAAGATTGAGAGTTGGAGAAGTAAAATTGGAAATGCAATATTCGCACACTCAATGAAAAAGAGAAAATCAAACAGTTTTGATTCATTTGCAGCATTTAATCTCTTTAATATGTATCTATAGGAGACCTGAGAAAACTGTAATATACGACCTATTTACAGCTTTTCCACTGCCACCGCGTCAGTGTTACATTTAAGAAATTGAACGCAAACTTCAGTTTGTGAATTGCTGCTCTCGGTGGATTTTGACAGAAGAGCTGTGTTATTTAATCTTTT
Organism: Antennarius maculatus; assembly: GCA_013358685.1. Classification (NCBI taxonomy): domain Eukaryota; kingdom Metazoa; phylum Chordata; class Actinopteri; order Lophiiformes; family Antennariidae; genus Antennarius; species Antennarius maculatus. Next base: position 5,779,347 of record CM023627.1, read on the forward strand.
CTCCCATAAAGGGTTGATTTTTAGATGATCCTGCAATACTGAAACCTTATTATTTATTTATTTTCCTCCTTTAATTGGGCCGTGCTCTCCCACCAAGAGGCTTACGCACTGGTTTAAAAAATAAAAAAAAAGTGTTATTCTCAGCAGGGGGGTCTAACTGACTGGTCCTCACCTCCTGCTTCCTCCCTTTCCTCATCTCCCTGTCACGTTGTTTGCCCCTTTCCACCCTCCTCCATCTCTTTTCTTCATTGGTCTCTTTCATTTTCGCTGACGCTTCCTCAAAGCTACATTAAGTCATACCAGGCCCTTGAAGAGCACATCAAAGTGTTAAGGCCTGTAAAATCGTACAAGCTGAGCGCTTTGCAATATCATTGCATGTTCAGGCCTCCCTCCCTCTCTCCCTCTCTCTCTCTCTCTCTCTCTCTCTCTCTCTCTCTCTCTCTCTCTTTCCTTTCCCCCAATTCCTGGAATGAAGGATTTTACATTCTCAGATAAACTTTGAAGCACAATTTAGCACTTTGTGACTGCAACCGATGACAACATAACCTTTTACATAAACCAGAGTGGTTGCATCTTGTGTGTGCTATAGTTTATGACCCAAACCATGAGAAATGTTACACACATTCTGATTGCTCTCTGCACTTAAGCCATTTAGATTAACCTCAAACAAATCAAGTCTGTCATGACACCATGAACACCACTGCTGTGTAATCCAAAGCAACATCACTATATAACCTCAGTGATGCTTAAAATTGTGCATGTTTTACTTTTTCTTTTTTTGTGTGCAGATGGAACCATTTGATTAAAATTTGCCCTTCTTGTACGTATATTGCTAAAAGTTCATGACAACCACAACTACGTAGTGGACAGCTAGTACCTCCCTTGTCTGTAAAATACAGACCTGGAAACCATCTAATATTAAAACTTCTCTTGTCTGACAGTGGAAATGTTATTCTTACCACGTATCTTTAATTATTCTCTTCAGTTTTGAAAATAGAAGCTTAGCATCTTCGCAGAACCTTCATGCCATCGGCTGATTTAGTATAATATGCGTGTGGTAATGGAGCATCCTGGATCAGCACCTTTTAGCAGGATCTAGCTGCGTTGTTCTATTCACATGTTAATCAATTATTTAAACTTTCTGTCTTTAGATGCATCCACAATGTACCCAGTGGTGGTATAACTATATATCTACAATGAAATATTAATCACCAAGAACATAATTTTGAGCAGATCTACATTGTATGTTGTAATAGAACCCAGTGCAAAATATGTTAGAAATGGGTCTGAAACTGGTATCCCGCTTCCTAAAGTGGCATCAGATTGTTCACACCCAAAAAGTATTAAAAGAAATGAGAATAAATTAAATACTTATTAAATTAAATACTGGATTTGTCAGTGTCATGTTTTTGTCTGCAGTCAAGCACCTATTTACTTCAGCTGTTCCAGGGAGATAAAGTTAACTTAATTATTTAATCGCAGAGAAATTAGTGCCATGGCTCAAGAAGATATCAAAAAGCAGGAAGTTATTGGAGGTAGATGGATGATACTAATAATGGGGTGAGTGGAGTAGAAAGTACTTAAAATGCTAGTATTTAATAATTGTAAAGGAAACAAAATGCATTGGTGGTTTAAAAGAGCAGGCAGCTGTTGATGCACTTGAATGATCATATGTAGGCGCGTGATGTCATCGCTTTGTCAGTAAGGGCATTGTGATTAACTTAATTTGGGAAGAAATTGCATTTTATACTTTTTTCCTGTGTGTGTGTGTTTGCGTGTGTGTTTGTGTGTATGTGCGGTCATGTGCATGTGTTATACACCCCTTTTCCTTTTTAATTACTTAATTACTCTTAAGTGCGGGTGTTTTCATGTGTGGATATCTTAACACGGGCTCGATAAATGATTAATTTCATGTTAGGATAGCTTTTCCAAGCCACTGAGAAGCTTGAGGGATTTTGTTTTTTTAATCCTCACTTTATTTTAAGGGTCTTTATCTCTTGTATGCATTTATCTCCCATTGTTTCACTTTCTCCCCTGTACACATCATCTCTTGTAAGATTTTCTTTTTTTCTCTTCCTATTTTCCTTATTTATATATGTTGCTCTATCTCCCTCTCTGGAGGCTATATGTAATTACTGTCAAAGTGGGACCTGCAAAGATCTACGTGACCTTGGTCACAAAAAATCCCGTGACTCAAGGCACTGAGAGTAACTGACTCTGTGCTATATGATTTTGTTGTTTTGCTACACTGTTTGTGAGTCACTATAAATTAAAAACGTACTAAATATATCCAACTCTTTATTGGAAACTCGGCCTCCTACCTTTTTCAATCAAAAACTGGCTGAGTGACTCTATATGTTGGAACTGACTGAATTCGGCATCCTAATGTAGAGTAATAAGCATCCTTTAGCTTAGTAGACGACCACTGTGACTTCATCCTAAAATACAATACTAACAATAAATGCAGTTTGTGGACTTTGAGTGACTTTGTTTTTGGTAAACTAGATAGAAAACACATAAAATGCAAATGAAACTGCTCATTTTTATAATTTGAAGTCAACCTTGATGAAGCAAGAATTTTAAAATAAGGGGAAAATTCCTTTGATTCTATAGTGAAACACAATGGTAACTACAGTATTGAGCCATTTACTATTCTGACCATCCCCAGTGTAATTCAGTTAGGTTGTTTGTGTTACACACACACTTCAAAGTGAATGAGTTAATTACTCCCCACGGATATGTTGGATACAGCCTGCAATTGCTGTCCTGGTTTGCAGACTATCACTGGGCAGCATTCCTACAGGGACGTCTTTGCCTAGCTTGCAGCCTCCCCCTGATTTGGACCTTGCTCAGTTGTCACCTCCATGAGAATGGATTGTTAGGCCCAGCACCGACTGACAAACACATATTTTCTGCCCACCCCAAGCCTCAGCTGCAGCACATTTGGCGGTACATCCTGTCAAGTACTTGTGTCCTGGCATCCATACAGACTCATAATGACTGGAGTCGTCCCCCCCCCCCACCCACCCAACCAGGTGCCACTCCATCCGCATTATTCACACTTCTACATTTTACACATAGCAGCTGTTCACTACCTAATGATGCTACGCCCAGTCACTGATGGAACAAGGGAGGCAGGAAGTCATTCACAGGCCATTTTCTGTGCCTGAGGTTGGATCGGACTTTTTTGTAATGATATGTTTAATCCTATTTCTTTGTGGCTTTGGTTTGTTAATTGCTGATAAAGAATTTCCATCTATTTGTGTTGGTCTTTTGCTCTTTCCCTCTGTGCTTATACCCTCTCTAATGTGTGAATTCACTCATAATGACATCTTTAGCCAATATGGCCTCCCTGTAGTGATCTGACAGGATCACAGCATCAGTATCTTCTTCAGACCAACTGCTGCATATTTAGCATAGTCAGCTCGCCATGGTTACAGTTGTGTTAATTTCGATAAGAAGATATGAGAATTACTGTAGCTTTTCATATTGATCAGGGTGAGAGGCCTGCTAATTGGATGTCATGTCAGTGCAGCCCAGTGATGAGTACTTTATACAATGCTACTAATAATTAAATGGGGGCGGGGGGGTTAGATATTTTGAAGTAGCATTTGCAATGCAGGCTTTTTTATGTAAATGTATTTTCTATTCTGTATTAAAATCTTTTTTGAGGCACTGCAGGCATCAAACTAAAGTCAATCAGGAACAAAAATAATTAACTCCCACACCAGTGCATTTTTTTTTTTCCCCAAAGCATTTGAGGAAGTTTTTTTTTTTTTTTTTGTTAATTATGTCAGTTTTTGTTGAAACATATAATTAAAACAATAAAAAAAAAGGGAATAATTGTGGAAAAAAAATAAAGTCACATTTCAGGCAAAAGACAAAGACATCCAACAAAGGCTAAATGTGACTTTTGTGTTAATGATTATGTTGAATAGCTTAATGGGCCCATTAAATTAGAGCAGAATGGTTTTAATTTAATTAATACTCTTCCCACAGTGTGGATACAGTCATTTTAAAGCCAGAGCTACTTGTCTTCAGGACTATATCAGTTTAATTTTAAAGTCATCCTGAACAATATTAGTCACCATCTCAGAGTGACCAAGGAAGCACTGTGTCTCTGTACCTCAAGAGACAAAAAAAAAATACTGCTGTGAAGAATTTACAGGCTACAAGCCCCTTTTGGGGGTATTCAGCCATATACGTACAGTGAACCAAGTTACAAGACTGTTGAATAAAAGTTGCAGTAGATACAGCAGGCAAAGTTGCTGTTTTTCACTTCCCTAGACTCTATGCGGCTGCATCCAATGTAATATTTAGAGGTCAGACCCTTCCCAGATGATCTCTCCTCCCCTCCCAAGGCATTCATTATTTAATCAGATACGCAACTTAGCTTCTAAAAGGTCATCTCACCTGGCTGTTTGACATGGCCGCTTTTGATTTTGGAGCGGAAAACAAGCGTCTTCATCTGCATTCTTTGCTACCCGAGCGAGGATGATTCTCACTAATGTCAGACTTCTTGGTCTATTACCTAAACTAGAACGGCTGAATGGCATCTTTTCTAGCGATGAGCCACCACTATCATCTTGCTCCAAATGTTGCACCAGGCTATCTTATGGATATATTTGGACACCTCACAATCAAATCACGGCATTAGCTCTAGTCAATGAGGTTCGACAGGTGGCAGATAGAGGAACAGAGGTGGAAGGAAAAAGAGAGCCACAGATGCTGCCTCTGTTTAGATCTTTCAGTGATGGCTTCTCCAATTACAGGAATGGTAATTTGCCGTAAAAAGTCACTAGACTGCTGGGAAGGGTAGAATGAAACGGTGTAATTGGTGGTAGGGGAACGGTATCTCTTGAGATGTGTGCCATATCTTTCATGGGAGTGAAGTAGCATTTGTCAAACGGAGGGATCATCCTTTTGTTGTATTTTATAGTTGCCTCCATTAGTACTCGGAAGATGCTGATCACTTTAAGCATAAACTCAGAAATGGGATTAAATGTCCCTTTTCTTCTCTCGTCTTAGAGACTTCCTTGACTCACTTCCTTGTGTTCAGAAATTTTAGAATCATGCCTGTGTGTCATGTCTTTGTCGACCAACCACAAAGGGCATTAGACTGCAGATGGATGTGTGTGTTTGTTGTATACTTAACAATACCAGCCTTCCAATCACACTCTATACTTCACCAAGACAGTGTTTCTACTCTCTTTCACTGTCTTTTACCACTTACTCCTTGTGTCTCTTGAAACAAAGCCATTCTTCTACCTCACAGGATAGACCCTCGTCTAGACCCCGTGTATTATTTAACACTCCAAACTAACAGGTAAACTGTAGTCCAATCTCTCAGATTTCCAGTGATGCATCATCCACGTTTCCTGAGTCTTTAACCATATAAGCCCAGGTACACAAAGATGTGGAGCATACATTTGTCCACTTCAGTTTGTCGGTGTGTCATTCATTTAAAGCTGTCAACTCTTTCCTGTCATAAAAGACAATCAGTTAAATATACGGCTTTATTTCCTCATCCCCGCCAGTCACTCGTTTCTCCCATCAGGTGTTATCTTCATTGATGTACTCCTAATTCCTCCATTCGTGGAAGCCAGTAAATTTGAAAGCTTTCATAAGTAACTGTTTCTCTCTTGGCCTTTGCCTTTGTCATATTGTTATTATTTACCCTTCTGTGGTTTAATGGCTTCCGTGAACAGCTTAATAGAATTCACTCCGGCCTTGGGATGTGTCGCAAAAGGGCACATGATTCACCGTTTTCATTGTCTTTTTGTTCCCCGTTGTCTCTGTTCACACACCGTGTGATGCTATTTAATCAAATATGATCATAAACAACCTGTAAAATTGTCGGCCGTTGTACCTTCCCCCCTGTCTCTCTCTATCTCTGTCCCTCTGCCTCTCTCTTCTTTTTATCCGAGCCTAATCACTCCCTCACTCTGCACTGATCTTTCACAATGTAATTATATATGATTTACAAACAGCTGCAGCCATAATGGTGTACAAACAAATTACACAACGAGGGAGAGAAACGCAACAGAGGAATATAGAGATGAAGACGGAAATTGGCTAACATCATGCGGAGTCAGTGGCTTGGCTGGTTTTTGGATCATCGCTCTGGCTTTCTGTTCAACACTAAATGAGCACTCACCCTGACATGGTTTACCCCTTCTGCACACAGATATTTAGTTGTCTTTATGCCAGTATTAAATAGGATTCTGCCTCTGTAATGCAAAGTGCCTTAGATCCACTTGCTTCTTAATGTTCTCATTCATTCAAAATTTCACTTGGATGCCGCATTTGCAAAAGACTTTGTTCAATTGACCCCAGAGGACCTAGATTTTCTCTGTGTTCGCCTGAAGCATATAAAGCTCATTTCAGTTTTCTTCCAATGCTGATTCAGAGTGGTGTCTTTTATTATAGCCTTGTGTGTGAATCCACATGACAGTTTTTTTCTGCATTGTCCTTAACATTGTGATGTTCGTATTTCCACAAGTATTTTTTTCTATGCACAACTTTACCCACATCCACCCGCCTGAGCTTGAAGGTGCACACGTGAAGGAGATCTTGATGAATTCATAACCCCAGTGCCAGTCCCCATTTGTCTTAAGTGCCCTGCCCAGTAAATAATGATAATGCATGAAACACATTCTGCATACTAAATCAAACACACCTTGCATATGCAGACGTGCAGATAATGAAATGCTCAGGACTGCGTAAGCGAGAAAGGTCTCAAGATTACTCATTTGTGAGGATGCTGCCTGAGAAAGCAGTAGCATGAAGATTATAACATAGCAAGAAAAGTGTGATATATCTGCATTTTAGTGTTAATTCAAAGTTTTACAGTTTGACTTGTTTTAATAATGAGGTACATTCTAAAACATGACACAAAATGACATTGGAAGGCCCGATCTCTGAAGAAGAAAAGAAATTAACAGGCCAGAATTCATGTTGGCCACTGGGCGGACATGGATTTATTGTTAAAGTGTGACTGGACTTGACTTGGAAGTAATTGGAGGGAATCTATGGGTCACAGCAGATCATAAATCATCTCGTTAAAATTGGTGATCCATAACACTTCACTGTCAGTGACCTTTGACTCCATCGCCCCAACACGGCCCCATATGGGGTCTAGAGTGTATTTCCTGACAGCAAAGTAACCCTGTAGAGCTGAAGTTAGAAATTTAGGGAATAAATCAGCGCAAAAGAAACTCTCTTCATCTGTAACCCGTGCTGCAGCGAACATTATAGATGATGTATATACAAAGAATTTATGGGCTTAGCATATTTGTGTTAACTGACCACATATTTTCAGTGTGAAGGTGAGTCTGTTCCATATTTCATTACAAAGCTGTTCAAAGAAAATCAATAAGCCTTATTCATTCGTATGCTAGAAATGGATGTCCTCAAAGATCCACCGTGGTGGCAATGCTCGAATGGTACAGTTAACGTGCTACGAATTACAGCTGCATCTCAATACTCCTCATTGATACCTGTTCTGGCATCTGCATGAATACTGGAAATCTATTCAACATATAAATAATATGATTTGTGGATTGTTAATCGGGAAATTTAGATAAAATGCCCAAAAATGACCACAACCTTCTTTGTCCAGTAGTTATGGCACAATTAGGGAAAATGTAGAAAAATGTTCTATCGTGCAGTTTTGGTCTTGGGGATATGATTTCCTTCCATTTCGTTACTGCTTGTGTAATCCCGCTGACAAACTACCCAAACCAAGAAACTAATCAACAACCCACCGAAGGAGAGGGGGAAACAACCTGTGGTCAGCGGTAATCATAACAGCAGCTGACTATGATGACTGTACCCCGATGCAATTCCACTAAGTCTGCATCAAGCAGCGGTGGCAAAGCTGAACGATCATCATGTAATCACACAAGTGGTGTGTGTGTGTCTGTGTGTGTGTGTGTGTGTGTGTGTGTGTGTGTGTGTGTTTCTGTGAATGAATATGAGGTAAGGGGTTTGAAGAAGTAATTCATCTGACATGTTTTTCAAAACTCTTTTTGTTAAAACCCTGAGGATAAATCTGTGTGGTGTGTGTGTGTGTGTGTGTGTGTGTGTGTGTGTGTGTGTGTGTGTGTTTGAATTTTCATTCCCATTCCCCTCACTGCATTCATCAGCATTCAGTGTAGCAGTGGGTGGCCAATGAGCTGTTTGGACACCCCTCCACCGCTTGTCCTGACCCCCTCCCCTCTGTACAATCCAACCATCATTTCCTTCACACTTTAAATTCCTTCATACCCCTTTGCTGGTGTTTTTTCTTCAAGTTTGACATCATGCTAATGACGGTTTCCTGTCGGCTGTTGGTTGGCAGCTGCTTGGCTGTCGAAGCACAGATAACCCCTGGAAAACAACATCCTTATTTATATTTTGTTGGTCTGGCATAAATAATACCAGCCTGACAACACAGCAGTAAAGGAGCAGAGAAAGGCTTGGCTGTAATGCTGTGCTATGTTCTAACAAACATTCATAGGAAATCTACCTTAAAGGAATCATACATTCATATGCATTCAGTATGACTGAATTAACATGCAGAAATTAGTTTGATTTACAAAATCATATCTCCGTTAAGCTTTAACTTCCTTTTCTGCAGCTGTTGCTCTTTCCTAGTTTCAAGTTTGACTCCCAAATCATTTGCAGCATTTAAAAGCAAAGAAACTCTGTTGTTTACATTGCCATGGCCAGGAAAATGGGGTTTTTTCAGAAGAAATCTAGCTGTTGTTACTGAGCTTCATGCAGAAACCTTCTCCAAGGTGGCAAATAAGTGAAAATGTTCCTCAGATATAACCACATGTAGTTTTATGTGGACCACTTTCCCAAATGACTTCTGCACACTTCAGCCCATTTGCAGCCACTTATGAACTTGACAGCGTGTGTGCTTGAACATACTGTACTTGGACATATACAAACAAATACACTGATGTGCTGTGAGTATTATGCAAACGGTAGGAAGAAGCCGTCTTGAAGATGCACATAATGTAGTGGTGCTCACAATCAGCTCCCCCAACTGCAACTGATGGGTTCAAATGAGGCTGCCACTTACCGCAGTTATGGAAATCATGAAGCATTGACTCGGTATCTGATTCTCCCAACTACCATATAAACAACCATATTCTACCCTAGCACATAGGATGAAGGCATGTAGCATCATTGAAATAGTTGCATTGGTTTTTACCTCAGTTGTATTTTCCTCTCCATAGTTAACGGACCATTAGTAAAAAGGTGCTCGTGGGTCAACAGTAATAAATACTGCACATCAATTTGATTCTTTCTTCAGTCTCTAAAGGGGGATTGTAGCATACCGTTAGTGCTGAAATATTTAAGGGGATCGTCTGTAGATAAAATTGAGTTATCCTTTTCCTTAAGCTAAATTGTTTGGCGTCTCTTTGGAGTTTTTCTGAGCAGCTGTGTGCTTTTAAACAACAGATTAGTGTTTTTCTGTACGGTTAAGGTTTGTAATACCTCTTGTTCAATTCAATGTACCTGAAAGATTTTATGACAAACTACCTCAGCCTGTAATGAAGCCATTTCTTAACAAAAGAAACGGCAGCATAATTGCAAGAAGCAGGATCACTCAGTTACAAATTGCATAACTTGCAGAAAATTCCTCGTACTTTGCAAAGTTTCTTCAGATGAAAGTTCTTTCATACCGATGGTTTTACTCTGCAGGGGTAATGGCGCAGACACACAGAAATCCGTTGATGAACATCAAGATGACAGATCTGATTAATTTTCGAAGAAGAGTGAAAGATCGAGTCACGCTATGTCTGATGGATATGGCACAGTGATTTTACAGACCAGTTGCTGTATCTTTATTTTAATAATCATGACGTCTACTTTATGTAAATGAGTCCATGAACCGTGAGGGACCAAACTCCTGAAAATCAGATCAAAATGTCTAACTAGGCAGTGCTGATAAAATATGAATTAAGTTGACATGCTTTTTTACTAACTCCTCCTACTCAGTTACCACCAATCAGATCTTTTTTTGTGGATGTATCTCGAGCTGTTCCAGTTCGATTTTATCTTCAGCAACGTAATAATAGAGGGAAAAGAGCAGACACATCAATGTGACATGAGAAGAAAGGAGGACTAAGTGATGTAATGAAATGAAACTTAAAGAAATAAACCAAACCTTTGATAGTAAGGTGAGATTTTTCTCCGTCTCACTCATGTTTTTGTTTTGTCAGGAGGCCAGTTGGAGAGTCTGATGGAGACCATGAGAGCAGAGCTCGCTGCCCAGCCGCCAGTGGAAGGATCTTACTCGCCACGCAGAGGGGAATACTGTATAGCCAAATTTGCTGATGGCGAATGGTAAACATCTTTGAATGATATTTAAAATTCTATGTAACCCTTGACCTCCCTGGTTTTGATAAACTTACCGTTTCCATGTTTGCACATTTCGCTCCCTACTGTAAAACCTGACGTTTAATTTTGCCTTGTCTCTATTTAAGTCTGTGATGCATTAACTGCAGACACCCACAGGGTGTAATTAGCTCACTGCCACTGCTATGGCCCCTTTTAGAATCAGTGTCGCTTGACAGTAACACAACACACACACATACACACACCTCTGTTCTTCCAGTCTCCTCAACCCGAAGTTCACAGATGGTCACGGGGACAGATGCGTCTCGGTAATCAAGCGAGGGAGGGAGATTTTCACCATCAAGACAATGATGTCAAAAAAGATCAAGAAACTGAGTAATAAACTAAATATTCAAAGGCAGAGGTAAAATCCATCCCATTCAGGTTTTAAAGGGCAAAGCTAAGATGATTTTTAAGTCAATGGGATTTTAAACAGACCATCTGCGTCAACATTGACTTTGCTTTCTTGTTTAGAAAAGTCTTCCTGTTACTTTCCCATAATCTTGCTTCAAGTAGCTGAGATTTCTCTACTGTTTTTTTTTTTTTAAACTGGTCATATATTATTCAGGGAGCCAATTATGTTCATGTTGACATTGTTCTTTGTATTCGGTGATACATGTGGAATGTGTCCTTGTTTCATTAGTGGGCTAATTAGAAATCTGTCACTTTAGACCACCACAAAATGGGAAAATAGGAGAGAAAAGTCTCTGTTCTTCAGTCATTCACTTAGTCTTTCATTCTATCTCTTTCTATTATCCACTTATTTAGTTTTAACGTCCTCTTTTCTTTTCTTTTTAAGTCTCGATGCCTGTGTGCTTCTAATCATTTAGCTTTCTCCTGCTGTCCTTGGTTCTTGGCCAATTTGTCCTCCTCGCTCTTGTTTGTTTGAGAGTCAGTCGAGTGGCGCTCAGATGATTAGACACTCCGCGAATTGAGTCTGATGAGAAACATGCTTTTCTGTAGCTTCTATGTGAATTTATGAGGACCTACTATTGTGTTTTGCCTTCATTTACCACCAATCTCTGTCCTTGCAAGTCTATTTTTGTTCAAATTTCACCCTAACCAAAAGCTGGAAAATCAAAACCTTTCCAATACCAACTGCTTTTTTTGATTAGATGTAATGCACAAATATTATTTGTCGAAGACAAAATGGGTAAAACATTCCTGTCCTTTATTGCAAAGAGGCCTCTCTGCAATTTCTGTAGTCTTGCTACGTCCTGATGGATCCACTTTGTCCTCCCTCACTCCCTTGGCCTCCTCCTCATCTCCCACTCCTGTCCCCACGATCACAACAGACAGATCCTCCAACACCTTTTCCCGCGGGAAATAAGAGTGGAATCATTTACTCATCTTCTTTTTTCTCTTTTCCCCCCCTGTCTTCATCTCTGTTACCTTCTGTTCTCCTCACCATTCGTCTCTCTCCCCCTCTCAATCATTTTTCTGCTTTTGCAGGTACAGGGCCAGAGTGGAGAAAGTCGAGTCTCCAGCTAAAGTCCATGTCTTCTATATTGACTACGGCAATGTGAGTAACTTGAATTTGATTTTGTGATGCAGAATGCTGCACAATTATCATCAAAACTATTGTTACGGGCTCAAAAAAAAAAAAAGACACATACTGGCGCAGTAGTTTTCCATCCAAACCCACAGCCGGAGGGAGTCTCGCCTCAGAAGAGGGATTTCTTTCACCGATTCAGACACCAGTTGTTTGCATATTTCCATATTCAAAGCAGCCAAGCAACTTTTATTTATCCTTTCAGGAGTTTTGAGGACAAATATGATGCAAGCTTGTTTGTTTCCCTTTAATGTTTACGACAGAAGCAAAAAGTGGAACTGAGAATGTCATTTTATTCCTTTTTATAAAAATGACAAAAGCAGGAATTCCCCCCTCGCTGCAAGTCTTTTCACTTCACTTTGCGATGACGAAAGTCCTGCCTCCTTTCGACTGAGTTATTATGTTTGTTTTTACGTATGGGCATTCTCACATCACCAAGTGGGTCACGCAGCCAAAACCCCAGCCAACGGGAGATTTCCCATGATGCAGCGGAGCAGCACAGTGTGTGACTGACCTCACAGCAGTGGGACTGCTCAAGGTTTGGCTGGCAGACGCGATGCGTCCTGGCATGTTGCCGAAAGTGTGATTCTCCGAGGGCAGCCTGATGCTAACATAAAAAAAAATAAAAAACAGAAAAGAAAAAAAATAGTTGAGCTGATGTCCACCTCAGCGTTTGTGGTTCTGGTGTCATTTCATGTCAAGTCATTCACGCATCTGTTGCATGAGCTATTAGCTGATAACATTGGCGTTTGGCCAACACACGTCTCTGAATTATTATATGACCACTAGCAAACACAGCAGAGCGCTTTTGTTTTTCATTTTTAAAGCTCACTTTTTACAGTACTCTCAAAATCCAATATGCTGAAGATGAATCATAACATTCTAAAATGTTCCAGATGATGTCTGTCTAGACTAGACAGTTCATTGAACACATTAACCTAAGATAGAGCTCTCATTAAATCAAGTCACCGCTGCTATCGATGTCGTCAACCTGTGAGGCGGCATCACTCGCAGCCACTTTATACATGTCAGTCCATCAACTCGGTCACTCCATTACTTCACGTCAGCAAAATTTCATGCATGCATTTTATATTTAAGAGTGAAGTTTCATTTAAATTTGGGCACCTGGCAAAATTAGAAATAACACCTGCACAAAATACAAACTTGCTAGTTTTAAATTCTGGTGAATATAAATTAATCCATGCGAAGATCAGGGGTTCGTGAAGTCTGCTCTGCTTGCTAATGTGTTGAGAGTTTAGTGATGTCTCTTGTCATCTTAGTTTGTAAGTGAGCTAAAGAGCAGATGGAGCTTAGTGAAAGGGGCCTCGGTGCCGCTTTATAAACAGCTGGGAAATGAACGGTAAGGTGACATATACATGCAGTCAGCCCTTAAGCTACAAAATGGCATCTGTGCCTCTTCTTGAGTTGTAAACTATCATCATTAAAGTGACATACGTCCATGTAATAGAACTGTTATAGATATCAAGGGAAGAAAGATGGATTTACAGCCTGTGTGTGTGAGCTGTGTTTGATCTAAAGACGTTCTTCTCTTAAGAATCGACTCAAGACGTTAAGTTTATGATGTTCTGTAACCTTGATTTGTTTATCTGTATCATCAGCCAGACGTCTCACCTAAAGCTCTGTTCGTTTGAAGCGTCCCGTAGATGTGAATCGATCTGTTATGTTTCACAAGATAATCACAAAAACATTTAGACTTATTGTCAGTGCAAGAACAAATGTCTGTCTGCATGTTTGCACCGATAAACGAAGAACATGTTTTATATCGGCTCTGACATGAGCTTTTTCCCCCCCTCAGAGAGAAGTCGTGTCATCCACTCGTCTGGCCGTCATCCCCCCAGCCTTCAGCACCAGGACCCTGCCGCCTCAGGCCACAGAGTACGCCTTTGCCTTCATCCAGATCCCACAGGATGTAAGTGCACGGAACAGGCATGAACACCGTGATCTATGTGAATGAACTTTTCAGACGTCGACTGCCAACCCCTCGTGCTCTGCCTCTCACCTTTTCCTGCAAGACATAAAACATGCTGAGTTTCCCATGTCATGCAATGTTATGAGTTTGCCACTGATCGGCACTGATCAAATTTTTATCCCAATTCCAGTAAAAATGATGCTCATAAATAAACACATGCAAAGCAATGATCATATTTAGTCATTTACTCACTTGGTTGTGATAAATTTGGCGATAATTGACATGTAACATCGAGATGTTAACGTTTAATGAACAATTTGATAGCACAAACTATATTTCTTTTAACAGCTCAGACTCCCACACATCCCATAAATGGATATAAACGTCCCTCTGATAGTAGAGCAACAGTTGGCGTTTCTTTTTTTTTTCTTTTTTTTTTTTTTTGTGACGATCTAATCTTCTTGTTTACATCGGTGTTTGTTTACTCAATCTTCACTGACCACCTGTGTGTGTTGGTCTGTGCCTTTGGATTGGTGTGTGTGTGTGTGTGTGTGTTTGTGGCGGGTGGGGTCATCTCATTGCCTCCTGAGCCAGCAGCATCCTGAAAAAGTTTGAACAGATGAAACTTGTTTTCTAGTTTTCTTTGTGCCTCTGAGAGAATATTCAAGGGATGTGTTCCACCTAATATTGATAAATTGAAAGAACTTTTCATTAAAAACTACTTTTCAAAATGGACATAGTTTGTTCTGCATCGATCCTACCTTTTTTCAGGTGTATTTGTTTCATATTATGATGTTGTCAGGCTATATTACAATACACTTTAATGTGTGTTGGATTAGATATAAAGTATATAACAATGTTTCCCAGGATTATTTTAAACTATGGAATCATGAGAAAACAGTTTGTCACCTGTGAGCCATAAAGCTTGTTGTGTTACTCTGACAGCCGGCAGCTGTGAGCTGTCAGGTCATTAGTTGCATAATTACAGCATTGGTGGTGGGATTTTTAATCGTTTCATTATTTATTTCTTCTTCTTTCTTTTTTTTTTTTTTGTCTCTATAAAAACGTAAGCTCATGCTAAAATAATCTTCAGTGTTTCGGAGGTGACATTTGGAACGTTACGTGTAGATGTTAACGGCGTTGTTAAGTGTCTATTTCCTCTTTGCTGCTGCAATTTTTAACGAATGCTCATTTTATGCTTCCTTCTTGGACGTGTTTTCAGGCTCCGCGCGTTCACACGCCGAACGTGTGTGTTTGTCTGTAAAGCCGGTCGTGCTTGAAACGCACGCTGACACCTGTGTCACGACTCCGTGTCTCCTGAAAGATGAAGTGGCCCATTTGTTGGTCCGGCCCAGGGTACAAAGGCATCACCCCCATAAACAGACAAAAAACTATACTGAATGTTGAGATCTGACACACACCTTCCACATCTCCTTCTCACTCTCTTGCTGTCACTCTGCATCTGCCTAACCCCTTCGCTGTTTTCTACTTTTCCACCGGTTTACCCTTCATGTGTTTTCCATCTGCTTTATCTTAAAATTTTTACCGTGTCACTCAGCCTGACAGCACGCCGCTGCACGTAGTAAAGGTTGATGCCTTCGTCTGGTGAAACCTGCCACCTGATGCCCCAAACAAAATGTCTTCATTAGTTATGAGGCTGCATAGCTGCTCTTAAATCTGTTAACACTTGCCGGTGGGACAAGTGTTCATTCATGTAGTTCTTTCGATGTTCCATTAGGTGACAGAATCTTTAAAAAAAAAAAAAAAAGAAGGCAGAATCGAGAAGCTCTGCTATTTTCTGGCTTGAAATATGTATTTGTCACCTGACAAAAGCAGGACAAACACACCATCCCCAAGACATCTGCATCAGTTGCCTCTGTTGCAGTGGTTTGTCAACTTTTTCCACTGCTGAGAGTGAAAAAGTTGCACATCTGCAATCAATTAAATTTCTCTCATTTCCATTTTGCCTAAATGCACTTCTGTTCTCGTTCAGCTCCTCTTTAACAGCCCTGTTAAGTGTGACTGACATTTTAATGAAAGTCAAAGCTATGTTCTTTACACCTTAAATGAATTTTGTTGAGCCTGATTGTACCCTGTTAAGCGTGCATCTGCATTTTCTTTCAATACAAGACAGTATTGTTATTAAAATGAATGTCCCTAACACTATGAGCTAGATCTTTGTTTCACATGTGGTTGACAACAGGGGGGTCACTAAAACTCCTAATTAATTTGATCTTGCCCACTCTGGAGATTCAAAGCATTCTTATTCTATAATATCTTCTATCTCATCTCACCTCCGTTGTCGGCGGTCCCTTCCGTTAACTCCCCTTTCTACGTCTTTCCGTCGTGTCTCTCTCTCTCTCCCTCTCTCTCTGTCTGTCTTTCTCTCTCTCTCTCTCTCTCTCTCTCCTTCTGTCTCCATCCCTCTCTTTTGCCCTGAGCTCCCCTGCAGCGCCTTGACAAGTTGATCAGGGGGAGAGCAGGGACAAAAAAGGCCCTTAGTTTTGTGCCTTCAACAAGCTTCCCTGCCCACACATCGCTCGCACACGCACGCACATACCCAAGGGCGACTAGCTCGAAGGGGGTTGCCATAGAGACAAGACCAGAGTGAGAAAGAAAGGAAGCAGAGAGAGATGGATGGTGTGGGGAAGTGATGGATGATGGCCAGAGACTGATATTTTTTTATTTGTGTTTAAGTGTCTTCCCCTCTCTGGATATGCAGCTCCTCTTGTTTTCCTCCTGCTTGTTGTCGTTGTTTTGTTGTTCTTTTGTTGTTTTTTTGGTTTTTCCTGGAGGATGCGGGGTCAGTGTTGCTTTGCAGCTACTCCACCTCATTGTCCATCGTGTGTTCAATTAAATCGAGCCCTTTCACTTTCAATAAAGTTAGGAAGGAGAGAGAGAGGGGGGTGGGGGTAACTAAGTGCAGAGGGAAAGAGGGGAGAGGGAATCCAACCATTAGTAGGTTCAGGAAATCTCTTGAACTGGTTTGAGTATTTAATTGCCGTGCTACTTGATCGTTACATTACTGCGCTATTGATTGTCTACCTAATCAACTGAATGATGTGAGGATTTCATTTCCTGAACAGAAATGCATATATAAAGGGTTGTTTTTTTATCAATCTATGCATAGCATGTTTTCATTTTCCATCAGGACCAACATATTAATGATCCTTTTCACTTTAGTCCCCTCCTTTTACATTTTATACCATTTCCTCACATTTCAATGCTTTCCCCCCCCGTCTGTCCCACCATCCTTGACATGCCTGGTTTTCATCCTCCTCCTTCCTTCCTCCTCCTCCAGGAGGATGCTCGTGCAGATGTGGTGGACTGCATCGTGAGGGACATCCAGAACAGCCAGTGCCTGTTGAACGTGGAATACCCCGGCGCCACCTGCCCGCATGTCACAATACAGTTCGGCGACACCAAGGATGACGTGGGACTCGGCCTGGTCAAGGAGGGCTTGGTGATGGTGGACGTCCGCAAGGAGAAGCATCTCCAGAAGATGGTGAGTGAAAAGTGGTCCTTCATTATGACACGGTTCACCTTTCGAGGCATCACAGTTTTGCAGATTTTTTTAGTGCAATTTTGCATGCTTTTTTTTTTTTTTTTTTTTCAGCACATTGTCTTCTTTACAGTACAGATTGCGCTCAGCTTGCCAAATTTACATAAATCTTTGATTGCTGGCAGTGTGTCTCTAATGTATGTTTGCAAGTTCCCCCCCCAATAAGCCCAACAATAACTTCAAAATGTTCTGCGCGGTCAAAGGCATCAACGGTAGCATCCAAAAGGCAGAGGAAGATGAAAAAGAAGAAGAATTATACTTAATTAAGTTATTTTTAGGACGTAACTCCCAGAATACACAAGGGATCCCTGTATATGGATGCTAAATGAAACTTACTGTTGCTGCTTCTTTAGCCTGCTACTCTGCTACTTGACTTAAATCACCTGAACTTGTCATCATATTTTCATTAAAAGGTTTCGTTGTGAATCACTTAATGTGAAAAGGTCCATAATGCCATACCGTCCAATAATTACCACATTTCTTTACAAGTGCGTCCATCCAACCGCTGTTTTCTCATGCACACATTCTTGTTGATGAATTAATAACACCTAACGCCAGTAGCTTTTATAATGTGAACACTCAGACGCAGTAGACACCCTCACTCATCAATCCACAGGCACACAGCGTCCACTCACACACCTCCGCAATTAGTCTAAGAGGGCGGCCATTTTGTCAAACCACGAAGCGTCGTTCATTTACTTTTCCTCTCATTATGCTAATTTGCCCAGGAAAAAAAAAAAGCCACTCTGTGCATGAAAGATAAAGAAAAATGGCGGCGGCGGGGGGGGAGGGATATTTATTCCTGCCTCAATTACTGCTTCTACACAACCCCAATATTATTCACTCCACTGTTGATATAAAAATGGAAAATGCTCAAAGGAATTGAGAAATGTGTCCACAAGTGTTTATTTCATTAACATAATCAAAATGAATAGATAAAGGGAGAAAGCGTTTGTCAAGACTCGCTTCCACTCAGTTTACTCACTTGTACATAGACTTATTTTTCTGCATACTAAACCATGACAATAAAAGCACTTTCCACTTCACAATCAGTCAATACGCATAGTGCATCATTGTCAGAGCATTTCGACCTCTGACCTCTAAAGTGTAGCTGAGACCCATAATGCAGTCTCTGGGTAATGGACCCTATAGACTTAGGACAGTGATTAAAACCTCCTAGCCGTGGCCCTAATAGGCTCGGAGACTGCATAGATTCAGGTTCCTTTGATTCAAATGATTTCTCTTCAGTATTCAACAGCTGTGTTTCCTGCATTTGCTTTTTTCTCACCGTCTACAAATATTTTGATCCTGAATGATCTTAACAAGCAGTAGTATTGCCAAAGTGCTCACAAGTGAGTGTTAAAGTAAGCTATACAGCATTCCTTGTTGATAATTCCACCCATCAGATGTGCCTAGGAAGCTTAAGTGTGATCAGTCCATTTTCTTTATACCTCTGAACCAAGCAAATGTGCCTCGGATTCATAGAACGTGTGGGTTTTCACAGTTCTGTTAGGTACATTAGCTAATTGCTCAGTTATGGGTTCATTGCTTGATCTGAAGAAGGTGTGAGTGTTTGACAATTATACCAGGCTCAACAGTCATGTTGCTCAGATAATTCCTTCCCTGCTTTGATTCTCCGGGTAGAGATGATACAAATAAAATTCCAAAGCGGTATTTAGACGTACCCCTTTTGAAATGTGAAATTTAAAGTCTTGGGTTTTGGGACCAAATAAAAAAAAGTGGAAGAAATATCAGTGGATATACAATAAAATATTCAATTATCATAGAGAATAACTGAGAAGTGGTGGTGGGAGGGGGTTCTATGACAACATTTTCTTGGTTCACTCATCTCTGTTTCATTTTTTGGACTCGTGTGGCATTTTTAACTGATAAGACTGTTTACTATACTCTTATAATTTACCAGAGTTGAATCAGAGGCATTTGTTTGCCAGGCACATTTCTGGGCTCAAAGATCACGAGCAGCACTGCAGCTGCTGCTGGCGTGACTACAGAAAACATTATCTTGCAGGGAAGACGCAACCTTTTGTTGACCTCTGGATCCATTCTTCAATATTTTTTTTTTCCCCCCTCTTTTATAGCAAACGTCCCCTCAAACTTTTGATAGTGTGGTATTCAAGCATAGCTCAACCCAAGCGCTTTGTCTCCTCTTTTCTCTCATTTGACTCATCCAGACTATCAGACTCCTCGTGAGCGTGACGTTTTTTGTTCTTCCTATCTGCTCCATTTTTTGCTTCATTCTTAATTCATTATCCATTCCGGGGATTGAAACATGGGCATTGTAATCTGTACTCTAGTGTTACACGTTGCGTAACAGATGGGCTCTAATGTTCACTGGCACTCCACTATCAATAGCCAGTCATAAGTGCACTGAAGGTTAACACCAGTCTTTGAGGATTGCATTGTCCCAAGAGACAGAGCCGAGAGGGATATTTATCCGTTGGTGCACATTTGCTTTAAGCCCTACATTCACCGATGCCCACTATGCACACCATATGGATGGTAATTGCTGCCGCTATACAACAGTGTCATTGCAAAGGATAAACTGTCATTGTGAAAGTGTAGGCAAAAGGATGATCATATTCATGCCAGCTGCTACCATTCCATTGGTTGGAGGCAATCTATAGAAGTAGGCAGGGCCTGAGGAAGTACGGGGATAAACAGTAAGTGAAATTAGGATTGACGCATTCTAGATGGGGAAACTTTACCTATGACCTAGATGTGTGACGAATGATAAAGTATGAGATTTAACGGACCTTTTAGTCCCTGAGAACGGGATGACCCAAAAATGCACGGGCCAGCTTTAGCTCACCAATATGTTACAGTACATCCATTATAGATTTTTAGTGCACATATGATGACAAGCATACAGATTTAATGCCACAGCATAAAGTTTAATCTGCCTTACATCTGTCGTATTGTGTGTGTGGTCCCTTCTGGACCTGTGCTGTTTATGGGGCTTTAATATGTAGATTATCATCAGTGAGTGATATCATTGATCCATCACCAGCAGCAGACGTTATATACACACCATAAGATACAGTAGCGACAATATATCAGCCATTATGAACTTAAATATCCACCAGGTCTGTTTGTCTTATTGCCCCCTGTGCACAAGTTGGGAAAGGAAATTTGGTTTTTCTTCCCATCAGTTTGAAATCTAGCAAATTTTCAAACAAGTGTGCGTTGATTCACTCCATCAGAAAAATTATGGGGTTGAAAGTATGGGTGAATTTAGTTCAATCAGTTATCGTCAAGCGTAGAAAAGTACTGATGTAGATTTATCCAATCAGAGGAGAAAAGACTCCATCAAAACCTGAAGTGTAATTTAAGTGTACCTGTGTTAAGTATTATAGCGCTAGTTTAAATAAAGAGTTTTTTTCAACTTGGAAAACCGAAAAAAGGCTTCATTTCAGTTTAGTAGTTTGTGTCCAAAAAAAGTTATACTGGTTTTTTTTTTTTATATGACATTTCCACTTCTCTTTCACCCTGACCTTTCCAACTCCATCCACCTCCAGGCACCGTAGATGAACCAAGCTATCCTTAAATTGTCCTGACATCATCAACACCGTCACGTGTCCACTGCTAGAGTGGCAAGTTGCCACACTGGTACTCTGTCTGCATCTCGAGATGGATTTCTTGTTTTTCAAACATCAACCATGTTCCTTGCGTTTCTTTGGCTTCTGATCTTTTTGGGACTCTCTTTCATCCCGTTCCCTTTTTATTTGCTCACCCTTGTACTTTCCATCCTTCTTGTTAGTTTATTCCTCCACTTTCTGTGCAACACTCCTTTTTGCCTGTACTTGTCATCATTACTTACTCATCCACGAATCCACTCATACATCCGTCCTCTTCTGCCTGCCCTGGGTTCTTTATTTTAACCTTTGCTGAGCGTGTTATCCAAACTGAGAATGAACACTCCATTTCCACAATGTGCATTGTACTTGATTTGCATTTTGTCTTTCAGTGTTCTGCCATAATAGAAAATGATCATGTGGAGAGGCACTCAGATCCTGCCTTCTGTTGGCCTGTTAATACAATGCTATTTAAAATTGTATGATCTGCAATTATCTATAATCAATTCTGTCCTGTGAACCCACACTGCTTTGATTGCAGTGCCTAAAATAATATTTCTACAAAAAGAGAACAATGTACATCAGTAGAGGCATTTTTCTTTCTACCTGATTGAGTACCTGAAATAACAAGTGCCTGCAGCAGCGATCTTTGTCCAGTGTCGGGGACACTCACACCCAGATCTGTGTTTCGTTGCTACAGATGTAGCTTAAATGAGCCTGTCATGGCAGCTCAATTGGAAGATGACTATGTGGTTAGAAGCGCGATCTTCTGTGCTCTGCTGCTTCTTGCTAGTGTTCTCTGTCAACAGCCACCAAACAACATGACTGATTTGGACTCTGGCAGGCCACCGGGTACACAGCAGTCTCGCCAAGTCTCCTCGAAAAAAAAGCGACATCGGCACGAGCCCCCCAAAGTGAATTAGTGTTACAAGCTAATAATCTCCTGTTTGCTAATTACAAGTCGGTTACAAACAGGGACTTGTCTGTCACTCCATCGTCATTGTAATTATTATCAATCACCAACAGCGATGGATCCTGCTGTATCGACTGGTTTTTTTCCCCTCCCTTCCTGAGGAGATAAGGAGGCTGTAGTGTCCCTTACACACCAGCCTCACATTGAGATGCGTTGAAGATCTTTATTAAAATGTCAGCGCCGTGTTTGCACCAGCAGAAAGCTACGGGGAAAACATCTGCAAGTTGGCTTTCTAACAGTCCACTGCAGATGAGTCCTGGAATCTTTAATTACCCTATAGCCCCCTGGGAAATGTAGTTTCATATCCTTTTTATCTCCTTTCCCTGTATTGTTCCTGCATTTGCACTGAGGCCTCACTCTTCATGTATAAATGTTGAGCAGAGGACTTTTAAGTGGCTTCAAAGGTCCACAAGGCCAGCCTATAAATCAGGGGCTTACATGAAATCCAGGTAGGGTTTTTTTTTTTGTTTGTTTTTTTATCTCTTCATAAAAAAAATTGCCTCATGGGTGGTGTGGTTTTCTCACAGTTAGCAGTAAGACTCCCCAGTTAGTTGACAGTGGAACGGCCGCATTGCAGCGTAATTGTGTTAATGAGGGCTGAAGGTGTAGATGGAGATGAAATGGTTTGCACAGAAGTGTAGTCACACCTACAGATGCATGTGGGCAACACAGGAAGGATCCTCACACATACACAGGATGCCCCCAGGAAAGGGTTGCTCCATTTATCAAAGTGCAATTGTGCTGTTTGGTACACATAGTCTACTGTTAGGTTGGCTAATGCGATGCAGTCTGCCGCTGTCACACTGCTACGGCCCGGCTTCAGACTCTAATGATAAGCCTCGCAGGAATGTTGGGATTTCTAATACAGTTAGCTAACTGCGACAAAATGAGGTCTTGTGGGCAACGATTTCCGTTGTAGCACTGCTGTTGTTGCTGATGAGCTGTCCCCGAGCGGAGAGGAAAACATACTCCATGTTTTACTACACACTAATTTAAACTACTTATTTGACGTGCAGGGTGAACTCATCTGAGAGAGAGGCAAATGAGAATAATGAACAGGAAATACTCCAGATCCCCAGCTGGAGGTGTAATTCGTCGGAGAAGGACTCTTCCTGAATAAATAATTATTGATGGATGGTCGCTGTGATCGAATGATTCCTGAAGGTTCTTACAAAAATGTAGCAACACTGCTTCACATATGAATCAGTGGACAGTATATGGAGAATAATATA
Source organism: Antennarius maculatus (assembly GCA_013358685.1). Lineage (NCBI taxonomy): Eukaryota > Metazoa > Chordata > Actinopteri > Lophiiformes > Antennariidae > Antennarius > Antennarius maculatus. The sequence goes on from CM023627.1 coordinate 5,802,581, forward strand.
TGAGACGGGGGTGTGAGAGCATCTGTCATTTGATGATGTCACTGATACCAGTACTGCTTCAATGGTTTGATGATAGTCACTGATCTATCACCAGACAAAACCAGTCCTTTGACGCATACAGTAAGAGAGAACCAATCATAGGGAGCCTGGCCACTGAAATGCAACAGCAACATTTAAATTAAAAAAAGAAATACTCAATTCTCAAAATTCTTGCATTAGTAACCTGTTTAGTAGACATAAAGTTAAGCCCTTTAACACACACACACACACTCAAACTGAGCCTCATTCCCGTGACAGCGTGACCTCTCCCCATCAATGGTTCAATACCTAATTTACAAGCAGCGTGAGAGGCGGGGCCTTTTATTGGACATTTTCTACTCCCCGGTTATTGACAGCACACACACTCCTGCAGACACGCTCACTTGCACAGACAGTTGCGTACCCCGCTGCTATTCATATGAGGGGCCCCTCTGACATGTCCTGGGTGACACGCACCATTTCTCAAATGCCATCTAATCTTCTGCAGTTTTGCACAAACACACACACACAGACTACATGTTGTTCCAAATTAGTTATAAGAATAAATACCTGAATACCCAATTTTAAAATAAATACCTGAACAAAACAAAAGCAAATTCACACAGAACAGAGTAAATTATGTGTTTGTGCTGTTTTGCGACATGCATGTGTTTTATGTAAGATTTGTTTTCTTCCAGCGCCTTTAGGAGCACAATGGAGATTGTGCTGAGTGATATCTGTTTTTAGTCCTTGCGTGTGTGTGTGTGTGTGTGTGTGTGTGTGTGTGTGTGTGTGTGTGTGTGTGTGTGTGTGTGTGTGTGTGTGTGTGTGTGTGTGTGTGTACGTACATTTTCCATGTGTGCCGTCTCCTTAACTCCGTGAACCCATGCTGGTGGGCTTGTCACGCCACGTTCCCGCCAGAGCGCTTGATCTCCTCCGACAGCCACGCTGGGGGGGGGGGGGGGGCAGCGTGCACCATGACGTAATTCCAGTTTACCTCCAGTGGGGCCAGTGACAGTCACACACAGGACTGAGACGTAGAGCTGCTCTGAAGGGAGCAGGCTGATAGGAACTGGTTTAAAAGTCGAATAGATGTTCACATGTACACAAATGGTTTTGCAAAAAAAAAAAAAAAAAAGATGACGTTTTCCTGCACTTTTCGCTAATCAAGCATTTCTAAGAATGCTTTGCCGTGAAAAATAGAAATTACGTTTTGTAATGCATCTGAAAAAAAAATAAATAAATGACTTGTCTCAGGCCACGCACAATCCTTCAAGGGGTTTCTTTGGTTAGCAATGACATTTACATGACAAGCCTTTATGTATTGAATCATTTCCACAGTAAAGACCCTGAAGAGACGTTCCCCAAACTCTGGTCTCCTCTCCTACTTCCATGCACTATTCATGCGCTGACATGTTGAATGAGAAACCTCTTAGGACAACCATCCACCACTCGCCCAAGTACGCTTGACTTGAAACCGTTCTGAACTGCAGACATGAAAGCCATTATGTTCCGGCAGACGCTTCCTATGACAACCTGACTTCTGCGGAGATTTCTGCTTTTCCTGATGCCACACGGAGGGAGAATGATGCAAGACAGCAGTACAACATAGCGAGAACAACACACAAATAAAGAAATATTATTGAGTTGCGGACTGCTCCTGTCTAGAAAGCTGTGATTGTCATTGCTGTTAATGAGGAAGATCATTGTTCCACTTCCACTTCAGTGGCTTTTACGTTGCCTGACATCCCATCTCAGTATCAAGACTGAGTCAGCAAACCCGATGCCAAAGCTTTGATTAATCTCCCTTGTTTTTGTTGTTGTTGTTTTACCAAAAACTGGTTTCACTTCAAAAAAAAAAATGTCCACATGCCGTGAAATTTAGGAAAGTAAAGATGCACCTCACCTACGCACCAGATGCACACGACTTGTCACAAGGCTGCCATGTTAACTCTCTCTCAGCTCCATCGCTTTCACACCACACTTACCAGAACGCCACCTGGGCGCCACCAGCGTGGGGAAACGCAGTCTCTCGCTCTCTTTCTGCTGCTATCAGGCAGACAGATTCACAGTCAGCCAGACACACTGACTGGTGCCAAAACACCAGACCCGCACCACCTGTCATGGATGGACTCAGACGGTAGTTATGAATCTGTTTTTGAGGGCTGTTTTCTCAGAGAAATTCACTCAACTGCATGAAATTAGACTTAAATGACCTTTTTTTTTTTTTTTTTTTTTTTTTAACCGTTAATTAAATGGCCTGTTGGTTGTTTTGTTGCATTTTGCAGAGTTTAAATGGATGTTGAGTTAACTACACGTGTTCCGCGACAATCAGACATGCGCCGTCCTCCGTAAACCAAGCAACTTCTGCCAGTGTCCACTCGCCATTGTTCACCAAACATGGCATCTGTCTGGCATATGGGAGCTCTGTAGGGTCATCCAGGCGAGTGCACTGTCATCTGCTGCCTCATCCCAAACTCCAAGCACTTTTTGTTCTTTTCCCTTCAGTCATTATTCTCCCTTTATGTTTTTCTCAACACAACTTTAAGAATTTTCCTTGTTAAACTTTTGCTTCTCCAGAACATAGTTTCTTTTTTCTGGAAATTGCGCATCGATCCTCGCCTCCGTCATCTTCAATCCCCCACCCGCCCTCCCCTTATTTAACATGCTACTTGTTTCCCGCGGTGAGAAAAATTCTTTTTCTTCCGGCACTTGAAGTCATCGCCATATGAGATTTACTTCTGTTTGTGTTGTAAATGAGCTATTATGCCTCCCCACAGGAGCCAATAGAAAAGCTATGAAAGAGCGTTCCGGGACAGGATACACGGAGCTGTTCAGAAAGGCAAAGGCAGTCATCATCTGTGTTCATCTGCAACACCGATTGGTTGTTGATGCGCCGAGCTGAAGTGAGAACAGTGAAAGATGAGGGCGAGCCGGGGAAAGGCACCCTCCCGACTCAACAAAGAAGGCTCACCGTGTCGGTTCCAAAATGACAGCGCATCATCTGTGTACATTGTGCTGTAGTGCTCTTAGCGTCTTTCACGGAACACTTTGCATGTGGATGCAGACTCTCAGCTGTGACTCCAGCAAAACAAACACATTCTTATATTCCTTTTTGAATTTTGAGCTTGAGTTTTTTGTTTTTTTTTTCCAGTTCCCTCTGACAAATTGGCATAATTACATCTGTGCTGAAATATTGCTAAATTCACTTTGGAACCCCCCCACCTCCCCTTTCCACATCATTTTAGCCTCCCCCTAGCTTTGTAAGTGCATCAGCAGCTAAAACCGCTCCAGGCACTGATAGCGCCGCTCCAAAGCCCAAATAGCATCACTGGCCTTTTCTGTCCATGAAATATTATCGGCAAGGGCCTCCATATGGTGACATCTGTCTGATGGGACTAAGATGCCATATCCGAACACCTTCAAAAAAAAATATATATATATATATATATCGTTTAGTTGGCTTTGATGGATGACTTGTGCAGCCACTGCACTTTCCCCAGCAGCACTCTTGCACGTGCATCGCCTTAGACGGCGTGGTCGCACCATCCAGCAGCAGGTCTGTTATCTTGCTGGTGCCATGTGCAGCGTAGCTATCAAATCAACCTACATGTACAAGCTAGCTAAGCAATTAAACTCCAGAACCCCATCCACACCCGGCAATTTTAACATCTGGCATCCTTGTTCTGTTGTGTGGATGAGTGTGTGTTGGAGCCGGCTCTTCTGCTACCACAATACGCTGCATGAAACGACAGACATTTGAATCTATTACAAGAACAAATCTTAACATTTCCCTTTTCTGAGCAACTTTTTATTTTATTTTTTACCATCATCCTAATGTTTCTCATTCGGCAAACTACTCATGTTTGAACCGCACAGTTCTTACTTCCGCCAACATCCAGACAGGATGCGTTTATTTTAGGTGTCCATCTTTAACTGCGGTGGAGATGAGTTGAATGGAGTGTGTGAGGCCTTGATCTCTCTCTCTCTCTCTCTCTCTCTCTCCCTGCCCCACCCCTGTCCTATGACTCATCACCGGTTCATTCAAAGAGGCTAAAAGGCTGTTCTAGCAGAAGTCAATATGCTTGACGCTGCACATCGGCCTCCTCCAACTCTTACATCCGCTATATGCACTCATGTTGTTCGTATTGTGTATTTGCAGTTCACTGTGTCAAACTAACTGAACAAATACTGTACATTTCTACGGTACAAATAAATATTGCAAGATCGAAGGTCTCCTAGAGCAAGAATGCATATTATTATTGTCGACATGGACTCGGTCCAAAATAAATCGAATTGAGAAAAGTGCATTTTTTCATTATTGAAGCAACTTCAATTTTTAAGACTTTTCAAAAACCTGCAGCTTGTTCAAAAAACTATTCTTGGATTTTTGTGGGACTAGGATGCCTGTAATGATTATTACAGATAGAATCAGTCTACCCAGCACCCCTTAGCAGAATAGGTATCCCGTGTATGCACTTGAGTATAAACTCCTGCTTCAAACCAGCGCTGGCCTGAAGTCGACAGGCACAAGAGGTTGCGAGAGCCAATCATCTCGAGTGGCTTTCGCTAGTGTGAGATGTAGCATGAAGCGCGAAGTGATGCGCTGCACACGGTGAATAAAGCATTGACCCCAAACAGTGAGCCGGAATGTGGCATTCTCTGCCCCGTATGCTCCTTTCACATCTCTGTGCTCTCCACATTTCCCTGCAGCGTCATCATCACTTTGTGCTTATGTGTGTTTTCTTGATCGCGTTGATCATCGGTGAACACTGCGGTCCTTGTGATCTGGCGTTTCTGGGAGGACGAGCGAATGCACTCGCTCCACGCGCTGCAAAAAATGAAGTGTACCCAGGGCAAGGGAGACTGGGACAATGCATCGAATCTTTTTGGATCCATGTTAATAAATCTCCTTTATTTTTTAGGTGACGGAATACCTGAACAGTCAAGAATCTGCAAAGAGTGCCAGGGTAAGTCATTTCATTCAAACCCAGTCTCATCTCTCGTTTACCATCAGCTTCTTTGTCACCTCCTTATAATTATCGTACTTGTCCCTCTAACATTGCCAAAACAAGATTGCATTACCTCACCAGTTTACACCAACTACCAAGAGAAAGAGTCCTTTCTCTTTTGCCGCTTTTCTCTCATCCTCAAGATGTGACACATTATATTGGCAGTCACTGTTGTCCCATATGGATTGGTGCCCACAGCCTGTGCAGGTCCATACTGTGAAAATGGGGGTGGGGTGTGGAAATGAGTACTGTGGAGAAGGAGGGAAGGGAAATAAAAAAAGTGGATAACGAATTGAAAGGTGTACATAACACACAGGACTGTTTGCACAATGAATTACGTCACAGCGCTGTCAGTGGAGACGACTGCGTGAGTCCAGGACAACGGAAAGGAGCCTGAAGTTTATAAAACCAAGAGCGAGAAAGTAGTATTTTAGGTCATTTAGATTTGTTGGATTTTAATCATATAAAGGCAGGACTTGGTGACTAACAATTGTTAAGAAACACTACATGTAGTATTCGTATTGTTTTGCTGCTTAGTCACCTGGTAGTTGTACAGCATTGTAAGACAATGAGCTAGTCTGAGGTGGAATTCACTCCCACTCACTATTGGAGCTACTACCATGTTTTCAGAGTGTCAGGCAGCAGAATGAGAGGCTGGAATTGGCAATAAGTGTTAAAATGGCTTCATTCATTCTTTCATCCTAATAACTAGTGCTAATTACCACAGTTGCTAATTAGCTATGAATCACGGCATTAACAGCTAAAAAAAAAAAAAAAAAGCAGAAGAAGCATCCCACACAGGCACGTACCTAAAACCGCACACATTTTTTTTTACCTTTAAATAACCAGTGCCATCCCGAATGCCACGCCAAAGAGTGTTATTACACACTTAGCTGAAAGCATTGTAATAAAGGCAACATTTAGCTGGGGAACGCACGTGATGGTTTATGAGGCAATGTGCGGACGCTAATGTAATGGAAGCAGAGAAGTAATAGACTGGGTATTATTTGAGGCATTGTGGGCTTCCAGCTTAGATGGGCACGCACAAAGTGTTGGATTTAAATGGTGATGATGATTATGTGGACTCCTTCGCACCAGACTGTAAAAGCAGTGATCTCCCTGTCAAGCATCGCGTGGCAACTTTGTGCCTCCTTGTTTCTCGTGACCATTAAACATGTAATGTGCTAGAGAGGTCATTAAATTCCCGTTCAAAGCTGTTTGGAATGGAACTTTTTTTTTTTTTTTTTATTCATCATGGTCAGTGAAATCTCTCCCGTCTTCCCCCATCAGCTCAACATTTGGCGTTACGGAGACTTCCGCGCAGACGACGCTGACGAGTTCGGCTACAGGCGTTAAAAGGAAAGCAACCACCCACCCCCGACCATCCAGTCAACACCATTCCAAAGACCAACATGGATGTCGAGTGATGCTTCTGAAAGAGTAAAAAATATTAACGGAGAAATTAAATAACAAGCATTGACTCACATTTCCTCATACACATTTCATCCCTCTTGCCCTTGCCCTTCATCTGCTTCCTTTTTTTCCCCTTCTATCTAGCTCTGTAGCTCCAAATACAGCAGGCTAGCAATGTTTAAAGAAAAGATTCACCTTCTCTTCCTTCTTTTTTTTTACTTCTTAATAGGCCACTGCCAGCTCAAGCAGCCTGCACTATTGCCAATCTGTGTTATTTGCCATGTTACCTTTTCAGCAGGCTTCCTGTGAGAATGATAATAATTATGATACTTAACCTGTGTGTGTGTGTTTCAGCCAATCATGCTGTAGCTCAAACCCAGCTCTCCTTTCCATGGGGCATGGTGTTTGCAGGAAAATTTCATTTTCTTTTCTTTCCTTTTTTTTTTTTTTTTTTTTGCAAACAAATGCTTCCCTTATAAATTTCATGTAAATGTGAGGATATGTTGAAAAGTGTAAATGGATTTATTTTAGACAAATACTGTTAGGTGGATCCACGCAGACAAAAAAAACAAACAAAAAAATCTGAATTTATTTTTGTCTTTGGTGTATATCTGTGTGACAACAACATGCAGATGTTTCGTGGGGAGTGTTTTGTCATTTATTCGCTGTCACATTTTTATGACCAGTAGACATTGCGGCATCATGTGACATTTTATCATCTCTCAATCATGTAAAGTTTACATTCAAATGGTTATGATCATGGGCAGCCTCTTCTCTTTCTGTATGCAGAAACAGTGTTTTGAATTTGTTTCCACTTAATGGACCTTTGCATTCTGTTAAAAATCTGCTGAATAAAAATAAGCAAACTACAGGATTTGGTTTTCATTTTTTGTTATTTCACAAAAGCAGTATTGAAATTTTCTCTTAACAGGCAGTTTGCAGTACAAATTACAGAAACGAGGTCAACTTGATTTGAATAAAACATTTGCTTCAAAAGTAGAGTTTCTTTACAGAAATAAAAGCTTTTATTTTACATGCAAAACTTTATTTAAACGCCACCTCTGAAAACTTCCAACTTGATTATCTGTTATTGTATAATGCCGTGGAAGAGGATACTTTCGCCAACAGAATGGTAAATGGTAGAATGGTAAAAATGCACAGATGGACATTCTGCTGAATTTTCATGAGGTGATAATTTGAAGGGGAGGGTGTTGTTTTGAAGGTTACTTTTCAGAAATCTGTTTATGTGATCTTGATGCCAGGAAAGAAAAATTAAATACGACTCTTTGGGGATGAGATCAGCCAAAGGTCAGATTTAAAGCTCACCATTACGGATTTACAATTAGGTCACACTGAGACTTTATTTAGCAGTTGTTGTTTTTTTCTACTTCCTTGGCTGAATTGAATTTGCTGTTGCAATCATTTTGATTTGTTGTTTTGGGTTATAGTCTAACAATCTTGGCTGCCAAATCCACTATTACATGGTTAAAAAGAATAGGGCTGTAATAAAGTTCTCATAAAAAATTTACTATTGACCGCTACATAAATGCACGTTCCATTCTCATTAAGTGACTATTAAACAGATCAGTTCACTCTCAGCATAGTTTAAAGCTTATTTCCTAGTTGATCCCAAAAAAAGAGTACGGCTCTGGCAGAACGTAAGTCTATTCGTACTTTAGTTACATCATCAAGGACACCTTGATGAAACAGACTCCTGCATTTGTATTCGATTTAAATCATACAGTAGAAACTAGGTAAGAAATGCAGATTCTCTGACTCATTATTTACATGAATGAGGCAGGTGCTTCATTTACATTGGAGACGTATGGCAGATGTTTTACATCACAAAGTGCGTTGAGTGACAGCTCAGTGGGTGAAGCATCCAAAACGACCATCTCCAAAAATAAATCTGTAAAAAGACAGTTCAGCACCCGATGAGTTTTACTAGATTGCACTTAAACAACAGTCCCCCCCTCACCCTCAATAAAAAACCGAGATTGTTTTTCATGGGGGGGGGGGTGTTTTTCAATCTAATTGATAATGCCACATAATGTATCTTGTGGACAAACACCACTGCAATTATAAACCGCATCAGTTCTTCATAAAAAATTCAATTGCATTTACTTTCCAGCTCATAAAATACGTTTTTAATATTAATACTATTTAAAATATCATTCTCCGCCCCTCGCCCGTAAGTCAGCTGGACTGGGCTCCAGAAACCCCCGTCACCCACAGAAGCGGGAGAAGCAGTCAAGAAGATGAATTAATGAATAAAATATCATTCGAACCTCAGCGTGATGTCACCTCCGACCCCAGGAATACAGGTTTCCTGTAGTTCTTAACATGGACATTCAACTTTATGACTTTATTTTGTTTCAGTGGACAGAAAAGATATTACTATAGTTCTATACAAGCCTGTTGCTACCATAAGACAGTAGTGATGGATCTGACCTCATACACAGGACAATAGTAAAGAATAAGTAAAATACATTTATTTTGCTATTATTGTTGGTGAAAACGTGAATGGATGGATGGATGACTGTCAGCACTGATGGTTGCTGTTGAGGAGAGAATAAAGACTTTGAAACTTTGAATAAAATCAATTTGAAAAGTTAGCAACCCACTTCCATTCATGACAGCAAGTTCATTTAAAAAACTGTTGAACTGGTGGCTTTCTGGCTGGTTATGCAACAATAACAAAAAACACAAAGTCCTTCCTTTCGGGTGCTGAGTTTCATACAAAAGAAAGCACAAAATGTGATTTAAAGACCAGATAAGAAGCTGAAAATTGACCAAAACAACTGCAGTCTTGTTGTTTACCTCTTGATATCAAACAGTGTGAAAGAGTGACCAGAGGTTATTATTGCAAACTGTCCTGAAAGAAATAGTAAGATTTTTTTTTTTAAAGTATTAAAATTCAAATGGGGATCTGAAAAAAAAAAAAAAAAACAGTTCCAACATATTTTTAATTAGACCAGGAATGCTTTTCTTTATGACAGTAAGTTTTGCCTGACCTCAGGCATAAATTACTATTCATGAGTTGAGCTAATGTGTTATAAAACCAGGTGTCACTAAAACAGTTTGAATTTGTACATGGGATTTAAAGTAAAATGGGTTTACAGGGGGCGGGGGGCAGCTTTCCCGGCATCCCCCCCAACCAGGTGCCACTCTTAATTCCAGGTGCAGCACATCAGTCGGAAGCAAGCAAATCAAACATGGCCTGAGCACTTTATCACTAGTGTTCATGTCCAATTACCTCAAGGTGGGGTGAGAAATATGCTCTAAAGACAATTAAGAACCTTGTCTGTCCTGTCAGGAGACTCATGGATTGGGTGAGAAGACTTTGTCTTGCAGATCCATGTCCTCTCTGTCTTCTCACCCACCATCCATCCTCTCCCCATCCCTCCTCCCTTATTTCTCCCAGCTTGCTTCATTGCTTTTCCTCTGCCAGGCTGATGAGAAAGCAACCAGGTCTGCTTACTACATAAAAGAGGAAAGGGAAATAAAGTGATCATGGGAGATATGAAAAATGGCTGTCTGGTCGTGTTGCAAGCTAAGCCTTCTGGTTTCATCTCCTGTCTGTTTGCAAAGCTGTCATAGTTGAAACAACGCCCAGCAGACGTGACGGTCAGATTACAGAGGGCTGTTGTCGGCAAGTTGTTCCTTAGAAATGTCGATTATTTGGTGCATCCCACAGCATCAGAGGCAGCCAAATCAAAAAGTGTGTCAACAACAATTAAACCATGAAATGTTGCCTTGTTGTGAAGGATTTGTCAAAGAAAACCAGTCATCATTCAGATTGGTTTTTAATTAGCTAAACAGGTGTTTCCTTGTGATTTGTCCACTTGTTTCCATGTTTTACCAGTACAACAAAAAGACTGCCGGAAGGAGATTTTTATATATAAAAAGTGATTTCTTGCAAACAAAAAGCAATCGTAGAAAAAAATATCTCTTTCATGAGCCCAAGCCATGTATTCTCTTTAAAATCTTAATAGAAAAAGGTTTTGAACACATTTGAGGGGCTGAAACAAATGCAATTGGCACTTCTGTGATGTGTGTATCAGTGAACGCACCACCAGTTCCTGAGATCAAAATATCAAAGTACTAACTGGATCACTATACTTTTAGTCACCCTCAGATTGAATTTATTTTATTAAAAAGTGACCAGTAAAAATATTCATATCTTTAAATCCTGCTAGTGTTAGTCATATGTGTTTACATATACTGAGATTAGGAGATGAAATGTGCAGTCTTAGTTCATTTTATTCCATTTTTAATGTCAGTTTACTCATCTGACTTAATTTGTTGTTGGTGCCACTTAACCCCTCACAAATTAATGTATCCCTCCCCTCCTTATCTTTCTGCAACACCCGCTCATGTCCTGCATGCCCTCCGTCCTCCAAGTGGTGCTGTTCTTGTCCAAAATGTTCCCGCTCTAGTCGGCGGCCAACACACACAAGGGCTCTTCCTGTGACAGTTTTCGATTTTCAGGAAGGAATCATGTCTGAACACATATTCTGTTTGTCCGGTAGATATGTCAGGATCCCTGTATACACTCATAAATCGAACATTGTGCTAAAAATCCATTTCCGGACGGTGTCAGGGTGTTGAAGCTGTGTTTTGTTGTTTCACTTCACCATAAATTTGCATGGAGGAGGTAGAGAATCTGAAGTTTGATCAAAAACAGCGATTGAAAAGATTCTAATAGGATTCTATATATTATTCCTGTAGATGTAACATTTAAACTTCCACACATAAAACCCACCTGAATGACTAAATCTGCTTGATCTCAGCTCCATCTCAGCATCATGCCTTCACCCCGCTCTGTTGCTGGACTATGATCTCATCCACTGTCCAAACTTATAATTAAATCTCACCAGATACAGATCGTGATCCGGATGTGGACCCAGCTGTGTATGGTGATGGCATCATATCCTTTGACAGTTTGTTTGGCACAAGTAGCTGCAGTGATGCAGAGCAACAGCAACTGTGTTTAAACAGTCAAAAGACAATCATATTACAGACGAAAGTGGTTGTGTTTTACCGCACAGTGTGCATCTGTGTGTCTGCTAGAAGAGACTGTCAAACAATATCTGTTCTGCACGCCTTGCATGAATGCAAACAATCTTTTTGTTGTCGTAGACGTGAATTTGAATTTTTAAGGGATGCCAAAATGAACAGTGCAAGACGAGTCCAGAATCGTGATGTGAAACTATTTGGAATTATAACGATGCAATTGCAAAGTTGAATCTTGCCTTTAAAAAAAAAAATCTGTGTGTAATTTTGCATGCTCTACACAAAGCACAGTTTAGAACAGAAGCCATTAGTATAAAAATCTTTATTTTTTAATGAGTTTCTGTTGAACCTTTATATCTGAGGTGGAATGTTTAATTTTTGCTCTTGTAAATCTACTAAATTTGGCGTATAATGAGTGTGTGTGTGTGTGTGTACGTCTTAAAACATAATGTGCCATGGTGTTGACTTGCGTTTTCAATGTTTTTATCAACATAACTTTTTTTTTATTTTTTTATCCACCATCGGGGATGAAATCTACCCTGAAAAAGCTTTTTATGGGGCATCGCAGTCGCTTCATCCCTGAGCAATTTAAAGAGCATTAGACTTGCTCAGCGCATCATCATATCCCGCTGCAGACAACGACAACACACAGATTGGAAGAGATTCAAACCCCCCTCCTGCAGTTTGCACAGGGAGATATGCTACTATTTACTAAAATACCATAGAGCTCAAGTGTTTGAGCTGTTGTCTAGGAGGAGGTCAATGGGCTCACAAATAATTTTCCAGAATGGGGAGGAGGGCAATAATATGTGCACACAGTAAACACACATCAGTTTAAAATAAAGCACAACTTGATCTGGAGCTGAAACCAAACCCAACACCAAACTGCTTGAATTCCACAGCTGTATTTTCACAAATACGGCGCTCCTTTGGTAAATTTTTTGCAGCCAGGCCGGAACAGAAAACCTTTGGGTACAGACTGGAATCAGAAAGAGCACATTACAGGACGACGTAACAATCACCACCAGTCACATTTGCTGCCGCCGTCCCCTTTAATCACAGGCCTCTTTGTTCGAAGGGAATGGTTGTCCATGACTGTTAAAGCATGATTGCAGTCTGAGAATCCTCTGGAGAGTTGTTCACATTTCCAGAGTTTTGAGAATCACGAAAAAAAAAAAAAAAAAAAATGAAGCAAAACTGTTTTAATCGTTGCAAAGTGTAGAATACACTTGTATGGAATACACACCATAAGACTTCTGAATGTACTTGTAAATGAAGTTTAATTTCTCATCAATATGCTTGATCTGTGTGTTACACAAATAACACTGGATTGTTTGTCTTTTCAAACATGTACACACATGCACGTGCACACACAAACACACGCACACACACACACACACACACACACACACACACACACACACACAGATACATCCTGAGAGTAGCAGGACATCCCTCTATACTCACTTGGCCTCCTCCTCCTCCTCTTCTTCCTCCTCCTGGTGTCAAATTGTCAATGTCAATGTTTACTACGCTGATAAGAGGATGAAGTGGAACTATCCGTCTGTATACCAGAAAGAAAAGAGAGGTTGAATTGTGCAAACAGCAATCAGGTAAGAGTGTTCTCTTATCGCCAACTTTGAAGTCAGTAAATACAGGAGGTGAACATTAAGTTTCTGGCTCGCCATACGTCTCTCCAGCACGTCTTCCTCACTTCTGCGGCTGTGGTATTTCCTCTTCCTCTTCCATGGCTTTATTTTTTTATGTGACAAGACAGGGAAACACAATTATTGGTCAAATTTGACACTCAGGAACGTTTCTCACAGAGACATGTTTTTACATGGATGAAATGAAGCTCTATGTTTTTCTGCAGCAATATAGCAAAAGCATTCCGGTCTCTGTCAAGGTTTTTGTCACAATCCTGGCTGGTTTAGTAGCTGATTACCAGGTAACACAGCCAAATTTCAATGTCATTTATCCTCCTCTTGTACATTCTATCATTTCCTTTATATCATATCATTTATTTTCTAGCCTATGCAGCAGATGGATGCATTTATTTAACAAGCGTTCCAGGGATCGTGCCCTTAAACCATCCCGGAGGGTAGAAGATTCTCCCACATTAACCTCACGCAATTTTGTGAAATCTTACGCCATGTTCTTACACAATTATTTCCACATGCCATTGATGTTCAGTTACATGTTTAGAGCCTTCTATCATTCTGTCATAGCCTCGTTTTCTTGGTAGAAGAAGACAGCCTTGGTCGGACATTTTGCTGTGTTTGTTGCATTGTTGTTCCACTGTGTTAATTTTCTAAGGACACCGTCTGCTCTGTCATTCATCATTTATGGCTCCATAAATCATAATCCATATTAAAAAATGGTTTACTGGAAATATTAATACCGTTTTAACAAGTTTCACACATTCTGGTTCAGATGGACGCTGCTAAGCTTTATCAACAGTGTATTCTAATTAAAGCAGCTTAAATAATGCACATAAGGGATTCAAATCCATAATACTCTCGCAAAGGTGTTTGCTTTTCCAATTTCATCAGTATTACTCCAGTAACCCATCAGCCGACTTCTCTACGCCAGACATTATATTTGAACATCCTCCCAGTCGTGATGTTAATAAACTATGAGGTATTAGTCTTAGCCCCCCGTGGGATCAGAGTTCGCTCCTAATCTCCCACATTCGGCCAGTCGAACTCCGCAGCTTGACTACCGCTTTAACATTCATCACATTTAAAGGTGCGTTATGCAGGATTTTCTTTAAAGAGGAACAGCATACAGAGAAGAGGATTTATTAATATGACAACCCCTCTTTTTTCTTTCTTGCAGGCTATTCTGTTTGCTCATCAGTCTGGTATAAATTGAATTTCCTGTTTGGAATACATAAAGGAGGGTATGAAGAAACAGGTTAAGCTTTAAATAGTAATCCCTAAAAACAATAACTCACTTCAAGAATGAACAGTTGGAGGAAAGGACCCTTGAGAGCCCAAATTGGAGTGTAATTAAGTACTTATTGTCTGAATGTATAGATTTACACATAATTCCTTTTTAATTTTCAGTGTAATCCCACTTCTTAACATTTCCACACCCCAGAGAATTTTTTTTGTCTTTAAGCTCCTAGTAGAGCTGCAGGTCCATTTCATTGTAGGTCTCGGATAAGTGATGAAGTAATTGTTAGTGGACACAGAAAAGGGGATCCTGATTCTGTTGTGTAATTTAATTACAGCCATTGAGCAATCTGAGACTTGCTTTTGTGCATTATTCAATGGGATTTCAGAGCTTGAATCATCCAAACTAAAGGCCCCAAATATTTCTTTCATGATGAACACAAAATTTATACTGCAGCTGCAATGCAAAATTCATCATTTGCTTTGCTGCTGTGAGCTGTTGCATTGCTTTTGATGATTCCGGAAGTCCAGTTGGCAAACAAATCGTTCCAGCAGAGACACTCGTACCAAGGAATTGGCAATTTATAATGGGAAGTTATTCAGTACCAGAGAAAGCTCAGTTATTAGTGGAGCATGTGTGCAGTGGAAAAGACCGCTGGGAGGACTAATACCCCATTAAGAAAGCAATGAACATTAACAGAAAGTTAAATCAATAACATCCAAATAGAGCACCTAGGGAGGGGGAGATGGATGTAGTTTGGGGAGTTACAGCAGTAGACGGTGCTGGCATGAGTGTCTCAGCAGAATAAAGCCAAAAAGTTCTAAGTTATAATGACCTTACTGGACAAACAGCTGACAAATAAGCAGAAATAAATAACCAGTGGATGCAGGTTTGACTGTTTGAACTGGCAGCTCCCTTCATTCCAGCACAGATGAACAGATATGGCTCCAAGGATTGAATATTGTTTGAAATATTTCCATCATTAGATCAGATACGACTTTAAACTGGAACCCAAAAGCTATTTTCATTCAGAACTAGAAAAAAGTTTAGTTTATAAACACAGCATGACATTTCTGCTGCTGCAAAGCATCAAAAATGTGGTTGGGTGATGTGTTGTCTCATAAGATGATAGGAACTGAAGTCGTCATTCTCAGGTAATCGCTCACATTCATGAAAACCTGTCTAGATGATTCAAAGGTAAAGTTTTATTCATGTTATGTACAGTTTGGTTTCTTTGAGCGCATCTGAATAAAGGATATAACAAAACACGTTACTGTTTACAGACATTTTAAATCAAACTATCTTTTGCAAACCAATTTCCATTTAATAAAACCAGCCAGATGATGAATGGGTTGTAGCTTCAGCTTCCATTTCCGCCCCGACCAGATATCTTTAAAACAGTACGTAAACAAGATTTCAAATGTGAGCAGACAATTGATGCCAGTCCTCTTCTGCTGGGATGAAAAATATATTTAGGTTTGACACCAGAAAAACAAAGCAGATTTCCTATTGTTTTGTGGTTAAAAAAAGGCAAATATTTGACCTTTTACATATTTGTCCGTGCGACTTTTTTAAAATCACCTGCTCAAGAAGGAAGAAAAATATTTGATTTAAAAAACCACTCTGTCGCTTTCATTCCCCATCTCCCTGTATGATGGGAATTTAAAGAGAAGGGAACTCTTCTCTGAGCAATTAAACGTCGAGCTTCATAGATATGGTGATCCACTTGGATGTGCTGTACAATATTCTGTCACTGCACCAATGTGACACTAATGCATTGGCTGGTTGGATATTATGTAATCCACTTAGGAACCATCAGCTGTCACTGCAGACTGAATGAGGCAGGTGCTCCTTCTTTTCACTGCGGACGCAGAAGTCTCCCATGGGTCAGCAAACAACCCTATAGATTTTGTAGTATAAACGTGAAGCTCGCTCCAGGTTCAGTTTTCCATGAAAAGGAGCCTCAGAGGACGCTGAGCGGGAATGTGCTCACAGATTGATCATCTATTGAGAGAGAAGACCCTCATTATAATCGTGACATTGCCCCAATGTTGCCTCACTTGCTGTGCTTATAACGCTATATACTGTCTGCATGTGTACAATATGTATTTGTACCTCCTTTTATATAAAGACATCTTTGTCCAGACATTATTTTCAAGTGTTTTTTCTTCAGCAGCAGCTTTTTTTCTTTAAAAAAAAACCAAAACAACAGCAACCAAAAAAACTCAGAAAGTCTGTATTAGCAGTCAAAAGAAGGTAATTTGTTTGTCTGTCTGCTCCAGTTCAACTTTAACAAATACTTATTCCCTCTGGCAACGAGGTTTGTGTGTCTGTCTGTTTGTCTGGGATTACACAAAAAATAATGAACTGATTTCCATGAAACTTTGTATGAGAATGCATCGTGGGTCAACTGAGAACTCATTTAATTTTGATGCAGTACCAGATGGAGGGGCGTATTCAGGAATTTATTTATCCCTTTCCTTACGACTGAGAGATACTTTTTGGCCCTTTTCTCAGGATAATAATCATGATCAAAGATGAAAAGAATCACACATATTTATGGTGTTGATTTCTAAAGAATGGTACAGATGCAGGCAATAATTTGGAGGGTTTTTTTTTTTTAGCCCTGGGTAACTTGAGGAATCATCTGATCGCAATGTTGATGCTAAAGAAGCGAGGATCTTTTCAACAACATGGCTACCACAGATCATGTATGTGTCAACAGATGTGAGGAGAAGTGTTGGGTAAACCTTTTTCATGTGTTATGCCATTTTCTGCTGCTGAGTTCAGTCAAAGGCTGAATTCAACAAAATGTACAGTAAGGTATTCTGGCTGCTGTGTTAAATGCTCAAAGTTGTGTCAGAAGCACAGATGTGAGGAACTATGTGTCATTCCCCTTTTGAAAATCTCATTTAAGTGTGCTATTTTTTCTTAGCCAAAAATATTACAGACAGAAAAGAACAGAAAAAAAAATATAACAAGGAATCACAAGAAGTCTGCAAACTTTTTTGAACATGTACTAATACATTAACAGACACTCATCTTGATTCATTAACAGTATTGACTGTGGTGTATCTGCAGCACATTTGATCAGGCAGATTTCCATGAGCCAGATGTTCTTATCATCTGTCTCTTGCATAATTAAAAACCATATATCTTCACCACCTGTACAGACATTCAGCCTAAGAACACAAATTGACCTTTTGGTTGATTAAAGAGCTGCAAAAACCTGGTCGCTGTTGAGCGATCAAAAACATACAAAAGCAAGGAGGGCTGGGAGGACGATAAAGAATGACATCTTCAACACATACATGGACACAGACGGTGAAAACAGTGCCTGTTCTCTTCTGCAGTCAGCTCCTTTTGCACGCCTTTACTATTGCCCCACGCTTGCATATCATTTCCAGAGCCTGCAGGCCACACACCATTATCAAGGGGCTTGTCCTAATGGTCCTACCTGGTGCCTGCCGTGATCTGCAAATTTTCTGTTGCACTTCCTACTGTTCTGGGGTTGCCCACTACCCAGGAACTCATCCGACCCCCTCTGAACAAAGAAGGGAAAAAAAAATCTCCACCTTCTCTTCCCCCTGAGGGTTGTGTGCGAGCTCCCATTGTGTCGTGCCAGCTTCATGCTACGCTAACACCCCAGAACCCCGGAGCCAGCGCCTGCCGCGGCAGGTGGCATCTGGGAATATCACAGACCTTCAAGTGAGCTTGTTAGTCGGAAGCCTGTGCATTGACACGATGAGATTACATAAGGTTCTACACAGAACTTGTCAGCAGAAACACACCGCTGCTCTTCTGTGATGCTGCACGAAGACGTGTAATTTTTGAAAACAGCACATTTATAGCTTTAGGTTACTTTTTTTTTAGTTTGTTTTCAGATCTTTTAAAACTTGAGGACTGTATCTTTTTTTTTTTTCTCCCTGACTTTTTAAAATTACTTCCCCTCCAGCAAATGCCCTCTTTATGCTTTCTCCGTCTATTTTACTACTCAGCGAGCCGCAGCAGTGATGTAAAGACATACCGTTTCATTTGTTTGAGGTTGCTGTTACTGTTACAGCCTCCAGAACTCATTAGCCAGACATGAATTTGACAAAGAGCATATCAGATGTATTGTATTTATCCTGTCATGGTGGCTTCCTTGTAATTTCACCGTCTGCTAAAGCACCCAGCTCTGCTGTCAGAAATGTGTGATGAAACACCACAGGGTCTTATCACAGCAGGACCGAGACTCAGGTACCAGCACTGGCTATAGGTTTGTAATTAAATTCTTCATTTGCTCTTTTCCTTCAACACTTTCCAATGGATCACATCAGTTACAATAAAGTAGGGAATTTCTTTTTCTTTTTTTTGTCTCAAAGAAACAAATAACTGCAGCTGCTTGCGTCTGTTTTCTGTTTTTAATCCTGTGCTGATGCAATAATCCCTTTTCCTGATCCTCTTTTAATACTTGGTTACCATAGCAATAGGCTCTGTTGTCAGGTGTGCAATGACATGCACACTCCACCCTTGGCTATCACCAATTTACATAAATAGCTATTTCACTTGCTCTTTCTTTCTTTTTTTTTTTTTCTTCTCCAAGGCAACATCCACCCACAGAGCAGGTCTGCTGCATCCCTCTGTTCCTCTGCTGAATTATATCCATTACACGCAAACAGGGCACAAGAGACAGAAAATGCAATAGACGGTCTAATTTTTAGCGAGGGCTTTGAAGGTCTTAGTATCTTACAACAACATTATGGGCGAACAGAGACTCCTGTGTGAAAGAAAGATGCTGCAAAAAACTACCTTTCTGTCAACACAAAGAGATATCTGCATCCTGATGAACAGAGACATGGAGCTGAATGTCAATGCCAAGAAATTACATATAAGAAACAACCAAGTAAAAAGAGTAATAAACTGTGAAACGGTAGGCATTGATTTAAAAAAAATAATAATAGTGCATGGCCTTCTCCAACGCAGCTAAAGCCACATTTGTCCTTAAATTAAAGCAAGTATTTACTGCCAAAGGGAGTTGGAGTTTCTCTGTTTCCTGGTCTGCAACATATCTCAAATGACTGTCAGAATTTATGGATGAAATACTGTGCAGGGATGGATCTTGAGCTAAGGAAAAGTTGATTGCATTTTGTGGTACATCTGGGGATCACTTTTTCATTCGTTCATTGACTCATTCATTTTCTGTAACCACTGATCCCACGATAGAATGGAAACCATTCACATTCACTGTTTCACCTCCACTGCATGATTTTGGTGGTTTTCTATGTATGTATAGAAGAAAACTGTTTCCTATCTTTTAAAAAGGTAGGAAAGCATCACAATCTCAATAACAAAACTGATGACACAAGAGCAACTATGACATCACTCCCTTAAATGCAGGTACTTTCATAACGGCAACTGTCACCCCGGTGACAGCACCCGATTTAAACAGATAATTTCCTTTATGAATCATGACATTGACTGTTCTAGTGCATGAGGCTGCTGCTTCACGCTCTGTGTCAGCAGGTCGTCCTAAAACTCAGTTAAATTTTAGCCATGCAGACATTAAGACTTTGCATTTGATTGTGACGATGAACTATTTCCTGCCCTCTGGCTGGCCTTGGCTTTGATGGGAATGGATACTTTACTGGCTGATCTAATACAAAGCTGCATTCTGAGGTAATGGGACAAGAGAGATGAGCAGAGTTGCTGTCTGCTTGCCTCACAGCTAATGGCGTTGGAGTTTATCACGCCTTCCAACGCCTAAGAAGAGAGAAAATTGGAAGTGCAAACACATATTAAACTTAAATTAGATCAGAGTCTCCCTCGTCACCACTTCTAAGGCATGTCTCCCTGGGGGGAGAATGAGATTTACCTTAATTCCAAAAGAACACAAAGTCATTTTGTTAGTTGTCTGTTAAAACACACACACACACACACACACATACACACACCCATACCATCAACAGGTTTGTGCAGGGAAGAGATTACAGAGAAGGAAGCGCTTGTCTTGCTGTTCCCTGCTGAACACGGACCATTACAACCATCATCCTCCAATCCGACAAACAAGGCGTTTGTGTTATTCTGAAAAACAGAATTAAACCTGACTTGGAGGATGCTTCGTCTTCCTCGCCGTAGAGTACCCCTTGGATCTCCGCCTCTTGATTTGTGACATTAAAACTGTCCCCCTGCCATTTGTTGCGCATATATTAGCCTTTACATGATTGATTGAATTAATTCATTATTTTTCCCTGTTTTTAATCATTTCCAAGAATTTTTTTTTTTTTTTTTTTTTGCTGGGGGTTGTGGCTGAATAGGAATTACCCGGCGGAGCATAGCTAATTACTGAGCATTAGCATATGCAAATGAGAGCTGTTATCTTGTTGCAAAATGTTGCTTATGGTAAACACTGGGTAATCACTTTAACGAGTTTAGCCGTTTAAATGATGGTAATTGTATATTGTTTAAGCAGATGGTCGGATTCGCTTTAAATCCAGGTACGGACAGGAATGCAAGATATTTTTCTTTTGTTCCCGTTCTCCTTTTCACCTTGACTGCTACTCTCGGTTTTGCAATTCTTTGATGATGAGACTGAAAAGAGAATAGAATATGTGCGCCGCAAACCATATGAAAGCGTTGTGGCATCATAAAGCTGTAAGAATACTAAAATACTAAAAAAAATCTAAACTGGAATTACAGCAGCAAGGCCAAATGGTTTGACGTCAAAGAGAGAGGCAACCCAGGAGCACTTTCATTATTTCATGAGGTGACGTGAGGCTGAACTGAAGACACTTTCACCACCTTAAACCTGTATTTCTGAGATGTCACACACAAATGAATGTGTTGCTGAACAAGCTCAAACAACTTCGATTAAAGCCTGTCACTGCCGGTAAATCTGTCTTTATTGTGCAGTGTTTAAAGCTGGAGTACAGCAAAGGTGGAGAGGGGGAGGAAAAAAGTTCTGCACTGCAGATTTAAGTGCTAACTGTGTTTCTTAAGCATCACGATCAAGAAAAAAAAAAAAAAAAGACAACATAACGAAGCAGAGAATAATGTAACTGAGGCTCTAGTCTTGCTTTTTATTTCAGATGATTTAATCATTCAAACTGAATGTGTTAGGTAAAAATTAGATTTAAATCAGAGATTTGTAAGTTCACTTTGGCTTCTATAGCAGCTAATCAGGCTGTATTCAACTTGAATAGGTAACGACGAAAGCCTTTGTCTGAATAACAAACAGTAATAACCGATACAATACTGTGTGTTGTGCGCTCCATGTCAGCAAAGGACAGAAAGTGGATGTTTCAGGAACACAAACAGAACATGTTGCAGGTGCATAAGATGCTGAAGAAACATCAAGGATGGTGTTTTCCTTCAAACTGTTCACAAAGTAAGAGGCCGCAGTCGATTGAATGAGGCTTTTATAGAGAGGGGCACCCCTGAGTCTCTGAATGACACCGGACAAAGGCCCAGGGGGCAAACTTTCCAGCCTGGAGAGGACCACACACACAATGCTCACAATATCTCTTCTGCACACTGTCCACTGGGTGATGTGGAGATACACTTTGTCACTCTCTGGCACGCGCACACTCCAATAGTCATGCATTTTCTCAGGCTTTGTGCGTGCGCGTGTGAAGGAAGCACAAAGAAAGAACGCTAGCCAGACACCGACAAAAAAAACGAAAAAAAAAAAAAAAAAACGCTGTATGTCTCTCTGAGTCACCCTGTAGACCTCTTACAGCATAGATACAATCATTTCATCTTGTCACAGTCGACACCCACCTTATCTCTTGCTGTAGGGAACAGGATGTGAGTCAACCGCTCCAAAAGGACCATTTTGTTCTCTAAACACACTCATTTGGTGATACAGAAAATTCATGGCAATTATTCAGCCCTCTGTGAAATTTGGAATTTAACAATGATCATGAGCAAATGGCAAGTTTTTTTTTTCTTGTGATTAAGGAGTAATTAGGATCTGTGCATTGCATTTGTCCTCCTGCTGGAAAAAATAAAGCCATCTGAATTTTTTGTTCATGATGCAGCCGGCGTTCTAATTTGTGATGACTTTTGTTTCACCTCTAAGGAGAAAAATGGACAAGCAATGATTTCGGCATTTTCTGATGGACAATAATTGCATTATAGTGGATTTGTGTTACAGATTGAGGGGTGTGCATACCCTACATGTGCCACATTAATAAATCAATGAGTTACCCAAAAAATGATTTTAATTTGGTTTATGGTATATGAGGAATTCACTTGTGTTTATTTATTTATTTTACATTTTTTTAAATGATTATACTGAAAAGGGATATAAACATATGGACTGTGGGAAATGAAATATTTCTAATTTGTCGTGCTCCCAGTTCCAGTTTTCCCTCCTGTCCTCAGTATCCTGGGTTCGCTCCCACTCAATCCACTCATTCCTGTCACCTGCCTTGATGCAGCCACCTGTTTCCCATATCTAATCGGGCTCCACCTACATAAAGTTGGCTCAAAGGTCAGTTTGCTGCCAGGTTGTCACCAACCCTTCCTACTCTTCTGGTTTCTTGGAATTTTGAGATTTTCTTTGTTTCTTGTGTTTTCCATGTTGGTCTGTTCCTTACCTGTTCACCTAAAATCTGTTGTATGAATTTTTTGTTGTGTAATTAATCTAAATATTCTGCATGTGGGTTCTAACCTCACTCAGAGCACTGATAAATGTATTTAGGTGGGGCAAACCGTTAACTCACATTGCCAAGGCTTGTCTGCAATTCTGGAAAAGAGATTGACATAATTAGAAATTTTATTTTTTTACCATGGGACGGATCATATGCACGACTGATGCCACATATCTTCAAACGAACTTAACGATTTTAACTTCCTCCTGTTTCACATCAACCAGCCTCTAACTAAACGGATCAAAATCGCTGGAGCACGCTAACACCTCGTTCACGGTGAAGTGAAACTGAGTCCACCATTATCTGGAAAATACAGAAAAATCCTCAAAATGGCTCATTCATATGATTTCCTATCTCAGGTTGGCCTCCAGTTAAACAGTCATAAAACTAAATGGACCTGAAATTCTCCATATGCCCCAAAACAGAACTATGCCTCTGCAGCCCCTGCCCAAAATTTGCAAACCCTTGAAGACGTATAATTATGTGCCATAAATCTCACTCATTAAGCAGACGCTTTTAGTCATCTCTTTAAAAGGGATGCACTTAGTTTGAAAGCACTTTTTGTGAGCCGATTTGGACAAAATTGTCTCTTAAATGAATGTTATTTATGGTAACAATGATATCAGCCTGAAATGTCAATGATCTGGCTTGCTGACAGTCCGATAGTTTGGTTGGATATATTGAAGTTTGTCCCACAATTTCGTGTCAAAAGACCAGATATAATTCCACCTTTAGACATCATGTTAGTATTTCAGTTAATCTACAAAAAAAGACTATTTTCTAATTCTCTAACAAGTTAATTTTGTGAAGTGTAAGACCAGTTTCTACTCAGAATAATTTGAGTTACTTTAAAGGCATTTGAGAAATGTTATAAGCGATATATTCTGAGAGACATATGTGAAATACATAACAATATAATATGATATGATATACGGTAACTTTAGTATAACATAAAAGGACTTTTGTCAACCCAAGCCTGAGCAGGTAAAAGTAGTTTTACATTTTTTAACTGTCCTCCTAAACCTTAACTTTAAATGCCACATAGGAACTGTCAGCTGGCTAGCTACACTAGCTGGGTAAAAATTAGCATTGTATGTATAGAACTCTGATCTCAAACCTGTATCTGCTCAATGGCACCACCTTTACATAAGAGTGTGTTGCATGAGCTCTACTATTCTATAAATGACACATGTCATTAAAATGTCACGTCTGCTGTTGTTAGTCAGACATTATGTTCTTTCCATCATCAGTCAGCTGTGATATCATAGTTGGCCCACACATCAATCAAACAAAGAATCAAACAATATTACCATAATGTGGAGATATTATTAAACATGTGGTCTTTAACCTTTTGGAGATCTTGAGAACCTAAAGGTGAACATCCTCCTGATATGATTTAATTGTGGTCCTCCTATAAAGCCTATGACAGTGCTGTTTCTAAGGGGAAAAAAAGACATGCATGCAGAACATGTGTGAAGGAAAAAACCCCACGTCTGAGCCTCTTTAATGGGAGAGGATGTCAAACATTACAAAGCAAAATCGGAACAAATGGTTTGCTATCCTGTGGTCGAGGCTGTAAGGCTGGTAAATGCACACAGAGCCTTAGAAGACTGGGGGGTTTGGTTCTATCTACTTAATGCAGGTGGGGCAGCGTGCAGGCCTTAGATATACTGTAGACCGTAGAGGATTAACTCGCTAGGACATTGCAATATGTGTGATAGTTTCCCATTTCAAGGCAAACTTTATGGAAATCCAGACACAGCCGGAGTAAAAAGCACAAATGTATTCATAGTACTACAAGATTTGGGTAACAACCTGTAAATCTGCATGGAAAAATAAATACATTTTGACATTACCTTTAATCCTCTTGTTTCCATATTTCAAACTAAGCCATTAAAGTCCACATAAGCAGACTGTGGGGCTTTAGCGGAGCTTATATATATTCTGAAGCCATGTTCTGTGGATTGGAATATAATGATGAGAGACTGTATAATTAACACAAGGAGTGTGACAGGACCGGAATCACTTAAAATTAATATATTGCAGGTAGAAAAAAAAGTTTAATCTCACTGATAAGAGGGCAGACATGCGGCTTAATTATGCAGCCTTTCTGATAAATTATTCCCTTTTTAGAGCAGTATTTGTAATTATGTTATCACAGTACACACCATTATGATTAACCACACCATTACATGTCTTATCTTAAGGTTCTTCGGTGTTTTAAGAGTCCAATTTGCTGCAGCCAAAGCGGAATAACACGTTTAACAGTCATAAAGCAAAGAGGCTGAAATGTTTTTGCTGTATGTGTGATTTGAAGGCTGTAGGCTGTGTGTACGTACTCCCAAAGTAGAAGCATCCATCAATATGTAGATTTTCTCCACATTGCTATTACCTGTTTTTTAGAAAATTGGTGTAATTGGTTGGTAAATCCTGTAAATGTTCTCTTTAATTATACATAAAAATGTTCTCTGATTCGAAACATTAAGCTAAGCACCTACTCGCTGTGTTTCCCACTCAAGGTGAAGGTCAGCGCAGGTGTGTGGGCAGTTCAGATTTCAGTGCCAGCCTTTTCTAAATGCTCCTCAGCCACCAGCCAGCGTGAAGTAACCAGCCGTGTCGCATATTTCTATGTTCTCCAATGTTCACTGTTCCAGTCTGGAAATCACATGCTCCTGGGACACATCCATCTTCCATGCTGATGGGCCCTCCCCAACATCCTACAATTTATATTTCTTTTACCTCCAAACCAATTTTCCCCTCACTTTTCTCCTTCTACTTGGTCTCTGAGGGAAGGGGAGTCATTAACAGGTAATGAATGCAGGGGATGTGTGATTTCAGTGTATCTGTAGGGCGAACAAAATGGGGACCTAGAGACCGGACATTTGCCTCATTGCTCCTCGTCCATGCTCAAGGGAGGATGAAGGAATTTTGGTTATTTTGGCCCCTGTCTGAAGGAGAAACGAAGGGTGTAATTGACTCCCCTCAGAGACCGGCTAACATTGGAGCAAATTGTTGCAAAATTTCCTGTGGCCGGTTTATTCCACGTGTCCCATGTTTTATAAATGTGTGCCTCCCTCTGTCTTACGGGTGGATGAAGTAGCTTTGATTTTTGTCCTGTAGTGTGTGAACAGAAGGGTAGCAAAAACCTGGTGCCGTGATTAGATGACATGCTGGGTGATGCATTGTTGAACTACTTTGACTGCTGTGCTGTGAAAGTTACCATCAAGAACCTCTTACTGCTGAAATATACATCAGGATCTCAGATGGTTAAATATAGAATGATACCTCTACTTACGAATGTCTCTACTTACGAAATTATCTACTTACGAAATTTCTCAGCAGGAAAATAGTGCCTCTACTTACGAAAGAAATTTTGACTTACGTAATGTAAAAACACAGTATCCGCTGATAATCGAATCTCCCACAGGTTCCTGAACGCAACATTGTCATAGCTGATCTGCCATTGGCTGTTACCTATTATGTATCTTCCTGGCATCCCATTGGCTAAGAGGGATGCCACTCCACCTCTGTGTGGAGCTAGATCAGTGCTTATGCAGTGTTTTTGGCATTCGGCACTCTACCCATGAGGTGCTTTGATAGTTTTGCGTAAATATAATAACTTGTTGAGTACGTATTCGCTATGGACCCCAAGAACGTGACTGAGAAAAGAGGAAAAGAAAAGACGAAGAAAAGAGGTTTTTTTGTCTGTACAAACAAAGCAAGAGATCATAGAAAAGCATGAGGAAGAGATGCAGAATACGGCCGTAATGCATCTACAATCGCCACGTTATTAAAACAAAAGGAAGTTTAAGGAGTTTAAGGCATCTCTTGGGTGGTTGGAGAAGTTCAAAAGGAGGACTGGAATTCACTCTGTTGTTCGGCATTGCGCATGAACCAAAGAGGGTAAAAAACAATGAGGACAGCAGTTCAAAGGTAAATGACCATCATTTTTATTCTTTATTCTTTGTTTTTTACGTTATGCACAACTCTCATTTATTGTGTATTAATCTAATTCTAACATGTATGTGTTACATATTTTGATGCATTTTTATGCTTTATAAAACATTTATGTCGGAATTGTTTGGGGCTTGGAACGGATTAGGGCATTTGCATGGAAAACGCGTCTCTACTTACGTAATTTTCTACTTACGTCATTTCTTCCGGAACCAATTAATTTCGTAAGTCGAGGTACCACTGTATATGCAGTGTACATGCTATGTGATGACAGCAGGGTTCTGAGTGTGTGCGTGTGTGTGTCTATACTGATGAGTAATGCCTGGTATATTTTTGTTTATTAAGATGCAAATGAGGCTGTCTTTATACTCCTACAGTATGAGTGGACCAGCAATCGCCAATTTACCTTTTATCTACTTCTATCTATATCAAAGTCTTTCCAATGTAAGAAGTTTTCACTGACCCATTAATCCAAACAAAAACACTTTAGACCGTCCTTTTTGGCTATTTTCACAGGCTAGTGGATCATTTAACCGTCTCAACTATGATCTTTTTGCTGAGATGGAAGGAAAAGACGAGAGAAGAGGTAATGATGGGATTTTAATAGTATATCCTCAATTACTTTGCATGTTATCGCTGATTATCTTTAAAATAGTCCTGTGTGTTAGCCTAAAAATAAACATGAGCTAAAGGATGAAAGCTCAGTGCATGGGTGAGCTCCAAAAAGAGGTGTGTTTACGAGCTCTGTATCTGCAAGGGGATAAAAAATGGTTTTGCTAATGCTGCAAGGCTGACGGTGGCTCACACACGCTGTGAGATGGTATGCCAGGAGGCCAAGGAAATCTCATTCCTCTATATGTTCTGGCGATTGGCTCAGCCCAACCTCGGATGAATGATAAATGAGCTGTTAAAGTCGAGGTCATGTGTGCAATGCTCACCCATATCATAACTGTCAGTGCAGCCACCATCACTGGATTCCCAAGTTTCAAACGAGGAGAGGAGTTTCCATCTGTAATTTTCATCATGTACAAAGAGCAGCTGTATTATTAATACGGAGCCCTTTTCATTTCCGTTCCCATTTATCAGATATAATGAAAGTGTAGCCGGTAAATAGGGCCTATAATAAAAAACAATTTGCTTTCATTGACATCAACTTCAGCGTCTAAACACTATGACATACTGGGGGTTTTGCATGCCTTTAAAGTTGATTTGCAGTCTGCAAAGAGTAAGAAGAGGAACATGAATAACACAAGCAGCATTCTTAAGTCACGCTATTGATCGTGTTGACATATTTTTTTTTTTTAGTGTTCCAGAACATGGCAACATGATTACAATTTGTACATGTTCTGTGAGATTCGAAAGGCAAACAATCTGCCTTTGCTTTGTATATCTAATGTTTTGTGTCCTCAAAAATGTGTCCGCATAAATATCAGGTTTTGATGGCCACACACCGTGAGAAGAAGATAATCATCCTTATTAGTATTAGCATATCCATAATGTGCAAAGACCAAGAAAGAAATATGGAATGAAGTCTCTTTATCGAGAAATGATGACGCACGTCTGCAGCAGACTCTGGTCTGTCTTGTTCAGTCTTTCTTAGTAACAGCAATCATCACCATGGTTACCCACAGAATATGAGATGTGTCCCACCTTTTCACACTTGTGTTAGTATAATCACTGTTATGACCGATCATCTCTGTACTGTGCCTCCTTTAGAAACGCCATGTACTTTTGGTGAGTGGCATCCGCATCTGAATAAAAACAGGCACCTTATTTTAGGAATTCTTAAAAGTACTTGTTCTTTGTTTGATTTTATTCATTTATTTCTATTTGAAAGACATGAACCAATTATAAAACCAGAAGAATTTTTCTGCCTGGAGCAAAAAGATCTTGTTTGTGTAAGATGTGAAAGAAAGGAGTCCATCATGGTTATGAGCTGCCATTGAGGTTCATGTTTTGTGCTCCCACAATACATTCTCTCTTATTGCACAAAAATCTCCATTCCATCTCAAGGCCAGTCTTCTTCTCTTGTTCATCATCATCATCATCATCATCATCATCATCAACAGAAACTGCAGCAATGGGGAACATGAACGTTAAATGACCCTGAACTTGGTGGAGTCCTTTTTTGAGCGATTCCCTCAGGGCTAAGGAGCCATTTGATGCATGACACTGCCACGGCCAATGGAAGCTTCTGCTGGA
This sequence comes from Antennarius maculatus, assembly GCA_013358685.1. Taxonomy (NCBI): domain Eukaryota; kingdom Metazoa; phylum Chordata; class Actinopteri; order Lophiiformes; family Antennariidae; genus Antennarius; species Antennarius maculatus. The sequence goes on from CM023627.1 coordinate 5,831,727, forward strand.
AAGTTGGGGATTGTTTGTTAAAGGTTAGACTGTCAGAGATTGGGTGGATGGACAGTAAACAAAATAGGGAGGGTTACCAATTCAGGGGCTGTGATTGGGTAGAGAAGGGAAACATCGTGTTCCTGGTTGGATGAGCAGTATGTCTCTAGATCCTGGACACACACACTAGCCATGTTCTCATCTGCTCCCGCTAATTAGCTGTTCGCCTGAGAAAGCACCATGCTGCCCGCCAACCCCATTAGCCAAACAAACTGTCCCCATGAATCCCTGTTTCACAAACAAGCAGACGCACAAACAAACCCACCAATGCTGCTTGCACAAAGATAGCACTCAAGAGAACGACAGATCTTATTTATCTCGTACCCAAGACCCTTTGAGTGATGTGTCGCTGCTAAAATTACAGGCTGTGTGCAGTTTGAGGATGGTCAAAATGGATCGTGTGAGGGGATGTGCTCATCTCTTGTCATCCTATTTTGCTCAAGCGGTATAATGAGGCATCAACCGCTGCTGACAACCTAACATCAGCTGGCCAATTAATACCCATGCTTCTTTTTTAATCGGGCGCCTGTGCAGACGCCCCAGTCCAATAATATCTGGGCCCCGGCTTTTTGAGACTGCTTTCTTGTAAAGATACGATAATGATTTCCTCCAGAAAAAGCAGAATTCACATTCTGCCAAATGATTAGTACTCAGTGGGAGCATCTTGGACAGAAGCCTGGAGGTAGCGTTATATCCAGCGGAGAGCCACAAAGCTTGGATACTATATTGCACAATGAATACAATTAGGGAGCATTTGCAAAGAGGAACTGCTCAAAGAGGGATTCAAGGGGTTAGAAGCTTGGATGAGTCAACAGAAACTACATTTTTCAATTTAAAAACCTGCTTGGCTAAGATAGCTATTGATGTTAAAGAGGTGGCACAAGATAACAAACAGTCCTTTTGAGAGGCAGAAAAATACGGAAACAGATGTTCAAAACAGCAACAAAAGGGAACTCCTTGAAAAGAAGTGGAAGCAAGTGGAGTGGTATGACAAAGAGATTCATCTTCTCATTAGCGGCTCATCAGAAGTGGCCAGTATGCAGTGCCTACTAGGAAGACGGGTGGGGGAAATGGCAATGAAAGAGAGAGAAAAGAGAGATGGAGGAGTGTGAGCTCTCCAAATGGTAGAAGATAAGGGGAGCTATTTGGTTGCGGTTGGTGCTCCAAGAGCTGGGTCATGCATCGCTACTTTTGACAACTGCTCACACTCTTTTATCAAGCTAAGCCCTACTGTGGAAACCCACCCCATTTCCCAGAGATGCTCCTGTGAAACATGCATGATTTCTGATCACATTTACCATGTCCGACAGTGTGTTATTACAGTTGTGATAAGAAGTACAGCGATACACCCTGAAAAAAATCCTTCCTTTCTATCCTCTCGGTGGTACAAAAGCTGCTCCCAACCGTACCATGCCTGGTGCCTGAACCATCAAATAATATGTTAATTACATTCTGGGACATATTTAACAAGCCTTGATGTAAGTTCGGGGTCTCTGAAGCGAACTGTATCTCCTTTATCTCTATTCTCTTTCCTTCATCCCCTCTCAATCTGCAGCCAAGCATCTGCAGTCTCATCTCGTCGCAGAATTGACACAGGTTATCCTGATGATAGCAGATGTCATTTAATGTGATCCCCAGGAGGGAAAGGGAAGGGGCTAAGGCTAATGGAGAGTGGAGCAAATCTGATTTCTGTTTGACGATGTTGTGCTCTTTGCTAACTCTACCTGCCAGATTGCTTTGAACTGGACACATGGAGCTGAATGCAAGCCATAGTGACGGGGTTAAAAAAAAATGTGGCAAGGTTGTTTGTTCTATAGCTGCAATTGACCATTTCATTTACTTATTTTCTGCTGCTGTGGACCAAATGGGTTTATTGCAACAGTACCATTGTTTTTGCTCTGAATGGCATGACAGCTGTGCAGTTTCAAATTTGCTGTTGACCATAGAGGCAAATATAATATATAATAAAGGCACGAGAACCTGAAACTGTCACTTTGAGAAATGGATTTACTGCATCTAGAAGTCGATACTGGATGTTTTAAAGCCAGTGTAATAACGATTGTCAACTGCAGGAAAGGACTGATAGCAGATAAATCGGTCATGGAAAAAAATTAACACCAACATACAACTAATGACTCGATCACTGTACAGGTGGAATAAAACGGACCCTGTCGGACATTTAATCATTGCGATAACAACAAAGGACGAAATATGGCAGACTGGTAAATGGTAAATGGACTATACTTGCATTATGTCTTACTAGTCTTACCGACCACTGAATGCACTTTACAACACAAGCCTGTTTTCACCGGTTCACACACAGCTTCAAGGCAAAAAGAAGATGGGCATTATTTGTAAGGGATAAATCATGCAAATGTTACAATGCTGTTATGAGAAATTATCACACATGCCCTATAAAGGTCAGTGGTAACATATGCGCCAAGATGAAGAGATAAGGAACATGACTCTTAGAGCTGAAGTCATAGTGACAGGTTGGACAGGCCAAGGGCTTGCAGGGAGGACATCTTAAATCTCAAATTTAAATCCACAGCTGCAGAGACGTATGGTAGCGTGGCTGTCACTGGTAGTAAAGAATACTGGCAGCTCTAAATGCTTGACCTTGACTGGAAACTTCTTCTTCTGCCCTACTGCCACGCATTGCAATATTTCCGCTGCAGATTTGATTTAAAAATAAGTGTTACTGTGACATCCTAATAACTGAATCCCTAATAAATAAGAGCACTGTGAATGCATGCTTAATGTGTAATATCTAATCAGAGGTAGGTGGCCCGCTAAGGTGGTTTGGCTAGTCTCAGTTCTCTTATCGTGCTGCACACAAGGTCGGGATATGTCTTTGACACCTTGATTGAGTTTTTTTCAGGGTTTGGGTTGTACGGGTCAAAAGTTCAGATTTAGTTATCACTCACAAATATGCACCTGCAACAGGTATGCACAATCCACAGATGCACAAACTCAAGTGTTGTACAGTTGCACCTGTTTTTCAAATGTATTTGCTTTAAACAGAAAAGAACAAACTATGCTCAGTCTGTATGCATCTTGAACTCACACCACACCATCATATCTCCTTGTTTGACAGATGAAACCCTTAATTAATTATAACTTCAAGTCAAACATGAGAAAAATGGACTAACTTGGAGGGGCTTTTATGAAGGCTAAACTCCCTGTCAGCAGACTTTGGGTTAAAGAAAGGGAGTGGTGGAAAAAAAACCCACATCAGACAGATGCTTTTTAGATGAAAGTTGGCCAGATGCAGAGCGATGTGGATCAATTCATAAAAATCTAACAGGCTTCAAAAGGCTCTTTTCCCCCTAAAGAGATATGCTGTGTGAAATGTCCAGTGTAGCCTGTGCTCTGACCATCAAAGTAAATGACTCTCTCACTGTGGGTCATTACTGCAAGCGGCTCCTGTCAATAATAAGTAAGCAACCCTTAATCTAATTTGACAGTGGAACTTCAGCTCTGCAAAAAAAAAAAAAACCCATCCTCTCCATAAAGAGCAATGGACAACTTGTTGTCACTTCCATATGAAAAGAAAAACAGCTGGAAAAGGGCTCAGGTCGTGTGTGTATATACTGTAAATGAACATTCACTTATGTAAAGTAGGTGTGCAAATAACATTCAATCATTTTCCTACCCGCTTCATCCGCTTGCACGGGTCACGGGGAGCTGGAGCCTATCCAACCTGGCATAGGGCGTGAGACGGGGCAAACTTCGGGTACGACGCCAGTGCACCGCGGAGCTACACAGAGACATACAAACACACACACACAAACTCACTCCTACGGGCAATTTGGAATGGCCTATTATCCTGAAGTGCATGTTTTTGGAGGTGGGAGGAAGCCGGAGAACCCGGAGAGAACTCACTCAGACATGGGGAGAACATGCAAACTCCACACAGAGTGGAACTCGAACCCGGAACTGCCTTGTTGTACGGCGACAGCGCCACCGTGCCGCCCTGTACAAATAAGAGTAGTAGATTAATTTTCTGTGAAAATAAGCAGCTTGAATTTCTCCTTTTTCATGCCAGTTGTAGGGTCCTCTTTTATGATCAAAGTGCTCAGGCGCTTATGCCAAACTATATTGACTGTGACTGATTTAATTATTGATGGGTGGCTGCTTGGTTTTGCTGACTGACCCCATCTCACTGTCCTGTGTAATGCCCTAAGGATGGTAGACCTTCTGCCCCTCACCTTCTCAACGCTGCCTCTACCACTACTGGGCTCCAGTCTGACCGCCCTGTCAGTCAGTCAAGTCTTCTCGATGCTAATTCATTGTGACCGCTTTCAGTTCTCCACCTCTCTTTGTCATGTCAAGGGCATATATATTGAGCACCATCAGTGTGGAACGGCTGCACTCATTCCAGTGCTCAGTGCTCATCACACTGCTTCCTCAGCCATTGTAAGAAAACCCTCTCAGGCACTGTAGGTCATTAACAATTTATTTCAGCGACGCCTTTGCTGGAGAATACCAATGCTGTTGGCAAATAGCTGAGGCAAAGCATAGAAACAGGAAAATGTAAAGTTGCAAAGTTGTTTTTGGAATGTCTCACATGAGGTCGAAAGAATTGGAAATGCTACAAAAGCATAAATTTTACAAAATTCAAACTCAAATCAAACATTGTTCCTTCAAAACCTTAAAAACTTCCTATGCTTTCTCTTTCCTTTTTCAAAAGTCCAAAAAAACCTGAAAATTTTGACACCTTTATCCCCAGCACATAAGCAACTGTCTTTTTAAACCACGCAATAGCATAATTTCATTTAGGTCATGTTTTTTAAAATTTTTTACTGCATGTTAGAAAGGGTTTCTTTTTTGTTAGATTAGCATCCTGCCAAGCCATGATACTTCTAGCCATTCAGATTTTACAAGAGAAAATGATAGTGTGACAGGTTGGTTGATGGCTAGAGGTTTCCCAGAGTCATCAGAAGCATCTGTCAAGCATTTCCGTGGCTTTCTGCACAGTGACAGTCAATAACAACACAATATGCAAAATACCACACAGGAAAAAAAAAAGCCCTCATGAATCCATAACCCACAATTAATTCATGCCACAATTCTTTTAAAACAGGAACTACTTGCAGGATCACTGTTGGCAGACCATTTGTCTTTCACACCTGTCTGTGATCAGATATGCAAATCTGATTAAAAACTGAATAATTATTCTAAATCCATACCAGTCACCACTGGGATACTCAAGTGAATTGACAAGTGGGTCACAACATCTGTCATGCAGCTGCTGTTATGCAATCATTACTCTGCATTATGCACTGCATCTAATATGTGATGGGAGGCACGTTCAGAGGACGACCTGATGATTGGGGAAATATACTTTCTTATTGCAAGGAAAACACAGAACATGCTAATTTCATGTTATGCTCTCAATACGTACATATACATCCTAGAAAAGACCGATAAGATCATGAAAAATCCTCCTTTGTTCCATCAAAATCAAACCTGTGTATGAAGCATGTACAAATGAAGTTTTTGTGCTGAAGGAAGTAATGACCAACCAGTAGCACCATGCACGTAAGATGTGTTTTAGCTCCATAGTGAATTTTGTAACAGTTTCACTCCTCTCAACCTTTAATTAAAACTTTGCTGATTCTTGATGCGTAAAACATTTTTGGAATTGCTGGAATCCCGGAGGGTTGTCAGACCCCGACTGTTTTTGAGCTATGCTATGTTTAACATGCAGGTCGGAGTGGCATGGATTGTCTTATTGTAAGACAACAAAGCAGCAGGTTTTCAAAAATTGGTTGTAGCTCATTCCGTGACAGCATTACAGCTGTGAATATAATCCATTTGTCATTGTAAAAATATTCAAACTTAACTTTTTTGGCTGTGTTTTAAAGAAAAATTTCATTCTTCTTTTACAAGCTGCTGATCTAACACCATGATTATGATTCTTAAACCACAAAAAGGTAGGGCATATATGGTGTATGAATATCTTGTTATTTCTGCTGAGTGCAGTCCAGGTAGGACCGACCTCTTCTTCTCATCTGACCAAAGACGAGAGCAGAGGGAGGAGAGAAACAAGTACAAGTCAAACACGTTATCCTGCTGGCGCAGCCAGTCTCACAGCGTCATCATCAGTCTGAGTCATCTTATTTTAATATGCTACTTTGATGAGCTGGTGGTGGTGGTTGGAGGGGGGGGTGGACTCCCCAGAGAATACACACACACACACACACACACACACACACACACACACACAGAAACCATCTCCTCTCCACTCTCTTATATAGTCTGACATGTGGTTAGCAGCCACTTCTATACTGCAGATCTGCACATTAACAGGATCACGCATGGCTCTTTTTAATACACGGGTGGTTATTTCCCCTTCTGCGCACACATTCTTGTCTTTCACACACACTCTGACGCACACGGGTTCAAATCTTCATAAATTAAAAACCCGACATACGCACGTGTGCTCTCACACATCTTTGAATTAGACATGTGACCACACGCCACCAGCTAGCATGTAATTTTGGCCTGCGGGCTGTGTGCCCATGTGTATATCTACATATGTGTATGTATATACGGTATGTGTGTGTGTTATACTGTAACACAGTAGGTGGGATCGTTGCATGTGCTGCTTATGCACTTGTGTCCTTCAGGGCAAGATGTACTTAGAAAGCAAAAGTGTTAGGGGGATGGGAAGTCACGCAAGCATTTTCTCAATAACCAGGACATTCTTGAGTATTACCCCCCCCCCCCCTCCACACACACACACACACACACACACACACACTTTTCTGGTTATCCATACAAACATGTCTGAGCTAGAACCGCAAGAAAGATGCATCACAGTCATATATTGAGATCACAATATCTGTTGGAACTTGTTGCCCCAGGGCTGTTAGGGATATGCTGGCAGTTTGAGGCATGGAAGAGAAATTCTGTGTTCTGTGTGTATGTGTGTGTATATATGCCATATACTTTTATTCCCTTCGGTCTCAAGATGTTCTCTGTTCTGGTTCAGAAGCTCTCCTCTCACTGAGGTAATAGAGAGATACTGTCAGGGCAATCTTCCATTTATGTCTCCGTCTTCTTTCAGTCACCTCCTCCTCTTTCCAAGAACGAAACTTTAACTGGGCTTGACTTCATTTGTCGGAGCTTCTTTGTGTCTCCTTCTAATGACCTTTCTGTTAAAATAAGTAAGCATCCCTCCTCCAACTCTGAGTCTCATTGGAAAGTGACCTTGTCTGATGTCTCCTGCCCTGTGTCCCCACTTATTTAGGATACTCAGCTCAGACTGAGGCAGCGAGGGAGCGAGGGTGGCAGTCAGGACACTCCACTCTGCTCGGCGGAATCCGATGGGAGCCATGGTTCCAATCTCTCTGAGCGGGAACTAGAAGGGCGGGAGGCTATTACCGCCACTCAGTCAGCCGTTTACCGGAGCAACTGATGGTGCAGAATGGACTGGCGCTGCTTCCTCTGGATTGAACTCAAGCTGGAGTGACAAGCCGCTAAGGGGACAAGGAACCCTCGTTTCTACACCCTCAATCATGTGCATACGTGTTCTGCTCCACACGGAGCCCTTTGAGGTCTGTGAACACAACACGAGCCCACACAAAAGGAATGAGTCTGAAAGAGAGGGTCAAGTTATTAAACTTCAGCAACAGGCTGATAAAAAGTCTCTTACAGAAAAAAACCCAACAAGAACATATCACACTTTTTACAAAACAGGTGAAAAGTCAGGGACACACACACACAATTGTGCAACCGCCTACATGGTTGTGCGTGTGACACCGATGTCCAAATAAACACAAGATAAGAGGTCCGAAGATAAATACTAATTGTAAGTTTTCTCCAACATGTATCTTCAGAAAACATAATGATTCCTTTTTACCACAACTCAGCCGTCATGACTACAATTTATTCTAGATTCAGGTGTTATTGAGAATAATCTGACCTTACCCAAATCATGAAAGCTTCCAACGAGGTAGAATCACAAAGGTATGAGTCATAAAAATCACCCACTATCACGGGTTGTGGGGTGCTGGAGCCTATCCCACGTGACTGAGGGCGTGAGGCAGGGTACACTCCGAGCACGACACCAGTGCACCTCAGAGCCACATGTAAACAGACAACCAAGCACGCACACACTCACTCCTACGGGCAATTTGCATCACCAATTCACCTAAGCTGCATGTTTTTGGAGGTGGGAGGAAGCCAGAGAACCCGGAGAGAACCCACGCAGTCACGGGGAGTTGAGTTGAGGTAAGAGTTGACGTTCACACAAAGTAGAGCTTGACTGAAACAAACAAAATTCCTCAAAAGACACACTATACCTCTTTTCCTTGTATTTACTCACGTAGAGATGTGTTTCTACTGATTGACACGACACAGCTCTGCTCCACTCTACACTCTCTGACAGTATCCCGGCAATGCAGACAGGAATCTCAGGCGATCGTCATGGCGACATCACCTTCAATGCAAGAACAATGAAAGGGATTCTTGAAGTGACGGCTGCCTGTCACAGCAATTAGACAAACGCTTCAGAAAAGGCTGAAAGCAGCAAGATAAAAGACGAGCCAGAGCGTTTGGAATATCATCACAGATTTAGCAGTCGTGACGATTTTCTGACCAATCAGCGGCCTGCGGACTTTTTCTCCACTGTTCAGTAGTGGCTCAGCTCTCTCAGAACATCGATCGAAGTGAAGCTAAAAACCAAGTACGAGCTACCGAGTCAAGTCAATGCAAGGAGTAAGGAAATCATTGCTCCTTTGCTCTCTGTGGGTTATTTAAAGTCATTATCATTCCTAAATAGTAATGTGGTTGTAGACACACCCCTCTGTCTGCTAGGTCTCACCTTCACTTTTCTACATCACTCAACATCGCCAATAACTGTATATTTATGCACCCTTTAAGCAAAAAGCTGACCGAAATTGATTAAAACATTGCATTGGGAGATTTATTGCACATACATACATACATCTTGCACTAACATGTAAGAGGGATGTGAGCGACCAAGCAAACATTTCATTACCACCCATGCTGAAAACTAGTTGCCAGCATTAAAAGCTCGGGGCAGTATTCATGAAAATAAAGTGATACCTTATTGATTCCACACAGAAAGTCTCCACTTTCTCCCCACACAGGGATTCTCAAGGTTAGCCTCAACGATAGGAGTGCAAGCACATGCAGAGAGTCAGTGTACTGCTCAAGGACACAAAAACAGGAATAAACCACGACAACATGGGTCAAACTGTAAAACGGTGCTACAGCAGTGGGAGTCCTTACAATGATTCCATCTGTTAACTACGATTGTAAGGGTGACTGTCTCATTTAAGATTTATAAGCCTTTATTTTTTTATGCTTTAAAAGTGCATTGTTTATCTAAATCTGTAAACATTTATGACACACCCAAAACATGAAACTCACCGTAAATTTATTTCACATCCAGTCAGTCGTGCTCTTGTTTAATTACATTACATTACTTTATTCTAGTTATAAATAGCAGTACTTTACTTGATACCACTGATACCACTGAAAACCCCTGAATGCCATTTTTTCTTTAATTATTTTCAGGCACAACACCTCAATCAGTCTTTTGATATTTAACTACAGGGCTTCAGCAGAACGCGGGACCATTATCCATCCACTTTGTGCCACACCAATGGTGAGTGATTAAACATTCGGGGAAGAATGCAGATCCATCAGAAATGTCAAGAGGCTTTTATATTTTCAGCCTGAATACCAGACCTAATTTTGGTTTGACGGGGCCTTGACCTGTGCACACAGCTACAAGAGAAAACATCTGATTTGCAACAGCACAGGATCATTTCCCAACTTCAAAGTCCTCATCCTGCTTGTCTGTGTGAGGATTAATTACGTTAGGCTCATTTATCTCTGTTCTATTTGATTATCCTCCAAATTTGAAATGATCCTGCTTTAATGTTGCCAACACTTAACAAGAGAAATTAGTCCAGTTTTGGTGCTAACAGTCTTCAGTTCCGGCACTATTAAGGGTGATTGCCATGGAATCCACGGTTTTACAGCTTTCTTCTACTGAATGATCAAACCTTTGTTTGAGTTAGACGATTATGTGCAGGTTTATTTTGTTTCGTTAGAAAGCCGTCAGACAGAATAAAAGCAAAATTAATGCGCTGAACTGATGTCCTGCTTAGTTTTGTTCATATTCATTATACCTTTGAGAATAGAGTCAACCCTTCTCTGCAGGAGAGAAGATACTAGCTACTGAGAAGCTTTACATTCTAGTTTATTTAGTAAAATGGTCTGATTTGGTGGAGGTGGAGAGTGACAGGTGCCGATTACGTAATTAAGTTGCGTGACTAATAGATTGCAATGGCAATGTATACCTCCACATGGGTCATTTAGCCGTCTGTTGGAAAGTTGAGTACAGTGTTTGCTTATTTTAAAGCTAACATGCTAAAATCAGCCTAATTAGAATATCTGATCTCCTTGCTTTTCTTCCTTCTATTAAATGTCACCTTTAAGTATAGAGGGAGTACTAATACCCCTGGAGCTCATGATACAAAAAAAGATTTCAGGATTAACCATCGAGCGACAGGGCTTCTCTTGCCAGAGGGCACATGAATCAAACGCACCCCTGTGATGTGTCCTTCGCTTTGAGCAGATGGGGTTGCGTCGTGTTGCCTTGTGTTTGATGGCTGCCGAATGGTGGTATGCAAGAATGATGGGAACACAGGGGAAGCTGTGGGGTGGTTAAGCTGCAAAGTTGCTTGTGTCATTTTAAAAAAGAGAGAGAAATCTCTTTTACCACACAGAATGGGTCTGTGATCTTTAGGTAACTGCTGCTATAGATATTGCATAACACGTTCATGACATGCACATGGATACGTACTCAGGTAAGTGCTGAATCAGTCAAATTATAGAAGAAATATGTTAAGTGTGGTTTCGTCTTGTTTTATTTGAAGTTTTTATCACTATGCTCTCGCATTTTATTCATTTACTTGTGTTTTGGGACAAATCAGGCAATTTTAAAATGTCGCTTTTGGCATTGAGACATTATTATGGACATATTTCACCAATTTTGCAGAAAAATATTACTCAATTCCCCAAGCAAATAAATGGCAGCTTCATTGTTAACTTAAAAATATTGCCGTTTATATTCTGTAGCCTGAGACCAAACCTCAGTTTTAATGGGACGCATACATATCGTGCCTATGGCATATAGAGAAATGTTACTTTCACTACAACTCCCTGAGTACCTCTTCAACGTGATTACATTTCACTGCTTTGTTTTTTTGATCTTGTGTATTTCTGTATTTCTGTCTCTAGGAATCCACATTCATTTCCCTCTGATTTTCTCATGATGTGAAATACTCTCCCGCCAAGTTATTTTAGTGTGAAACGGACCTATTAGTGCCAATCCTCAAGAGGAATCAACTAATGCTATTGCAGTGTGATTTAACGTCCCTGGTGTGGTCATGGTATCTTGCTTTTTTTTTTTTGGTGCTTTTTTTTTTTTTGAGCCTCAGCTCGTCTGTTGGGTGAATCCATCCATCAGCTTTTAGTTGTCAAATCCCGGCGGCAATGCTCTCCAGTCCTCCAAGGTCTTCTTAGACATGACTGGCTGGCCACATCCCCATTCTTTCCATCTCACTTTCATGGCAAGGAGCATTGAGTGATGAAAGGGGACATGGGTGTGCAACAATATCTCCATAAAAAGATAAAAACACTCTGTTTGACAGAGTGACACCAGACTCATTATACCATTTTTTTCTTGTACTGCCATTTACCCATAACAGGTACGATCTATTTAAAGTGTTTGACCTTTACTGGCTGCCTCATCTCTATGGGAGCAGGCTGCTTCCAGAACTATTGAGCGAAACCATAGCTACATGTATGCTTCATGAATTGCATGAATTGAGTGTGCACCCTTATCACTAACACATGCATTGGTGTCCACACACACACACACACACACACACACACACACACACACACACACACACACACGTACACATTTATCAGCAAATAAAGTGCTGTTAAAGAAGGATTATCTCCATAAATGGAAATCCCTTGCTGAATAAAGTAGCCATTTTTACCCCTGTGATACTATTTTCATTAACATGCAATTTTGAAAAGCCTTAAATGGCTGATGCAGCTTAGCTAATTATTGGCTTTTGATTCCCAGGGGCTGTTTTCTTACAATTTGAAGGAAAAACACTAAGTCCTGCCTGGCACTGTTACTATGACAACAAGCTTATAGATCTATAATCACACCGTATTCAACCCCTACAACAAAGCACAACCAAGGCACGCACTCATATTCTCTTAAATAAAAAATACTGAAGCTCTGCTAGTATACATCATGCTGTGTGAAGACACAGCTGTTGATTAGTAAGCTTGCCAAAAGTGCCCCACCACCTCTTTTCCTTGGACCCAAATCAAATCCCCAATTTGTTTATGTTATTATGTTAATAAAGGGCAGAATTTCCATATGAATATCAATATTTGTGAAGCAAGGGAGGTGTTTCTGTGAACACAGTGGATCTCTGGCAAGAAGCAGGGAATAATATGAATGGGATTCCATTTGGAGCGTAATTTCACTCATTTGATTTTCTCTTCCTCACATCATGGAAAAGTGGGTGGATGGGTGGGTCGGTGGGGGGGTGGGGGTGTATTTTTAGAGCCCAGGTGCTTATCCTCTTTGTGGTACTGGAGGCTAATGTTAAATGAACACATCAATCTTAGCTGTTCCACAGTGAGAGCGCAGCAGCGGTGGCCCAGACATACTGGTAGCAGGGTCCTTGCCAACTGTGTGATTCTAAAGCTTTCCGATTTCTATCGTCATAGTTTTCTACAACCGCGGGGCATTATTGGCATCACGTTGTGATTCTTTCAAGTCATTTAAGTGATTCTAGTTTTCCAAGTCTGGTCAGCATGAATAAAGCTATGGAGAACAAAACTACACTATTAACCATCAGTTCTAAGCATCTAATGGTAACAGCTTCATCCTGTAGACAATTCTCTGCTTCCTATCACAAATGGATAATAAATCCTTGAGGCATTTAAAAAATAATTCCTTCCTCTGCTGCCAGTAATCTTGTTGTATCACATTTGTTAAGTAGATTACGTAGCGTTTAAATATATCAACATAAGCCATGCGTATGGTAAGTGCTGCACAATCGACCAATCTAAATGCAGCTAGTTAATCAATCATACTGCGGCGTGATGACTCATCACTCTTTCGGCGTTCTAAATAACTGTGGGTCAGTCATCATTAAAGGCTGACTAATGCATCATGGGCGTGCATATCCACCATTTAGCCAGTGTTTATGTGATTTTTGAGTTATGTGCTGTTATTAAACCCTGATGGGGAGATGGGAAGGCCAATCAGTCATCTCCTCGATGGTCTGAATTATTCTTTTAGCCTCGATTCTGCACGTGTGCACTGGATGAACAAGTCTCACGAGAATTCCTACAGCACCCTGCAAAGATAATTGACAAACATAAAGAAGTAAAAATAAATGCCACCATTCATACTGAAGTCACAGCGATGCAATTTAGTTTCTCAACGTGATCCTTAATGTCAAGAACGTCATGCCCAGTGAGTCATCAGGTAGAAAGTTTGGTGAAGTTTGTGTGACATTCAGGAGAAAAATCAGCTAATTTCTTAAATGGAATCTATTAAGCCCACTCTCATTATCAGTGGTAAAATGGAAATTATGCTATTCAATGCAGAGTGGGATAAAAATAAAAAAACACTCATATTTACTGCAGCAGCGCATGAAGGTGGATCAATATACCAATGACGGAACAGCATGACGACATATCGTGTGAAATCATAACCTCTGTCCTGGCTGTCAGCCGTACATCGATAGTTTTGAATTATGCATTTCTTAGGCTCGCCACTCAATTCCTCTAATTCGGTTTGTTGGGACAACAAATAGCATCATCTCAGTGGTCATTGCATCCGTCTGCAGGGATTCTGATTGATTAGGCAGTGTGTTAGATGTTGAATGGGAATTGTTATACAGCGGAAGCTCACTGTGATGGCCTTTTGTAGGCCATCAATTGATTTGTAAGTGGGACAGCATTCTGATATGTTCAACTGACTATTGATTCACTGTCCATGTTGGTTTGTTTCGTTGAAGTGCAACTGTAGAGCTGCTTGTGCACAAAAGGAACCAAACCATATCTATGAAAAACGTAATTATTTTAGACTGTTGCCATGGAAGCAAAATTTTTATGGTGTGTTGGAAGCATGACCTGTCTGGAGTATATCATCACTAAATATTATATATGAATTAGCCATGCTAGACAGTGGTGCTTTTTAATGTTTTAATTTTTACAGATTTTTTTTTGTTTCCTTATATAAACATAGCTTTGACTTTTGTGATTTTGATTTTCTCTTGCATGGTTTCCATGGAAATGTGTTGTTTATGGTTGAATTTTAAGGGAGGCCATACTGTCCGTAACATATATATTGATGCTTTACTAATATTACACATTAATTTACCATATTAAAAACAGATGCCTTTTTATTTTTAGATGATATAAGAAAACTTAATTTTGAGTTCTCTGATTATAAAATTGCTTATCTACAATATATACCCATGTATTCAAGAACTTTTATCTCCTTCTATACTGTCCCCCTGATTGGTTGAGGATGCACATTAAAAGAAAATTCTTAGATGGCAGTCAGACCTTCTTGAAGGCCAAACACTTAACAACAAGTACTGTGTATATACTTCCAGAAGCAGAAAAATTCAGATCCATTGTTTGTTGTGCTACACTGCATCAACAATACCAATCTATTATGAAAGGAGAATAATAGCAGACATGTTTTGCAGCATACTTTTCCTACTGGGAGAAGCAGTTTACTGACCTGAATGGCTTTGAATGTTCAAATAATTAAATCTGAATGACCATAAATTGTGGTGAGCAATCAATAAACATAGTGAGGGTACATTGCATTCAGCAACATTCTATAATTTCAGAGCCAATGAAAGTACCCTGCATTCCATTTGTGCTGTGTACAAGAATACACTTCAATCATCCACACTGCATGGGATAAAGACCCCACACCGAGGCTTACTCACACAAATATGGACAATTCTTTGGATAAACTTGCCGATAATGAAACTAAATGATGTATAGTAGCCAACATAATCAATATAGCTTTGCAGTGCCATATAACATTTTTTGGTTGGGTAATATTTGCTAAAAACACTTTGTAGCCATAGTAAATGAGTCACAGGGCCGTATTAGGGGCATTTTTTGCTCGCCTGTAGACTCGATCTCGGTTTCAAAGCAAATTAATAAAGGCTGGAGGGGTGTTCGTTCAGCAGCTCACAGTTTTTATTGTAAACTGAGCAATTATGTGATTTTTTGTGTTCATCCAAACCGCTATTTAATTTGTGGAAAGCAATGAACAAAGGTTTTCAAGGGCAAAATCACAGGAATTGGACCCTTCAGCAGAGGCATGCTTTTCACTATCAGGCTGTGGGAGACAGAGGAAAAAAAATGTTTTAATATAAAAGTAATGAAAAAAATAACCCCCACCCTTGCTTCCCTCCCTTCTGATGCTGATTCAAAGCTTAAAAACAGAACCATATGCACAGTGAATCCACGTACAGGGTCACCTTGAAAGTATTAGGATTTAATATGATTGACCGTTCAGTCTTAGTGAAGGATTAACGTGATGTTGTCCACATGCTCGGTGAAAATGAGAGAGGTCAGCTTAATGCTATAGGTATGAAACAGAGGGGAAAGCAGAACCGCTGGTTGGATGGAGAACAGGAACTTGATATTTTGACTGTAAAGAGTTAATATGAACAAGAGGGTTGTCCCGTCAGCACCAAAGCCTGAAGATCCCATTAGCTCAAAAAAAGTCTGAGGTGAACGTGATGAGCTGTAAAGTCTCAGTAATGCCCCCCCTCCAAACTCTCCTTCCCTCCCTCCCCCCCGTTCATCTTCCACGTTCAGGGTCAAGCATGGCTTTATAAATGTTATCTGATTGCTGAGAGCTTTCCAATGCCCAGAATCAGCGGTGAAATTAATCCCTGACGAAAATATTGACGTATGGAAAACGTAGCAAGTGAGGTGAAGTAATCAGGCAATAAGTGAGGAGACATTGGGAGTTAAAAAAAAAAAACAGAAAAGAAAAAAGAGATAAGCACAATCAATTGGTGCTGAGGGGTTGGATGAAAGTTAATCAACTACAACACAGGTAAAACGCAGAAACGATGAGGAATTAATCAAAAACTGCTTGACCTTGAAGTTTGACCTTTCTTTAAGGTAATCCCAGAGTTCTGCTTAGCTGTTAAGTTATTACAAGACATAAGGATAAAACAGTCTGAAATCATTTTCTAATTCCCTTGATTGAAATCTAATTAACTTTATGGAATTAACCCTTCAAGTAAGAATCACTCAGTTCATTACAACAAAAAAGTGTGACTTTCAACACAGGCTGGCCATAATATGATGCCACGTAACCTTTTAGCTATGGTCTCTGTGTTTAACATGTCTCAAACGGTGGCAGCCATTATAATTCCATTGGATAGGCCTTAATCCTTGACAATGGCAGGCGAACTTTATATTATATAATATACAGCGGTGACCTTCCACATTCACCTTCCAGGGTTTAAAGGAATAATACAAAACATGCAAGCGTTAATCTTCTCTGCTATGCTTCAATCCTCTGCAGAACCCCGGGGGAATGTCACAAAGGCACTGTTGAAATGCCTCCTGCACATACCTCCTGGCAACCATGGGAACAGGCAAATAATATAATAAATCATTCATCATTCATTTTGTAATGCTGAGGTTGAAGAAAAAGTGAAACGGAGAGCGGTAGAGAGAAAAGCAGTGCAAGAGAATCAGGTGCACATGTGTAACAGGGAGTGACAGTCCCTTTTCAAGTGGAAAAATAGCACTAATTCATTTCCCACACAGTGAGTCCTCTTGTTTGCAATATTCATGTCACCTGGCACAATGAAAGGAGGACAATCCCCGTTACCGGTGTATCACTAAGAATAGATGTAGCTTCTGTGTTCTTTTTTTTTTTTTTTTTTTGGGAGTGGGGGGAGGTTAAATGTAGGAAAAGCCGAGGAGACACTCCTCTCCCAAAATGACCCAGATAAGAAAGACAGAAACCTGGAGTCTGGAGGGGTAGACCAAAACAGTCCACACTGAAAAGAGACAGAGACAGCAATGTGAAGACTGTGAGAAAAAAAAGTTTGTTGACAAGTAAAAAAGGGAGAGAAAAGGAGATTGAATATTTTAAGAAGCAAGGGAGGGGGGAGAGACGAATAGAATAATAGTATAAGAACATAAACCAGCTCTCGTAGCGACGTTTCAAACTGTTGACTTGCAGAACAGGGAGTTTTTCGAAGTACATGAGCAGGCGGCATTTGATAAAGTCTGCCTCGGTGTACATTTCCCCCCCGCACGGTGGAATGCACCATCAGCTTATTGGGGCAATCATTAGAAAAAGAGAAAACACAAATATGGCAACGGGGGCCGATTTTTCCGACGTTGTTGGAACATCTGCAGCTGCTGCAGTTCTATTTCAAGAAGTCTCTGCTGGTTGCGCTGAGCTAAGTGCTCGCGTAAGCTGCTAAAATAAGCTGTGTAACAGTGGCCTATTCAATGCAAACTTAAGCACTGTGATGGTTCATCCTTCACAAAAAGCTCATCTAGGACTTTGCATTGAAAATAAATTCACTTATAATTTAAAAGGTGTCACTTTGTTAAGGTTTAACCAGCATAGCCTCTCAGAAAGTCTGCCCTGATGCACACCAAGATAATATGCTAATACTGCAGCTCCAATCACATGTAAATGTAAAAAAATTTGCATCATTTTCTAACTCTAAAAGCAAATGCTACGCCAAACTAAAAATGCTAATTTGTGCTGCAATATGTCATTTGTCCTTGTGCCTAGCTGGCCTGCAAGTCCACTGAGCGTGGCCCAGGGTGTTCGGACTGTCAACTCCACTCCCTTCTCCTTCTCCCTCCCTCCCGGGGAGAGGGGACTCTGACCCAACCATGATGACACTGCTCCAGAAGAGATTATAGCCCCTGATACTCCACTGTGCCAACATTATACACACACTGCCCTTTAACTAAGATGCACAGGCTAGCTGCCAGCCCTGTCCAGCCCTGTCAGACCTGCCCACTCACATTTGTGCAGGAAAAATAAGAGAAATGGCTCATAAAGGCAGGTGGCATGTATGTGCATAAATATAGACATGAACAAGTATTTGAATCATGCAGAGTAACACAAAAATTGAACATGGAAAGAGATGGCGTGATAACCATGCAGAAATCAATGAGCAATAGCTTTCAATGCATGTCTGTGATGAGGATTTAATCAATAACCAGTGGCGATTTCAAACTGCTTCTATTGCCTGCTTTATTTCACAATAATGGCAATACAATGTGACTGTGATGCAAGCCATGCATGAATAACAGGCAAATTGTGCTAGGAAAGCTGGCTATGCTGTGCTCTGGAAAGCTTTAAGCTTCATGCCTCCATCCACATCCAACCAATCAGTGAGGCTGATGGTAAAATAAACATTTTGACATCATCCAGTGGGGTCCAGCCAGAAATGCTTCTTGGTTGAAAGCTCAAACTCACAGAACTCAGCGAAGCACTTGTATTCAACCCTACGTGATTTAGTGTTAAATGACCCTTTTAATGGAAGCATCAGGAGCTTTTTAAAGGTTCCAAGGTTAGAGATGTAATGTAATGTGGATTTTCAGTAAAAGTGACCCAAACAAAAACATATCAAAGTTTCATTATTTTCTTTCTGGTCTGTGCTTTTGTGCCCATTGATTGAGAGAACTACTTTGTTCAGTCTTTTACAGAGATGGAAAAATGCCAGACTCCATTAAGAAAAAAAACCCAAACTTTTACGTTGGCTCCTAGCGTTGCACATTTGCTATTCTTTGTATTGAGCAGGTATGCTGTTGTGATCCGGCCTGTAGCTTATAGATACCTTGCCAAATATAAGGAACTACTATGGATCAAAGATGTGAATAATTAAACACAACTGAAATCAAATTGACATGAAGGATATTTCCTTCTGCATTTCAGCTACGCAAAGCAAGTAACGATACAGAAGAAATTTCAAAACAGTAATAACAGATAAGCTACTTTGATCGTGACGTATTTTGTCTCATGTGGGCAATTCCCCCCAACCTCCTCGCATTTTCATCTCAAGCCTCCTCTTAGCTTCTTTGGAATTTAAACCTGTGAGTCTGAATGTCTCGCTTCAGCACCTGGAAGAAAGTCTAATGCAACTGCCACTTTATGTCATGTTAAATTATTTAATTAATGAATTGCTGCAGTTTTAATTGAATCTTGCTGTGACTTTGGGGAGTCATCAATGTCACTGAATGGCAAAAAAAAGAAGCTTGGTGCTTCTTCCTTCTTGGTACTCTTCCAAGTAATCATCTATGATGGATTTTTGTGAATGATTACAGACTTTGAGTCCAGTTGATTGATTGTTTCTCCAATCTGAGGAAAGAGGATTTAACTGGCACACCACACTGGACATATTTTGATTGTGATTTGCCCTCTCTTGCTGAATTTTTTTGGGCAGCACATTATAAAGTTTGCATTGTGTGAAAGAACATGTAACTTAGCACTTTGGAGATGAATGTTATTTGGACTTGGATTGATTCTTTACACAGATACATAAATATATAATTGGATTGTTTTCACCCAGCTGAGTTCATTAATCTTGGACGGACCTTTGGAGAATTCGACTGTTCTATTCTTGGCATTTTGCTCTGTGCGTCATTTCACAAGGAAAGAAGCTGAAACAGAGGGAAGAGTGAGCGACAGTCTTTGTGTGTGTCTGTGTGTGTGTGTGTATTTCCATCTACAGAAAAGGCCCTGAAGGCAATAGCTCAAAACTGTTGCTGTCACACACAAACAATGAGACATGATTTGATGAAGCGACAATGACAAAGAGCTTGTGAAAATGTACTCAAAATACCAGAGAGCGTTTTTGTTACTTTTCCTGGATTGAGGGACTAAATGTGTAGTGACACAATGGGGAAGGAAGTAAAAACCATGCTCCTATAATAGAATACAGTGAAAGTTTGGGTCTGGCATAATTCCCGATACCACAACTGCAATAAAATCACGGAGAAAACTCATGTGCACACCAGTAACTTGTGCCTGCTGTGCTATTCTGGTGCCAAAGTCCTTGGCCATTCCTGCAAAGCAAGATCCTCATGAGATGACAATGATCACAAATGGAACAACACGCAAACTGATTCCACCATCTTGGCAAGCTGGTAATTAAATATCAGCTCTTGGCAAACAAATATGCAAATGCGGCTTTCCAGCTTGTGCCCGCTTCACCCAGCCCCCTACGCCCCTGCCTCACCCCTGCATCACTGATCAGTGGCAAAGGCAGCGCCAGGTCCTGCTGTTTGTGATTGTTCTGAAAGATATTATTAACCTTGTCTCTGAGGCAGATTGGATCAGCAGGATCCCACTTTGAGTCAAATGCTAATGCTGATGTTCCAAATGGCATAAAAGGGGAGGGGGGAGTAGAAGACTTGGAAACAGCTGCAATGAAACAGGATTGGTGTTGGATGGGTGCCGGTGTGGGATGTGAGCTAAAGAATGGGGACAAGCTCATAAATAGCAAAGGCTCATGATTCTAAAGGTGTCAGAGGCCAAGTGGATATATTCCTATTGGCAATGATAAGACATGTGGGCAAGATATGAAGAGGGGATATTAATTTTCCCATAAACCCTATCGCTGTGTGTGGCACTGCTGAAGGGCTTCTGTTAACATGCAGTTTATGAATGTGTAGTGATTGTTGTAGTACGGGCTCAGCCAGTGTGTTAAGTTATAATGCCCCATTGAACACATTGCATTACAATAGCAACATTCAAGACAGTAATGCATTAAGTTTTAGTCCTTTTTATCATCTATGTATTAATTTTCTTCTAGACTAGACATTCTTGTCTACAGCCACTTATTTGCCTTGCGTGTCAAGGGTCTGCTGGAGGAAACCAGAGAATCCACACAGACATGCGGAGAGAATACAAATTCAGCAAAGGAGGGAATCAAACCCCAAACCTTTTTGCTGTAGGGCAGGAGCGCTACCTACTGCCTTACCTCCTTTTTAGCAGAGGTTCTGAAAGAAACATAATCAGATCTTTAAAAAACCTGTTGGCTCAGGTTTGGTTTCCAGTTATTATCAAACCAGGGAGCATCTCAGAAACTGTGGATGGTGCTTAAACAACAGCAGACATTTTAGCCAATTTGTGCAGTGAGAGTCTTCCTGTCACTGGCAAAGAGGAATTTATCAATCACAGAATCTCTGGCTGCAACGTGTGCTCACTCACCGGCTATGTCTTCCTAAAAATTGAGAAAGACGTGTAAATATCTGGAGAAGGGTGCATGAAGGATGATGAAAGAAGGTATGTTGACGAAGCTTGGTGCAGAGAAAATGTTGGGAGAGAGGAATAAAACAGAAAATTAGAGAAATGGCCGGACTGAAAAATTAAAGGAAGCGATTTGTGAATGCGATGAACACAACACAGCGCTCAAGATGTCATTTTGAGACATGAGCCAATTAAGTTGGGGTAGATGTAGTCAACATAAAATAATGCATGCATGATCCAACTGCAGATGTAAAACATCGTTTTACTAATGCTGGGCATTATTGGGTGTCAATGTCAGCTAAAAATGAGAACCAATTAATTATCCTCACATCTTTCTCCCTGTCTGTTACCCTTCAGTTCATTCAAAATAACTAAAACACAAAAGGGAACATTAAGAAACGTGTATCAGTGATCTACAGTATACTCATGAGGAAAAAGTGTGGTGATACAAATCAGTCCTATGGCTTGATCAAAACTATTTTCAGACGTTAGAGGTAATAAATGAGGAACTGACTGCTACTTAACTATTACTTAAAAAGAAATTATTCAGTAATTAATAGTCTCAATAACAAAATTAGTATTTAATGGATGACTATATGATTATTTACCAGAGGAAAGACTCTAAGGTCTGCGATTAATGAACCATTATGTAAAGATTATATTAATAATATCTGCGAATTGAACATATTGATCTGTCTTAATTAATTGTTCATTATATACTATCAGTGCTGGCAATCACATAATAATTTCCAATTGCATAAACATCAGTTACTGTTTTTGTGATATATGTAATTCTGAGCAATAGCTAATTAATTCAGATTACTCATAAGAATAATTACACTTTATTTCAGTTAAGTGTTAAATCTTACTGGCTGGTGACTGAGAGATGAATTAGTTCGTCATACAATTAGTCTATGGTTTCCCCTTTGTGCTCTCTCTAGCAAAGTGGTGGATGTAGCGGTGAATGCATTATATATCACGTTATGTAGACCCCTATTAGGAGTAATCAGGTAAGTGCAGATTGATGATTCATCAGCTGTGTTTCAGATTAGTTCCCCACTAACTAAATATATTTTATGACATTTGATCAGGACTTCTTCAATTATTCCTCATTTTGTTCTCTAATGATAAAAACCTTTCATCCTTTACTGAAAAGAAGAAAAAAAATTTTTTTTGCTTCAAATCCTTTTTCATTGACATTTTTTGTATCAAGCTGCCAAAGATCTATTCAACAACAATTCACTCAGAAGAAACATCTCCAAGGGGTGAATGTGTGGTTTTTGATCAGGTTAGAGAGAGCAGACTTTGATTGTTTGGATACGTGAGTATATTGGTAAACGGGTGATGAGGATGGAGCTACAAGACAAGAAGGGAAGAGGAAGACCAAAGAGAAGGTAGATGGATGTAGTGAGGGAAGACATGAGGGTAGTTGGTGTTAGAGACGAAGAAACAAAGATAGGCTTCCATGAAAAAGGATGACATGCTGTGGTGACCCCTAACGGGACAAGACGAAAGGTAATGATGATGATGAAGAAAAAGAAGAAGCACAATGAAATAAAGAAAAAAAGGAGTAAAAGACAGTGGTGCTCCGTATTCTTCAAGCTCATCAGTTTAATGGAGTGCCTTTTAAAATAACTCTCTCTACACATAGAAGTGAGATGTTAGCACACATTTATGATGAGCTATTAACAAAAAAGTTAATGCTCTAATGAATAACAAGCAATCAATATGAGATATATAATTAATTAATTATACAAATAGGATCTTCTTTGAAAATGAGTGGACGGATGTGATGTGAATCAAACACACAGACCAAAATCGTCCAAACTTTTTCTGTCAGGCCAGTAAATGATTCGGAATGCCCTTTGTAAGGCTTGTACCTTTGACTAAAGATGCACTGTGTAATGTCACACCCCACCTTATATAATTAATCAATGCCGCTCTTCTGTATTTTTGTCTCATCTGACTGCTACTTCTTCTCAAACCACTGCTGACATTTGGCTCAAAGTATATTGATTTATTCTTAGAAGTGGGGGGCATACAGACAACTTGAAGTGTGTGCTGGGCATGGCAAAGGAAGCAAAGTCCTTTTTTTAAAGGTTGGGACTTTTCACCATCATTCAATGCAGATTCATCACACCTCAATACTTGGATATAACTGACTTATTTACCTTTAGAATGTGTCATATAGATTCATCCATAATGCATTGTATTTCACACAAGTGAATGTTCCTCGGAAGTAAAAGTGTAGATAAACATCCTCAAGGACAAATCATGAAATCCATTCCTGACTTCATAACTGCAACTTTAATGGTTTTAAAAACTGAAAACATTTCAGGGCTAGCATTTTGAAAAAAGAAAATCTTTTGTGTAGAATTTCAGGCAGCATTGAATCATTGCACCATATGACTTGCTCTCAGCAGCTTGTTTCCGATTGCCTGTATTTCATTCGTTTGATTGACTGAGATCATCTCTGCAATTGTACAGGTTTGCAGCTCAATTGACTCTAGATAGGTGAATATGTACAATAATCAATACAAGGAGCCATTTTGATGGTAAAAAAGACAATAATGGATGCATGGATGGATGGATGGATATAGACTTATATCGATTTTATTTCATCACAAATGCTATGTTTGCCTGTTAGATTGCATGAGCAGGGAGAGAAGGAAAGATCACAGGATGGAGTCAGCAGCAGTTAAAGAAAGATGTGGTTAGAGACTCAACATCCCATCATACAAAGTCCGTCACTGATTTGTCCGTATTCATTTCATGTCACCAATCGGTGCACTGATACACCTCTTTGACAGCAGTCTATCAGTGCACTGATAGACTGCTATCGAAGAAGGATTCTCTCCATCCTAAGTACCCTGCTGGCTTCCTTTTCCGATTATGTGTATCTTCCTAGCTTCAGTGAATAAGTATGTCTTTGTCAGAGTGCTGAGGAGAAAAGTATGGTACGATAAAGGACAGAAAAGAAGAAGAACTGGGTGGCTAGATGTACAGATGATGGCCACAAAAAATAAAATCCCTTAAGGTCTGATCTTAGAAGCGCGAGAATAGGTCCATTGAGGAGAAACCTGTGAGTAATGGTACATTAGACAGACTTTAAAAATTATATCTTAAGCAAACCTGAATATTAGATTTTATATTTGACAGGTGCCTACTTAAATTATAAGGCTGAACCTCAACATCCCCATCTCCATATTCATTAGAATTCCTGGGCTGGAAATGTAACCCGTTTAATTAAAATATGTGTTCTATCAAAGAAACTCTATATCCCCTGGATATCAAACTTTATTACTTTTTAAATAAGATAAATTAGGAAAAAGTAAATCCACTGTCAGTTCTCTGTGATAAAACAAACATGGAAAGAGAGAGAGAGAGAGCAAGAGAGAGAGAGAGAGAGAGAGCAAGAGAGAGAGATGAGAAGAGATCATGAGGAAATATGCAAATTAGGTTATGAATACAGATCAGACTTCCTCTCTGTAGGAGATGAATTCATTTAACTCTTGTCTGCATGCTGATGAACAACAACAAGGTGCCTTTTTGACGTTGACGCTGTATGTGACATGCCTGCAAAGCCTTCATGGTCAGTTGGGTGAACCAAAACAATAAAAATAAAAAATGAAGTAACATCAGGTTTGCATCTTCTGCAGTGTAGTTCTATACATTTTGCACAGTAGGCTGCTATTAAACATCTCAATCATCAACAGTTAATTCCCCCTCATCATAAAAAAACACATGTTCTTGAGCATGATATCTGAGAGGAAATGAACTGAATGATGGCATGCCGGGAAAACACTTGCATAATAAATCCACAGGTGTCTGGAAAGAAAGCCACAAATTACCGCTTCGTCAGCTCAGTATGAGCGCAGTAAAACTGCATGTGTGTTGAGGCGCAGTATAAATACACATGAAGACGCCTGTATCACTCTTACACTGTGTTTTCAGCATGTTATATCATTTCAGAGGATTATTCAAGTCCCTTTGGATGTATATTACTTTTTAACACACCCACCAGAGACCCAGTTGATAACAAACATATGTTTTTTTCTTTTGCTTGCTTTTTATTGTTCTCCTTTCATTGAGTTGTAGCTCTTTCCACAAAGCTCCCCACCAGTGTTTCAGATGGTAGCTCCACTCAAAGACAAGAACAACTGTCCCCAGGCCACCTTCAAGCATTGGCAGAATGGTCACAAGGATGAACCGGAGGTTTATAGTCTTGAAGTGGAACGAGTGGTCCCCTAATCCCTGTGGCCAGAACCTAGTATATCTTTTTAATGAGATTCTAAGTGTTACAAGCCTCCAGGCTGATGGCTGGAGGCAGTGGAGTTGCCCAGCTTGTCATACATGCAACGGAAGGCCTCATTGGTGCATTGACAAAAGGCATCATCAGAGGGCCTTTGAACCTCCACACCACACTGCATTTGTATTTATTTCCACCTGGCAAGGGTGTCTGAGTGCATATTGCATTTTCTCTGAACTTACTCCAGGGAGTTAATGCAATAGGAAGCATACATTATATCAGCATGTGGCATAGCAGATTTGATTTTGTACTGTATACAGTAGGAAATCTTATTTTCATCTGTGTCGTTCTATGGGAATAATTGAAATGTAAGTCTTAGCTAAAGGTCTATCAGGTTCGAGTGAAACTCATATGCATTTCTCTTCTTCATACTGTATAAAGGTGGGATGAACCCTGAGGTAGTACAGCTCTTTCCTATAGTATTAAACAGCATGGAGCATATAAATTATGGAGCAACTTCCTTATACTATACTATGGGTTCAGAATATTTTGCACTATAAGATAAAACTGAAATTAATAACGCGTGCATCAGCATGCAAAGCACAAGTTGAATTGATCTACACAATTTCTATAAGACAAGTTATAAAACAACAGATCAAATTAAATCTATAGGTGCTAATTAAAATATAAAAAGACCTGCAAAGTAGAAGCTAATGAGATTTATGCAGAACAACCTATGCCAAGTCTTTGTGCTGGAAGACATCCGCCATAGTGGGTTCCCAATTTATTATCGAGCATGCAGCCCTGGAAAATTGTAAGGAATGCATCTGTATCCACTGTTTTCAATATTGTGACAACCACATGGGCAGAAAGTTGTTTTTGAGTTTCAGAATTTAAAAAGGTGAGTGAAAATGACCTAGAAATACAGGTAAAGTGGTGAAATGACTTTTCAGTGCTCCTTATGAAGTCTGTGACAGGGGTCACTTTGTAAGAGCCAATTCAGTGTTGATTTGTTGTCATCTCCGAGCACAGTTGTAGAAGGGCTGCTACACCAAGCAGCTGGGAGAGAGGAAACACATCACTCTTGAGAAAAGATGGCTGTTGCTTGGGTGTGCCATATGCCTCGGCATCTGTGAGTAAGGAAGAATACTGCTTCACAACAAAATATATCTGAGTGACCAGGGGTCCCTATTGTAAAATAGTGTGTCGGATCCACCAAAGCGACAACAGTGAGAATCCAAGCATCCATCATGTAGCATTATGCATGAATTTCACTGAAGTATTTATACACTTATAGTAATGAAACGTTCACACCTTGCAGAAATGATAGCAACAATTAGCGCCATCCTCAACCCTGGGCTATAATTTGAAATGGATGTTTGATGGGAGAGCACAATTTATCTATTTAATTGTTTTTACTTTGTGGACTTTATCCATGTGTTGCAATTCAAAGTGGAATAGAACTGTCATTGACTGATTTTCCAAATTTTTTGCACAGGTATTGAAGATGACACATAATAAAACTCAATTCCTGCCTGTCATATAAGCACAGTTATTATTCTGCATTTCTTTCATGCTATTTGATGCTCTATTGAATGATAAATCATCACTTACTCATTAGACAGTCTGGGAATACTTTGGATTAAAATTTCAGTTCAATTCTATAATTTCAAAACAAATTTCCAAAGCATTCTGCTACTGTCCGGCATGAATGTGGCTCGACAATCAGCGTTTCACAAAAGCGTTCATGTAAGGGAGAAGCCGTAATACAATTTGGCTTCAATTCACCAAGCCATGTTTCTAAAATGCTTTTAAGAATTGGTTTAAATAGAGGCGTAAATGACTGGTAGTGAGTTAAATTGTGTTTATTTATTTCCCACCTTTGATTTTCCTTAATGTTTTGAATGTTACACTTTCCTCTCCACCTTTGTTACATCTATAACACATTTGCAGTGCAAAAAAAACCCATCTGAAACACATGCACCTGGTTTCGATGTAGCCACAGCAGGAGCCCTAACCAATATACTCAAATGTAATCATGCTCTATGCAAGCAATAATTGAATCTTGTTAGTGCAAATGGAGCACAACAAGCCAAAAAACAGGTCTGCTTTGAATATGTCCTGACCAGAAAGCCACAAGGCCCGAGAACAAATGGGATTACATTGTCTGGAGCTCCTGCAAACACATTGGAGCAAGGTCCAATGTTGCTGCAGGAAAACATGCAATTAAACCTGCCAATATAAGATGATTATGAATCACTGAGGATCAGGCGAGTCATGCTCCAACCTGTCATCCAAGAAACTGCATGAAAGATGATTTATTATCCAATGCTGGCATAATTTAAAATGCACAAAATAACGGGATTCATATTACTGAATGTCTATTGTAAAATTCAAAGGAGATGGAATCAACAATTATGAAAATTTAAATAATTTAATAGCAAAATAGGGTTTATGTCATACTAAAATGTACATTCTGCAAGAGTAAAATAGATTATCTCTTATTTAATTTAACTTCATCACTATTTCATACATCTTTTTGTAATCTTGTGGCATCAGATTTAATTATTTTTCTGTTCTTAGTTCAAGGAGAAAAGTCGAGAGTTCTCGCCTCTGCAGAAAATAAATAGGGTAAAGTGTTGGCAAGGAGAATCAAATTATGAATAAATAACCCAACATTCTGTCAGCCTGGGGATAAAACACTCACTATTAAACCCCCTGCCCCCCTTCAAAAAAAAAAAAAAATTTAAAATGTTATTCACCATTGCCTGAGACAGATGGCCACATCGTCCTCCACATGTAAGGTCTGCCCAGCTCTCACAACCTGAACTGTGACCTGAACCTTCCAAAAATTGCCTCCACAAGTGTGCGCACAATACGTTCTCATGCACATTCTCATCCTTTCTTCCTTTCTTTTTTGACCTATCTATTCTCTTTTTTCCAAAATCCTTCTAATAAATATTTATGTCAGCTCCCGTGTGGCGGGGCAGGGCTTACTCACAGCCAAATGATCCTCACACAGAATAATGAAGCCGCTGGGATCCAGGTGAGAGGACGGAGGGAGGCTTATGTAACCCGGTGCCTTGTCCATAATTTAACACCCGCAAAAGCAGATTGGAGATATTGGAGAAGACGTGAGGAATTAGCCTCATAACCCAGGAAAGACGTGGAATGAGTAGGTAAATGTAATGAGGGAGAAAGTCCATGAGGGATTTAGTGCACAAACAGCCAAATTTTTTCGTTATAGATGTGATTATGTTGTGAAAACCTCATGCATATACCTGCTGGGAGCATTATAACTTTCCTGCATGTAAACCACAGGATTTCTGTTTGTTCATTGACTCAGTAATGTCAGTCATGCACACTGCCCACTCTGAGTGCCAGCATGATCAATACAAAGACATTAGCAAACATCCATCCACTACAGGAAAGCAGAGAACTCAAGCAAATTAAAGACCGTTGATTTGCTTTCTATGCAACAATCCCCAACTGATACATAAAAAAAAATATAAATGGCTCTTACGGGCAAGTTGATGAACACAGGGGTCGGCAATTTTGTTTTATAGAAAGATCAATACGCCACATGTGCCATATATGGGCAAAAACAATCAAAGATGCAGGAAACAACATTATTATTGATCTGTGACCTTTGAACTTATCATTTTTACTTTGTGATCAAAGGATGCATCTCCACAAATCTGTGTGTGACCTACAGGTATATTTCAGGAATACAGTGAAGCACAAACCCCAATATTTTCTTAACCATCTTTAGATTATGTAATTATGTAATACAACTGTATTAATTACGTTGATTAATACATTGTGTTTATGCATTTGCTCAAGAACTTTACTTCATGAGGGTGTGGAGGTATCTATACTCAGAGGTTAGAGGTCAGAGGTTGGTCCATGTAAGAGAAATTGGTAATAACAGACAGACGGACAGACCGACTGTTCACTGTTGACCATCCAGTACTTTCTTGTCAACCTGTGACACCATGGAAGGGAGTTTTAATCTGGCTAGTAGAGGTTAGCATTAGAGCTAACGATCTGAAGAAGATAAACATGCATTGCTGTGCTTGTAGTAAGTGGGGTGTGTTTATTCATCTTCGAAAATGCATAGAAATTATGCACAATTAGTTTGAGGAGTTGAAGTGGACTTGAATTCAGCAGCAGTGGGCGATCATCATCAATGATCTTTTTTTTATTACACATACACAGTGAACACAGTTTGAATTGATACGTGGTTTTTAATTTACACACACACACACACACACACACACACACACACACACACACACACACACACACACACAGACACACAAATATATACAGTGCGCCATCGCCATCCAGTAAGTGTCACATCTCTTTACTAACAATACTGCTATAGTATTAATCTGTTTACAAAGTCACAGTGCTTGCACTGATGTAATAATGAATGTATGATGTTAAGTATGTTGTAAAACATTATTAAAGTTCACACTGTCTATGATCCTAGTCAGGCTCTTGCTACACAACACGTACACTACAACTCCCAGAAAAATTCCACTGCCCAACCCCTATTTCTATTTTCATGTTATGATTTATCTCCTCTCTGTGAATTTCCAGCAGAAATATGGCACCTGTAGTTGGTGAGGTATCAGTACAGATTCTGGCATTGTATCCGACCCATGTGGTGAACAGGCGATGAAATCGAAGACTTTCGCTTTACCATTCCATCTATGTTCCAATCCCTCCGGTCATGACTTTTATGTAGTGACCAAAATAATGGGATTGTGGAGGATAGCAGCTAAAATTAGCTATCTCTGCAGAGTATTGAGAAGTGTCCCATAGAGACAGTGTAAGCAGGTGGTCCTGGCACGTTTCAACAGGTAGGAGACCAGGATGCATTGATGAAATTATACATCTCATCACACTTGAGATCATCTAAGGCAGGGGTATCAAACTCATTTTCACCGAGGGCCACATCAGCATAACGGCTGACCCCAAAGAGCCAGATGTAACTTATAAATGCAACTAAATGTAACTCAATGTAATGTAACATAAATGTAAGTAATCCTTAATGTTAAATAACTCTGAATTTATTACTTATTCAAGTTAAAAACATTACAGTTTTTCTATTGCTCCGTTATAAAATAAATCCTTTTAATTTGTCAGGTTATGAAATCCACAGATCTCAATCTATCAAGGATCAAACTATTCAATGAAAAGAGAAAATTAACATCAAACACAAGTTAGGTCATTAACTTGAATTACTTGAAAACATTTTTGTAAATGTTAAAATGGGCTTAACTACTGCGTTGTGGGAAATGTAGTTTCGGTCAAATCACACTTTTGACCTATTTACTTTTAGACAGACCTTTCATGCTCTCGCGGGCCACATAAAATGATGTGGCAGGCCACATTTGGCCCCTGGGCCTTGAGTTTGACACATGTGATCTAAGGAATCCCTTTTGGAAAGACAGGAATGTCATACGGGAGAGGTTGGATTGCCACTGTCACTTGGCCCAGTAGAAGTTGATGGCATAGATTTGGATTGATGGATGGATGCATGGATGGTTGAGAGTAAATAAAACTATTCACATGGGCACAGGGACTGATCACTGGTGAATCACTTACAACATTTCATAGAGGACGTGTTTGAAAGTGACTCCCACACGAGTTACCTTCAACAACAGTGCTGTAAATGACTCATCTACAATGCAAATGATTCATCTGCAGTTCCTTTGTGAATGGCCCACACTGACAAATGCAAAGGCTGTATAAATGACTACACAGCCCTTAATACAGTTGTCTCCTTGTGCATGAATTCGCCCTTGTATTGGTAATGGTTGCCAGTACAGCATGCATGCACACAACAGTGAGCTGAGGGGCCACAGACAGAGCAAGGCCAAGGGCCAGGCAGGGGCCAGATTGTTTGGAAGGCACCTATAGAGCCCCAGGAAGACCACTAATGAAGCTGTCATTATGCCACGTCCTTGCTGTCCAACAACCTCCTGTCCTGTCACCCACACATCCCTTACAGATCACACACGCATGCACACAGAGTGATTCAGCAGTTTGTTGTCAGTGTACCAGAGAGTCCGAAAGATGCAACCGTGTCAGACAGGAGACATTGTCATCTCCATGGGATGCGCAGAGCCAAACAAAGAGCTGCTTAGGTTTTCCATCACGTATTTAATGCTTTGAACTCCCAACTGTGGAAAGGTCAAGGGTGGTAGTGCAACAGAGATGTTTTCCATGATACACAAGTCATAACTGGTGTTTTCTGCTATGCCTCTGAGATCACCTTCTAGGACGAGCATTTGAGTTTTTATTACAACTTAGTGTTAAAATGCATGGGTTCCACTGTTTGTGCGTTATCTGGGAGTAGTAATATTTTTGTTTCAAGGCTACATTTATGTGGATCTGAAATTGGCTTGTATGGTTTTGCCGTTGTTCTACACATGACATGAATCTTTTCAAAAGCAGTCAAGGCTCAGCGGTTTTCACCACCTCAGCAGCTTGTTGTGCCTCTGGTCCTTGGCAAACGAGGTGTCCCTGTGCATTTATTCGTGTGTTTGTCCTTCCATTGTGTGTTTCAGAGTTTATTAATTACAAGTTCACTCATAAAATTTGATTCTACAGAAAGTTACTACTCATTCATTGTCTGTCTGTTTTCATTCCTTTTGTCTGCTTCAGGGTCAATCATGACATAAAAAATTGGATTTTATCTCCATAATTTAATGAGGTGGAGTTCACATCAGCATACCATAATACAGACAGTCCAGTGGGAGTTAGAGGAGTGATTGTGATGAACGACATCACAGAAATGATTTGTCCTATTTGTTTCTGAAGTCAAACTGCAAGAACTTGCCATTTGCCTATTCTGAAGAGCGGAAATACCGTTTTCAATTAATGTGTGCATTTATGACTGTCGAAAGCCACAACTATCGATGGGGTTTCTTCCAATCCAGTCTTAACCTATGTTGAATGCAAATGTCATAATGTCACCAACAAAATTAGTCCCGCAAAATCATATTATAACATATTATTAACAATTATTACTGGAGACTAACAAAACTAGTAACTATTAATGCAAAATGTTCTCAGCAAAGTGCTATCTAATTGGCCGTGAGTGCATATAAACACATAACAAAGTGAGTCACCTTGGTGTTGAATGAAAGTAAGAGAGGAAAATTGGTATCCTGCAGATCCATGTCACGTCTGGTAAGAAGAAGTGAAGGCTGCCTTGACAGAGCAATATAATTTGGGCCCAATTTTGTGACTCAACTCGATATATCTGCTCTTTTTCCTTCCGAGTGAGTGGAAATATCTGCCACTGTCATTCTTTGAGGAGAAGAGGTAGGAAATGAGCCATGGAAAAGATGGATTTGGAAGATGGGATGGTTTAGGTGTGTGTGTGTGTCTGCAAGTGTATGATAGAGGGATGACTTTCACATATGAGCATCAGAGACGATTTCACAAGAGAAGTTAGTCCTGTGCATGTGTTAGTAGTAGTAGTAGTAGTAGTAGTAGTAGTTGTAGTAGTGGTAGAGCGACATGTATGGCATGTAGTCTTCAAAAAAACATTTGTACTTGCAGATGTGTCGCTGGCGCAAAAAGAGTTTGTGAGAGTGTTCTGTCATCCATGAGGCACTGTCATCCCTGGCGTGAGACTTTGGTGTCAGCCATCATTGTCTTGTCATGTCAACCATGATACTGCCGGTGCCTCCATCAGCGATCCCCTGGCTGTCTGGGATGCAGAGATGACACTAAAGGTAATGATTTTCCCTGTCAAGAGAGCTGGAAGTTTGACGAACCTTCGACTTGATCCGAGAAAAAAGATAGACATGTGACAGGAGGCTGCTCGCACGCAGCAAAGACGCTTTTTGTGTCAAGTGGCAGGAACAGGAAGCAAATGTAAGAGCGTGGAAGTGACTTTGCATGTGTTGACTCTTCTGTTAGGGGAAATTGTGGAGCAATTAAGTGAATGAACTGCAAAAAAAGTTGGATTTCAGAATTTGTTCACATTTCACATTTATAGTTCACATTTATATACAGTGCGACCTCGTTCTTTGTGGTTAATGTGTTCCAGGAACCACATGTGATTAATGAATTCCGCGATAGAACGACAAACTATTTATCTTATGATTTACGGTAATTTAAACATTTATGACCCTCCCCATACTGATATTAAACAATCTTCTATCTTTATTACCTTTTCCCACACTCATCGAATGTTTAAAACACTTTTGTGTCTCACGGAAGTCCGAGACTCACAGAACATAGTGCACTTCCGGATGCCTAAGCCAATAGAATGCGCGTACGGTATCAAAAATCCGCAATGAGGTGAAGTCGCGAATATTGATGCTCGAATGTGCAAGGACACACTGTATACCCATGACATTTGAAAGTTTTCACCTGAACAAGAAAAAACATCCAGCCAACCTATCTGTGCTTTCTCTGCATGTGTTGCTTCCTCCATTTTGCAGGGGTGTTGAGAGAGCATGAGACACATGAGCTATCGATCGTAGCAGCTTCTCTGAGGTGAAACAGAGAGAGTGAGGAGGTGGAGGAAGAGAGAAAGAGTCAGGGTGTCAGGTGTGAGAAGGTAAGAGAAGCAAGGAGACGGGATGACAGAGTGGAAGAACATGAGATAAAAGGAAGGCATGATGGGAAAACTTGATAAACTCCTACCTCCTACCATGTCTAGGAGAACAGCCTCCTGTTCATTAGGAAATTCTTATGTCAGTTGCTGCCTTGCAGTCTTTGAATAAGGACTTGACACAACAGACCCACAGCAGGCTAGTGGCTGCCCTTTCCTTCAATAACCACCACCCACCAGCTCATTCATCAGTCAGCTCCATCAGACTAGTTTGTAGATTTCCATGTTCGCCCAGTTTGCCATCGCCATCATCTGCATCACATTCCAGATGCTCATAGCTGATTTTAAGTGGCTTCTCCTGTTTCTGAGGCTTCTTTTCATCTTCCCTCACTGCCTAGCTTTCACACCCTCATTCAATCTATTCGTCTCCTGCTCTGCCTCCTCCTACTTTCATCTCTCAATCACAGCAGCTGTTTGTCCTTTCCGTAGCGAAAGATTCTGTAAGACTCAATATTTGTTGCCACAGAGACAGTAGCCCACGCAAAAGCGACCCATTCATTCATCGCTTATTTGCTACCCTTCATAACAAAGAGAAGATCAGTGTATTGTTCCAGATAGATTCTCTGAAAGGCGCCATTTGTCTGCTGGATTGAGCGGTTGGCAGTTTTGATTACTTAATGGAATCTGAGGATAATATGCCAAAATATACAATATCAACAATCAGGAAAAAAAATCAAAAACTGGAACATTAAAGTATCTTAAATGGGAGAAATATCAGAATTTAACTGGCTCATCCTCATTCTGAGGACCACCTTTTAAAAAAATTCACATTCACAGCTACAAGCAATTAAAACTCACTAATTGACCTATGTTGTATGTTTTTGGTGGCATGAGGAACCCAGAGAACCCAGATTCAGGAAACATGGAAACTCCACTGCCTTTTCAGATGCTTTGGCGGATTTGAACTTTTTTACTCTGAGGCAACGGTGCTACCTACTGTGCCACCATGCACAAAAATAACAAGCAAACTAATGCAAAGTTTTCTGATAACAGAGTCTGATAATTTTTTTTTTAAAAAGCTATGGAAAAATATTTCTTGTCCCAGTTGTAACGGTTAAGGGAGCAGACTGTCACATCCAAAAGCATTTCAATACCTTACTCCGATTCAAAAGAGGCAGATTGTGTTAAATAAATTTTACTTACTCAACAGCGAAGTGAACCTTCTCCCCCCCCCATCATCACCTTTTACACAAGCCCCAGGCAGTCAATATCAATATTCAGTTACAAGATTTGAGTGAACACTGCACTTCTTTCAGTAAAAAGAGGGAAAAACAAGTAAATGAAACCGACCAAATCATGCTCATTCAACGAAGAGAAACTAGGACAGATAGATCCTGTTTTATTTATTAATATGTTTTCTGCAGTTTAATATATCCCACTGTGCTTGGTTTAAAACGGCTGAGCTCCACTCCATCACTAGCAAATACAAGATTGAATTTTGGGGGAGAAAAAGGGGGAGAAAGATAGATAGAATGATTGAGAGAGACACCAGGAGTGCACGCGATATGTTGGGGTGGAGGAGAGAAGGGCTATGTGAAAATAGTAAATCTCTTCATGTAAGCATACTGGCACATGGGATGTTTGATTTCTTTCCATTTCACATCCTCTGCATATTTTTCCAAGTAATTGATATGTCAGGATAGACAAACTGAGAGAAAAGAGACACATAATGTTATAATAAGGAGGCATTCAATCCCACAAGAGTCTGAGCCACTGGTATACAATATTTCTTTAGTGCTTTTACAGTATTATCTTCTTTTCCCATTTCAACGAGCCAATACAGAGACACAGAGGTACTACCTCTCCCCGGTCATATCTCTGTTCACATCTCTCTCCTCCTCCCTGAGTTCTCCAAATTCAAGGATTGTGCAGTTCTGTGTGTGATGTAATGGATCAATGGGTTTAGCATAAATATGGGACTGGAATTGTGACTGGTGACCAGTGAAGTCCAGGGTAGTCTCCCTCATCCGCTCTGTTCAGTTTCTATCACAGCTCTGTCAGGACACAGAATTGATATCTTCTCCAGCTTACCCCATCATACTATACATCCCATACAGTCACATAGCAGCAGAAACACACAAACACACACATGCCTGCACATATTCAATTTTGTCCCCTATCATAGCATGATCACTCCATCTTCTACTACGGCTTCTTGTCTTATTTGGACCTGGCTGCACACATATTCTGTTCTGTAATTTAGTGTTTCTGCTCCCATAGATAGTCTGACTCACACAAACACAGTTGGACACACTCAAACATCACAGCATGTGCTCACATCTTTGCACTTTTGACCAAATAGCTATTAAATCCTCAATTATTGGCAAATGGAGACAAAATGAGAACAGGGCTAAATTATTTCATCAGACCTTTAATCCCACTTGTCTGAATGGTCAGATGAAAGGGACTAATTCAGGGGTTGAGGCTGGAACAATTAAATGAATTTGACCATTGTTGGAAGGATTTTATATAATAATTTCATGTGAAGAGACACTGCAAAGATTATCCAGTCTGTATCTGAATACATATGGTTTTTATACACGGAACTACAGATCCTGAATCTATCATGTATCTGACTGCATCTGAAGTTTCTTTTTGTATGAGGACATATTCTGGATTCCAAGAGTGAGACATGCACACCCCATTGTTTTTTGTGCTAGATTACTGCATCTTGGCTCTGATGGATTTTGGAAAGAGTTCCTGCAAAAGCAGAAGGCGAGATTGGAAATGTTAACATGCTGACCTGCCTCTGAAACTTTTTAGCTTTACGGATTGGGTTCCACTGCTTGACTCAC
Organism: Antennarius maculatus; assembly: GCA_013358685.1. Lineage (NCBI taxonomy): Eukaryota > Metazoa > Chordata > Actinopteri > Lophiiformes > Antennariidae > Antennarius > Antennarius maculatus. The sequence continues at coordinate 5,868,824 of CM023627.1, forward strand.
AGATGGAGCAGCGCAAATCAAAATCCAAAGTCTCAGACACTGTTGCAACTATGTCTGCTGCTTCTTTTGATGAACAGAAACACATGGAGTCATAGCAGGATAGCACAAGTCCACAAATGTTTTATACTCATTTGTCCAAGTTTGCCCAGTCTTTTCCCTCCACAGCAGGTAATTCTCATCATGGCATGAATCACAATGTACTCAAGAACCAGATAAAGTCTCAAACTGAAAATACAAAATGTCAAAAACCAATTAACAGAATCTAAATAACTAGAAATATTGGAAGAAATTATACTTTAATTTTTCTTGATATGAATGTTATTGGTATCCAGTGCTTGGTTACTATATGGAAGAATTCTTTACACAAATTATAGCAACAACCAGGGATTCAAACATCTAAACTAATCAATGATATAAAATAATATTTGCGTTGATGATTGCATCAGCAGATTCACCAACTGTTCATGTGGCATGATGCACAGGATCAATTTGCAGGCCTATGAAAGCACTTTTTAATGAGTAGAAGGCTCAGAGAACTAGAGGGGACTATAGAAAAAAAACTCAGAATGTTGATAAAGTTGTTAAATTCCTGTGTGGTGTTGAGGACTACTGAAAACATTCCTTGGATACTAATAAAATAAATGTTAGATGACATAGAATACCAAAAAAAAAAAAGTTTCTCGATGGGAAGCTGTGTCCAAACTTTTGACCAGTAGAGTAGAACATTTTAAAGGATGTGGTATGTGGAATCCCCATCTCTCAGAACTGCATACTGAGAAAAATATAGTTTCCATATTGAAATTGCTTTTTCTAAAATGGTTCACTTTAATTGAGCAGAATTTCCTGTGGAACTTCTGAAAATGCATATATGTCATCACTTAGATGCCATTTAAAGCTTTATATTACTCCATATCTGTTCAAACCACTTCTGTGGAAGGAAAAACTGATGACTTCAGCAGTGAAAGTTCTGTGGTGAGGAGGTAAAACTGCCTGCGATCTCATGTAGATGACCGCTACTACCAGGCATCATTCAAATGACACAATGGGCTTCATGTCAAAGTATATTAGCGACAACTGCAGGGGAGAGTAAGTTATGGCAGGGATCACAAAGGTGGAGGTTGTGTGTGTGTGTGCGGATGACCGTTTGCATGTGTGTGTCTGGCTCACACATCTGAGGAATCTGGACCGCATCTCATCAGTATTCTAAATGAGTGTGTCCTGTTTCCATCAGATGCCTCATCCCCACCCCAAGCTCCCATCTTCATGATGTAAAGCACGTGTGTGTGCATGTGCAAGAGCAACACACACATTAAAAATCAAGGTTGAGGTTAGACAGAATCTGTAATTTGATCAAAAACACTAGAAAATCCACTGAAAGTATCATTGTAATTTTTAACTGAAATGCAGTGCTATTAAGGAGACAGATGAAGTTTCAGGATTTGCTTTCTGTAATTTAAATAAAATACATTGGCTTTACATTTTTACGTACGTGTTTTCGAAACTCGTGGATGAATGCATTGAAATCCTCTTTGCTTACATATTCAGCCTGAGGATTATAAAATGTCAACCTTATATAGCGTTCTGGGTAGTTTGTTAGTGAACTACTCAAAAGGCACTCCATGCAAATATGTATGGTAATCATTTATGCAAGGCAGATACAGCTGAGCTCAGCTTGGGATACTTTTGCCATCATTGTAATTTTAACGTTTATAAAAATACTAAGTAAAAGTTCAATTGTAATGAACCAGTAGAGTTTCTCTTCAAAAGTGTTACAGAACTTCATGATATAAGGACAAATTTGAAAATCAATTCCACAAAAACACAACTGAAATAATCCGTGTTCACAACTTCAGTCACTTAACAATGCTAATCAGAGCAAAATGCTTTCCCATAAACTGGGTCTACAATGACAGAACCAGAAAGAGGCCTGTCACATGGAGAAGACAGAATTGCAGACCTGTGTAATTAGAATCGATAATTCATTTTCCCCTTTTCTGCCACTGTTCCATTCAAACGACCCCTCGCACACTATAGAGAGAGCTTCCAAATCTCTTTAGGGTTGCAGTAATTGGACTGGGATCCTTTTTTTTTTCTTTCCCCTCAACTTCTCCCCCCCCCCCCTTCACCAAAATCTCATCAGCTAAATGCAGAGTACATTCTTCTTGTAGTAATTGTCTTCGACTGGCATGTGAAGTTTTTGCTGCCCTTTTCCAGGTGATTCTTTTGTTCTTCATGCCTGCTTAATTCAGCAAGAAGTAGGAGGCTAAGGTTGGCGAGTGTGTGGGTACCAGACGACAACGACATCATACCATCTATCCTCTTGGTAATTATGGAGCCTATTAGAGGTCTGATACCTAATGCTTGCACTCTGTCAGCGGATGAGCAATAAGACAAGGATTTCTATGTGGACTTCCTTGAATAATCATTGGAGTTCAATTTATTCACATGGATGTTGGATTAGTCACCGTAACTTAAACTGTGATCATGTGACGGTTCGGTGTTGGTGCTCTGCTGTGCTGGGGGCGTGGCAGGAGGAGTGGCCGAACTTGTGGGCGGAGCATCGTCTCCACACCTGTTGCCCATCTCCACACCTGTACCCAATCGGGTTGATTAGCCTGTGGCTTCATAACTGGGTTCTCCTTTTGTTCTTTGCCAGGTTGTTTTTGTAATTCTCCTTTCTTACTTTTTCCTTGATTTAACTTTGATTAAAGTATGGATAATCACCCCTCCACCGGTGTCCTGCATTTGGGTCCCATTCCTGCACATCGTGACAGATCATGGTACTTCCTCCTTGTGCCATTTGACCCCAAAGGTAAGCACATCTTCTTGTCAATGTAATAATCTGGTTGTCAATGTAATGGACTGGAGTTTATCCCCAATCACTTTCTCCCCTTTGCAGTGAGAAAATCCATTATTGTTAACATATAGCTGTCATGATCATTCCCTGCTTTTATCATCACTAAGAATCTTTTGATTGATTCGATGGTCTTGTCAACTTTCTTTAACACTGTTTAATTCCTTTGGAGTAAATTTGAAAAATTGGCAAACCCATTATTTTTTTCTTCTTTATTTTGATAATTGACTTGACAGCGTTTCATGTAATTAGACACGGTGGGTTCATATTTGAGCAGATTCCTGTTTCATTTAATTAAAAAAGGCCTTCGTGGAGCTACGCAACTGGGTGCCATTCCAGTTTTGACTGTAATCATCGTGACCATCACTACTGTCACCATTGCTGCAGATGGAATCGCATCACTTTAAGACTTGTGAAGCAAATCACATCCAGTTTCAGGCAGCAGATTGCTCAGGGACCTTGTAAAGATCATGGCTACCTAAACATGTCTTGGCTTCCGCACAGGCACACTACAGCTGCACATTTATATCTATGGGTGTCACCCCAGAGACATAGATAACGGAGGTTGTGAATGACTCCTCTGTCACTCTACCATTCCCAGCTTTCTGGCTAGGATTTAATGTGACACTTATAGCTATTGCATGGCTTAGCCCCTAGATAGCAGAGAGCAATGCTTGAATGGAAATGAGATTGTCATCTGTCAGCTACACCCATCAAACCACTGGAATACTGACAAAGAAGGTGGGAGAAATTGATAGCAATACTGGTTGATGAAGACGAACTGTAGGGGGCCTGCCTTTGCTTTATTATTATCATTATATATTGGAGCCCCACCACATATACCCTGATCTAAAGCGCAAATGCAAACCTGGCTCGGATGGCACTGAATACAAATATGCATGGACATAAATAACATGTATGACTGAGTGTGAATTTAGAGCCAAGCTGCATGAGGTACCAATTTTGTGTGGACTGAGGTCAAAGAATACTGAGAATCCACTGCAGGGAGTTCTGTAATTCACTCGATACACGTTTCCCAGCAAGGAGAACCCCTTGAAACAGAACAGCAACTACAACAAAGTGATTTCACAGCCATCTAACAACATCATCTATTTTTTGTGACTTCCTGATTTGCTCTGCAGATATCCAGTGCAATCTGTAAGTATCTGGACGGTGAAACATTTTTCTTCCTTTCATTGTTTTAGCTTTACTCCAGCACGCTGGATTTTAGATGAAACAATTACTATGAGGTTCAACTGCTGACTCTGAGCTTTTGAGGGTGTTCACATCCATATTGGATGAAGACTGGAGGAGGTGTGTCCTTTTTCATGCATTGTCACTGTAGGGACAAAGCTCCAGAGCAACAGTCCTAAATAAACGCCTAAGCCATGCATTAGGGATGTGCAGTAGAAAGTATAATGGTTAAGGCTTTCATTTTGGTCCAAACTTTATACAATAAGAGGAGTAGGACTAATAGTTTCCTAGTAGAGTCTCATGGAAGTTAACAATTATTTGCTGTTGTTATTTGAGCTCACGAAATACAGCTATTTATTTCGGACCACCCAGACCACCAAAAACAACATCCGTCCTTCACTCTCATTTGATTCCTTGAAGAGTTTCAGCTCACATATAAATGCAACATTGAATATTGTACAGTTTGCCAGGAGCAGGGGCATTACACGTTGACAGCATGATACAAAAAGTTGTTTCAGAAAGTAATTTGTGTTGGGTTTTGTGCCGTAATGTGCTTGAATTGCACTGAGATCACGTAATTTCATTTGCATAAAAGGTATCAGTGCCTCGGCTCTGGAACACTTTGTAAAATAATTTGTGGTGGATTGCAAATGACAGTATTTTTTTTTTTTTACTCCAGCAATCCGGCTTCTTTTTGGAATGAATATTGCACCTGCTGTAGGCTGGCCTAAGTGGCCTTATCCTTGCCTTATCCTATCCAAAAGTGACAGTACAGGGAAGCCAAGGGGCTAAAACTAAATTAGCATCACAATAAATCAGCAGTACAGAGACTGCAGTCTGACTAAAGGTGAAGGGGAAAAGGCCATGGATTTTCTGCCATGATGGTGACTGGCTGTCAATCAGCTTGCTGGGAGGAGGTCTATATCCTCAGAGCAAAATCACAAAGAGACATTCACACTCAGTCACATGTTGCAGACACATACATTTCAAATCTTTCATTTAATATAAGAACTAAATTCACTCTCAGGCACATCCTTCCATACATGATTCATCAAAAATAAGAAATCATTGACTGTGGCCCAGCTGACTGGCTCTGTTGACAAGACCGTGATCGATATGGATGCCGGAGCAGAGCTCACTAATGCGCAGTGGGTGTCTTGAACTGCATTATTTCACATTCACAAACATAGACGAGTACACACATACATATGCACGCCCATGTACTAGCTGGTAATTAGTCAACCTGACAGAACATCCCATGGCAAGTGAGGACAAGTGCAGCTGAATTAGACCGGGGGAAGCTGGTCCCACAAACATACACACAGTTGCTGATTTACACAGTCACAAGGGAGTGTCTCTGCGCAGCATGAGGGTCTAATTAAGACAGGAGATAATTGGGAAATGGAGTTAGGGGTTGGGGAAAGCAGCGGATGTGTGTGTGGTTGTGCCCAATTCAAAGAGATGACTATTTTATCAGTGAAACTGACCATGCACAAGACGCCCTGCAAACTTTCCCGTGGGGTGGGTCAGACGGAACAGGAGAAAGGTACTATGGGGGAAAGGACAGCAGGCCACAGACGGCACATAAACAGGGACACAAAGGCATATACAACAGGGATGTATGCCAAATTTAGCAAGAGAGAGCCAGGCTCAGAGGGGAGGAGAGGGAGGGAGACTTTGGAGAGGGTGGGAGAGAACACCAGATGAAAAATGAGGCAACCTAGCAGACAGGCCTCAGACTACACCACACACTCCCAACGCAGAATAGCCTTGGGGATACACAGGGAATTTTGGGTAATGCGGTACGACATGCCACACCTCAGTGGCCCCCTGACTGGCAGCTGTGATTGGGCCAAGGAGCTCACAGGGGGTTGGGTTATGAATGGGGGGTGGGGGGGGGGCATCTGATTGGCTGCTGTGTTTCTGCAGATTGCAGCCTATGTGGGTTTGTCCTTAGATTAAGGTCGTAAGCAGCTGAGACGTAGTGCATATATTAACAATGGGTGGAGTGCAGTTTCACTCTTACGCTAAATTCACACTAGTGCCACTTTATGATCCTGACGTTTTATATTTTCATTTTGCTTCAGTTCTTCATACAGTAAGACCTCGAGATACAAGCTGCTCCACATACTAGTTATTTGAAATATGAGCCGTCGCACTGTCCATATTTTGTTTGGCATGAAAGCAAAATCTAAGATACGAGCCGTGCTTTGGGACAAATACGATTGGGATTGAATACAAAACCTTGTGATAAGCGGTGACCGACTTCCAGGTTGCTATTATTAAGATGTTCACACCCAGAAATATATATGCAAATGCCATTTTACCTTGTCCTCGTTTCTCACACATGCAGTTCTTCTCATGCGAAGATAAAATCTTACATCCATGCATACATTCATAGCCAAGGGCTCTGTGCAAGCATCAGAAATGCTTCCCACCATAACCATCAAGCATATGGGGTAATATTAGTTTAATTCAAGGCATGATTAATTGAGAACCATAAGGTCTCTATGGCCCTATCCGCCATTGCATTCAGATACAAACTCATCTCCTCTGTATGAACTGTGTGTGCTTGGGCTGCAGATGTCACAAATCACGCAAAACCAATATATTTATGACTACAGATATGACTAAAATATAATTTGGGTTTTCCCGGGGCTCCTGCCTGAGTTGGCGTTTCTCCTCCTCGGTGTGAATTTGAGGTCATCTCTCTGCACCAATACCCTGGCAGGAATGTGCGCTCAGGGAATTGTTTGGGGCTATCCCTCTTCTTCCGGGAATGTCTCTCGCTCTCTCTCTGTCTCTACTTCACAGACATGAACTGCACTTTTATGGATGAGCTGGCTAATGAAGGATCCATTTCTGTGATGAACATTTGCCCAGGCCTGGGAATCATCTGCAGGTTGAATTATCACTCAGGAGCCCACCTATTGTTCAGGTGGCATGCATCTGCTAAGTGGAGGTTTATACGTTCAACACTGCATTAGCGCACATCAATTATGCAGGTGGCAGCAATTACATATTTATGTATTCTGATAATTGCATTTTTAATACAGCAGATGTCAGCCTCATTTATAGCGGTTAATGAAAATGAATGATGTCCATTTTACAGTGCAAAGTTCACAGGACTGATGGAAATACTTGGCTGGTAGTCCGTTTCACACGGGCGAGCAACACCATGTTGTGAATGAAAGCAATGTTTCTTTTATTAAGAGTCCATAGATTAGAATAACCTGTAATTTCATTGTAAAGGATACAATGAAATTAGTCGTGCATGAAGCACTGTGTTACAAAATGGCTGCTAAACCTACACACCCCATACGTGCAGGCATTATTTCATTAATCAAGCAAGTAGAGCAGATACTCATGCACAATTCTATGCACATAAAATGCAGTAGATCATGTCGCACTTGTGAGGTGATGAAAGTCAATGAACATGCCAATCAGCCCCTTCACGCTGTCAACAGCTTTGTAGCACTCTTGCATAACCAGAGCCATGCTATAATAGGGAAAAACTGGGTCAAAAGTTTGCACTCTGCAGAGTAAGAACTCCAACCCAAATTCTTGATGACATTTATATCCGGCTACCGTCGTCTGAAAGGTGACTCACCTGCTGTGAGTGTTATGTTCAGATTCTTTTGGGGATTAAATTTTGCTTTTACTGTCCACTCATTTGGAACAATGCAAGACTCAGCATCACATGCCTGCAGGAGAATGACACACACTAATGACGTGGTCAGATTTCCTGAAATATCTCTGCTTCAGTCATCGACCGCAATGACTAAAAATAAAAGAAGTGCACACGGGCAATGTCATCACATGCCATAGTCTCTGTACACTGGAGCCCTCTGCCATGATTCCTGCTTTGAACTTTTCCTGTCATTCCTCATCATCACCGCAAATGCACTTGCACTTCCTATACCCCAAGGTGTGTGAATTATTTGGTGGCCATTAGGTGAAATGCTGTGCTCTTGAATACGGATTGTTGTCATCAGCGAGATACTTCCGAGATCCACTCTAAATGCAGATTTCATGAAGCATTTGACAAGTGGAAGAAACTAGTCACTGGGAAATAATCTTAAATATAATCAAATAAACACACAAGAGGGCTTCGACTCCGCTTAGCTCTTTGGCAGGTGAGCCGCCCGCTGCTATGGGCCTGCATGTAAACCAAACACAATAAGCCTCTGCTGAAAAAATAGCTGTCAGCAGTTCCTCATAATACTGGTATAGTTCCTTGCATCACAGCATGTTGTATTTGACTTAATTTTTCATGCTTTTCATATTACAGCTCATTGTTTTGATGAAGAACAAAGTCATTTCTTGAAAGACGATTAGATATTCTGAATGCAGCCTTATCTGTGAGGCTTATTGGCAGAGAAGTAACTCTCCTGGGTGGAAGCCAACACTTCTGTCTGGGCTTAGTTAAGTTTATGGAGCTCGTGCATCAAATCCAATTGGCAGAGGAGCACCCCACACAGACAGATAAAACTGTGAAAATGAGCGTGATGTTAACGAGACATGAGGGCCATCATGTCGTCCACATATTTTTGGCTTGTTTTTGCTCTTCAGAGTCACTGCTGTGTTTCTGGCTTGCTTTGATGGCTGGAAAAGTTAAGGGGATATGTAAATGATAACTAATCAATACCTGTCAGCGGTTGCAAAGAACGAAAGCCTCAGCACAGGGCTGCAACGCCTTCCCATCTAGGCTGATGGCCTAACTTAGAAATCTAATTTTCGTTAATGAAACTCCAGATATTTCTATTAATTAAATCTTTGTCTGACTATCATTGTGTCAACTCATTCCTCAACCTATGACTGATAAGGTTGAAATGCAGAGTCCATGCTCTTTTTTCTCTCATCCTCCTCCATCAGCTTTCTTCCTTAAAATTCCACAGTGAAAGAGATGTAAAAAAAAAAAAGTCAGAAAAATGACAGGTCGGTGTCAAAACAATTCACCCACAGTAATATTTGTGCAAAGGAGCTTTAACATGGCGACAGAAATGCACATACAATATTCATGAGATAGATCTGAGGAGCTTCGCAGATGGGTTTCATCTGCAAGCTCGTGATTGACTGGCTTATAATTGTCTTGGTCATCACTTGAACAACACTGACAAGGACAAAAAGGACGCTCAACAAAAGCACGAAATGTGAGAGAATGCCAAGACTCTTGCTGAACAACAACGAACCATGCCAGCAGTCTCCTCCCAGCATTTGCATTTTTTTTAATTTTAAACTTTATGATGAAAGATATTGAAGAAATGAAGTAAACAAGTATCCTATCAAAAATTGCATCAACATAAAAATCTGAAAATCAATCACACCGTTCAGATTATTGCACTTGATAACCCACAATTGCAATGACTTTCCAGTGCAGTGAGTTTGCTCATCAACCCTCACTCTCTCATGGCCATCCAGAGTCTCAGCTGCAACCTGTTGCCTTGGAGACGGAAGAGGTCCAAAACTGTAGCATAACAGCATTAATAGGGTGACGCACGATTTTTCATTTGCTTTGGGTTAATTGAAAATACTGCCAAAGCTGTGTTTGTTTCCTGGCTCACTGAGATTTGATTGTTTTTCTCCATGAACGCTTTGACAGGTAAGAAGCTTATCCTTTCAAAACAAACATTGAATTGATACCGGCCATTGCTTTACATCACTGAGTCTATAGACATGTGACAGCCCAATTATTGTTTAAAGCAGTGCCTTGAACTTTAATTCGACTAAAACATCCATGAAAGCTGTCAGCTTGTGCTAAATCCACTTATGAAACATATAGAAAGTCATTATTCTGCTACTGTTCTGCTAATGTTAAACAAAGTGGTACCAGTTATATCTGTTAATTAAGTCCAAGCAAGTATTCATCTCCTCCCTGTTGCTCACATCATCCTCAGCATTATCATTACCATCCGCACATTTGTTTTGCTGTCTCCGCACTGTAACTGTCCGATTCCGTGGCCCAAATCCTCCAGAGAGGCTATGCTGCACAATCTGTCACAATGCATGAACTTCTTCCCCACTTTAGTGAGAGTCTCTTGGCAAACAGTCTTTTATGCAGAGAGGAAGAGAACAAGCAACAAATTCAAGGATGAGTGGGCTGGCGCTTGCCATTTCTCAAATTACATCCTGAGGTTCTTATAAGAAAGAGGGATGAAAACGGGATGGGGCGCTGCAGGTATCAATCTGCCCACTGCCTGCCCCTGACGGATGGTGCAAACCACTATCCATAATTACCTGCTTGTTAACAGGACAGAGAACATTGCAGATCAAGGAGGGAAGTCCCCCCCATTCTGAAGCGCTCTTCAGTCTTAGCTATATCCCTCTCCTGATAAGGATACTCTCGTGCCTGGCCCTTAAACATCTCCCTCGTTGTGGCTTGTTCAGTGAGATAGGCATCAGTCATAAAACTTTGGCTTCGGGACAACCTTGCTGCGGTCAATGTAATGGAGTGCTAGCCAGCAGCTCTGGACCCACAGATTGATGCTGGTGTGTTGATTAATGCCAGGGCACACCCGCCCAGGTTAGTGGAGGCCTGACAGCTTTATTGATAAATTAAATAGATGTTCGCATGAAAAGCATAAATCTCTCAACTCTTCTCCTAGCTTTTTATCATGCTTGAGCATTCTTCAGAGCTAATCTCAAGTGGTGGTGTTTGAAGAATTGTCAGCTTGGAAGCTACTTAGTCTGTGTGTGTCTACAGATATCGGTTTGTAGCAGCAATTCATGATCGTAAAACAGCAAGCCATTTCAAAGTCTACCGAGACGATGGACTAGAACTTCTTGCTTAATTCTGAGCTGAACAACATGAACATCCTTAAAGTAAAAAACAACACAAAAAAAAAAGTCAGGTCTACCACAACAAATTACTGCCTATGTAGGTCATACACACCCTTTCAGCATCCAACATCGTTATTTGATTAGAGTTAACAAAGCTGATCAAATAGAGGTAACTCAAGCAGGAGGCAACCAACTCCTAAACCAAGGGCCCAGACCCAATCCATCAGGGATCTGAGCAGAACGAGAGGAGGAGCGCCAAAGGAAATTAAATCAAAGGAAACAACACAAGGACTCAGATAGTGAGAGAATGTCCACACCCCTTTCCCCCCTGCACACACCCCTCTTTACATTCCCCTCCATAGTCTCTCATACCAGACAGATGGATGCACTTTTGAAGAGGAGGCTGAGGAAACTTTTAATGAACAAAAAGCTGGCTGAGGGGCTTTTTGAATTATCTCATGGTCGATAAGCACCCCACAGCACAAATGGCACTGCGAAGGGCTTGGGTCAGATAAACAGCATCTCAGAAGGAGAACAGAAGAGGAAGCTGACACTCGAAGAGAGATTAGCGGAGTCTCTTTTCAGGGTTTGTCAGGCCAATGGACAGGAGTCAAAACTGAGAGAGCTCTAGAATGGAAACAAATGTCTGATTTAAAAAGAATGTTTTCAGCTTCATCTTTAAAGTTGTTTCATAAGGCTCATTTAATAGAAAAAATAAGATGTTCAATCAATATATAGAATCTCTCCTTATTAGATTGTTGTTTGCCAGTAGGGTTGGAGACATCATGTGTGACAGACCTTTTATAAACTGTTTAGCATTGAGTCATGCAGTGTTGTTCAGTGGGAACTGCATTACAATAAGCTAATGGCGATTAACACACACAAGATGGATATCAGCTGGCGAGTCACGGACTCAGCTCAACATGATCTGCGTTTTGTCCGAGGATCAAAGCTCATGGCATTCGACCTTTTGGAAGTGCTGTCACAATCTCTCTTTGATATCATTAGATCAATTAAAGACTCTCATGGGAAGTGTGGCAATTGCACCAAGGTTAGAGAACAAAGGTAGGGGTGATTGATTAGCCAGCGCCCAGTAATGCAAAATAAACAAAGAAGCAGGATGGATTTCTCACAGCCAGGTAAGGGAAGAAGAAAGGGAGGAAGGAAGAGAGGAAGGTTTGTTTTTGTAATGGCTTTAGTGTATTTCTACACAGTCAAAATTTAACCATTTAGTCCCCAACAGTGTAACTCCAGTTTAAATAAACACTGGGCAAATGTAAATGGAGTGCTTGTGTGTTATTATTTCTGTACAAGTAACACATCACCATCCAACCCTGGTCCAATGAGAACACATTGATTCTCCTGACCACACACACCTGCAGAATTGCATCCTGCCAATAAATAAAACTATAATATCACACTAGGGAGATACCTTAGAGATATTTATTATTACACTGTAGTGAGAGAGAAAAAAACCCTGCATGCCTGTATCACAGGATGTTACAACCTAAGATCTCATAATCTAAAATGCATTTATAGAATGTCATTCTTGAGCATTAAGGATTTCATGTGTTTGAAAATTGTGATTTTATTATTACACCTCTGCAAGTGAGTCAAATGAAATTTTCTGTAGCCTGTGCCTTTAAATCCGATCTCATCATTTACTGCATTGCAGATGAGAATTCAAGTAATTAGAGCCACTGATCGTACAGTACATTGATCCCGACAGTATTAATGAGATCAGCCTGTTCGCCTAATGGATAGGTTCCCATTGGGAATTGGGGTGGTTGAGTTTCATCCCAGCAAGACCAGTGTAATTGTCTTAGTGTGGCTGTGTGTATTGTTTGGGTATAACTGTCTCTGTGTGTAGAACCTAAGTTAAGTGAGTGGTGAGCCTGCAGAGAGCAGCCTTCAGCATTCACACAGGGTTTTAAAATCTTTATTGACCTGTGAAGGTGAATGTTTTAATGACCTCCCATAACCAGGGAGGTATACCATGCAGTCAGTGTGGTAAATGGGATGCACCGTTAATTGAGCTGAGCTCTGCACATTAAGTCAGGTGAGATGATGTGCACCGATAATTTTGAAGGAAGAAGCAGTTTCTTCACAGGAGGATGAAGTGTGCAGAGCTGAATGTATTACCGAAAGTTTTCCTGAACAATGTTAAACATAGCTTAATTAAGGTCAGAATCTTTCAGAATTTCCAGAATGAATGTTTATGAAGTCAAAATGGTTTAAATGATTTTCTGAAAATTACACCACCCCTTGATTACCTCTTGTTTTCCTCTCCCCAAGGAAGCAACTTCGCACTCTTGCTCACCAAGCAGAAAACACAAACTGTCATCACGCATTTGCAATTTTACCAAGTAAACTTCTATCTTCACGTAAAGCCCGTTAGGCCTAATCAATGCCAACAAACTGTCAACCGCAGATGAATCCCTTAGCCTGGAGAATAGTCGAGTGGAGAGTGCCTTGTCATTCCTAAGGAGCTATCCGTCATTATGATCTGAGCGCACACCACAAACAGATGATATACAAACAAAATACCAAGCTGGAGCTCATCATGCATGAAATATAATTTTTCAGAATGGGGGTGGGGTGGGGGGTGGAGCAAAGATATATCATTTCTTTGTATCATTTCCAATTATGTGAAGTGATTTTTTTTGTAACATCCAACTAACCAAGGAGTTTGTCTGTCTGCATGTCTTCTCAGTATCAGAAAACATTTATGTGATCTACTTCACACTTGCAGTGGCTCCAAGGAGCTACAAAGTTAAACGTAGGGCAATTTTCAACAGTGCAATTTAGTAGGAATAAACTTAATCACCAAGCAAAAAACACTGTGTACAGTTGCGGGTTACAGCTTTACTAAGTGAGTCGTCTTTTCCATTCGGCTTTTCCCTTCAGAGGTCCCACAGCGAAGTGGTTGCCTCCATCTAACCCTATCTTCTGCATCCTCTTCCCTCACACCAGCTACCTTCATGTCCTCTTTTACTACATCCATAAACCTCCTCTTTGGTTTCCCCTAGGCCTCCTGCCTGGCAGTTCAAAACTCAGCATCCTTCTACCAATATATTCACTATTTCTCCTCTGGACCTGTCCAAACCATCTCAGTCTGGCCTCTCTGACTTTATCTCCAAAACCCCTAACATGTGCTGTCCCTCTGATGTACTCATTCCTGATCCTATCCATCCTCGTCACTCCCAGAGAGAACTTTAGCATCTTCATCTCTGCTACCTCCAGCTCTGTCTCCTGTCTTTTCCTCAGTGACACTGTCTCTAGACCAAACAACATCGCTGGTCTCATCATATTTTTGAGTAGTTAGACAAAATGGAGCGAATAAACAGGAATAAGGGAGTCAGAAAAGAGGAGTTTCACAGTTGTCATGTTGTAAAAAGATGGAATAAAAACAAATCTTATCGTAAACAACATTCCCAAGGTTATATTTGAGATGTAACAGGAGTACCGGTGCAGAAAGGTCAGTAAAAATCTACTACTGCGGACCAGAGAAGCACCAAAATATTTTTCAAAAAATATCGATATCACTCTAAGTGCATAGTATATTGTTTTCTTCAGAGTGACCTCACTAAGTTTCTTCTTTGCCCCCGTGTGAAAAGCAATATCAACACTGCTGCTGCTGGGGTTGTGCTACATTCCACCAGGCATCAATGAAAGCTGTATTCATCCATTTTATATTTTCACTTTACTTTAACAGCCATGTTTTGATGAGAAAACTGGTTAAATTAATTGATTAACTAGTACTTAATAATGCATAGTTATTTTTCCTCACCCCACAGCAAAGCAAAAATGCGAATTTATATGCTAATACATGTTTCTGTGACTATATGCATCTATGCTGCATTCATTAAAGGTTTGAAGTCAAGTACTTAAGTAGAATTATTTAAAATAATCCTCCTCTAATATAAGGAAAGGCTGGCCATGACACACAGTGATTCAATTAATTTATGTGTGACAGTAGTCCTTTGGATTTAAGGTCAAGTGTTTATATGATAAAGCTTCTGACAAATCGAGCCTTATTATGATTAATATCATAACACAGTAGAGCGGTGAAAATTAGATGATTGATTAGATGGTTTAACAAATCATTGATTTATATATGGGACCATGTTTGTGTTGTGTAAATCAATTATTACGTTAATAAAAATAATTTTAAGAATAATCAATGTTGCATTTTAGATGAATAGACTAATAAAATAAATATTAGATTAGTTGGGATTTAAAAAAAAATAATGGCTCGATGTGGCTGAACATTAAATTCTCTCAAGTCATACAGGAAGAGACTTGGATTCAATGTCTCTGTCAATTACATTAAACATTGTGTTTAATGTCACCTTTAATGTCATCACTTAAATTTTGATACCACTAAATGGTTTCTGTCATTTGCACTAGTGTGGAAGATTGGTTTTCCAAAAAGCTTCGAGCAACAATACCAGAGGGGAAGCAATTGGATCTTTCAAGAAAGGTAAGACTGAATGCAAAGCGAGGAAATCCCTTCAATAGGCAGAGAGTGATGGTGGTGGAAACAGCTAATGATGAATATGTTACCGAAATGTCAAACTATGTTGTTTGAATCAGGAAGCCCTTAATGATCAAATTTGAGTAACAATCAGAGTTTATTTGTAGAAATAGAGAAATAAGCTTTGAAAATGTGCAAAATATGAATCCATTTGAAATGGAAAAAGGAAGTTGACATATGTCATTTTCTCGTAAACCGACAGGGCATGTTTAATACAATCCAGGTCAGCTTAGTGCAGCCAAAGAGTGAAAGACATCCAAGAGTCCTTCAGATCTGTGTTCATGCCGCCTCTGTGGATTTTCTGGGTCAAGGGGAGATGGGCACAGCTGGATGGTATGAGCACTGTGGGAAAAGTGCAAGGTACCAGACAAGATCTGAGGAAGGGCAGCTTTAAAAAAAAACAAAAACCCTTTCACTACAGTGTTTATTTGAAATTTCTCCATAAACTCCTGCAGTAATATTGTAACTATTGGCAAAGCCTTTGATTTTAGCTGTGAATAGTGTTGACTGCAGCACAATCTGTTGGTATTATCTATTAAAAAAGACTCAGATGAAACTGGATGAAGTTTGGGTGCCAAAAAAATATATTAAATGAGTTTCATAATGATTGCATTAAAGGTAATCCGCTTCCAAAAAAATATTTTTGGGCTTCATCTGTCTTGATTTGGTATATGCTCCTGGTCTCTATAAAAAAGATCCAGGACACAGCTTCCTTCTTGGTTCACTGGGCCAGCAGCTGTGGGACTGGGGATGGTGATTCTAACTTTGATGTGCTAACAGATACCTCAGCTCTGCTGGTAAGGGATCACGGCACTAATGTCCAGTCAGGCCTCAGTGACATAGACTGATGGACCACCCCATGGGGACACGTGCAGCCACCCAAGCATGGCAAACAGGAGAAAGGTAGAGAAGGGAGGTGGGGAACTTAAGCTAGTGAGGATGGGAAGGAAGCTTTGAGAGTGGAGCAACCAGAAGAGACAAGAGGGAGCGGATGTAATGTGAGCTGAGGGGACACACGTGTAAGACAGGCCATGGTCAGTTACTCCTCTGCGCTACAATAACACTAGAAGTTTCAAGGTGGAGGTGGAGGATGTTGAGACTACTTGGAGTGCATGGCTAATTCAACAGGGTGACCGATTCTAAAGGCTTATATAATGCTTTAAAGGAGGAAAAAAATAACACATAGATGATTAATCAGACGGTCAAAATGAAATTTCAAGAGACAGGAAATGTAATGTGACATCACTAAAAGACTTAAAGCATGTTCTTGTCAACGTCTTTGATTGTTCCATGCCAAAGGACACCAAAAGGATGTGAGTCAAAAACATGTATTGATGATGAGTCAAGCCATCACGGGATGAAGACCTCACTCCCAGCTGAGTAAAAGCGTTTTAGGCTACATCTTTTTGTTACATCAAAGGGTCTAAATAAGGAATAGCAAAAGTGTGAATGTAATAAATGAATAGGATATAAATTTGAACAGTAGGGGAGGGGACACCTTCAGCGCCTGACTACATAAGCTTATTTCCATCACATCAGAAGCACTGTGACCAGCACAAGCAATTGGCAATGAGTAAGTGGCGTTTGAGAACATGGTGACTTTGAAATTGGGCCTGATCAGGAAACTGTGGAGTTAATGGCCGCACTGCGGTGTGGCTTGCAGAAAAGCGTGCAACCCACTTACCAGCAATGGCTGATACAGAGACATGGCCGGAAGCATTAAGGTGCTTTCAAGATAGAAAACCTTGTGCAAGAAATCCTGCTATGTAGGAAAAGATATTCTGTGATTAGCTGACTGTTAGCAGTGATAACACTTCTTTTCTTTTTAAAGCTGTTAATTGAAAATTATTATACCAGTAGATAATAAACTGGATAATATCTTAGTTTGATCACATAACTCCAGGAGAACAGGGTGAAATATTATCCCAGGCGTATTTATTTTTTATTTTTTGGTTTTAGTACATTTTTCAATTTTATCTCTGGAAACTGTGAAACGTATCCTTCCAGCAAAAATTACCTTGCCAACCATTGCCAAGCTTGGAAGCATTACAGTGCACTGACTGTGATACCTCGCAGGACATTTCCGCACACAGCTCTAACTTTCAGTAGGGAAAACAGTAAAAAAAAAACTTTTCTGGACGTTTTCCAGAAAGTTCCCTTGGAATTTACTCAAACTGGGCATCAGAACACATTTGCACAGGCAGAATAAAGAAACACACACACAAAAAACACAAAGGCAAATATGGATGAACATATGAATGTAACGACAAAGTGAGGAGGTTGAGCGTACCGAGTCCTGATTGAAGGTACTGCTTTCTTCCTGAGTTTGGAAACAGCGGCAGCAGCACTCCTATTCCCTGGACTTGCCAGTCCACTTGATAAACTTTGCTTTTGAACAACGCTGAAAAAAGGATGGAGGCACACATGTTCTTTGTATTTGATCAGAGCAGTATCACAAGGGAAAAGCGACAGAAGGGTTATGTTAAGAAATTCTGATGCCCTAGTTCCGTGTGCCTAAAACACATAGTCTCACTGATTATTCCTCCATATACTTTTTCTGTATGTTACTGGTTGTACTGCATCGGAAGCACAACAGCAAAAAAACAAAATTAAACATGGATTGCTACTACTGAATAAGTACTATTCAAATTATTTAATACATTATTACTGCAGTATTGCAGTCTGGATATTTTCACTGAGCTACTTTTAATCTTTTTTTCTTTGCCTCTCCTGACACACATATATCCTTGAATTAATACAATTACTAGATTATAGAATGATAGATTTCACTTAAGACTATCAAAGTGAATTATAATATTGATACTTAATTATTGGCTGTTTACGCGACAATGTCCTAAAAGGTTAAACTTTGCGTTGTTTCATTTTGCGTGTTAGTCTTTTGTGACAGCTACACTTATCATTCTAGTTCTATTCACAGAATGCTGTGGATGCAAGAACAATTGATTTCTGCAAACAAAATCTTCCATCATTAATCATTTTAATTGAGTAAAATAGTTTTACTTTTATTTAGGAAACATAGTGCTGTCTTAATATCATTGTCATAACAGCAGTAGATCGCAAGTGTAAATCTTATTAACTTTCAAAGATGCCACACAAAGTAATCTAATTTCATCACACAGATGTAGTTTGGTGGGAAGAATGCGAAATATTTCATTTTTAGTGGAAGCATAAAACATTTCTTCATGAAATCTGTCAAATCATCATTTCCGTTTGGAATGTGGCCAGAAGGTTTTCCATTGCTCTCCTCAGCAGCAGATGAGCCCCCTGTGGGAAACTAATTTTGTGCCCATACTGTAGAGTCAGTCTCCCACCAGCCTCCCACCAGGCTTTCAACATTCTCTCTCTTTTCTTTAACATGCTTCACCAGTTTCTGATCCATCTCTTTCACTCCTCTTGCTTTCTGTCTTCATTTGCCACCACTCTTGTCATGATGTGTTGCCTTTTCTTGATTTAAATAAGTATTTTCAAAAGCTATACTTATCAACTCTTTTGTCCCCTTTGTCAAACTGCATCATATACGTCTTATTTCCCTTATCTTTTGCCTTCTTTACGTCTGTCTTCATCTTATTTTTTTCCATATTGCAGTAGCTCCACCCCCCGTCTTTAGCCCCATTCCTCTCACTCGCTCAGTAAGCAGCTTGGATTTTTAAACTCTAGGCTATGGCTATAGCACATTGCCCATCTGTCATGGCAAGGAGTTGCCATGGAATGGCCAGCTCCTCAGCATCACCAAGTGATCTTCTTATGAGCTCTGAGCATGGCACTTAACCATCCTCCTCTGAGAGTAGAGAGAAAAAAATGCCTCCCTTCCTCACCCTGTGAGGCAGAGGGAGTCTGTCAGATTTAGACTTGAGCAGTTAGATTTGAGCAGTGACGAGATGGACTATTTCATCCTGACTCATACTAGAGGGTACAGCTTAAGGGGAGCAGGCAGCCCACGTTATGGAATTATGAGAAAGACTCCCAGCATATCAGGTTTAAGTCTTTGGCGGATGATAACGGGTAAACGGGAAGAGCCTCATTGCCACAGCAACCATTCCATAGTTTTCATTTCCTGATGTGAATTGAATAAAACTAACTCCAACCCATGACGAACAGGTATAAATTATTTTAGAGCAGACAGAGATTTACGTTCATAAAAAGACCACCATTTAGATCCAATATCACATCTCACCAACTCATAGATGGCTTGAAAAGAATAAACGAGTTTCATGTGGATGTGGACAAAATGGGTCACAATCTGATTTGCTTTACTAATATTCCTCCATTGGGTAACATTAAAATGTGATTTCAGCTGTAGATCTGCATGATGTAGAGGAAATATGGGTTAGACTGGACAGTAGATTGTGTGATAGAAGAACAAATCTGAAACGTGTATAAGATCAGTGCAATCAGCTGTGGGTTTAAGTCTGTAAGTACATGTGAAAAAAAGATAATTGCTATTTGAGGAACAGAGACTTTACAGATGGAATGTTTAACTTCCCATTTTGAATCTCTCAAAGCTTATCCAGTGGCTCAATCAGATTTACAGAGAGAGTAAATTGTTTATCTAGAGAACATTGACCTACACAGTCCAATAGCTCTGATTCATGTTAAAATGATATTAAATATAATTACATTATAGGCAGGATAGCATGGAACGCTGTGAAGAAGAAAGGTGCTTTATTAATCCCTTTGGGGAAATAATTTTTTCACCTGTGGTTTCTGTATATTTTTAATACGTGTACAACCCCCTAAAACAAGCACACACACACACACACACACACACACACACACACACACACACACACACACACACACACACACACACACAAGGGGCCTGCGGGTGCGTAACGTATACACAGTGAGCGGTAGAGCACGGGCAGCTCCTTTCTAGTGTGCCCCAATGAGCAACTTGAAGGAGGACAGCGTGTTGCTCAAGGGCATCTCGGCAGTGCTCAGGAGATGAACTGGCACCTCCCACTGCCAACTCACACTCCAAATGTTTTTGGTCCGCATGGGCCTTAAGTCGGCCACCCTCCAATTCCCAGCCCAAGACCTAGTGGACTGTCACTGCTGCCCCAATTTATCCACTTTTTTGTATAATTTAATTCAAGCTGATATTTACAAGGGGTCAATAGTATCTCAGCTTCATATTCTGAATGCCACTGACCTTCACACCATTTTAGAATCTACATTGAATTAACATTAGGTACATTGCAAGTCTGCCCTGGAGATGCAGTCTTCATCTGGTGGCTGCTCCATAATTTATAACACTTGTCTTGCCGTGAAATGTGGCTGCATCTGATGTGTGATCTAGAGGGAGGATTGATGCCTGACAGCTGAAGTTTGGACCAAATCCCTCTCCTGTCTAACCTCAAATCTCCAGTGGGAAATACGGTGGAGGCATTTTTAAACTGCAAATAAAATTTGTTGGCACCTTAATCAAAATGTCAACTTGATCCACTCTGTCTATTTCTCTGTCCTTCTATCCCTCTAATTCTCTGCAATAAATTGGGCATAGTGTAAGTGATGTTCTGAACATGCCCCAGAGAGTCGGATACAAGAACTAGTCACAGTGTCACATGTAGGAAGCATGCAAATTCATGGGTACATGTGCCTTTAGAATTGATCCCAGGCTATCAGATTTTTGCAAATCACTAAAAAAGATGCACACCATCTATTGAGGAACCTGCATGTGGTGATGTATTTATTGCTAATGCTATGGGACATGCAGCAAGCCAAAGCAGGTGTAGTAAGGAATAATAATAAGTTTGCTAGCATGCTTTGCATATCAGGTACACAAGGTGATCAATCACAAGCAAAAGACTTGAATTAAAAACAACACTTTTAAATTAAATAATTAAAAGTGCAAGTAACATAATCAGCAAAATATACATTATAATTTAACATACTATTCCATGCATTACTGTAGTAGTTGTTGAATGTGAACATAGATTTAACTTAAATACAATGTGGTGGTAGTGCATTTTTTGCAGGGAAGACTTGCAGGTCTTTAGCTCAGTCTGAAGGGCTGTGAAATTATTAACATGGAAGGAGACAAGGAAAACCTGCTGCATTTATTTATATTCTCTATTTTCACTATTTGTATTTTTCTCTGATCTTGGCTTCCTGTGAGAAACATAAACACTATTATTATTTCACCTGTTGTGACATTGAATAGAAGTGCAAGTAGCATATAATAGAAATACTGTACTCCAAAATGTAGTTCAGCACAGTCCTTTAGTTCATTTATGTGCCTTAGCTGCTTTCCTGAATTTCTTCTGAAAGTTGTGAACATTTCACACAATAATTTAGATTCTCTGCAGCGAAAGAACACAACAGATGCTTAGTGAAATCCCTTTGTCTTCCTGTAGCCCTCAGGCATGCTGTTGACATTTATTTGAATGTGTTCAACTTACTCCAAGTCTAACTGTGAAACTGCTGAGTGTCTTCTAACAGGCTACAAGGCTAATTTTCTTCCTCTGCCTTCGGCTTATTCTCTTCTGTTAAATTTATTCTTCATTCAATGGTAAGATGGTACATTATGTGCACAATGCTCGCAGTCTACAATCGGCAGGATTGGATAGGCCAAACCCCCCCCCCAAAAAAAACAGAAATCCTTGTGAAGTTTTTGCAACAATGCTGAAAAAGTTGTCTTTGCTTTTATTTCTCCCTCACTAAAAATATATGGAAAGACTTATTATTTTTAATAACTGCTATAAAAGGGGTGAGATACCCCTCACGTTGTTGGGGGTCAGTGCAGTACTGTGATTATGAGCTCTAACAAAAATCAGTGCTCATCTGCTCATCATCTGTGCTCAAAACTACTGTGGTGTAACTGCAGAAAAATTTGCATTTTTGGAGATCCCATTTAAATATTGATTTTCACTGCTTTCTGTCTCAAAATCAGGTATTCCAGCCATTAGGAAGCCAATGACAAATAATTATTTCACAACCACTGACGGCTAATGTGAATAACTAATTAATTTCAAAATGTTGCACCCTGGCACAAAGCAAAAATGGTTCAAGGATGGTTTCAGAGACACAATAAGGAGTTTGAGGCATTGGCTTGGCCTTCAAATTCCCTATATCTCAATCCAATTTGGTTTCGGAGGGACATTCTGGACAATAACTCTGTTCCGTGGAGGCCACACCTCGCAACTTGGAAGATTTAAAGAGTCTGTTGCTCATCTTGCCAGATACAAAAGCTTGCCTTCAGAGGTCTTGTGGAGTCCATGCCTTGAGCTGGGTTGGAAGCAAAGGGGAACTTACACAGTATTAAGCAAGTGATCAGTGATTATTATAGCTGGTCAGCATATAATAATAAAGCTGAATTACTATATTTTTAACCACATCCAATAATCTATTAGTATAAAGTAATCATAATGAGATTGTCATCAGTTTGTGGTGGCACAAAGCAAACTCACCAGAAGCAGCCAATTATTCTATAGAGCTGAAGGTGGATCTTAGCAAGCCCCCACATACCACTGGAGCACTAACAGAATCGATACATCTAAAGTAGAAATCAAACCCCGGCAAGCTGAGACACTCAACATTTCCACCTCAGTGTGCATCCTATTCTGACATGAGCCAATCTGCCATAGGACAAGTTAGGATTTTGGTTGGCTCCACTGACACAAAGATATAAAGACATATAGAAGGTGTGCATGTGGTTTTCCTTTTTGTCTTTCTCTGTTACATTTCCTAGATTTCCTACAGAGGCAATGTTTTTCTCTCCAGCCTCCAATCTATTGTGGATTAAAAACCCAACAGACCCAGTGAACACATGTTATCCCCTCTACTGCTCTGTACTTATAAGTAACTTCCCTCCTGATTTAAAAAAAAAATAAAAGCAACACTCCCTACTTACAGATTTAGTCAGAAGACAATTGTGGTAGGCAATGAAACAAAATTAATCATATCAAGATATCTCCTATCCAGGTGATGTGTCATTATTAATAGATCCTGGAAAAAGATGGATCTAAGAAGTGGCAGGTAGAAGAAAGAGGAGGTGTAGAATATTGAAAATGAAATGAAGATGAGTTTGATGAGGTGAGGTGAATCATGCAACCTTCATATGCTCCCTATTCATTCTAAATCAAGCTTACATTATGCGGCTATCATCTTATATGCAAATAGTCTGAGTGCTGCAACAGTGCCTGATACATATTCATGCAGCAGGAAGAACATGGCACCTGTCTGCAGGACGGCTGGTTATGTTAACTCTCTGCGTTAATGTAGAGCATATGCAGAGAGGACGGGGTGATTATGCATGAGTTGACAAGATGCTTATTTCCAAGAGTGCGATGTGAAGAGAAATAACTTGAATTACTCAACAGTGTTGTGTCTGATTTTTTTTTCATTACTGTAAGTGCAAATATTTTTATGAGGATAATGTAGTTTCTTCTTATTTAAATAACTAATAGACCTTATTTGCATTCAATCTAATGTGGAAAATAGAAAGAGGCATACAATAAAGTACGGGCATATGATTAGATTTTGTTGTGCAGGGATAAACAAGACTAGAGTAAAACTCTAATCCTCTCTTGTCACAAAATTGGACCTGATACCAGCAAGTAGTGGCAAATTAGATGATCTAAGGCCCCGTTAAGGCTTGTAGGACGTTAAAAAAACTATTATACACTCCATGGTCGCTTTGGGGTGTCATTTAAAAGTGAATGATGCGATTTTGAAATGAATACTGAGATGTAGAGGGAGCTAGTGCGATGACATGTGGTGTAACTCCTTCAGTTAATGTATGGCAGTGGAATTGTGAAGCAGCTGTGACAATGGAAGTTGCTCCTGACTGACAGGAATACAAAAAGTCTTCAGATTTGGAATGAGTAAAGCATTCCGTGACCCTTTCCATATTATTGGACAAAATCATTTTAATTTAGACATGTTTTCTAAAGAGTCGAATAATTCCATATGCTTCTGGCAGAGCTGGGACATACGGAACCAAACTGATTTCTTCTGTTTCAGTACCTCTGTCGAACAATGTGGAATGTTGGTGCTTCCACTCTTTGATTGAAAGTGTTTGAGCACTTGAATTGAATGATGTGGTATCCCAAAAGTGGTGCCCTCAGTGAAGAAATAACTAAAATACTGTATCTCAGTTCCAGGTGGCACTGAACATTTTTCAGTTAGCATTCAATCCTTCTTCAACGCAGACCTGGAAAAAATGACTTTTCACTTGGCCTGCTCGCATTCAAACGCCAAAAGCAATCTCAGATTAAAATGATGTTTTATTGACACATTATTGTCACCCATGCAGTCCGTGTTGAATTTATGCATTTGAAAGTTCCAAACAAATAAATTTGGATGGTGATGGAAATTATGGTATCCAATGCAAACAAATGCTACAATTCATATTCTTTTAATTGACTCCATCGGTTTCCACTTTAAAGACACTAGATTTGGCACAGGTATTATAATGTTTTTAACTGACTGCAAAAAAGAGTAATATTTGGCCTAGGTAAAATACATTTCAGTGGAACAGCATGCAGTCAGTCAGTCAGCCTGCCTGTGGAGAAAGCAGTCAGACGTAGGTCAGGCCTGTCATGGTTGGATCACACTGGCAAGAGGATTTGGGTCTTGTCAAAACCATGACAGAATGGTCAGGAGGGTACCAGGCTGCTTCTTTCTTTGCCACCACAGCCTTCCCACTGTGCCTGAGGAATTTTATTTTACTATATATCTGTGGCTGATAACTTCATATGATAAACAAAGTCCCTATAGTCACAAAAAATGATTACTCAGTTTATCCAGAGCAAGACTTTGTAGTATGCAATGTGTGGGTGGCTTAAAAGATAGTCAAAGCAAATGGGGACTGGTTCGAAAAGATAAAGTATAATGAAATGAAAATGTATTAATAAACAAACATGAACACGAGGCCCTATATGGCATGTCTTTACTATTCGCAGTCTGAATTTTGGTTATTTCTTGGTGTGAACAAAGAGTCACAAAATTGCATACAGGCAGGCACATTTGCCCAATTCAGAGGCGCTCTCATCATCAAGACAACACTTAGACTCACATCCACAATGAAAGACTGCACAAATCCAAAAGCATTCACATCTTAGAACAAATAATGACAATAGGACTTCTCTAATTAAATCTACGCTCTGCGAATTGGACAATGCAAATCGCGAGAACACATTTGCTGTCCGACTTCGCCACAGTCCTCTCCCCCGGCTTTAGAAAGGCATCTCTGTAAAATTCAGGGCTGTGTAATTATCCCTCTGTTCTACAATAGACATTAGTGAAGACATCCCGCCACTCTTCCAGGGATCCTATTAAGACAGGTAATTAAAGGCGGTGCAAATGAAAATTGGCTGAGGAATACATATTGGAAACAGCCTCAAAAATGGGCAATAAATCTCCCGTCTGTCTGTCTTAAGGGTGCTTTGTTTGAGTGTATTATTCAGGAGCCTCTTGCTGGCTGATGCCTGAGAGGAACATATGCTGACAGGATGGGGCACGGAAAGGGTAGCCAAGAGGCAGCCATTTTGTAGGTGACCTACTTCTCTTTTAATAAATAGAGGAATGGGGGGGGTGTAAGATGGGTTGTAAGGATGCCTTGCCAAAGAAGGCTATTTGTCCTTGCTGTGGCTTCACAAGAGTACGGCACAAAATGTTATAAAGCCCTCGGTATCTCCAGGTGAAAGCGATGCTTTTATATTACGCTGAAACTGATTTATTCAATCCACACGTCAGCTGCGGTAACAAAAGCATCTATCAGGAGGACCCGATTTGCATTTCCGCACCGTGATCGAGCTAAGTTTGCTCCCTTGTCACGCCAAATGATGTTTCCAGTCCTAATCATGTTATGGTGTTCCGATGAACATTTTTTATCACCTAACACCTTCTGAGACCTCAGTTGCTGAACTGCTGATGAGTGCAGCCATCAGCGATTGATTGAGCACTCAAGTGGAAAAAAGCCCAGCTTGAAATCAAGGGCCGAACACTCGAAACATCGACAATTCAGGGAATGTGGGACACGGACGATGGAAATCGAAGCACCGACACATTTGTATATGGAATACAATCAATATCACGTAACATTTTTCAAAAGTGGGGTCACGCACAACGATACACTCTTCTGATTGACATTGAGGTAGGTGTTGATCATTTTGCCATACAGTAACTACAGATGGTTTATAAGATACAGCAGCTTAGTTTGAGGCTATATTGAGAGGAAATGTCTGAATCATATTTAATTAGGGCAAATGACTCTCATTATCTTCTCCTCGATTGAATACCAGTTTTAGCGGGTAGGGCTCTAAGAAAGAAGGACTGATTCAAGAGGGCTCTCCTGTTTTCCACTCGCTCCTTTTTTTACTGTCTGTTATACACAAGAGAGCGCAGCCTGGAGAATACAGGGATGCACACTTCAATTTAGAAAGCATGAATAAACAATGGGGTTTCCATGTGCTGCAGAAATTTCCCCTGGCGGTGTTCACTCACATGCTCTATAGCCGATATGCTTGCGTACATGTGGAACTCACGCTCCCTCCGTGGAATCCACACAAAGACTCAGTGAAAATGATACTGATACAAATATTGGATCCCATAAACACTAATATGATGTGAGTTATCTGTGCAAATGCACACCCCCACTACCTCAATCAACCAAAAACACACAGACACGCACATACACACACAAACGTACACATACACCAACAATATCTCAAACTTTACCACAGAGAGATTCGGTGACATGTAATGTAAAATGACAAAAAAAAGTTCAATATGGATTCCCTCCCATCACAACCACCCCTGACACACACACACGCACACACATACAGTTTTATGGGTGATGAAAGGGTGCACAAATTACTTGCTCACAGCAGACCACAGTGTCACAGGGAAAACTGCTGTGAACACAAATTTGGATAATGGTCTCACGCCCAAACACACACACAAATACAAAAGAACAGCAGCACAAACAGCCTGGAATTGCCCGACTGCAGAGATCTTCGCTACGATCTATTTGAAGCCGACTTCTCTTAAAAGCGCACTGAGATGGAAACAAACTATTCTTGTAATAAAGCCTCCCTTGGTCCACAAATTGGGATAACGGACTCAGCATGAGTTAAACATCCCAGTTTGGAACATATGTGTGGAAGTGTGTGCTTGAAAGAGATACCACTGTACTTGTTTGTGTGATATTTGCATTCTCCAGAGGAATTTGTGAGCATGTGAGTATGTCTGTGTTTTCTATGCCCCCCTTCCTGTGCCCATGTCCTGGTCCCTTTAATTCTGCGAGCTAAGATAATGAGAATTTTATCTGTGGCTCCTCTGAGGCATGGGGCTCTGATTGAATGGGAGCAGAGTGTAACGGATGAGATGAACGATAGCAAGCCGGTTAGGTTACACTCAGGCATGCTAAGGCACTGCAAGCATGCTCTATGGGGATGCATGGATGGTATGTTTGTGTGAGCGCTGAGGGAGGTAATGGAATGTACAGTGTACCTGTGACAAAATGGGTGCCCCTTGGGTTGTGAATGATGCTACGGCTGTGATAATAATATTACACGCTGTGTGAATGAAAATAGGGCGAGGCACAACATTGGACCATGCAACTCTTTGTGGTAGCCGATCTTGGTATGTTTATGACAATTCCTCTAAAACGATCTTTTGATGGCACACTGGACATATTCAGTTTGTAAGCCATAAGTTAAAATCACAGTGAGATTACGTAAAAATTAAATCCACACAATCAAAAGTAAAATAAGAGACCTGAAGACCTGAGAAAATGTCAGTTGGAACATATCTCAAGAGAAATCTGTACAGCCATATTTAACAGGGTAACTGAAGAAGCATTAATACCAAAATCACATCTTGTTTAATTGCTTGCTATTACTTTTTATCCATGACCCAGAAAGAGGTACTTATTCAGTAAATACATTTTTCTTCCTCATCTAATTATGCTGGAGATGATGAGTGGTGATGCTTTGGCTAAAAATAAGCCACTGTCTGCAAACCAGGATGTAAATCACAAGATTATGCAAATTAGGATTTTAAAATTTGTTCTGGCTAAAAAATTATGTTTGACCTGTCAGTAAAAGCATTGAATAACCTTTAATTTTCTCGCTGAAGCTGCATATGTTGTTTTTGTTTCTTACCTTCAAAGTTTTATTCAGTTTGTATTAATAACAAGGATTTATAGAGTGCAGCCTGTCCCCAATATGTTGTGTTTGAGTTCTCTCCAATCGTTTCATTTTCCTGCGAAGGTGACATTGTCATCTGCGTACGGCGCAAGTTACATGTGAATTCCATGATACCCATTCTGTCTAATGTTATTCAGTTTCCTCTCAGATTTCCCATTCCCCTCTGCTTTCCTTGTCTTCCTGTGATAAGGATGTTGTGCAAAAAGTTTTGAAATGACTTCTTTGATCTTCATGGCTCACTATCAAACAGAGTCCAATCTGCATCCATCCTCTCTTTTCACAGCAGCGCAGAGAATCAATTTCATATAATAAAGCAAAAAAAGATGAGAAAACAGGTACGGGACTTTCTCAAGCAAATTGAGTGGGTATAAATCTCGTGCATTTTCTACTGTTGTGTAGTTTGTCAGGTTTTTGCTTTGTGGGTTGCTCTGTAATCATCAAATTCTCCAAAGTTTATTCACAAAAACACTCTTCAGAGCAATTACAGTTATTGCAAAGCTTGCACAACGACATGCCTCATAACCACACATTTGTTCAGTCGAAGAGAGTTTAAGCAGCTCATTTTGAAAGAATTTGTAAAAACCCATCCTGAGAGACATTGATATGTTGAAGCTAATGTGAAAAAGAGTAGTCTGAAACTCAAAAATGACAAAACATTTTTTTTCTTGATGTTCGGGTAATAATGACCCCCCAGAAAAAAAAGGCACATCATGATTCCTGATATTATAAAAACTGTATAAAAATGATATTTTGAGAGGTGAACTTTAATGTGAAATAGGTGATGCATTTCACAACTTGGGGCAAATATCAAAAGTGATCCTTTTCTTGATGAGCTAAATATTCAGACTGTTTGTAATTTTTCTTCTTTTGATACTATTACTGAACAACTGCATCTTCCTGTGCACATATGATAAGCATTGTGCTTTTCCATTTAAGGCTAATATAGGAGTCTACAATATACATTAATGATCAGAAAACTCAATGCATCCTGGAAAGTCAATGAGCTGGGGAGGTATAAGTTGATTGAGAAGATATTGTTTTGCTCGTAAATAAAGAGGTGAATAAGTGGAGAAAAAGTGAAGCTTGGTCAGTTGCTTAGAACTAATGGTGTC
The DNA here is from genome assembly GCA_013358685.1 of Antennarius maculatus. Classification (NCBI taxonomy): domain Eukaryota; kingdom Metazoa; phylum Chordata; class Actinopteri; order Lophiiformes; family Antennariidae; genus Antennarius; species Antennarius maculatus. The sequence continues at coordinate 5,898,476 of CM023627.1, forward strand.
TCTTGGATGAGAGGAGAAACACCTTCAAGCCTGTAAAAAAAAAGAGAAGCCTTTTAGAATTACAGAAAAGCACAAGTACTGTTGTTCTCATTTCCCGACTCTATAGTCAAGGAAGAAGATAATAGAAATTGATTTGTGTACTGTGAGAGTGATCAAAGAAAGAGTGAACGAGCAAGAATTAACTGTTGTGAAATGTAACGGATAATTCTCTACAGGTTGCAAATTGCACCATTTTAGTAGAGAACACAGAAGAAAAGAATCAACCCATGTCGACTTCAGCATTGTACTGTTTTGGCCAATCAAATGCATGGAAACACATTCAAAGCGTAATTCATGGAGACTTTTTAGTATCATTTTAGGTACAATTAATGACATATTATGACTAATTAAATTTAATGACTTACAATTAAATACTTTTCTAATTTGCAAAATCCCACACTGTAACATTTCATCTTCAGTTCTACTGAGTAGTTACCCAAAACTGTATCGGACTAACTCTATTTGCAGAGCACTATAGTCAAAAGTAGAGGCTGACATTCAAAGACCTATTAGCATCGTCCCAGTGACCACTCCATGGAAAAGACAGTCAGAAAAGAACAATATTTGAATAAAATTTTCGAAATAAACAGGTGTTGAACTGAACATTTATGTCACAGTAACAAATTCCATAACAAATAATTATTGATCATCGGAAGTCAAAATCAAGGTAATGAGAATACTTATCTATGAATCTGGAACTCAACATCTGGCTCGCAAAGTAGTCAATCATTCAACATCTGGAAGTGATTAAATTTTTGTACTGAAAATATTATTTTTCCATATGAACTCCTATCAAGTCATATCAAGTTGATGCCAATTAGATAAGTGCAGATTATCTAGAATAATTTGTGAATTTATGTTAAAACAAAAGAACAGCTGTTTTCTCTTTTTAGGTGGTTTCACTCAAGTCACAACTCGAAATGAGACTCTGATGACCTTTTAGTTTATGGATGTAAACTCCAATACAGTATCCTCAAATCCATTCATTAAATTCAGTTACTTTTGAATTCGTTTTCCAGAATAAATGAATTGAAAATGAAAAATAATTAACTGCATTTATTGTTTTGATGTCTAAGGTATAATAAGACTGACAGCTTTTAAGACTAATCTGTCCATATGTCATTCTCAGCACTCTAGACTCTGTCTGGGATTTTAAAACTGTCAAAAGCTCTGTAATAGATCGACAACAATAAATTCAGCTCCAACTCCAAGACCTTCCACCACAGTGCTATAACTGAGCATATATTCCCCTTCTACTTTTCTTCTTTATCACTCTGGGGTGATTGACTTAATGAACACTGCCTTGAGTCTTTTGCTGCATATGGTTTCATTGTACAGCAGTTAGTTACAGAGAAAGGCAGATGCTCAAATAGTTCAACCTAACGTGTCAATATATTGTATGAACTAATTGGTTGTAAGAATCCTGTTCTTGCACAAGCAACAAACATCAGTTGTTTAATCAATCACCCCAAAATGTCATATTTTTGCAGTGTGGCACCAAAGTTTGATATCCAATGTACAGTAATTAAAAAATTCTAGCAGAAATGGTCAAACTGTATTTCACAGTCAGAAGGATATTTCCTTTTTTCCCAGGCAGTGACTTTTTCAAATGTCACTTTTACTTCACGTTAAAGATGCATAGGACAGAGCACTTTACCCTAACCTCCTACAACTGTCACCATATTTGTTGTTGAAACATTTACTGACCCCTTTAGGTTGTATCAATTTGACATGAAGGATTCACAGAAGTACATGGATGTCAAAAGATGGACCTGCCATGAAGGAATGCTTTCATTTAAATATGTGGATGAAGCATAAATGCGTCTTAAAACTTCCCCTCCCTCCTGGCAGCCTCATCATAATGTAAAAAGATGCGTCAGTAAGTTCCGTCTCATGTTTTTAAATCATGTTCCTGAACAGTTCTTTTTAGATTTAACTTTTTTTTTTGGCTTTTTTTTTTTTTTTTTTTTTTACAAAATCCTAATTGCTTCTTTGGTAATACTTAAAGACATCAAGCTTTATAAGCAGACTCTAAGGGATAATACTCAATGAGATGTGCTTTTAATAATGCATGACAGTGAAACAGAAAGCTCTTCAAATTACAGCCAGGTTTTTGGCAGCGGACACAATGGAAAAGTCACTTTTCTCCCGCCTTCCTAATCATACCTCAGTTGTGAGAGAGCAAAGCTTACACACAGCCAACGATGAATAACACTCAGTTATGTTTTTATTATTCAGATTAGTTCCTACGCAGGTTATTTATTGGAACTTGTATCTGACACACCAAGAATGGATCATACATTGTGAAGTAGTTTATGGTGTTTGGTCTAAATGATGCAAAAATTCCATGTTTTACAGACCACTAAGAAAAGTTGAAGATGAGACTTATAGAAGCAGAAATTTGAATCATGGTCAAATTGCAAATTCCCAATTTTGTTTCCATATAAAATGCATTAAATGTAGAAATCGTAGTTTAAATGCTGTCAAGAATCAACAAATGATTGCACTCAATACCTTAACAAGAGTTATTGTATTATCAATTGTGTTAAATTACAATTGTGAGTGCAATGGAGGCCCCACATTTTGTCTGGACTTCAAAAGTTTTAGTTTAGTGAGCACCGCTGTGAAAAAATAAAATTTAGACTAGCATTTTTCTTTCAAATCAAAGTAATGGAAAAATAAATATTTTTTCTGACTACCATCCCTACTAAATTATTGCCTCCAACTGCCTATTAAAACAAATACAAATTTAAGAAAGTTTTTCTCATAAATGGGTCTTCAAAATATATTTATAATATGTATTGCATCTACATTGTGTTTATGTAGAATGTGTGTAAACAACCACGAGTGTTATTTATCTTTCCAAAAGTATTTGGACAACATCATCGCCCAGATGTCGGACTTTCTCTCAAGTAGATCGATGCAAATTGCTCGCTGTTGCAATCACAGATGCCACAAGCAAGGACAGACAGGCAGCCAACATACCCCCCCCCCCCACACACACACACACCCCTCTCTGTCTCTCTCTCTTTCAAACTCTCCCCATTGCACAAAATGATCTGCCACTCTGAACAAGAATATGCGCTACAGGGCGGCCACTGGCATCCATTTATCAGCACTGTGCTCGTCCAGAATGTTGTCTCTCTTCCTGGCAGGAAGAAAATCAAACAAACAAGAGGACAAATGGAGACCAAGGAGGGAAAGAGGAGCGGAGGAAAACAAAGATGAAAAACAGCAGGACATCTTTTGCCACCCTCTTTAATCAGGTGAATAGATACACCGAACTAAAGTGAAAGGCTCAAAAAAAGCAGAGAATCATTTCTTCACAAGCCGCTGAAGAAAAAGGCCCTGACATCATTTTTACAGTCTGTTGTACCTTTAAGTGCAGATGCCTCGCTAACTGCATTAATCTCTGAGTATCCTCTGTGACCACAGTTTCTCCTCCAGCTCTGATTATTTATCTGCTTCCAATTTATCTCTCACTGCCATGCTCTCTTCTCCCTCCATCGAAACCTCATTCCTCAAATTGGTTCCCTTTCACCTGAGCTATTCTCTTTGATCACCTGTTGGGTCCTCGTTCCATTTGTTACAGCTCCATTGCACAAAATTTGATCCACACATTTTAATACCTTTAAAGACCTGCACATCTTTTGCATAGAAACTTTATTGAATATCCCATACATTTTGGAAACTTTTTGATTTTAAACCAAAGAAAAAAGTGTGTGTTTCATTGCTTCTTTCTTTACTTTCCTGAGCCATCGGCGCTAGCCTCAGAGTCAGCTGTGGCTATTGACTAAAGCACGTCTGGCAGTTGTGAGATAGATTAGTGCTGGAATGAATGAGGTTTCATGAGTGTGAGTGCCCAACAACCTGCCTATAAATCACCTCCTAACTCTAGTGCAGCATCGAAAGTCTCTAAACCAATGAAATGTTACCCCTCCCTTTCTCCTTAAAAGTTCCCAGTATGTTTTTCTGCCACTCTTTTCTTTATTTCTTTCCTACAAACTGTAGCCAGTATGACATCTTCTACTTGTTTTTTTGTTAGTTTGTTTGTTTGTGTGTTTGTTGTGGGGTGTTTTTTGCTGTTTTTGACCCCTTGACTTTAGCGTTGAGAGCACTGTCCTTATTTTGTATCACGATTTATGAACTTTGTTCTAAAACTGTATTGCCAAAAAAAAGATACCACTGTGGTAGGAAACAGCACTTGTTGTGAGGTATGCCACAAGTAATGTCTGTGGCTAACAAAGTGCAGCTAAGATAACACGTATTTTTCCTTCACCGTGTCTTTTCGATTGTTTCGAACACTCTTTACAGCTGTCTTTATCCTGCAGTCATCATCTTCTTGATCTGCCATGAAGTCATGGACTTAAAATGTTCGCCTTCAGACTTACTCCTTCTCGTCTCCTCTTTAGACCAGATCATTCCTACTTCTCCTTCCAGTGGAAAATGTGAAGGAAGAAATACGATGCAAACGGCAATATTTACGTTCTATGATTATTAAGTGCAAAATAAAACTGGAACAATTTTATTTTATGTAAAATCCAATGATATGGAGTTAACACATACGGAGGCTACCATTCCTATGTAACTACCTTTTTCTAATTAATGATACACAGTGGTCTGGCAAACCCTTTTGTTGGTATTGCTGCTTTTTGGATTCTGATTTGCATGCATGACAGCAATCTCCACTCAACTGATTGCCTTCTTGTAGTTTAGATGGCAATGTGTTCCCTGTGTTCATTTCACACTCCCTATTACAATTGAAAAACATGTGATGAGCTCAAAACAGTTTAGGACTAAATACCTTGATTCTAAATGGCTGTATTTGGGTAGATTAGATTAAACTCTAATGATCCCTGTGGGGAAAACCGGGTCCTTAACACAGACAACAATAGATACAGTGAGGATTTAAATATGTACTGAGATAATAGAGGGCATAATCTATTTGGCTCAAAATTACAACCTGTGGCACAAATTATTCACAATAGCAGCTTTAATAGAGAAGTTTGGACATAAATGATCAACTAATTTAAAAAAAAATCATCACAAAACTGACAACAGGGCATATATGCATAATTTGTATTTCTGAGGAAATTGCCCAAAATATGAATATTCCCTGCCTTGCCCATCAATTGATAATGTGACTAACAGAGTGAGTATATGCATGAATGCCCAAGCATGTTCTGACTTCTACTAGTCTTTGTGAGCAGGCAAAAATAAAACTCAGGGATGGCTTCATTAAAAATGCAGCAAAGGTCCTTCGAGAAAATATTGCATACCTGATTGTATTGTATTAAAACTGGACCTGGCATTGTTAGGAGCTAGTCCACTTCCTCCTGCAATAATCAGATGTCCGTGCATCTGGAAACACTACAGGAATCTGAACTTGTCCAGCAGGACAGAGTTCACATTCAGATCGGGCTTCTTGACAGCAATGATGAGAATCTGCAACAGCAAATTGCAGCGTGAGTCGGGGAATTAGTTCTATTTTCAGAATGGAATCCGTGCTGCAGTTCATCCATACACTCAGAGAGCTCTACAGTCTTGTAATGAGGCAATAATGAAAAAGGAATCCGGTGAAAATCTCTTTCCCTTTTAACTTCTCCCTTTCCATCCCTCATTTACTCACACACATATGCCACTAAACCAGATGCATGTGCACACAAACATGGAAAATAAATTTGCCAAAGTTATAAAGGGTTTTTAATTTCTCCAGCACCTGCATGCGAGATTGATTGCATGTTGACTGAGAAAGGAAAGTGACAGATTAGAAAGACAGAGAGGAGTCAAGAACAAATGGATGAGGAAGCTATGGAGCGAGATAAAAATGGAAAAGCAGACAGTTGGAGAAAGAAAGACCCATCATTCGGAGCACTTACTGCCCACAGAATGACAGCGCCGTTTGTATGCTTTAATTTGTGTCTCGTCGTGTGTGTGTGTGTGTGTGTGTGTGTGTGTGTACCATTTGTTTGCGTGTGCAGGTGGATGAGAAACAAGAAAACAGCACGGCCTCCTCCGTCTGCATGCGTCATCAATATCACTGCTGTGGACACAGCTAATTGCAATATGTCACAGATAACAAATGCTTCAGGAAGGCCACTCATAAAAAGGTCTGACAGCTGCATAACTAGAGTGAATGGACACTGCCACTGCCTTGGGAACAATAGAGATGTACCGTAATTATGTCACTGGTTTAGTGATGAGGTTGTATAGACCTCCTTCACCCACCCATCTTGCTAAATTAGACACATCATAACTGATGTAGGTGAAGGTCATTGGTTTCTGCTTCAGCTGGAGGTGGGGGGTGCAGCCCCCAGGGATGGGAGATATACGTATATGTTATGAACTAAAGAACAATATACAGCATACTGTAGAAGACAGATAGTTATAAATTCACTTGAAAAATAGCTTTGAGGTAAAAAAGCTAAATAGTTGTCTTTTTTTCATTTACATAATTTCCCAAGTCTTCAAAAAATCTGACAAAAATCTCTTCTTCTGAGAAGAAATAAAAAATTAAGTAGTTTTTGCCAGAAAACATTTAGAAATTGGAATTGACAAAATAGGTTTGACCAGAACTGCTATAAACCAGCCTTACTTTCCTGGGTCATTATTCTACTTGCCAATTCCTACCAGCGTATAATACTCCTATAGAGTTTTAAGTGACAAATATCTATTCCTCGCAATACTGAGATTTACATTTTGTGTGAATGCCATACAGGTACCTGGTTGATAGGACAAGATGGTCACAGAAAGTTTTAGATAAAATAGTTCTGTCACGATCAGCTATTCTCTCCACGGAGTTCTGCTGAATCCTGAAGAATTTATCGAAGCCGTGGTGTTCCAATCACGTTGATGTGGACTTAATGAGTGGCTTTACATTCGTCTGCCAATCACGGCACCTTAATACACCAAATCCTCAGCTGGGAGGACTCTACCTGCACACATATTTCAAAACATGATGGTGGAGGGCCTGCGAATGGCTCATTGGTATGAGCGTAGGGGTCCGTTCAGCTGCATTAAACCCCAGCAAGTTCATTAAGCTGCATGAAAGGGGAAGGATGAATAGCGATGCAGAAACGCTACCTTGATCAGTTTTGGTGGATGTTCTGCACTGCTGCATGTGAGGTTGCAGGGATAATGTGGGAGGTGCAATAATGTATGCACATTAAGGGTGTATATGTACTATAAAGACAGAGCAGTGAGGGGAGACGGGGAAATGGAATTAAAGTGTAGTAGTCATGAACAGAGTGTGTGCAGTCAGAAAGATGGGATAGATAGATAGATGGGAAAGGACAAATCTTGACATAAAGCTGAGTGACTGAAGTTAGAACCGGTTAAAACAACAAGTTAGAGACAACATGGAGAGCAGTGTTCCCTCAAAGGAAAATTTTTCTATTGTTCCAGTCTGTTCATCCTGGAATGATGGCTATCAGTTTGCAATTTTTATTTTGCCTCTTGAGATATTGGCCAGAAAAAAAAAACCTCTCAGATCTGATAAAGTTCCAGACAGACAGAAATCACAATAGAAATAGCAAACTGCAGACACAACCTGATGCCTCTTCATCATGCAGACGACGTTGACAGGTGCTGTGATGATGTGTGGGGAGGAACTTCACTCATTCTAGTAGAAAGTCGAAGACTGAATGAGAGAGGAAAGGGGAAAAAAAATACCTGTTCTGTCTGTCTCTCTGCCTGCCTGCCTATTTCCCAAGGCTCTATCGTCTTACTAAATAAGAGCTACTTGGAAAATGTAGAAGGGTTCTGAGGAAGCTGTGAGAAAAAAAATGTGAGAGTTTCTTGCGAAAGAAAGCTGTCTCACCAAAATGAAATGTGTACATAAAAAAATAAGAGACAAGAATTAGTAAGGGTGTTGGTGGAGGTGATAGACACGACTCACAAAGAGGAACTGGATGAAGGAGACCTATGCCTCGTCAATGTTTCTGATCTGTGCTGATAAATTTTATGGAGAAATGTCAGAACATTTCTGGAATGCATTCGTTTTCTGGCATTCAATGTTTTATGTTTTTAGGCAAATTTAAGTGTGTTTTGTCTGCTTGATAGCCCCTGATAGTAATGGTCCAGTTCGGTCACTGAGCTGCATTGATGGAGCATTGCGTTATTACTGTAGTGTGGCTCAACTTAACCTTCATCTGCGATGGCTTTCCACTTCGATTGCTTCACATGAGTGGAGACAGAAAAAGGAAGCGTGGGAAAGGAGATGGTGTCAGACTACAACTGCGGTGGCAGCAACTCACCCGGATTTCAGGAAATCTTGAGTCTTCATGGATAAACTAGAAGGAAATGATTCCTCAAGTAATGGCAGCAGAGAAGCGAAACCTGATTCAATGATAACCTAATGACAAAATTTGGCTAGGTTTCTTCTTGAGGTTTTAGCACCTAATTAGATGCCTAAGAACGGGATTTCTTTTGTAGCTAATTACTGCACATTTGTGATGATCAATTCACAAAACAATAGGTGATAATTACTATGTAAAATGTATTTGTAACATCAAGTTTAGAGCTCTGCAAACATCAGGCCAAGCAATTCACATCAGTAAAAAGACAGCAAACAAAAACATCCCCCGTGACTCAATTCCGAGTCGTGGCATATCTTGACCTGATGAAAAAGAAATGAAAAAATCACGCTCCATTAAATGTCATTAGGCCTGTTAACAAAATCTAATTCTACTAAAGTTCAGCGCTGCTTTACAAATTGAATGTAATTGCCCACAATGCAAATGAGCTGAGCTATTGTTTGTGTGAAAGTGAGACCAAGTGAGACATGAGTGTAAGAGACAAAGAGGCAGAAAAACAAAATGTGTGAGTGGAGGAAGACCTTTGAGCACTGGCATAATGGGCAACACTTACTACTTCTCACAGTGTTCATTCAGAAGTACGAGGGGCTGCAGCACTAGGGAATTGTCAGTTGTCAAGGCTTCGAAAACTGATGGTTTCATTTGAAGAAATAAAGAGGAGCGATGGGGTAAATGTAATTACCCAGCAAAAGCGGTGTGGGAGTTATACGGTTTGATAATTATCCCTTAAAGGCACGCTAAACTTTTCCCAAGCTATCTGTTTATAACTCCACCGAGACAGACAAGTAGGAGAGAGGTCACCGGGATTCAGAAGGGAACTGAGCAGATGAAATATGTGAAGGATCAGATAATTGCAGATTTGTTTGGCAGCTGAGAAAACTGAAGGAAGGGAGTAGTACAAACAGAAATAATACAATACATCACACATCTGCACATCTTAGAGCACGGTTTATTGCTTTGCTAAGTCACATAAATGTATCAACAAAAAATGGAATCCATAAAAGGAAATGTTGAATTCTTTTGTGTAAAATGCCTGTTGTTTATGGAATAAGGTATCCAAGTGTGAGCATAAATATTCAGAAATGGATGACTGAAACATTTGATAGGGCAGTTTTCTTCCCCCTCCCTGGCTCTCTTAACAGAGCTATCGGTCTCCTTTATAGATGTGCAAACACATACATGAATACTGTATTTACTACAGCTCTACTTCAGGCTAACAAACTTGAATACACAAATCCCCTTATGTGTGCACAGATTTGTCACTTTGCTGCGTCGTCAGTGAAAAAAATTTTTTGACGTGAAATCAGTGATTTTGAAATCTGGCCTTATGACATGGTGGTGAATAATAATGCACTTCAGTACAGAAAAAAATAAAAGGAACAAAATGTCAGAAAGAGTCAAACTTGACTTTTCAGTGTCATGCCCTGTTCTGAAATTCAAACTGGAAACTTTCCAATATCCATGAAAACATAAACATGTTATTTCTGTGTGTATTGCTTCTTTTTTTTTTTTTTTGGTACATTTAACTGTACAATAAAGAATTAAGTGCAAACCTCTGTTTTAATCATAGTTTCTCCATGGGCTTAAAAGACCAACCGTTTTCATGTCAAAGCAAAGCTTTTCTCTACAGATAAATCTGTTTCTACTCTCCTAACATGAGCTAAATAAGAAATCCCTTAATTTGTTGCCCCTGTCGTCTTTGGATCTTAGTCCTAGTAATGCTCATTTATCTCAGGGATGCTGCTCAAGCTGCATGTAAACCCATGTTGCCTCCCTTGTGCACAAAGTGATCAGCTTAACTTCTCTATCAGCGGCAAAAATCTCTGCAATGCGCTCTGTTCTAATTAATGGTGGATTGCCTGGTGCATCAATATGACTGGAGTTGGATGAAGGCAAATCCCTGTGGTGCACACAAATACACATGCAGAAATAATGACAAGTATAGTAGAAACAATCTAGATTTCACTGTACACAGTAGTTGGCACAGAACTATACAAAGTATATATGCAAAACCACTTTTCTTTAATTTTTCATTGCTGGCTAATGGGAAAAAGTTTTCTTCTGCACCTAAAATATGGGATCTGAAATGTTTTGTATATACATTCGTGCATTATGTGAATGTCAGCAACAGTGTGTATTACTGTCAGTGTCACTCTGGAGTGTTCTTGCATTTTTTTGCAGGATACTGTTCTATTACACCAGAGAGCCAATTATTGTCTTGCAGTTTGACACCAGTCCTGTCACGACCAGCATGCTCATACATGTTAATTGTGGTGTTTTAACAGCAACAGAGGTTTTGGTTGCCTCATTACAGCAAGGACATGAAACTACCCGAGGTTGATTTGACAAAATCTCAGTCAGCCAGTCACACACCCACCCACGCGTACTCCTGTCTCTACTTTTTTTCTTTCCCTCTTTCTGGCTCAGAGTTAGTGGCTAATACCCCAAGTGCTGACCTTCAATTGAAATCATTTGAAAGCTGATCTATCTCAGTGAAACGAGTGAAGAAACCTCCATTTAAAAACCAAATTAGATTAATTTCACACCAGTTTTTTTTGGCAGGATTCATTTAATACTTTGAGAGGCTATCATTGTTTCAAACAAGAAGCTTTGCTATTTGTTTTGGAACAATCATTTGTGTTAGTCTGAAAGCTCACAGCTGAGTCATAACCAGAGATAGCAGCTGTCAGAAAATGTGATAACAGGTTGTTAGGTTTAGTCAAGGGTGAACCAGGTGGAGCTGAAGGTCATTGTACATCCTGTGACAAAGTGTGCATAAAGGATGTAATGTACAGCAAATTACACTGGTGAACTATGAAAGCCAGAGTGTCCTTATGTTGTCATCAAAAAAATGTAAAATTTTCATATACGTGAAGTTAGGACTCATTTGACTTTGTACAATGGTGCTATTACCAGCAACAGAAGTGAAGGCTTCCACACTGAAATTTAGTAAATTTGCTGAATCTTTGCATGTCTTACTTCATGGCAGAAAAAAAAAGTTGATTGGCCTACTCTGACAATATAGCAATGGACAAAGATGTTAATACAAATAAATAGTTTATTCTTTCAACTGTGAAGACAAGTCTGTGGAACACACATAGTTTAGTAGATTTCTGTCCAGTAACTTAATCAAATTAAGAACTGACAGTGGTTGAATTATCTCATGAAGATCTGGAAATTTCAAAAGTATAAAAAAAGAATTTTCCATCCTGTTGATACAGTTAGTTAAAACCTTTTAACGTGCCTGTAGAATAAACGCTGCATCGAGGTCATCTGGGAACTATCACTAAGAGTTTTGCCAATTTAAAGTAACAGAGTGGGCGAGCTTCTCTACGATAAACAAATATTGGATATATTCTGTTACATTGCCATACTTCAGGGACGTTAGACAGAAAACAACAGATGAGCATGATCAAGCTGTGCTGATAGCTATGCCCCATACTGGCAGCCAACATATGCAACATCAGCAAAATACTGCAAGAGCACAGTGACAGCAGAAAAACACTGGGGAGAAAATATGTTGAAGAATGAAGGGAAACAATGACAGGATTTAATAAAGGGACAAACACTGGGAAAAAAGAGACAAGAACATGGGCGGAAGTTGACAGAAAGAACACTAAGACGAGTGATAAAAAGGAGATCTCCTGAAGTGTTGAGGAATGTAGGTTCAGAATATAAATCATAAAGAAGGGAGTGAGGAGTTCAAATAAGATTATATACGGTATAAAAAAGAAACACTGCAGTAAGATCATTTTCTTCAATCGATTTTTAAGTCCAGTTAAGTGACTGTTCTTTACAAAGAAGAGTAAGAGAACTGCACCATTTGGAGTCTAAAAGCTCGTTGCCTGGGTGACATGTAATAAGTAAATATTCAACACTGAATCCTTTCAGTGAAAGCTGCAACACCATGAATACTGAATATTCAAACAAATATCGGTGGTAAACGTTTGTGGATTTTTCCAAGAAAAAATACTGTTACCATTCTGTTGAGATATCCCTCATTTCTGACTTGCAGGAAGTACTTCTAATGTTGACTGCACTGAAGCTGCACACCACTCAAAAGCATATTAAAAGTGACACTCTAACAAACCGAAAAGGACATCATCAAGCAGCAGGCAAAAGATGTTACGTTAATGTCATCCAACTGGACACTGCCCAAACCTCTGCAAAATTGAGATATTCTGTGAATAAACATCTCAAATACAAAAGGTGACAAGGGGTATCCTTATCTGATTTCATTGCCCACGTTCACTGTGCTAGACTTACTCATGCATTTCAGTCACAAGACACGAATACCTTGAGGACTACACTCTCATGTGGAGGTGAGATGAAAATATTTTCCTGAAAATTATCAGACTTGAATGGGGGAGGGATTGGATAATAGATTCCGAGAACAATTCTGAAGGGATAACCCATGGAATATTCAATTATGTCCACTGATACAGAGAAAATGGGAAGGAAAGAGAGACTTGGAGGAAGAGAGAAAGTCCTAGAGCATTGGTGGGAAGGTCAAAGAAGCGGAGGCAGATGTTAGATGACGTCCCAGTAGAATTCTCTCTGCTGCAGTGTATGATCCGATCAAACCCAGAAGTGAGTGAGAGAGGAACCGCAAAAAACAACAGATGCAGAGAAAAAGATGATCAAACATGTTGAGCTGTTAATGACGTGCATGTATTAATGTTGGATCTGCATGCAGATGTACATATCTGCATGTTTATGTTTAAATATGAGCTTAAACACGGGTTAATCACTGCCTCATTTGCATTACATTAATATCATGCTGTATTCACAGCACAGACAAGGGACTTTTGAGAAACACACAAAGACATTGTTGCTGTATCTTTGCAATCTGCTGCTTTTATTTCAGAAAGTGTCTTTTACTGCCTCTAGACAACCTCCACACATACACACACACACACACACACACACACACACACACACACACATACCTGTAATGGTTATGTCAGTCCACCCAAGGACACACAACATGTCAGCTCTGATTAAGCCTGTGCTCAGCCTTTAGAATAGAGTTCCTGGGCAGGGGGGAGAGGTACAGAGGAATAGAAGTGACTTGTGTCCAGTAATAAATCGCTGCAGGCAGCTGGACTCTTCAGAGCTGTGGCCCAGCCGAACCCCAACAGATGCTGGGTGGTTTGGCCTGCCAGTTGAGCCCCCGCTTGTGGGCCAGCGCCATCATGAGCGATGGCTGCAGTCCAAAGCAGGGGGTCTGCCGCCGCAGGCGCAGGTGTAGATGTCATTAACATTCAATATGTAGAGAGCAGAGCCTTGCGGGTGGGGCAAAGTGATATTGATGGAGGCTTGTTTTTAGGTGTCTGGTTCACTAAGCAAATATGAGAATAAATGTGGCCTTTTGCATGGCATGCACCTTTCATTAATGTTAACCAACAGCCTCAGTGGTTTACGCAGAGCGTTCATTAACAGTGGTCACTATGGTTTGACAAGCTCCGTCTGTTTATACTTTTAGTTTTGGCCATAGTTGGCTGTTGAACTCCTCTCCCTGCACCCCTTCAATTCATGAGGCCCGTGTGCCAGGCATGAGCCATTATACATTTTCTCCAGCCAAGTCAGCTAAAGCCAATTACGTTTGTTGTTTGTTTGGAAGTCAAAAGATTATGTGACCAATTGCCAAGTTACAGACTTGATAAAGTGCAAATTAATCCTGTGAGAATTCATATTGGATTGGAACTTTTTTTTTTCCTCTTCATCGGGCTGGTTTTGCCAGAAAATTGAGTAGTCCCATGAAAAGCGAGAGCGTCTGAGTGAAAATAACAAAATGATAAACAAGGCCGGATATAAATGAAATGATTTTGGTCATAAGTCAGTCATCCATTCATGAATTAGGCTCACTAGCCATTTAACCTTGTCCAACATCAACCTAATTCTACAGAGGCAGTTTGGCCCTTGTCTTTAAGTAATCCTCGTGTCACATGTTCAAATCTGGCACAGTCTCCCTGAGCTGTGGCCTTGTTCTCCACCAAGGACCAAAGCCAGGATTGTGGCCACCTTCAGGCAAGTGACAGACAAACTGGGTTCCTCAGTCTATTAAACTCCCATTAAACTCACTGATGGTTGATCCGCTCTAGCTGCCAATCTGTACCTCTATAAAGGTCTCCTGCAGTGGCCAGGACTTGATCCTACAAGTAGTCCATTGAGGGGATTTCAGTCCTGTTTGAAGATAGCACTGCTCCTGCTTCTCACTTCCATTTGGTGGGCTGATGATTTAAGTGGCATAGTGGTCAGTTTGGGCGGTCTGTTCAGTCTTAAATTAAAGGCATGGACATGGATTTCCTCAGCCCTGTGTTTGTAGAGCACATAAGAATATCCGATTTTCACATTTTTCATGCTCTGCCAGGGCCTTGGAGTTGTTCCTTTTCTTCTTCAAACAGCATGGGTTGAAAATTCCATTTTATCTGAGCCTATGAAGCCCAAAGTCAACTTGTGATATCAGACTTATCAAACTTGCATACGTTTTTGATCCAACATGTTGCATTCTAATGTAAAATACATAGCGGGAAGGTCTGCCTTGTCTGTGTTGAGCAGTAGGTGCACAAATCTTTTTTTGAGGCACTCATAGCAGATGTATGATTATGGGCTCATAGTAAAAACAACTATGCAGTCGTTGGCTGCGTTGAGGTACTTCATGCACCAGTGGGTCAGCAGGATTGGATCATCCAGGTGAAATTCCTATCCATCAAGAACAGCAGATCACAATAAAGATGCTGGTTATCACTCTTTCCCACCTGTTGCTATGCTGACAGGTTGTTGTGGGTGTCTTTTAACATCTTTACACTGCCGTTGACTCTGGTGGATGCAATAAAATATTATCACAGTCATGCTAAAATTACAACATTTCGCGGGGTGGTGCTCATTTTGAATGCAATGGGGGATTTTGAAGTTCCCCCACCCACATCTTGAAATCCATTCTTTTGCCATGTGAGGAATATGTATGTGAACTGTCACAATCAGCATCCTATACAGTTCTCACCCAGTCACTCACTGAGGAATTGCTGGGTTCAAAAACTATGACGAACAAGGCTTGTACTGGTAAGTGCCTATTTGGAATATATGAACAAAAAGTATAATGACACAGAGTTGAATTAAAAGAGAGGTTGAGTTATGAAAGTCAGGTTGATGACAACAGAAAGGTGTACAGAACAGATAAACTTTAAACTTCTGAGGTCAGGTGTAATTTTTGTTGGTCCAGTTTAAAATTATCCTTACTTACTACATGTACTGATACAGTATTCATCCAGATTCCAAATACTTTGGTGTTTAAATATGTGCACACACTCTGTAAGCCGCCGTGCATCTGTCCTGTCAGACTTACTTCGTCCATTCTGTGTGCTATATTTTCATATTGTTTTCCTATTCATTAGCACTTGTACACTAAAAATGTGCTGCCGTCTTTGGTTTCCTTGAATATTCTTTCATCCCACCCACAACTGTGATTGGCAGCACGCCGAGCTCCCGGTGTGTCTGGCAGCAACTTGTTTGCTACAAGGTTGCGCTGCGGACCTCATTAACCATTCATGATCACCTGGTGGCCTCGCTTCTCCATGCATATTGATGCTACATGACTGAAACTGCCACTTGGTTTCTCACCGATTCCTTTACCCTGTTCGAGGCCACACTTGCCTTTGACCTTGCCGTGTTGACACTCCAATACTAATGAGCACGCATTAGCCACCGTATCAAAGTTCAAGCACCCATAAACCTTTCTGTCAGGATGTAGGGAAAGCACAATGCCTGAAGGAGTGTCCTTAACACCTCAAATGTTCCGGATGATGGTAATTAGTTTCAGTGCAGCAAACCCAACGTACACACACACATGGTTTTACATTTGTAAGTACACATTTATCTTTGTTTTAGCTCATATACACACACACGCATTAATCATTTCTGAGTACCTAGTCCAGGATGGATTTTTAATTAAAATGATTAAAAGGCAACATATTGATATAAGATGCAAGGTGCTGTCATTGATATGACTTATTTGCAATAAATCAATATTTGGTAACATGCCTACATGTATAATGAGGCCTGTGGCAGTTTATCTGTTGTATCACTGATGTTCATAGTCTCTATTTATTCAGCTGCTAATAGACATTTTAGTGGCAGATAACACTTCAGAGAACGGCTATATTTACCTCAGCAATATCCACAGTAAGATATGATTATTTCCTTCACACACACTGATCAATTTGTCTCATTTAAGTTGAATTAAAACAGCAGTTGCTAAATGTTTCTGGAGGACCTGATAAATTACAAGTTGAGGTTGCATGAGCATCTGCACTTTCTGTTGTTATTTTAGTGCAGGTGAGATTGACAGGTACACACTGTGAAGGATGAGTAATGATGCCGAATTAAAAGGCAGAGGAAGCAGGCACACTGGGCTGTTGTTTCTATCTGACATGTCGCCCAGGGGCTGTCATCACAGCTACCCCCTTCTCCTGAAATTTATGATGGTTCTGCCTGCACCTCCCACTTCAGAAGCCATTCTAAATGAAAGAGGGGCACAGAAACACCTTTTTCTATTGGTTAAATAAAATTTTATTTGCTCTTTGATCCTCAAATGATTCCCCAGCCTGCCTGGCCAAGTATGGACTATGTGAACGCAGTCATCTCATACAGATTGTCACATGCTACACACACAGCCATGGGGAGCCTTGCCCAAGACAGAGATCAACAAAGATGAACAGAACAGTTTTTGAAGCTCAACTTTAATGCCAATGATACATGAGCTGACAAAGGGTAAGTATACAAGCATGAGTCCAGCCTCTTCATTTTCTGGACCTTCTTTCGCTGCTAACCCAAGCTGCAGGGCTGGCTCACATCCCAAGTCCTTGGGATAAAGCTGGGCATGCGCATATCCTCAGCCCAACTACCTGCCAACAAGCCAGACAACTCCTCAGAGTGGATGGAAAGATTTGTCCCTCTTACTTAACTCCTACCATATTTTTTTTTCTTGGATTCAAAGGTTATCTTTAGCCATACTGTCTGGGTCCTCTGGCGAGAGCCAGCGGGGCGGGCGGCTCGCCACAGGCGTGAGCACTCCCGATAAGCAAAGGAGAGCCAGGAGGCGATGGGTTAGGGGCGGGGCAGAGGGTGGCAAAGAGATACAGAGGTCCATTGTGTCTTCAGACTGACCTTCATTCACTTTATTGTATACAAATCGAGTTCTCCTCAGATGAGAAAGCTAAACAACACTGTTGTTACTACTTTCTTTCTAACAGGGAAACGGAGAATAAAACCAAACAATAGTGGCAGTTTGCTTTAGAGAGAAAGGATGTACTTGCACAGAAAGAAAATGTTTGCAAAATGTAGCATTTTAGAGAATGGCAAACATCAAGTTGGGCTCAAAAGGTTCTTTGGGTGTGGGTGTGGTAATGCGAGAGATTAGAGACAGAAATGTAGTCTGTCTTTACAGTTTTACACGGTGAAAATAAAACCAGGTCTAGAGGCAGTCATTCCCAAGGCTCACTAGCTCACTTTCAGTGTGTGTAGCGCCTCCATTAATACCTAATGGGTGTAACATTAGGGGGAAAGAGTGAGTATATCTTCAGGGCTTACATTAGCCTGGTGTACAGTATCTCCTTATCTGTTTGGGACAAAAAGAGAGTGAGATGGAATGTGTTGTCCTTTTTTTTGACTTTTTTTCTGCATTAACTGTCCTGGGGGAGGATAACATGAGTGCAACTGAAAGTGCACAGAAACAGGACAGTTTTATGTAGACTACTAAGCAAGTCCATGTACTGAGTAACAATTCATGTTCTCCGTATAGGCCGCCATTACACCATGTACATACAAAAGCATACACACACCGACGGACATGCATATTGTAATTCAATTATGCATAACCAGGATAATGAAGAATACAAACCTACACAATCTGTTCTGCTATTGTGATATTAATTATTTCTATGTTAACCAGCTACTATATTGAGTGCCTTGCATCTGGTCATCATCAATATGTGACAGTAATGTTTATTATTCAAGTTACATTTGTTGCACCTTGAAACTATTTAAAGGTAAAGACTCCAATTTGAATGAGGGGTTAAAGATGTCCTGGAAAGAAACACAGAACTAAATGTAATAACCAATGTATTTGTATACGTATGCAAATGACGAGCCCCTTCATTTTAAAACTCATCTACTTATGTAAATGACAATGCAAAGTTTCTTCAAACGCCACCTATCAGAGGATGAGACAGGAGGGGTGAGAATGCAGTGTGCAAGGGAAGAAAAGTGATTTTTAAAGCAATAGTTTTGCAACTCTGGTTGGTTCGTGCAGCATCAGCAGCAGGTCTAAGCTTTTGGTTGGGAACATGCATGATTATCATAAAACTAATGATGATTCATGGATTGTTTTGCAGAGATCAGTGGTGCACAGTTTCATTGTTATTGTGGAGGGGAGAGTTTTGCCACTGTGCAATCAACTATAGTGTACCCATTTTGGAAAGACGAGATTTACAGTAAACCAGATCATGTATGTATAAACACACGTGCACAGATAGAGGGGAAACCACTCTTCTGTGGCCCTGGCTAATTTTCAGACTCTGGTTGCACAAACATCATTAATCAAATTGACTAAGATTAGTCACTGGCTAGTTCCCCTACCTGTTTATTATAATGAAATCAATGTACGTATCACTGCAAGCATGGACCCCAACTACGGAAGAGGCAATAACCACAAAAGAGCCCTGACAAACCATAGAAAAGTCAAGACAAAGCCAGGCAATACAGAAAAAGAAGTAGGAGCAATGGAGGCAAAGCTAAGACATGTGCAGAAATGGATGAGTGAGGCTCACAGACTGGAGACAGAGGTGAGGGACACCTTTTGTTGTCCTGTACTTTAAAAGATAACCTCGGCTACATTGCAAGAAGGATCCGTGTGAAAAGATTCAATTGAGTCCAGTTCAGATTGTAAAAGCCACTCTCAGTCCCACAGTGCAGTAGAAGAAACCTTACAAAAGAAAGGAAGCCTGATGGAAAAGCAAGCTGAAGACAACCCCCCCCCCTCCCCGACTTAAAAAAAAAACTTTTTCAGAAGCTAAGTTAGGACAAAAGCAGACCAGTTGTATTTAATATCCCCTTTGAGTTCCACACAATATACTGAACCCCTAGTTTCTGCTTCTTACTCTGTATTTTCTTTCTCATGCTGTGTCTGGGATCCTGTCTGTGATTGTCATATAATAGCATAAAACATCAACTCTACTCAAACAATACTGAGCGTTCATTGTCGTACTAGTAGCTGCATAGTGCTGACACTTATGTCTTTAGAAATCCAAGAGAGGTGGGAGAGGTCTGGTGAGTGGGCAAGAGGGCAGGTGCTTGGTATATGCTAGGTGCTAAGGGAGCACACAGAAGGTGGAGTGAGTCACTGAAACCTTCTTTGTGGATAATGCGACATGGTAATGGTGATAAAGAGAAGGTAAATTGTTAGACTGAGGTTGATGACTGTGGTGTATTGGGCAGCAGGGGGTCAGAGGTTGGATCAGCAGGTTGAGAGTTTGCTGCGATTCATAGAGATACTGGTTCTGTCACAAAAGTCTTTCTCTCCCATGTAGGAACTCTCTTCCGCCATAACATCCCTTTTCTGTCAGGGTGTTTTACAGCTGGTCCTGAATGTGTTATGTACAGAAAATGTGATATTGTACAATATTTTGCAACTCCAATGAACTGCAATTGCAAAATACCCACAGATGTGACAATTTGACACATGCCTGAATGCTTTAATATGCAGTTTAGCCACTTTTAAGGGAGAAGCTCATGAGTACAGAAGTATTTCAATTCAACAAAGATGGCTTGAATAGTCATGTCTCGGTTAATGTTTCAGCAAGAGTATTGTATTGAAGCTACAAAATTGGACTGCAGATAAGAGGTTTGCAATCGAATGAAGGAAATGAGAGATGAAGTGATGGGTGATGAATAAAACATGAGGTGACTGATAGGGCCATACTGACCAAAATGAGACAGTTATGTCTTTGTACTTCATCACCCTTGACCTCGCTGTCAAGTTCTTTGGCATCACACATTTCACAATTATTTGGCTGCAGCTTGCGAGTGTATTGAGATGTGTGAAAAGTTAGGCTCCCATTTACATCACTGGTGACAAGCGTGGTTCTTGATTTTTGTAAATGAACACCACAGTTACCTTTGGTTGTTGTTGGAAAGTGATGTTGCTGCTTTGCCTCTTCCTGTTTTGCTGAAATGTACAACATATTTGCTAAATAAGAAAACTGGTGTAATGCATAAACTTTAAATGATTTATGTATCGTTCCAACAAGCAATCCACCGAAATCTAACTGAATTCAAATACAGTCCAATGTCAGCAAGTTTTCTCAGTGATGTTGTAATTTGTTCACAGTAATTTCTCTAATTTCTCAAAATTAATGAGGTAATGACTTATTGGTGTTAACATGCCAAGTTTAAATGTCTCTATTGACAGATTAAAATGTGATTAATGAAGGGATACCCAGATGGCGTTTAGGGGCAAAAATGCTCATCCACAACCAGGGAGACAGAACCCAATAGGACAAATGGTGTCTCAAGACTAGCTGTGGAACTGGTGATGTCATTCTTATGATGGAATTAACAGTGGGCAGAGATAAGAAACGTGGTAAGCATATGAAAACACAAGTACAAAATTTAGATGAGACATACAATTTGCTTGGATGATTTACTTTACAATCTTTACAATCGGAGTGTCCAAATTTTTAATCTGCAGGAGCAAAATTTATAGATTCTGAGGTAAATGCCCCCCATGAACACCCAAGAGGGCTCACAGTGGATTATGCTTTCTAGCTTTCAATTAAAAATTGTCAAGCAGGGCATCATCAGTAGATTCCAAGCTGTGAGCGTTGTATGTTAGCCCTTGGCAGGATACTAAACTGTACCAAGCCCATAATTATGTAGCCAAGCTCTGCCATAAAATACCACAAAAGTGGGATTGGCTAGAGCTTCTAAATCTAACTCTAGCAAATGGAAAGTCTCCCCGAGGCTGTAAGGGTTACCGGCTCAATGCCAGCATCCATAAACAGGCCAAGGATACGATATTGGAGTTAATCAGATGCTACTTAGGAGGGGTTAATGAGTCATGTGCTTTGTGGGTGTTTGAAGAAGGATATTCATAGGTTAAAGTAAGTCATGGGGTAAATAGTTGTGTATTTTATCTTATGGCTATTAGCAGTGAGCAGTGCATGCTTACGTGGTGTTGCTCACAGGTTGCTGACATCAGCTCATTAGCTAAGTTACCATCTTGAAGTTGTCAGTCATCTGTGTAGGTACTCAGTTATCCAGGTCATGGTTATCCAACGCTGTTTAAATTAATCCAATAGATTTTAAGTCTAAGTAGGTGCAGGGTTGTTTGCTGGGGCTCAGTGGGGTAGGGAATGGTGCTAACACAGGGATGAAGGTCTATCATTTAGCAAAAAGTTAACCAATGTAGTGGAAAATTTTCTTTCATGGATTTCCAAAACAGCCTCAATTAAGGTTGTTCCTCCATATATTTTGACAAAAATGTCAATCATATGCGTTGGCCTTCCAAGCCACCAGATTTCATTGAAATTGACAAGATTGATTAGAGTTTTTATTTATATTTTAGACAAGACACTCTTTCGTCATATCAAAACAAACGAGGAAACTATACAGAACTGTAGTGTATTCTGAAGAGAGCTGACACTGTAATGAGTGGGCCCACCACAAGCTGCCAAAACAAAGACTTGAGTCTGTCAAATCAAGCTTAGGAGTGATCTCACAATTATAGTCAATACAATTGTTAATCATTTAAGAAATATAAAAATTCAGCACTAATTATCATTTGGGAATATATAATTTTTTAAAATTTATCTTGTTTTGCACAGCACGCAATTTCAGTCACACCCAAGCAATGTAGCATGAGAGCTCTTGGGTTTACCACAAAAAGCACTCCTGTATACTTATCTATTTTTATAATTGTCATGTATTGGATTGCAACTTGAAGCTTTGAAAAAAGAACCTTTAGCTATAATAAGGTTAGGACAATGTTGTTACAGGTAATGTGGGCCTAATTAAGCACACAAGCTCTGCTGCCAGGTTTGAAGTCAAGGAGGTGGGGATAACTGTGAGAAAATCATGACACACTTCGTCAAGAGCACCAGAGAGAGTGGGGTGGGTGGCGGGGGTTATTGAGAGAGCACAAAAGCAGCAACTCTCATTTTGTGAGCGCTGTGGCGGGTGGCTTGACACACGTTGTACTGGCTGCCTGAAGCGCCATAGCAACAGGGAGAGAGGAGATTGAGAGAGGCGGAGGTTCAAGGACTTCACTTGTTCCAGCAACACTTTAATTACTTTGGGCACTGGTGTTTAGTGAAACATGCATTCTGGGACTCAACAACTATTGGGAGAAAGCCCCAGAGATTTCAGTTTTTTTTTGTTTGTTTTTTTGTTTTTTCCTCCTCTCTCTTTGTGAAATTGCTTCAGCTATTGAAAACACACAGGGTCTAAAAGAGCAGACGTATGGCGACAAAGGGCGACAGAGATGGGGAGCTGGGGGAGGGAAAAAATAAAAAGAGGATGAAGCAAAGTGAACACTAGATAGAGATCGACAGCATGGTGAGATAGGAGCTGTTTCAATAAGAAGGTTGCTAACAGATATGAGGGAAAAAGAGCCAAGGGGAAAGGATTTATAGGGACACTAGCTTGATTATCCATTTTAGATGCACATGTGAGCACATATGGCGTCTTAATTTGCAGCATGCTTAAATGCATATGTATATCAATCTGTGTATTTTCGTATGCATGCCTCATCCTTCCCTGTCTCAGAATATAGCAAGAAAAACGTATTTTTTTCTCCTGATGTCATGCCTAACACGATCAGCACTCATTAAAAGCTCTCCAGAGCGCCGGCATCTAGCAGACAGGAACCCGCTCCAACAGACAACCCCCAATCCCAGTAAACACACACGGTTTCCTGCCCGTAAGCCTCTTCTCCAGTGGAAACAAACTGGCATCCCCTCGAAGCATTGGCAATGTTATTCATTTTTATGTAATCCTAAAATATGGATCAAATGTTTGTCCCTACATGCATGAAAAGGTATTAAAAGCAGAACTTTATTTTTCTCAATCATCGACAAGACCCATTACTCCTTTTAAGATGCAGTGCCTGCCTTCTGTCCACATTCACCTTTTCCTTTTTTTGTATCGTTATCAGATCACTTTTTTTTTAAGCAGATTCTTCCAATCCTGTTACGCGTAATATCAATTATTCATGTCCAAACTGGACCACAAGTAGATAATCCTGAGTCATAATCCTCTGGGGAATATTGGTGTATTTTAAAATCCCCAATTCATTTTATTGCATGTAATTATTCAGTCTGGCTGCAGCATCTGGCTCGAATAAGCAGCAAAACAGATATGAGGAAAGGAGCATTTTATCTTGGCTTCAATGGATGGCATTTGCTATTTTTCATCCTAATGCTGAAGTATGATTCAAAGAGGTCATGTGTGCACATCTCATGAGCATAGACACGCCTGATAATGCACAACGACAAGCTATTTTATTACACCTATGCAAGTCACAACTGATGCAGTGCTGTGATATGCTCTGTGAGACAAGGTGACGGAGCACATAGGGGGCTACACAATCGTCTTTGCTTGCAACACATTTCTGTCCTAATGCAGGAGGGAAGAATCTGGGGAAACACTCAAGGATGAGGGCGGGCATTCTTTTTTCAACCTGTAATGGATTATTTCATACAAACATGCAATTGGTTTGCATTACTGATGGATAGCAGCCATTGTTATGGTAAAGTCATTCTAGCACTTCCCTGGGTCCACTATTAATCTCAGTCAAGTCAATGGCTCCATTGTACAAAATTCCCCATTTAGACCACGCCACCTTGACTACAATGGAAGTGTCAGTGTGGCACATTCAGGACTCTTCCATGGTTGGAGAGCAAATTGAGTATTTCTCAAACTGATTACATTGATACAAGGATGTTTTTCTAATCCTCTGGAATATTGGGGAAATAAAAGACACTGTGTATCTCATTTTCAATTGTATGAAAGGTGTTTATTTGGAAGGTGGATTGTCTCCAGCTACAGGTTAAAGGTAACTAACCCCATTTCCCGAGCTAGAGTGGAACTGGCTGACCTGCTGAGTTCTACATCAGCTTGTGACCCTGGACTAAAAGATGGTAGATGGATGGAGGCAGAGAATGCCAAGACATAGTGGAGAGAAGAGACAAAAGGTGAGAAGGAAAAGAAAGGATCTACAGAACGCGTTTTCTTCTATTGTCCACCAATGCTTCACTGTGGGACATTCATTTTGTCTTAGGCTCTGTCACTCTCATTTTCCTCTCGCCTTGTCTCCAATCCTTGTTCTCATTCTCTCCTCCCCTGTCTGTCAATTTGTGAAGACCCCACATCATTACTGTCAAAAAATCTCACTGCAGTGCCAATACAAAAACCGCTCGCACAATATCAAATGCACAGGCGCTCAAGCTCATACTTGCCACCCACTCATGTGTTGAGAGTGAATTTTTTTTCTCCAACTGGGTTCTGACATTTTGCAACCAGCTTTTCCCACCGGAATTCTGAGAAACTCTTAGCACCCTGCCCCCCAAAATCATTGTCTCCATCTTTGTATGACTGTCCCTACTGCTTTACAATATTGAGGTGGGTATGAACTTGTTACAGTGTCTTTGCTCACAAATTTGCAGATATAATCAAAGCACCTCGAGATAATATCTGCAAGCTTTGTAGTAGACCTTTGGATTGCTTCGTTGCACGGATATTTGTTTGAAATTGTGCGCTCGGTTCAGACTTCATTGTCAAGGAAAGGCAAGAGACGCTGAGAGAGAGAGCATTCAATATCATGAGCTGCAGGGTTCAATGGGAAACATGTGAGAGAACCCTGCCATCAAATTTCACACTTCAATTTTGAGCCACAAGAAGAGGTTGGAGAGGTCTGATTACCATCGTTGATAGGCCATCCCATCAATCTGATCTTCTGTAAGAGGCTGTTAAACTCAAATGGGCTCCCTCTTTAAAATGGTGTCAAGTAAATAATAGATCTTTTATCTAAAGTAGGCCGGACTGGATAAACATGAAAGGAAGCTTATCAGATCAGAAAGGTGATCAGGTAATCAGATCAGACTTTGATTCCTCTCATATGCTTCTCAGCAACCATTGGGGCAGCTCTAGAGTTGGATAGTCCTCTTAGTTAGGTGCTGAATCAGAACCTTGAACTGCATCAGTGGTGCTGGTCACTAAGCCAGGCCAAACCAACCTAACCATTCAGTATCCATTTGCATTCAGTATCATTATAACTGATGCCAAAATGTTCCTCAAGGAAGGGATCAACATTCTTATTAGGTTGCTCATATGCTGTACGGTATGCAAAGGAAGCATCAGTGGGACAGAATGGAAGCAATGACTGGAAACAATGTAGTATTTTTTAATATTCCATTAGCATGGGCTTTGTGGACAGCACTAATCAATTTGATCGACAACAGGGAGATGGAGTCTGCAAGACACCCTGAACATTGCTTTTGATGCATCTTCAGTTAATTACCCAGACTTACACGGCAACATACAAGTTTTCACTTCAATATCTCATTGTTAGACTTAATTTTTTCCTAAAAAAAAATCATTAAAAAAGCTGCAACATATTGGATTTTGCTTGCAGCCAGGTTTTGATCATATCTGCAGGAGATTCACTGCTCCAGCATGTGTGAGATGTGCACATGCACAGTAACACAAAATTGTGTTTGAGATTGAAGTTTCACTATGTGTCACCAAATGACTGTGAAATGCACATGCAAACACTGATCCATGACATTTTTGCACCACTGCAGAGAATGACAACACCCAGACACAACCGCTGCAGAAATGCATGGCCTCCAGTGTCTCACGCATCGACACACAGCCCATAACTCTACCTAGCTGATAGAAGCCGTGGGGATTGTCTCTACCACTGCAGTCCGCCCCTCCTGTTTCCCTTTTTTTCCCTACCCGTCTTGTCCCCTTTCAGTACCTCTTCCCACCGGAGTTGTAAATCGCTCCAGTAGCATCCGCCAAGAGCGATGAAGCTGACACGTGAGGACTCACACACGCCAAATACATGCATATAGACGCCTATGTTCACAAACAGTCAAACACGCTAACAGATATCTTTGAGTATACGTGCAGCACCCCCCTGACCGAAATAAAAGAATGAAATCAAATATGGCACATGATTAGTGTAAAAATCTCCCTCCCTCGTAATACGAGAGATACGATTTGTTGGAGCTAATGTTACTGGTGGGGTTACTGATGAACTAGCAGACCTAGTTATTCATGCTTTAAATGAGCAAAAAAAAAAAAAAAATCTTGTAGGGATGGGGTGGAGAGCTGGGAATGGTGGGGGTTGAGACAGACGCATGAAGAAGGATGAAGAAATTGGGGAGAAGCTCATTAAGCTACCGTGGATGGGGGAATAGCAAATAAATAGGATGATCACATGAGAGCGAGAAAAAGAAGAGAAATGTAGATGGGAGAGACCTGGGTGGAAAAAAAACATAAGCAAGGGAAATGAAACTAGGGGAGGGAGAGAATTAAGGGATATTTTAAAATGTGGAAAGAGTTAGAGTACAATTACTGCAACTCTGTCCTTTCATATGAAGCTGTCTTTATGCCAGAATACTGGGTACAAAGTATAAATTTCAAGCAGATGTTAATTTGGATGACACATTTACATGTTAGTTGCTTTTACTGTGTTTCACCGCAAGTTTCAGAGCGGCTGTGGAGTCACTTTAATCACTTCCCTCTGGCAATAAATGGAAAATCAACTACTCTTGAGCTGCAGTTTGTCATTTATTTGCACTGTGGCTTTTTACTGGGAAAGGTGAAGATCCTTCTTAGCAAAACTGAGACTAGGTGAATATGCTAATCTGGATTTAGTGGTGATATTCAGGTACAAAACTGAAAAGTCATACGGAATCTAAGAAAAAGAAGGATTAGGTGAAGCTGAGGAAGCTTTTTTTGGGGGGGGGGGGATTTGTCAAGATTTTCTCAGTGACGGTTGAGCTTGTCCGTTTTTGGTGTTATAACCTGTGAATATGAATGGTTTGCTTCTTGACACACATAATAGAAGCCATGGGCCTTAACCAAGGACAAAAATGTTTCTCGGCACATTGCGTTCTTAATCATCCCGTTGCTCATTGCTCTGAGATGCTTATGACTTTCCCCTTTCCAAAATGTCTGACAATAGCCATTAACAATTATGAAATACAGTTCATGGCTCACCCAATGGCAGCAAAAAGACAGGCCTCATCATGCAGCATACTGCTGGTGTTAAACCAGCATCATGCTTTAACTCTTTTTTTATTATTATAAAGACTACACACTATGACATTCATTCATTTGCACAGAAATACGTTTATATGAATGCCGTCATTGCCAACAACATTAATCATGATACACCGTCAAAATCCAAAGTGCCTGTTTTTCTTATAAGTATTTTCTACAGTATAGTTTTAATTAGCCGATGAATCAAGCATAAAATGTGTTTGCTGGTAAGGTAAATTGAATAAGTACATTTTTAACAACCAATATCCCATAAAGTTTAGTTGAGATTGAAATCTACCTTGAAATATTGCTCATGGCAGCGAGAGCCGCGTCCTTTCCTGTCCAATATGTTTATTGGCGATAACTGACTGCCTTCAGCACCTTTGTAAATCATTATGCCATGATTAAGCTTGCCAGAAAATATTAGAGTCTCAATTAGTTTATTAGCTTTCCCTCCAGAATAAGAATATGCAACACCTCTAAAGTATGCATATAATATGCCTATTTTACAGTCGCATGGCTTTTCATGGCATCATATTTCTCCCAGATTGGTCTCAAATTATCTGTTAAATTTTTTTCCTCGTGTCCTTGAAGAGTGACCGGTGTGTATCATATCAAAACTACTGAGACATACAGGATGTGCAGAGAAACATTAGGGAGACGGGTGAGGAAAGAAAGTTCCACGTTTCAAGTAGCTTCACTTCCAGAATACTTAGTAGGATTAACAAAATTCTTCTATCAAGATAAGAAAACACGTTGCAGAATTATTTTGTTGTTCAAAATCGACCAATATTTTTTTGAAACTTATGATCTTGGAAAGGTGCATCGGGTATCATTTGTCATCTACATTTTCTTCAGTTGTGTAGTCTTCCATATATCCATTTTCTGTCACACCTCATATTGCGAAAGGTCAGGGAGGAGATAGAACTGACCCGGCTGACACCGGGCAACAGGGAAGTCACCAGTTCATCCCAGGGCCAACACACAAAGAGAGATCACACTCATAGTCACACCTTTGTGCTATTTAGAGACCTGCAAACAAATTCTCTGGTGGATTTGAACCAATAACCTTCATGCATGTGTCAGTCATGTGTCTTACATATACATTCATGTGTAAGCATTTGGATCTATGTGGACCAAAAGTTTACGAAGTGCCAACTGAAGTTGGAGAGGTGCCAGTTCACCTTGTGAGCACTGCCAAGGTGCTCTTCAGCAAGGCACCGTCCCCCAACAAATTGATCATTGGGGACAACAAAAATGAAGCTGCCTGCCACTCTTCCTTTGTCCTTTTTGTATTTGCATACCTATAGGTCCCTTTAGTGTGTGTGTGTGTGTGTGTGTGTGTGTGTGTGTGTGTGTGTGTGTGTGTGTGTGTGTGTGTGTGTGTGTGTGTGTGTGTGTGTGTGTGTGTGTGTGTGTGTGTGTGTGTGTGTGTGTGTGTGCGCGCGCGCGCGTGTGTAAAATATATGTGTGTAGATATGTGTAAGATACGGAATTATACAAATAAAAGTGGAAAAAAACAATTTTCCGACGGGGATCATCAATCTAGTATTGTAATGTGTTATTGACATTTTGTTTCTTAACAATGAGATGCACAAATATGCTTTACTCCTCATATTTAATTGCAAGTGTGCTTCTTGCACGTTTGAGTGCTACCTGTGAGAAGTACACAGCAGCCACGCACCCAAAGCAAACCAACTCTAAATGATTAGCAAGGTGTTACTGCACGCTAAAACCTATTAGCCTATGTTTACTTACTCTGCAATTCATTCTTTGACGCGGCTCTAATTTCCATTTCCTATAGAACAACAATTTCTCTCTGAAGCAAAGCACACAGATATTGCTGTGAGAGACATTTTTCCTGCACACCACAACATCCATTACTGAAAACAATAACCGAAGCCGCGGCAGCCATTGATCTAAATGACACCGTTGTTTACCATTATTAACAGCTGGGATTTGAATTTGCCTCATCGTATGGAAGAGAAAAGAATAATGAAAACAGATTGAAGCAATCGATATCAGAGCGATTATCAGAATGAAGCATTATAGCATTAATCAGAATGGAGTTTAAAGTTCAGACTCGTGTACATAATGTCCCTTGACAAACGAACTGCAGATTAAACGACGCTAAAATAGTCAAATGTCTAATACTGAATGCATTTTCGCAGACAAGATATACTGTCAGCAATAAACGAGTATTAAACCTCACTGCCCAAAAAGATTTACTCAGCCACAATTGGGATGGCATATAAAAGATTCTTAAAAGACAGAGTTCAAGGAAAGTGTCAGGATTCCATTTGAGATTATTCAACTCAATCCACAGTCCCCTCCTATTTCTGCTTTATTCTACCTCTCTCACATTCTCCTTTGCCATTATGCAAACTCAGTCTTTGATCTTCAACAATGAAAGGTGGCTTTATCTTAGAACAACAGAGAGACAGACGATCAGAGACTTAGTAGACCTTTGAGAAATGTGGATGAGAACAGAAACAGAGGAGGTGGTCTGCGCTTGGTACAGTAACCATAAAAAAATTAATCTGCTGCTGAAGGAGGAAGGACAAAGAGTAATTTGAATTTACAAATACTTTTAGGTCATGAAAGTCAGAAAATATCAGCCTACACAAGAGAAAATTGCAAATCTAAATAGTAGCAATTAGTGGTTTCTCATATCATTTGCTTAAAACAAAGTTTTAATTCTATCAAGATGAAAAGGTACATCTTCAGTGGGAACAAAGCTAAAAAAAAAAATACACTGAATGGTCTATGGAGCGTTTATGTCATCGTAACAATGTCAACAGTGTTTGAATTATATTCACACATTTAGAAATGAGAGACAGTAGTTCTACACCACAGGTTTAAAGAGAAGATCTTATCCATGCATTCATTACAGGGTCACAATCTGTTTTTGTGTGCTTGAAACACTTTTGGAGGTATCCGTAAAAGAGAGCTTGGGAAAGATTTATCTTTGCACTCCTGGCAATGCTACATAAAGATGACTTGATTGTCCTGTATGTGTGTGTATGTGTGGGTGTGTGAAATAAATAAAAGTCACCAGATGCTTTGATGCTGACACTGAAGAGGACGTTGCATTCTGGTCATCCAACAAGTTCCAAAACAAGAATTTGGAGTTCGGACGGTACAAACAAGCAGCATCGATGACATCAGCAGCAGAATCTCTTAAAAACAACATAAATCTAACCGTGTGTTTCAAGAAGTAAAGTACTTTGAGTGTATGTCTACTGACTACCTTCTGCTCCACTACCTATGTTTACCTGCAACTAAATGCACTGCTTTGAACACCTGTTCTCCATTGGGTGCTGCAGCAGTCATTTTTGAAGTCTTTTCCATTAAACCAGGTGCTGGAAATAAAACTGGCCAAAAAAACAGAAATAGTGAGCTAAAACACTAAAATCTATGTTGATTGGAGGGGAGGAGAAGCTTTATTTATTCTTTCTCTTAGACTTGTCTATTCATATATTGATTGTAGCCGCTTCAAGACAAGTTTTTACCACAAAAAAGTCAATTCACACACACACACACACACACAAGTAAACAAATTGTTTCTCCTTATGACCTTATCAAGATATCAACACATTACAGGTCTATAAATATGCTGTTTGTACCAAACTCAAAATGGGCCCTGATTTCCAAAGTTAAGAGCAAGATTATTTCACATTTCATTTCACCCCTATCAGTCTTTATCTAGTGTGCCATTGCTAAAGCATCAAAGGCTACTGGTCTTAATGTAATTAAAACATAATTGAATTGAATCTGACTTAAACTGAATTGAACTGACACACTGAGGGAGATTTGCAGAGATAGAGAAACTAAAGGCTAAGGATTTCTCAAGGCAGAGGACGGCGAGATTGCCCTTGCAGTAGGA
Organism: Antennarius maculatus; assembly: GCA_013358685.1. NCBI lineage: Eukaryota > Metazoa > Chordata > Actinopteri > Lophiiformes > Antennariidae > Antennarius > Antennarius maculatus. Next base: position 5,930,045 of record CM023627.1, read on the forward strand.
CCACCTTATCAATTTGATTAGAGTGTGAAAGGACACTTAAAATCTCAATTGCCCGCCCATTAGTAGTCCACTCAGCCCCCTGCCTTAAAATCCAATGGCTAATGTTTGGGGTGGTGGGAGTTTACAAAGATTATTTGATTTCACTTAGATACGCCCCTGCATGCAAAATTAAAGAGTGATTAGATAAAGTGTGTGCTAAATATGAAAGAGTGGACTTCATTTGAAATCAATGTTTTAAATGTTTTCTTTTGTTTACTTGCTGATGCAGGCACACTTTAGATAAGTTTAAAATATATGTAAAAACATTCAAATGGCAGGTCACATTAGAATCAGAGAATCAGAGAATCAGAATCATTAGCTGTCAAAGATTAAAATAAGCTGCTCTGCCAATGATGTAGATTAATCTCTCTAAACCCCTTAAGAAGTGTTGAAAAAGAACAGCTAGGGTGTGGATTTAAGAGATATAGGTTCCTCCCTTCTCTCTTATTTGATAAAAAAAAGTAATTATGAGAGGTAGAAGAGAAGAGAAGGGAACACAACCGAGTCGTTACTTTTCATTTCTTTCTTATATCCTGTGTTCCTCTATATCTCCCCCCCCCATGCAACTTTTGTTTCCCCAGACTAAGACAATCCTATTTGTGAGAGCTGGCTGGCAGTAAGCTTCTTGAGGGACAAAGATGTGGACAAAAGGCCATTGCTTTGTTTACCAAGATGGCTACTGTTGAAAATGAAAGGCTAAAGTGGGTATTGACCTTATATCCAATGCGCACGTCTCCTTCCTGAAGACGACAGACTGGCTGGATACACTCTCCGGCGAAGCTGTGGGAGTGTGTTCATGTTTACACACAGAATCATCAGTGCCACACTCCTGAGTCGTATGCTGCACTGCCTTTACATTCTGTAACCCATTCAACCATAGAAAATCATCCAGTAGTCAAAACCTCATTAAACTTCTACCTCCTCTAACTCTGAGGTGAATGAGGGACTGACTGAAGTCAGAAAAGAGCCAATTGGATTTGATCCGTCATTTTCCTGTAAATACATTCATTCAGGTCTTGTGGATTGCTTCAGCTGTGGCGCTCATTGCCTTCAATGCTTTAGCCCTGGATCCAATTTTCAGAGATCTTATTGGTGGCCTAAAATAGCAAAGGAGCTTTTTGACAGCAAGATTTCCTGGTTAAAAGGTAAGACAGTCGCTTGATATAACCGAGGATGCAGAATATCAACCTGCCTGCGCACATAAACATATCTGATATGCAAAACTTCCCAAGGCAGTTCAGGAGGTTAATATATACTGAATCTAATATTGGTTTCTTGTGAAATCAAACACACAGACACAGACACACACTTGCGCACAGAGACAGAGGCACACCTCATAGTCCCAGAGCAAGACTAATCATAACTAACATAGCAGCATATCCAGCCAATAAATATGACTCAGATCACCAAGGGAACAGAGCAGATCTCCTTTGTGCTGTTTCTCATCTCCTCCCTCTGTCTGTCTCTGCTCAGGTCCTTCTCACAAGTTCATCCTTTCCTTATCTACATTTTATCTTTTCATTCCTTCTACCTGTTTTTCCATCAGTTACCAACACTCACCCCTTGCCATCCTTTTCTCCAACTGTTGTTTCATGCCATCAAGTTCTCCTCATTTAAGTAAACTGAGAAACCCTAACTAAACTCAGGTTACCTCTCCCAGGAGAGGTAGCAATCACAGACAGAACACAAAACAAATACACAAACAGACAAAAAAAAAAGTGGTGCTGGAAAACACACAAGAGCACACACATACACACACTCCTACATACATCCATATGTAAGCAGCATATATGCACAGCCTATTGTGCTAATATGCTGATGGCTGGCTCCTGGCAAGGGTGACACCAGTCACCTGATTTACAGCTACTGGTTTTTATTGGTGTTTGTGATGGGCTATGCTGTTTGTGTTTAGAAAGCCCAACACCTCATCACCTCAGCCATTACCACAGCAACCACCAAGGACAGAAAAACAGAACTAAGTCAAGGAGTTTACAACACGCTAATATCAATAAATACAGGCGTATATTGTGATGCCTGGTCACCGCTGGGCCTTTGACAAGATAGGAGTTGGAATATTTACACAAAAAAGCAATTAAAAGAATGAAGTAGTTACAAGGAGCGGCAGAAGGAAGCCATTTAACTGAAATGGCCCAGAGGAATAGGAGCAGACACAAAGTGGGTCCCTTGTATGTTTTGTGTGTGTGTGTGCGTGTGCGTGTTCCCATTCCTGATGGTGCATTTGCATTGGCATCTTTTTTGCTTGTGTGTGGTTCACATATGTGGGTGGGTGGCTGGCGAGCGGTTATGTAAGGCGTTAATTGTCATGCAGTGCGCAGGGTGCGGGCGCTAAGCACAGACATGAAGCATTCTCAGAGCCCACAGAGGCGAATATTAAAATAATTAAGAATACTGTCTGCGGCAGATGCAAGCAGATTCAAGGGTGGGGGGTGTAAACATCAAGATCCTCTCTCCTCATGTGGATATGTAAATGTTTTATTTTTATTTGCATTTGTTTTATGTTGCAGATACAGTTATGTACTTTTGAGTGTCGGTTTTAATGTGTGTTTTAATGATTATGAGTGTGTAGGAGTGGATATGTTTGTTTTCCTGCCTACATCTGTCCTTGCCTGTGTGTTTTTTGACTCCAAAATTGCACATCAGAGCAACGAGCCCAAGAAACGTCAGACTTTAAATGGCATCATCTCACGACCTCTGAGACACTGACATGGATATTTGAATTATTCAGCGTCTGCTGCAGCTAAACACAATATCCTGTGATTCATATGGTTTTGGTATTAATAAGGTAGAGATGTGATGATGCTTTAGAATAGTGAATACCCCATAAATCAATAGTTTGCTGTGCTCTAGCAGGAGTTATTTGTCTAAAGGTTGTTCTATAGCTTATTAGATGGACTAATTGGCTTGAAATCTGAGCTCTTAGCTCCTGTCATCATTTCAATGATAATATGAGAATGTGGAGATTTAAGTATGGATGAAAATATATCAAAGAGAATAAGATATCAGAATCTGTATTAGACGGATAGAAATGCAATAAATTTTGCATGAGAATGCTTCTCAAGCATTTTGCCGCCTATGTTGCAGTTTTGAGGACCCAACACCATGATGGTGGGCCCTCAAAGCTTTTAAGAGAAATAAGGTTGTGTTCTCATAGGTGTAATACACCTACAATGTAATCAAACAGTCACTTAAATACATCAACTGTTTAATTGCTCCGGCCACTTTGGCCTCTTTGACTGGAGGATGTGGATGAATAGATAATTGCCATTATGATTTTAATGATTACCATTTATTTTATAGTTATTGCTTGTGCTATTCTTATCATAAGGGTTTTGGAAGCCTGCCAACCCTCATTCCAGTGACATCACTGTCTTCAGTTGCTGATCACTTTTTAAGGTTTATGAAGGCACATTCATTTTTCTTTTTTCTCCTCTCCCTTCTAACTGCCTATGCAACATGATCTCAGTTGTTATTTGTCTTCATAAAGATGCTTTATGCAGCAGTTAAGTTGGTTTACATGTTTGCCACAAACAAGTTATATGACTGCTTTGCTACTAATTTATTTATTAATGGTTTTCATTCATAAGCACTGCTATTAAACACTGTTTCTGACAGCAGTAGAGATGTGATGCGACTATGAATAAAACGTGTTTCACTGCGATATGAATCACACATTGTAGGACCTCATGAAGCTGCTGAACACTTTCCACAGTAAGCTGTGGCATCAGAATTTTATTATCTGTTTTCTGTGCCCTACAGAAAATCAGTAAAATCTTAAACTCTTGGGGTACTGCTGGAGAAACGAACAGAAAAAAAAACCTGTTTGACATGTGACATGGAAGGAAGAAGTCTATTTTTAAAGAAGTTACACAAGTCAAGATTTTTCTCTTTCTTCTGTTCTCTCTGTAACTCACCAGGGCCAATAACCATAGCAGCAAGAAATCAGTGCCCTGCCATAGGGAAGAGAAATTGCGATTCTTTCCGTTCACCAGAGTCCTGAGGTTCACACCAGAGGGGCTATCTATAAAAATCTGGACCCCTCTAGGAGTCGACTCAGCCAGGGAAGCGCAACTGGACTTTGTCTCATTAATTCACCCTAAGTACTCTACATGACTACGTTGCTCACATGAATGACTATCTGATGATCCACAGTTCATGTTGTAAAGAAAGTAAAAAGTCAGCAGGGATCAGTGAGAAATATGGTTGGGAGTTTTGCAGTACAAAAGAATGAAAAGGAAAATGTGTATTTTTGTGTTTCTCCCCATGATGCAGCCTGCAGGAATCAGATAACTTCCATGTCATATTCATAAAGGCCATTATTTTTTTTCCCTTTGTCACCAGTGTTCATGTTCAGCTTATTCAAAAAGGTGAGATAGCATTCAGTCAAAGTCAATCACAGCACAGTGGCTCACAACCGCTCCTTTTCTATAACCACACAATTACAATATTTATGAGAACTCCTGCTGATGGAAAGACTATTTCACTGTCCCCCATCAGTCCCTCCCCATCCCTCCCTATCTCCCCTTTTCTTATGTGGCCCTCATTCTTTTTCTGTAGGCTTATTTTAATGAAAAGTTTGGTGGTGAATTGCTCGGGGATTCAGCACGGCTTGTAATTTCCACAACAGGAAGACGTGAATAACTATGAGCTGATGGTCATAAAGACACTGACAGTGCTCGGAATAACTACATTGACTAAACACAGGAGAATAAAGGGCAGAATCCTTCTTCATGTGGCCCCACTTTGCCCCTGAGAGCCTCGAACAATAAATCACATGGATTGATTGAAAAATGAAATGTTCATTACAATGACCTTAGACAGATAGAGAAAAGCATGAAAGAGGGAGACAAAATGACCGCATTTAAAAGAAGGAATGCAAATGTTTCCATCAGGCTGAATATCATCTAATACACCTCAGATGGGGGAAGATTATTGATAGCGAGTCTATGATTGTGGTAAGGGGATGGTATTAAAAAAAAAAACCCTACTGCCACATCTTCTACTGCAACGCCTCTCCTTCCTTCTATTAAATCTTGCTGCTAAAATATGCATCAGAATTGCTACGAGGTGTTCGTTCCGGTGCTACAGCAGATGACTGAAATCTCAATCATTTGAACTTGAGGGTTGGTTCCTGGTGGGAGATGACTTATTCATGGCATAGTGTGTGTACCATGGTAAGATTATCTACCCACGGAGCCCTGCCTCCCATCAAGGACATTCTAAAGAAATATTAACCTTTGGTACAGGACATTTTGTGCTGCTGCAGCCTCTGTTCACTCTCACAAGAGAGACTGCAGCCAACTCTACAATGCATACTTACGTATATGTCTGCAATGACAACACTGATATTATGATATTAAGGAAATATAGAAATGTTGTGATAATTAGCATTGGAGGCTGATATTTACCTGATACATGGTTGAACCAAAGCCTGGAACTTTGACCAGATGATGGAGTAATAGATTTCTCCAAGAGTACAGCAATCGATCTGAAAGCTAATATATTCTGGGATGTATCCTCTGTGCAACATGATCATTCACAGCACGTCTTACACTACTGTAGACTTACCAGTAGGCAAGTATGCCCCTGGTCAAACTGAAGTTCTACAATGTGTTGAATTCTAAAGCTATCCTAAATTTTAAACAATGCAACAAAGGGCATCTTTTTGTTTGGCCCTTTCTACCCTGTAAATAACTGTTTCGAGATTTTAAGTCAGGGTTATTCTCTCCTCCTCCAAAGGGCTTGGCTGGAACTGACATCTAACTGACCCTTGAAACTCCTTTGTTCTCTCTGTAGCTCTTCACTGGCTGTATTTTCAAAGAATAAATACTACATGAATAAATTATGTTGTTGTCTGGCACCTGAATATTACGTTCATATTTTCAAAGAAAATGCACCCCATGTTGGTTTGCTGCTGGGCAGATTTTGTAGTTGTTTATGTGCATGAGACGTAACCAGTATGCAGGAGACCGTGCGTATAATGGTCACATTTTCCTGTAGGAAGACCTCACAGCACAAGAATAAAACTATAATAATACTACAAGAAATTAAAGTATAGACTCTACATCCTGCGGTAAGACAGGTGTCAAACTGACACTCAATTTGAGACGCTTGCAGACATGCACATCCCTCGTCATTACGATACATTGATTGTCATAATTGCTGTATGCGTATCTGTGCAGTAATTCCAAATGAGACGAGTTGAGGGACCTGTGGGCATTGGTAGCACCTACTTCGGGGACAGGAGCCATTTCATGGCTGGTCACACTGGCTTCTCCAAGCAGAAGGGGGTGATCGATACACACACACACAGACACACACACTCGCTCTCTCTCTCTGTCTTCCCTTCTTTCTCAGAGGACATTTTACGCCGGCTTACGCAGTGATGCATTTGATTGCACAGCACCACACCAGGGCCAACTCATCAAACTTTTGATCCAGGGAGAGGTATGCAGAGGAATAAGTTTGGTGAATCTATCTCTAGTGGAAACCTGTGGATAAGATAAACTCTGTTTAGAACTTGATAAAGTAGAGAACATTTTCACAAATGACAGCGCGTAGTGTCATACTATCAGGGTCCTAGCCAGCGTAAACGATGTACAGTAAATAAAAGAGGTGTGAAGGCAAGACATGGACATAAAGTCTGGCACTTTCATGGCTGTAGTATATTCCACATAGAATATTCCTGTTGAAATAGTTCCACCTCATAGCTGCAGGTTCATGTATCAGTCACAGCTACTGTAGATCATCATATTCTCCGTATCCTTTAGTTAACCGTGTCACCGCTTCGGAGCAGTCATTAAATGATTTAGCAGGCTGTCCCAGCTCTTAACTTAAACTTCTCACGGTGTTGGGCTTCATTATTGATGAGACGCTGAGCACAGGATACTCAAATATGCAAGGTTTGCTAACCTCTGTCAGAAAGAACACTCTCCACCTCCACCATTATCTGCCGTTGTCATGAAGCTGATAAACCGCAAGGAATCCATCCCGTTCCTGGCAAAGATGACGGCTCATTATCGTTCAGATATCACTTTGGCTCAACCCCAGGCTGTGTGTGGTGCAAGTAGACTACTCCAAACTCCTTGGAAGTCTCTTTCATTCTCGTATCACCCACAGACAGCAGTGGAAATTAGTTGTCCACGTCTTAACTCTTTCAGGTTCGATAGGCCTGACGAATCCTGTGCATTCTTACAATAGGTAAAATCATGGAACTGGCATGCTGTAAATCTTTCTAGTCCATCAAGGCAGCCCAACAATGTGGTCTAAACTACATTTGGTTGGGTACACAGTTCAAGTTGTATGAAAGGAAATCTATTTGCACAAAAGGACTGTGTGCAGTCCATGGTGTGAAAGCCGGAGAAAATGGCAATATTGCTTGAGCGATCCCTTTTGTAAATGGATGGTCTATCCTTCGATGTCTCCCAATCTCTTGTGCACACTTGCTCTCCTTCAATTTCCTTTATCTTAGGCTCCAGGTGTATATATCTCAAGCCTTTTCTCCGTATCAGAGCTCTTTAGTGTTATCTCAGCATCAAATCACAAGCATGCACGTTTGTATACCACACATTGTCTTTCTCCCTGGGAAAATGGCGTTCTTTGGCTGAGGGAGCAGACTTGCTAGATAAGGGCCGAGACTTGATCTCATCTTCAAGACACACACAGAGCTCCAGTGTAATTACAGTTCTCATCCATGGTGACCATCAGCCCCCAAGCCTCCCTACAGAGGCCCTGACTGTGTTGATGTGTCTCATGTGTTTTGCACTTTGCCTTTGTGAGTATGCGGTTTTGTGCTGTTCTGATGTATGAATTACTGTAATGCTGTGTGTTTTGAGGGATAAAAAGAAAAAAGGTATCTTCTTGTGTTTATTGCAAATACAAGATTACTTTTCCTTTTATTTTATTCAGTCTATATAAAACAGAAACGATAAAGTAAACCTTGTGAGGATTTTTTGTGAATGAGATCTTTCAAATGCTGAAAGAGAACTCTTGAATGTCTTTCATATTTTCTTTTACTTATTAATGCAAATATTCACTGTGTATCAATTGGTAACAGTGAGAGCTGAACTTTTCCATTGACAATAAAACAAACAAAAAAAAGGCTGTCATATAGTCAGAATCCATGTGTTTGACTTAATTTCTAGTTTGTACAATAAGCAATGTGGTTGAAGATTGAAAAGACAACAGCTGAGGACTGATCTGGATTTGGGTTCCACCACATCACTGAAAATAGTTGAGTATTTTTGTTATGTAATCCTGCTATGTAACAAAGGGTATATGACAAACCAATGATGATGAATACCACAACCTTCTTAATGGAGGTTAAAAAAATACAAATAAATCGATAAGAAAACAAATTGCTGTACACCTCAAGAGCACAAAGATCAGCTCATAATTATTCCATTAAATATTTCATGCACAGTTGAATGTGCACTGTTACTGGCCTAATGGACAAACCCATACACACATGAAACGGAGATCCTCATTCATCACTAATTTGAGTCCTAAAACCACATAATACCAACAAAGCAACTTTTTTTTCACGCTGCTTCTGCCGCCTCCAACTCTCCTTCTATCCCTCTTTCCTTTTGCTTCTCTGTGCAATTATCTTCCCTTCCTTTCTGCCACAGGCTGAGAAAATGGATGGTTTTGGCCAGAAAATGTTGCTTTGTGTGCAGGAGACAGTAGAACAGTGTTTCATTTGCAGAGTCTGTGTGCGTATGCAGATGCCTGTGCATATGTAGCTGCATAAAGCCAAAGCGTCTTTTGTAAGTAATACAATTGGATTACAGTGGTGTAGACCGGCTGTTCCTTCTATAAAAATCTAGGAGGCTTTTCAAACGCCCAGACCTGTTATTGAATTATTGCGATAGTAATAAATATATTATTGTCCTGCATTGTCATTATACAGGATGCAGCAGGACATTAAATAGATGTTGCACATATTGTATGGATATTCAGAGAGACCAGCAGACTTCTTGGCGGCTCCTGCATGCATGAGCAGTGTGTACAATGAGACCAAGCATAAAAATCACGGGACAGCTGCGTAACATTTAGCATACAACCTGGGCCTCTGCAGAGGTGTGATAATACTGCAGACATCAGAAAATACAGAGCCTCCATAAGCGAAACACATGCTTATATCATGTAAAAGAATAAGCCTGTTATCTGTGCTGCAGCTTTTTAAATCAACACTGAAAAATTTGAATGAGCAGATGGGCTACCTCATCGACAGCATTCAGTTTGCTGGGATTGCCACATTCATGAGTTTCAGATGGGAGAAAACATAGACAGAAAACTTGTGAAATCATTTCCATCATGTTATCATGTAGGAACATCCAGTGATGATGGTTGAAGGGCAGTCTCTCCTGCGCCCACCTTCACTCAGCCGTAAAAATGAAAAAGTGCCTCCCAGCACTGATTGCTGTAAGTATCCTTCTCCAGTCTGTGTTGAACTATCATCGCCATCCAAAAGATTATTGTGTTTTGAATCAATATAACTGCACACTCTAAAAATGATTGACTGGTTTGCTGCTGCAAGCAGTGACCACATATTGCAGCTAAAAATGTGTTTTCATTCCTAAATGTTTTAAGTGGTGGCTTAGATGAGTAAAACAGACTCAGGTGAGTTTTCATTGTCCTTTTTTCTTTTAGATATGCAGAAGTAGTCAAAGAGCCAGTTGAACTCCAAATGGAAGGACATGAAAAAACTGACTTTATTTCAGTGTCTTTTGTACTCAAAAGATTTTATTTGAAGAGGACTTTATGACTATTTCTCACTCTTTTCCTTCTGGTGAATCCTTTTATCACATATTTTTCTGGGCACATTTTATGTCTCTGCTCAATATTCTGACAACATAACAGTCTCCGATGTGTATTTATAAGAGGAGACACAATATCTTTGCATACAAGACACCCTCAAAGCAAGGATAACTGTTAATATTGAATGTGTGTGTGCATCGTGTGTGTCCACACTGTTATGACAGAGTGTTATGCAGCTGTCCTTCAGTGATGCTGACAGAGGATATAAATTGATTACTCCCTGAAGCAGACAACCCATCATCCTCGAAGGCAGCGGCTCTACAGTGCACATTTGGGGTGTGCATGTGTGCAACACCTCGGTGGGAGCAGCAAATGTGTATATCTGTTTGCATTTCCCAGTATGGTGTGTGGGTGTCAAACCTGATGAAGGTCAAGCAGATAGGTTGGGTCACTTGACTGTTATTCAGTGGCAGCTGTAACAGAAGCTGCCGGGAATATTGATTGACAGCATGTTCAGTGTACGGCTCCACTTGGGATGTCATTGACAGAAAATGTAAGACTTCTATTCTAGTCAAGGAGACCATGATTATCTGCCTGTATTTATCACACTGCTAGCATGGGCTGTTTTCAAGACCATGGGCTGACCACATTGCATAACCAAGTATTGATTGGAAGGAGATGTATGTGCATGCAAGGGTGCATACCCCTCCACTGATGATGATGACCTTTCATTTTAAGAACTTAAATTGTATGTAAATACCATTTTCTACCACAAATAAAGAACAAAGGAGAGACGGGACCCAACAAGACTCGCTTGATACACTTGCCACTCTGCCGGCCTTTTTAATTCACATATACCCTTTTTGGAAATGCTCACAGTTTAAAATGAGGAATTTTTGGTCAGAAACCAAATTAGTATTAGATAAATAGGACTTTTGCACTAATGATGGCCTTGGAGGGAAAGTCAAAGAAAAGATCAATACATCTGCTGGGCACTAGTTACATCTGGCCCAATCAGGTGTGAGAATAATTGTATTATTCAAAAATAAATCATGACTATCTTTAACAGCATTGCAGCAAATGGTCATAGCTGACATATTTCCTTGGACAAATAATCACATTCAGAGTGATCTTTATTGGAATCACAAATAAGGACAAAGGCATGTCACCTGGCTTCTTTCCAATGTTGAGAACAAGAGCAGAAGAGTAACAGGGGTAAAGAAAAAAGAAGAGTCAGTGCATGATAAAGCGAGTAAGTGTATTTAATGTACAGCTGTGTGTGTGTGTGTGTGTGTGTGTGTGTGTGTGTGTCCATGTTGTATAGAGTAATGGGTGGGGGTATGTGCAGCACAGACTGTAATGTATGTGGGTGTGTGTGTTCACACTCCCTGTGTTCTGTTCTTTGGTTGGGCAGGAACAGAGGTGTTGGAGGCTACAGTTCTTGGGAAGAAGCTGTTCCTCAGTCTGTTAGTGTGCGATTTTGATGTTCTGAACTCTCTGCCAGATCGCGGCAGTAGTTCCCCTGAAGATGCCGCTCACTTTCCTTTGCAGTGTGCCGGCACCGTTGGTGTCCCGTTTCGCGAGGGCCATCCTGGTTATGGTTTTAGATGCTTTCACCTTATGACACGATGGTTTGGAAACCCTTGATGGACCTCCTGTAGAAGTTCAGCAGCACCTTCTAGAATTTGAGCCGTTACCTAAGGAAGTCCTTATAGGGCTTGATTATCAGGTGTGAGGTGTTCAATATTTACGTCTGCAAATTTGACACATCCAAGGAACTTTGTAGATCATTCTCACTTTCTACATGTTCACCATGTATGTAGAGGATGAGGTGAACACTCACTGTTCAGTTCCTGAAGTCAATTATAATCTATTTTTGTTTCTGAGGCATTGAAAACCAGGTTGCATTTTCTGTACCACTCAATTGTGGCAATACATCTCATACCTGTTATAACACTTTACACCCCCCCCCCCACACACACACACACACAAATGTCGATGGGAAGAGGGGAAGAGGACAGGGCAGGGATTTGTCCTCTCAGGACAAGAAAAAAAAAAAAGATAGCAATCCTCCCAATATTTGTGGAACTATTCAGTCAAGACCAACTTTGTCGTCTGACAATCACCCAAATTCCTTAAAGGCATGCTTCTGGCTAAGAACCGAGACACCTCAGGTATATTATAAACTGCATGCATGGTTTCAGAGCATTATTCGTTCTCATTTTCTCCCCTTTTTCCCCTGGTGATTTATGACATGCAGAGGTATTGCTTTAAAATGCACCAAAAAATGGCCCTCCTCATCTGCTCAATGGAGTATCTCAATTGCGACCCAATATGGCAGGGACAAATGACAGCCATTAGGGTGCAAAGCTTCCAGTTGCACTTTGGTCTGAGCTCCTCACCAACTGATTATGATTCACATTCATCAGAAAGATCTGATCACTGGCCAGCATCTCTTAAAAGATCATTATTTTCTTATTATGGCTACAAGAATAATATTGTTCACCCTGACCCACTATATTTCACCAGAGGACACACACTCTTTGTATTACAGATCACCAGAAGAGTGTGAATTAGAACATCTGCCTTGTGGAGAGCTCGTCACATGTTGCAACAGTGATCACATAAAGTGCATTATTAGAAAAATGTTAATAATGATGTGGACAGCAATGCTTCAAATAAAGATATTGCAAAGAAGCTGAAAATTGCAAAGATGAGATGCTCCACAAGCACCTTTGGCTGAACAAAAGAAATTTGGCTAAACAAAAAAATCACAGGTTCAAGGTTGACAACTAAGTTCTATGTCACCAATTTAATTACTGACAAAAGATCACATTCTCCTCTTCTGAACCTCAGTTATGGTATTTGCTATTAGCCAGAAAAGAGTTTTTTTTAGTTATTATTGTGTCACAATGACATTGATCTTTGGGAAATAAAATCTTTTCATCTCATTTTGAAAAGAATTTGATGTTTCACATCAAATTTTGTCAGGGGTAGTAATTTAACTCTTATATAATTATGGCTAAAAACATGTTTTTTGAGATAAGAGTGACCAGATAACCAAACTGTACAAACTGGTTCATCTTTGAGTCCAGGTGGAAACTCAGGCAAAATTTGAAATAATATCCAAATAACCATGAAATACTACATTCACTAAAAAGGGAAAGGTGTGAGATTGAAATGACCTTGAGCTGTTACCGTACATTAGAGCATTTATAATTTATTCCAAGTTCACACATTTGCCAAAATATTTAAATCCTTTGAAGCAATCCTAACATAACACATTCACAAGAATAGGATGAACTGACAATCTGAAAAAAACTTGCTGTCATGACAACATGACAAATCTCTGCTGGTGCAAAGGGCTTGAGGAAACTCAAAGAGCTCAGGCGGATCAAAGAACAACGCTGTGGTATTTCCCCAAAATGTCACTGTGCTTGATTTTCTGAAATGGGGAAAGAGGGAATGAGGACTTGACAAAAACAATTGGGGCTTTCAAATTTTCTTTGCTTGTAGCTTGATTGCCAGCAAAGTGAGATAGTGAGTGAGATAGAACATTGATGAAATTGGGTGAACATCTAAAGAAAACAAGAGTTGAGAGTATACCTCTCACCTGTACAGACATGAACTATGGCACATTCAGGTTCTGTGGTCTTTAAATGTCCCTTCAAAGTCCTAATATACAGAGGAAAAGAGACACAAGGCATCTGGTGTTATCTTAAAACCATGGCCTGATGGAAGCAAGTGGATCTTCAGACAAGTCAGTACTTTGAGATGTCCCTTTCTTCCTATAGATGCTGAAAATCATTAAAGTCTTATTGGTATACTGTATATATTTTTAAAAACTCCATTCTGCCTTTAAACATTTTCCTTGTGAAGAACTTAGAATCCAACAACAAATGAAGACATCCACTCAGAGGAATTACATATTTTCAAAGAAAGCTTTAAGTTTCTGAACATGGATTTTCTTTTCATTTGGAACAAATGCAACTGTCTATTCCAGTGACGAAAGTTTTCAGAAATCTTAAGTAATTCATCTTCTGTGAATGGTGAAAAAAAAAGTAAAAAAAAAAAAATAAAGATGCAAGGACAAAATCAACGAAAAACTTTTAAATGGAAGAAGAACATTTACCATTACAAACTACAAATTATTGAAGGTTGTGCAAGATAACAGGGTTTATTTCTTGAAGTTAAGGGAAATTCTGAAATTGAACAGCACCATGCAATCCCAGGCAAAATAAATGCTAACCTAAAAACCACCCGAAACATCACTGCTGTTGTGTTGCTTGCTAACAATGTTTGTTTGCTAATGAGAGAGCTATACTGACATATCCACCTATACAGAGAGGTGGTGGATGTTGTCATGCTTTTTTTTTTGCTGCCATTTTTGCCTATAACTTCCTTGATTCCCAAAAGGAGCAATAACAGAGTGGACCCCCCCCCCCCAGTTGAAGGTGAAACGGCAAAATCACGATCATTATTATTATTCATCATCAACTAGAATAAGCCCTGATTAACTGATAAAAAAAATTGCAGCTGGAGTCCTCTATAATGAAGTCATGGACTTCTACCCCATACTTGGGGCTCTAGAATGTGTTGTCTTGTACAGCATCTCTGAAAAATATTGCAAGGCTTTGTGGGAGAACACTATATACTATAGTGACTGACTGACTGACTGACTGAATGTTAATCTCTTTTCTGTTTTTCAGAAAGAAGCTGTTTGTTCATATGTCCTTACTGTAAAAGACAATTTCTCATCCTCAGTCTTATTTGTATTCATCTTAAACTCTCACCAATTGTATTTTTGTACCACAATCCACAACAAGTTCCCACATTTCCTGTCAGACAGCCAGGTATTTCATTCTCATTTGTGTTGACAAGCATCCAGAAAGGGAAGAAAATAATTAAGGTATGTTTAAGTGAACATCTGCTCCCCCAAAGTTTGTTTAAACTTGTAGGTTACTTGTAACTTCTATGCAAGCATGTACAGTAACCTAAGCAAATATACAGTGATCACGAGGGGAATCTTTGCGTCCACTTAAATAGAGGTTCAATATGTAGCATAACTGAAAAGAAAGGCCTCAGATATAGGATGCTGCTCATGAGAAGGAAGACATCCCCACCACAGGGCTAGTGAAGGCTACAATTTGAACTGTTGGAAATGGCGTGTAAGAAATTCCCCCCTCAGATTCATAAAATTGGTGATGTCAAAGGTAAACCCAAACAATTTCGTAGAGGAAAGTTGATTAGAGATCATCAATAGGCTCCAGACAATGGCTGTCGGCCAGACTCAGCAGCTTGGGTATATATGGCGTAATAACCACCATTCCTCTAGGATCTCAGTGCAGGGGCAGGTTGGATGATGTGCTTAGCCAAGCATGATTTTCACATATGCCATTGTAAACTGGGAAACTGCTTCCCTAGCCATAACGTCAGGACTCCAGATTCACGGTAAAATACAGGACAAAGAAACCAGATGGCAATCAGCTCATTTCCTTCAATCAGCTCAAAATTAAATGGGATCAAAAGGAAAAGGATATTTTTGCTGAGGTGAAGAACCGTCTGCACCAAATGTAGTGCAGCTTAACATAACTTAAATCTTTCCCAGCCACCAGGTTAATATTTCTTCCTCTTCAAAGATCCATCTTTCATTATCTTTTAATCTGCTCCCTTAATGTCTTTGTGTTCAATGTCATTTCTAAATCATGTTTCTTTATGCTACAATGGTTCGTGGTCTCATAAAAGGACATCAAATCTGAGGCAGAAGTCAGTGGAGATTGATATCAGCTTGTTGAGTTACCTGACCATAAATACATTTAGCCTAGATGGGCCATAAAACTGTCACAGTGTGAGAAAGTGAATAAAACAACCCCAAAATGAACAAAGTTGAGGATTGGAGAAAGTATAATGATGAAAAATTAAGACTTTAATGTGTCTTATTTCTTTGTATGATACATAGCTCTCCATTTATGGTGTTATCTCACTCATGTAACTCATACTCTCTCTGTTCTCTCTCCTACCTCATCCTTTCTTATCAACTCATCTCCATCTCCTCTCAACTCCATCTTCTCTTTCAGTTTTTTTTTTCTTGTTTTTTTTTTTTTATCCCATCCTCTCCACTCATTAACTCTTGCTTTGCATTTTGTCGTACACCTCCTCATTCCTACAGTGCTCAGACTTTAGAAAAGCTCGGTGAACACAGTCAATGGTAAACATTTTACAGCATTTCAGGCATCATAAAGAGGAGTCGATTCATCACAGTTCTAAAATCTTTTTAATAATGTCAGTGATTCACTGCAAAGAAGCGCACCTCCCTCTTTATGGGGATATTCACAAAGTTGCCTTCCTCTTAGCTGTGTGCTGCACTGAATGAGCTGTGTGGGCCGGTGCAGGTGTACAGAGTGGGAACACTTGATTTCACTTAAGGGTGAAATGTGGAGGGTTTTCAAGTATGTATGTAAGTATTTCAGTGAGTCTCTGTCTTATAGTGTTTACATATACATTCATATTTTTAAATGTGAAAGGGTAGCATACAGACCTATAATTGCTTATTATTATTCCACAGTAATTATAGGACATAATAATTATATAGAAATTAAATATATACAGTTTGGATTCACAGATAGGTTAGATGAGCTACACCTCCTTTGAATATGAGGAATCATTATTAATTTCGATGAATAGTTTCAAGTTCAGACAACACACAAGACTCCACATGTATAAACGCGAGTTAAAATAAAAAAAAAAAACTTTAGCGAAGGTTTGAAGTTTTTATCTGGACTATTGGTGGTGTAGTGAGTGTTCTTCCTGTGTAGCTCTACTAAAAGAAATTTTTTTATAGTATTAAATTCTTCTTTAATACCCCAGAATTTGATGATGGTCTCTTCTGAAAATTAGCCAGATGAGTTATTGGCTTCACATGTGACTGAATAGGAATTTAAAGGATAACTTTTATATACCTTTAAAAGTTTTTAAAGGTATATAAAAATGTATATACCTGTAGAAGTTTTTTAAAGGTATATAAAAAACTTAAGTACTACCTTAAGGAAGTACCTACCTTACTTCCTTAAGGTAAGTATCTACCTTAAGGCAGATACTGCCATGCTAAGCCCCAACAACGTAGCTATAGTGGACCAATAAAGTATTTAATAAAAATAAAAGCACTGCTACTGTATTACCTCAATTTTCACGTAAATTATCCAACAGCCATCTCTGAGAGTGTTGTGATAAAAATTATGACTGAAGTCAGGTCTCATAATAATGGCTTGTGTCACTGTGTCATGCCTGTAATAATAGATAATGACTGGATAATGAGTAATGGATCAGTTCATGAACTTTCATTTATCTTCAACTTTGCAGGGCTAGAATGGAAAAGCAATTTGAAACAAGACACAGCTGTGGTTTAGAACCACCAGTGTCAAAATATGAGGTATTAGCTACCTAGGCAGGATGGCTGATACATATTACATATAACATAGTACATCTTGTAAATACCATATACATTTGACCTCTGTTGATTTATTCATTATTTTAGTGTATAAATTCACTGTGCAAATGCATAATAATCATTTGAAGTTTCATTCCTTTTCCATAAAAACCTAAAATTTGACTTTCTAATGTAGCAGATTGGTTTAAGGTAAAGGATAACAAAAGGACACACATCATGTAAATGAGTTACGGCTCCTCCCAGAGGTCAGACTGCGGACGTTGTGATGATTGATTGTTGTTAGTACGAGATGAAAACAGTGAATAAGAATGATTAACATTCATTTTTATTAATGAGACCACTGATGCTGATTCCAATTTCCTTCAAGACACCACAAAACGAAACGTAGGCACTATGAATATTTATATTCAGAGAGTCATGCGATAGATTGTGATGTACCTTCTTACGCAAACAAGACACGTGCACTGTACCATGCATTATATCATCATAAAGTACTTCTCCCCAGACTATTGACCCTCAGCGTCTGTTTGTAGTTTTCTTCATCAACACTAATGAAACATCTGTCTCCTGATTCACCAACAGAGGAGACACAGTTAATTGCAAATAGATTACCCTACTAATTATATCTCTTTTTGAAGTGGTGTGTGCATTTGTGTGCATGTGTAAACAACCTTTAGAATATCTACTTTTGAGATCGTATAGTATAACTTTATGATTGCAATGATGATTGTGTCAGGCTGGATCCCACCCATGTCAACTCCACTGGACTGTCTGAATTCTTAATAGCAACCTCTTTAGAGCGGTAATGACCTCAGGAAGATGTGTCTGACCTCTGTTTTTTTTTTACTTTCTCTCTCATAAGTAATCCATGTCTTCCCCGTGGTGCTTTCTTTTATGAAATGTTATTTTTCTTCTCCCAAGCACACGTTTCTGGTTCAGAGGGCAACGCTTTGTACCAGCAAAGAAATTTACTGTACAGCCATTTAGATCCGTCTTGTTCCCGTGTGTTTATCATTTTCCCTCTAAGTGTCTGTTTTTATTGTGCAAGATGGATCCCCTGAGGCGGGCAGGGCAAGGGTTTGGGCAAGTCACTGAGGAGACTGCAATTTAACGCCTTCACCTTTCACTCCTCCCTCAGCATGGACAGAAAGGGAAGACTTTGAAAAGATGGTTTTGAAATATATGATTCCTTCATATATAATAGGGCCAAAAGGGTACATGTAACACAATGGTGAAAAGATAAGTTTAAAAAAAAAATACTACTAATAAAACAAAAGACCAGAAACAAAAAGAGGTCAACAGGCCAGGAAACACGCTGGGAAAAGAAAGGATTAAATTTAATGAAACACTCTGTGGATGATAGATTCGGATCTTCTCTGGCTGGAGAAAAAAAAAAATGAAACGGGAAGGCCAGCAATAATGGACAGAGATGCTAATCTTGCCTTAAAACAGTAGCGTAACTGCCAGATATGAGCACAAACAGCTACTCAACTAACAATGAAAAATAAGCGGAAATCCAGTAACTTGAAAGGAATACAAATTGGATTTAAGGAGAAAATACACAAGGAAAACAGAAAATCTGCAGTATTAAATGCGAAGAGAAGGTGGTTAGTTATTCCACAGTTAGTAATATAGTATGGTGACCCCGCTGGTGCAGAAATAGGCATACATGCAGCATCACCAGTGGTGTTCAAAGCCTGCAAAACTGTTCTGAGGTCAGTTCCAAAGGCACAGGGATGAGCCTTTACATTGAAAGGGGGTTGCAAAATCCCTGTAGGCCTATAGATGAAATTAAAAATGCACATGCATGAAGTGTACAAACCCCCCTGAGGCTCTGCTTTAGCATATACAGAACAGTTGGAGGAAGGCGGTGGAAGAGAAAACTGGAACAAATAAAATTGAAGGAGGCAAAGAGAAAGCAAGAAAAGAAAAGATGTTAAATGAGATTGGTAATACAGCAAGAATAAGAATCTATTATGTGGACTTTTTTTTAATGTTGTGTAAAAATTCTATTATTGAAGCATTCAGTGAGTAAGCACATATTTAATAGCCCTTCAATTACTTCTTGGATTGGTCTTGAGGACAATGGGATGCTGATGATGAGCGAGGCTGTAAAGATACATTATTAAACATTATCACCTCAGGCATCATTTGCAAGGATGCAGAATGAAGTGAACTCATAAAGACTTTAGTAAGTTTATTTTTAGTTTTTAACTTTCATGATTGCTATCATGGCTTTGCTACGAACTGCAAAAGTTTAATTTTTTTCTTGCTGATATGAGCAACATCTCGAAAAATGAAAGAAATTTAAAACCAAACAAACACAAAATAAAATAAAAGAGAAACTGCAGTAATGACACATGCCTCATCTTCAACATTATGTTTTAAATCACATGGGATGAAGAGACAAAATAAAACCCAGAACTAACTTTCTCTATAATGACATTTCTATCAAACTAGTAAGTTTATTTGAAAATAATATGTTTCCTTGTACATCTTTTGAGAAAATTAAAATAAAAATACGACTATTAAAAGCAGTAACACTGAACACCACACTTGTGTGGTATACACTGAATATTGAGAGAATACAGGCACATTTACATTGACGTTTTACATTTACATTACAGTAATTAATGTATTTAGGTATTTCAGTACCTGATTTATGCTGGTTAGGCACAAGTTCATTGACGGAACATGAGCCAAACTTAGCAAATATCAGGTATCTAATATTAGCTCATTTCAGTTATCGTAGCTATCAGGCACTATGTGAAAAACATGGGTTAGGTGAAGGATTTCAATGCACTCTGTGAGTTTCAGGCAAACTCTTGAAAGACATCTGTGTTCCGACACTGTCCGAGTGATTGTAGCAGAGTCTACTGCCAGGGTTTTAATCTATATAATGAATGGTTCCCAGAGCCCTGTTTAATTCACCTAAAGCGCAGTCTTAAGTCCACCGTCCATGTGCATTTAGAATGTGTCAAACGCCTTTTTGCAAGTTAAACCATGCATGATCCTGATACAGAGTAAGGTGCAAGGTGCAAAGGGGTTATATTTAATCCCTCAATTATTTACACCTGTATTTTTGGCGTAACACGAATCAAACCAATTGGAGTGTCATTTCCCGTTTCCTTTGAAATCCAGGAGCACCAAGCACACATTTCATTGACAGAGGGAGGACACCGCAAGGGCAAACGATGAGGTCAAAGACTAGCAAAGAAACTTTTGTTGAAATGTGTGTCTTCGCGAATCAGACATGGGAGAAAAAAAATGTGAAAAATATAAGGAAATTCAAACATTTTACACAGTATACATTGAGTATTCCTGCCTTCTATGAAACATACAAACAGGTGGACATTGACAGGAATGATTAACAAATACTTTTACAAACACAAACGTTTCTATGCCGTTTTGTTTTGCAATTTGTAGCAAAACAAAATGCTAAAACTTCCATGGTATGGACAAATACACGCTGAAATATAGAAGGTGTCAAACTATGCAATCCATTGTTTAAACAACAGCAAAACATTTTTTGCAATGCCAGTATTCAAGACTCCAAGGTTGCCTGGAGACATGGAGAAAGGTTCAGCTTTATCAAAATTCCATCTGAAAAACAAGCAAAAACCTGGAGATGATTTTGGTGGTAATGGATTCCAGCTTGCATGCTCAATGAGTACATGAAAATATGTGACACAGGAAATAAATGCCTTCATTGTGAGTTGGTATCATGGTAACAGGAGATAATAACTGCCCACTCAGAGCTTGGTGTACAAATTACTGAATGTTAAGCATGTCTGTAAACTTCATGCCCATGGAGAGCCATGATAGAGCTGGATACTTTAAGACTTTATGTATGAGGAGCTCCAAAGAAATGTGTTGGTCAGTTATTCACCTGGATCCTCCTTCAGATGCAATGATGCGATCTGCTCCCCCAGGAATTACATGCAAAACATACCAAGGTAAACAGAACAGTATCTGTATAGAAACCTATAATTCAACTTGAGCCTTTTGTGATGAATGTTCCTTTTTTAAAGCACTGGCAGAAATTCTTTACTTTCATTCCCATCATTGCAAATTGCATTTTGTATAATGATTGTTCGAAGCCAAAGAGGAACCACTGAATACTAATCAAGGTTACCGGTGAGGGTTTGAAGAAGTAGCAAAGGTGTAAATTTGGTGAACTAGTGCAGAGTCATTGATGAAAAATGTATGTGCATGTGTGTGTGTACGTGGGTGCTTGCGTGTGTGTGGTGAAAGATTCCCTGCATCATGTTACTGGATTTGAGTCAGATAGGAAAATCACAGAAACCCGTGTAGCCGAGCTAGTCGCTGAGACTCTGACTCACAAAGTACCTGTATATACAGAGTGACAGCAAAACTCTACGTCCGGCACACTGTAAGCTTTCAAGAAGACATGCAGTAAGCTGCTTAATGTCACCACAGAACAGAGGTATGCGGACCTGAGGAAAAAAGAGTGGGATAAAGTGAGGAAGGATGGATTGATGAATGAGAGAAAGAGAAAATGGGGATTTGGGCCTGTGATAGGATGTCACAGGATGGGTGAGAAGGGTGAGGATGACATCGGAATAAAAGGACTGGTGTGTGTGTTTGAGAGAAAATGAGTGGGGGCAAAGTAGACAGAGAGTGAAATGAAAAAGCCCTTCTAGACAGCTTGGTGACAGGCCTAAGTAACCCCCGTGAAGTCAGTCGACACATAATCCAGGTAACGTGGCGCGAATAATAGATGAAACATCAAAAAGCGGCACCAACCTTCCATCCCTCCACCCTGCCAGACTCCCACCTTCAGCTAACCAGCTCTAGCTTTTGCACCCCTGCCTGCCAGCCTGCCCATCCTATCCAAAAAATCCCCTTTCATGTTACTGCTGAACGGCGTGCTCCAAAAGCTTATCACCGTTGACAAATCCTCTCTTTACCAATAAGCTGGGAAAAATAGAACAGAACTTTTTTTTATCGCATACCCATTTTTGATCCAGCAAAAAAAAAAAAAAAAAAGATATGTTCATTATTTATTTGTCTGAGTGCGAAGTTATCGAAGACTTATTTCCCTGAGTGAATGGCGGTATTGGCTAACATGTGCTGAGAGATGTGCGGACTCCTGACACGTGGCAAAAAGACAGAGCGTTAGTGCTCCCACGGTGAGAATTTGAGGGGATTGTTACATAAACATAGGCCCTATTAAGTATGGAGAAAACAATTTGTGGGAGTGACAGATCATTCTTTCTATGTTGTCTGGTAATTGCATACGCTGCATCATTGGGGATGTGAGCGAAACAAATGTAGGAAGAGCACTTAAAAGTGCATGTGGGCCACAGAGGTGGATGAATGCTTGTGCTGCTGTTTGCGCATTTCTATGTGTCATGATGGTATGAAAAATTGTCTGTACTTCCAAGGTCCTATGGTGCATTGCACCTTCTGGGCCATACAAAGAAGAAGCTGCTAACATAATTGAAAGTGGCAGAGAACAGACAGAGCACTGCTGGAGGATACTGGAAGGTGGAGTTTGGGGGTCACTAACGAGTAAGAAACGGCAGAAAGTGCAGGGGGCAGGGTCGATGCCCACCTACCTGCAGCTGTAGTGCATGCTGAGGTGTGTTTGTGAGTGCTAAAGTACAGTTTGAGATTTGTTTTCTCCTCCTGATTGCCACATATCAACACATGTGCACTCTGTTTCGGAGAGCCAGAATTCACCTCATCGCAGCAGAGCACCTCTGGGCTGGAGGGGGGTCTGTTCTGCACTGCTTTCCCTCCGTCTTCCCCTCCTTCTCTTTCTTTTTTCCCCTCTCGCACTTTCTCTTCACAGAGCCCCAAAGCTGAGACCTTAATGAAGACGAATGCGAGGAATCAATTTGTGGCATCTTCCTTCCATCTGGCTGGGGCTTGTCTCTGCACCTCAATTAGCACGCCAGCTGGGGGAGAGCTCCTCCAAAGCAGCCCTATTACACACACCAGCGTCTTGAGGAACAGCTACAGGCATTGCTGAGAGTAATGCATTAAAATGGAAGGAATGTGCTACTTAAGGCTTAACAGGAAAAATCAGTTTTTTCTTTCGAACCTTGGGATGATGTGACAGTTTGACAAACTCCTTTGTGCACCGTTAACCATTAGCTTTAACAAAATAGTTAATGAAGAACATAGAAGGTAAGGGGCTCAAGTCGAGAAATAAGCTCTATCATCATTTCTGATTTGTTATGAAGGCAAATTTGGCAAAGAAAATAGATGAACGGTAATTGCTTGATAAATCTGTAAACACTACACAGCAAATTATCAATTGTTCTTGCATGCCCTTGCTGGATAAGATGGAAAATCAACTTGTTCTGTTTACAGTTATAAAGAATCACAGCTGGCTAGTCATTGAGAAGATGTGTACATAAATAAAAACTTCATATTAGTATCATTAGTGCATAATGGGAAAGGTAAGAAATAGTTGGACTGAAAGACAGTGGTGCCTTTTTCAAAACTGAAGAGCCTTTGTGAAACTCAGGACTGATAAGTCTGACACTGCTCTTTCTGAGGGATAGAGGGAAAACCCACTGGAGCATTAGATAACAGCAGGGAGGATAAAACTACCTATAGATACCTATAAAAGTGGTGAGTATGAAGATTATGTTGCTCACTGAGCTGAAAAACTCTCCTTGGTCTGTTTATGTGTTGATTCAACAGATACTGAATCCAACACTGGCTGCTGCCCAGACACAAACATAAATACAGAGAATCTACAGTGACTGCAATCTGCTGGTTCTCTAGATTATATCACCGTAAGTCCAGTGTTATACACTGAGCAACGCTGACCAAATATTGACACATTGCTGTCCAAATGTCCTAGCTTTAACTGTTGGCATCCACCCCCCACCACCCCCTCCCCCCATATTAGCTTAGAATGAAGCTAGTAAATAAGGTTGTAGCAGTATCCTGCCAATATCTAGCCTAATCTTGAGCATTTACAGTGTAAGCTTGTTATGATGGCAAACTTGGCAATGGAGAGCCGGGACAGATCTTAACACCAGACTAAAGAGCTCAACTCCTTTTGAGTACAGCTCATTCAGAGTGGGCTCCACAGACGCTCCGATGTAGGTGATCACGGGATGTCTGCTAACTATTTGTCAAGAAGAAGCCTAATTCAGTCAGTAAGAAAAAGCTTGGTATTTGGCAGCAGCAGTAAATTATCTTTACAGGCGGGGAGCATTCAGACTAAGGAGAAAATAAAATTAGAAAGCTGGATCTTGATAGGATCTATACTCAATGAACCTCACTCAGTCAACAAACCAATCAAAGTATTGTGAGCTGCTTTACTGTCATCTCTTACGTCATAGAGTTCTAATTATGGAGTGTATAGTCCAGTCAGGCTTGACCAGTGAAAGGGTCATGGTCACCGAAAGCTCAATGATGAATTTGGGAGTGAATAGCATGCAAAAGGATGGCACTGACAATAATTTGGAAGAAACATTAAGGTTTGTGCAAGTTGGAAAACCTTGGGTCCTGCCATGTGGATGATAATTTCAGATGTACCACATTTGAAAACTCTGTCCAGACCAAGCACATCCTTTCATGGCAACAGTATTTCAGTATGTTGTGCCCTTCCACTCTGCAAGAATGACACATTATTGATTTGATGAAAACAACAAAGAGTTCAAGGTGCTGACCTGGCCTCAAAATGACCTCAATCCAATCAAGCAATTGTGACTGCATTCACTGATGGGTCAGAGCCACTGTGGCAATAAAAGGAAGACCTGTGCATTCTGAGGCAGGTGGTTTACAATTTAATGGCTGATCGGTGTAGTATTATAGTATACATACACACTCCCAGTATGACTCCAAAAGTCTCCAAGCAACCCATGACTCACTGTGAGACCGACAGCGAAATGCTAGTCCTGCAGAAGATACACACTCTGCCAGGTGAGCTGTAATAAGCTCTACAGGGGATTAGAAACGGGAAGACCCCACAGTGGTAACACAGAGGAACCTCTGGCGTCCATTGCCCAAGTGTGTGTGTGTGTGTGTGTGTGTGTGTGTGTGTGTGTGTGTGTGTGTGTGTGTGTGTGTGTGTGTGTGTGTGCACGCATACAGATACACGTGCCGATGAGTCAGAGGAGTCAGAGTGAACACTGATTCTGGCCTCCAGGGCATCAGTACTCCCCGGCATCGGCTGTGTCAGCACTGGAGATGTTTAAGCCAAATGTCAAGCATAGTACCACCACAACACTGCTGCGTTTATATCTTCATATTGCATACGTCTGTGGTTGTTTAGAGCATGTGCAGGGCTTAATGTATTGCAATTTATGCATGCATGGTACTGCGGAGCTGGTCCTTGCTTGTTTTGTCTAGCAGGTGCACTTGGGAATTGCCATTTTGAATACGTCTGAATTTTAATCTTGCCAGAAATATCTTCAGGCAGAGTACTTTAATGTGAAGTCTGTTTTGATTTTAAAAGATGTTATTTAAGATGATTTAACTATCCCTTTGGTTATTGTGTGACATCCCATCTGTGAATGAAGATCACATGCCAGAAAAGCCTTGAGCCTAGTTCAATGTCCATAACAAGCAGAAGTCTCAGCATGTGCACTGAATCATCAGGATGCCCTTAATAATGATTAGAAACACCCACGAGGATGAGAAACAGACCCCCACCTCCCTACTCCACTCCCAAACACATCATCCTTCGAGACTGCATGGTCTACCATGCTCTCCGGTCTTGCCACCTCCCTCAACCACTCAAATAATGAGTGGCTACACTCTCTCTGAAGTCAGTCCACACCAATTAGCCTTTGCTACAAGCTGTGCTATCGCACTGTCAGTGCATATCACCTGCTAGTGGAACACCGCCTAAAGATGGTGATGTCTGCACATCAAGGTGTTTGAGGAGGCCAGTTCCCAGGAGAAGCGCTTGTCTACTTGTTGAGCATTTAACTTCACAAGAGGGGCCCATTTGCAATAAAGTTAACGCCAACTCTGTGCAGCTCAACCTTTTTCTTTTTCTTTTACCTCTGCTTATTTAAGATGAGAAAAGATAGAGAGGGAGATGCATGTATGCATGTGTGTTCCAGAGAGACAAAGAGAAAAGGATGATTCGTTTCAGTCAGTCTGTATAAATAGCAGCATATAAAGTATCCATAGCAAAGCTGCATCTCTGCTGCCCCTCTCAGGCAAGGATATGTAACTGCACACTCTGCAAGGAGTTCAATAAAAGGTGTTTCGCAGACACTCTCTCCAATTTTCCTGTCTCCTATTCCCAGCATTTCTTCATTGCTTCCTTTCCTCCATCATTTTGTAATTTTTCCACTGTGCTTTCCAATTTTCATGTTGTCTCTTCCATAGCTTTGTCACTTTCTCAATCTCCCCCGTCTGCCACCGCTCTCTTCCCCTCCCTCTTTTTCTACTGCAGTACTGTGTAATGGATATCCATGGATTATGCGAACCTGCTGCATACAATGAGGTCACATACTCTGTCAGTAAAGACAGGATTGTATGTGAAAGGGATTAAAAAATACAGAACACATGAGGCAGTGTACAGTATATATACAGGTAGTGTACATGAGTTTTACAGTCATATAGAGTCATGTAGTCCAAATAGTTAAATGAATGTGCTCTATGTCATAACATTTTATCCACAACTCTATGTGGTTGTGTGGGGGATGGCAATTTTAGCCCACTGGAGACCAAAAACAAGAAACACTAAATTAAGTGCAGAAATTAATTTTAGAATTTCCAGTGCAAACTACCAACAAATTAAAGATCAGTACTATATCTTGAAATCTATGATTAGATGTTGTAATGAGTACGCAAGCCTTTAAGATCTAACACCTTGTACACAAAAGAGCCATCCCGCAAGCATGGAATGCATGCATTACAAGTAATATTTAGTCATTTCTTCTCACAGGCATGATAAAAGGGAGCCAGTTTTTGACAGTTTGTTGAGTCTACAGCAGAGTCTGACATATTGTACCTTGGTTTCTCTGCCAGAGACGGGCAATCCTCATCAGAGTAAATACACTGAATAGTCATATTACCATCTGAATGACCAATGTAATGAAAAAAAATCGAGATAGCCAGAATACTACAGGGCTCTGTAGGAAAGTGTGGCTGGAGATTTTTTACAATGGACTTGCTTATACTAATAGTTTGGGGTTTTTTTTATTTATCTATACAAGTTTAAATTTAATTTAGGGGTAAAAATATTGTGACATTTTGATTTGTAAAAAAAACACAAATATGATTGATTTCATTTGCTAATTACAATTTTGCTGTGTAACTAGTTACAGAGGGGTTATCCATGGGCTGAAACACATTGTATTCTGACTGACGGATGATGTCTCTGGTGCTGAAAATTAACTCGACCTCATAGTCATATTTTTCTGTGGAGCAACGATCCTCATAAAGATTCACAAAGTCATGGGAGTTATGATGCATATGCAATTAAATTATCTGCTTTTAATCAGTCTGGAAATCGCCGCAACACTCGTGGTATATCCTCACTCCCTGAGCTATTTATGCTGAAAGAAAAGGTCCTAGAGATGCCTATGCTGGTACTGGGCTATAGGCTCAGGCAACGGTGGCTTTACAGCAATGCAGTGACAGCACCACAACAAAGTACAGAGTCTTGGGAATATGTACTTAGAGCTTTAGAGGCATATGCTGGACAACAAAAGCTGACTGCGGACTACTGAGCACCACGGGGATGCCACAGGGAGACACAAGAGGGAGCAAGACAGAGGCGGAGGGAGAGGAAGGGAAAAAGGGGAATGAAAGGGGTGACAGAGGAGCTTCCATTACTAAACAGAGCGAACATTAAGAAGATTTAATTTGCCTAATGACAAAGGCACATCCCTAAATGGTTGTGCACTATATTGTAGTGAAGCATATTCCATTAAGGCAATAAATCTTTGAATATGTACATCTGGCTTTCTTTCCCCTCTTTAGCATTTCCCTCCTTCCTTTCAGCTTCTTTCTTATACCCATCCCTGCCAGGTATTTGTATTACATAATATTGCGGACAAAAAAATACAGAGGCTGATGTATGTGAGTCAATGATCTCGATACATCTTACTCTACCAATAACTTTGCTCTGTCACCGTCACAATCACTCATACACACAAAAAAAGCACGCACAGCAAATAAGTTATTATCCATGCTCAGATGGAAACTAAAGAAACACACACACACACACCTAACAATACCTAAAGCAAATCCAAATTCTTGTTTTGTTTCACGCGCACACATATTGAAATCAACTCAGTACGCGATTAAAGTCAAAGCACAGTTTACACACGGTGCTGCAGGGTAGGGGTAATGCTTATGCATTCATAATTGATGGAAAAATACAAAAACTCACATTCCTAACTTCATTTTACCAAAGTTTCCATTACTCAATTGGAGCTGGAGGGCCAAAATGCAAAAGAAATTAAGATATGTATCTGTTGCAAGGCAATATCAACATATGCATCCGTAATTCTGCACATATTCTGAATTCTGCCAAACACACAGTCACCCTCATTAGCCCCAAAACAGTTCCTGTTTTACACAAGGAGGTACCTTTGCATAGTGAATGTATTACTATGCATATGAGAGTTGGATTACCATGTTTGTTAGACCGTGGTTTGTGAGTTTGGTGTTTCTGTGAGGCTCCATTTGTTTTAGGTGGCGCTCCAGTTTGTTGCACACAAGGAGCTCATTTCTCTCCGTTAGGGAGTCTAATAATGTTATAAGTCAGAGGAGTTTGCTTCATGAGGCCAGGAAGCCGTATGAGCGCCGTAACTCTCCATCCTCATATTCTTTCTTTTTCGGGCCGTCCCAAATGACCTTGCTGTGCATGGCTGAGCTGGAGATTAGAGATTAGATGAGCGGGAGTGTGGGATGCAACTGGAGGGATTTAGATTGTTAAAGAGAATCTACGGTTTTAAAGCAGGGATGCCAAATAAAAAAGAAAGGTCTTAAAAGATACATTAAACTCAAGCCGCAATGGTATTGGGAGATGAGAGAAGAGGAAGAGGGAACAGGCCTGGTGTGTAGGCAATGCATGTGCGTGCTTTTTTTTTTTTTTCTTTGTATGCCTTCGGCTAGAAGCGATGGGAGGTCTTTCATTTTTATTCCAACAGAGCCGTTAATCCCCTAATTGTGCTTAATTGCCTGATGGCTTTAATTTAGGCCCTTGATAGTACAGGAGGAACGATCCTCCTGGTCGAGTCATAAAAAGACCCCTGGCTGGCTGAAGCCCTTTCAAAGTGTGGCTCTGCTGCATGTGTGTGTGTGCACGAGTACAACGGGCAAAAGGAGAAGATGGAAGATGAAAAAGAATGTGTTGGGATCTTTCAGTGTGTCGCCAAGCATGTGGAGGGGTGGGAAAAGACGAGCTGTTATTATAGATAATGAGCTGATGTGTGTGTGAAACAAAGAGCATATGTTCGCTTCACAGTTGCCCCTCTCTTCTTCAGTTTCACTTTGCTCCTTCGTCTTCTTATCTCATTTTTTCTCCCAATAATGATGAGGGGTTGACATGGCGGTGGGCTGCTCTGTTAACCAGCTTATGTAACCGTGCCCCGGCGGCTTGGAGGATGTGCTGACAGCATGCTTTCTCAGCGTCATTAGCAGAGTTACACAGCTGGCTCCAAACAAGGGGAGGAGCAAGGGAGACGGAGATAAAATATAGGGAGGAAAGAAAAAGAGGAAGTAAAGTGTGACAAGGGAAGTCAGAAGTGGAGTGATGGCATAAGCAAGGATGAGGCAGAGAGACAGGAGAAGATAGAAGATGGGGGAGAAATAGGATGGATGTCAGAATGCCAGCCGTGGGAACTCCAGGAGGCTTGTCCCACGTCTCCTAGCTGAGCTTCTAGTTCACATACTATTGACACGTCTCAGCCGCACATGTTTTTACCTTTTTGCACATTTAATCAATTTGTACTGCAGCAATGCAGCAGGGGCGCCTTTGTTCCTCCTATTGTTTCTGTTTCCCTCAAAGGAGACATAAAAAAAAAAAAAAAGAAATGCTCATATCCCATTGGGCGCTTGTACAGCATACTATCCCACCTCACATCAGAGGCAACAGAAAAGCAATTCACATGCAAATAGCAGGTTGTCTGTGTACTGAACACAGATTAGAATAACAGCAACCTTGCATCACAGGCCCTCAACAATGTCGTGATAGACATGTCAGATAACGCAAATGCGCTAGTAGGAATCATCAAACTCAGGCAGAAAGTGCTTGATAGAAGAAGCCGTCAATCAGAATTTGTGAACTCCAGCATCCTGTGAGGGTAATGAGAAAATACACAACAATGGAGTTGGTTCGCATTCTGCAACAAGAAGAACTTGAGAAGTGAGTGGTTGGAGTGATCAATAAAACCCTTTGAGATGAAAACGAAAATCTAAAACAGAAGTTGAATTAGTATTTAAAATGTTAAGAGTGATTCAAAAGAGCCTACGGCAGCAGGATACATGTATCACAATGAGATGAATGCTCGACGATGGAGAAAAGTGACACAGAGTTGATGTGGAGATGCTAAAACACATACAAAACTATATTTATCAATCTGTTTATCTCTTTTTGTGATCCAGGATTCTTAACCCCAAATGCATACACGCACTCCCACACTCTGACTCCATTTCGTGATTTTTTTTTTTTTTTTTGGTAAAAGCTTGGCTTCAAGCTGAGCATGATTGGTGGAAGGCCCAGTCCGCTGAGCTTCAAGCTCAGGGCTTGGATAAACATCCGCTGGGCACAGAACAGAGATGGAGAAGGCGGTTGTGGGAACGGAGAGTATATCCAATACCTCTGCCACCAGCAATAGCAGATGCTACAAAAATCTTTGGCCCCCTCATCCTCAAGTGTTGACAATATGGTTTTGGGAGACGATTTGTTTAAGCAAAGCTTAAAGAAGTGAGGATGGTTAAGGACTCTTACTTGCAAGTGTATGTAAAAAAAAAAAAGAAACAGATACATGCAATAAATGTATGGATGCATGACATAGAGAAAGAAGGAGACCGTGAAGTTTGCATTTGCATCGCTTTACCCGTGTGGAGCAGCGGTTTAGACTTCACAGCCTTCAGTTATACTCAGTACCTCCATCTCTGACAGCTTCCAGGTTCTACTTAACGTCTCATCTCTTTCTTTGCCACTCCTTCTCATGCCCTCAGCCCAGGTAGATGCACGTAAACAAACCTTTGTCAGATTTGAATTCAACCTTGCTCTCTCTGTTATACTTTCATTCCAGATTCCACGGCATTTGCGTTCATGTCTTCCCTCTTTGCCAACATCTCTGCTCCTTCTTTCTCTCTTTTGCTAGAGGAGTGTTTCTGTGGGATGAGTGCCATGTCATGGTTTATGGTTATATAACATCTGTGTTGTCTGGTTGTGTGTGTGTTTGTGTGTGTGTGTGTGCGTGTGTGTGTGTGTGTGTGTGTGCAAGTCTCAGCATCTGCTCTGCACTTGGCGTCTCAGACAGATAACAGGCTTAACTTCGACGAGCCCCCAAATGGCTCAGGGCAATTCAGTGACACGCTTTCACCTGAAAGCCACGGAAACATCCCACAGCAGTGCTTAGCACTGAGAGCAGTTACTGCTGGGATGGTGGCACACACGTCTCCACATAAACAAAGGTGTACCTAAGGAGACGTTAAATTACAACTACATGTGTTTAGAACCTATAGTCCACTTGTTCTGAGTATTTTCACAAACAAATGCTAATTCATCTGCATCAACAACCATTCAAAGAATTCATTCCACAAACTGGTGTGCAAATCAGGTGCAATACAGGAAATGAGTGGAACATGTTCTGGATGAAGTGAGGCAGCACAATCAGCCAGTCAAAGTCTTTAGAGGTAGAAAATGTATCTAAAGTGAAACACCTTAAAACTAATAAAACCTGACAGTCCTCTTTAAAACAAACTTTAAAAACTTTAAAACTTTAAAACAGAACTGCATCTGTTTAGGTTTCTTTCACACAGAATATTTAAAATATTTCTGATGAACTTACACTTTTATTCTGATCCCTAATGGAACATATTATTACATCATTAAATGATGTCACCAACATTTGATCAGGTGTTTAAAGGTGATTTCCTGTCACTATCTCCAAAAAATATTTGTGTTCTGGACCAGTGAATGGTATTCCAACAAAGGAAACATCGCTGTATAAGTCAGCATGGAACAATGACCCTGTTGGCATGTGCTAAAATACCAGGCAAAACTGTGCCAGTAGAGTGCCAAATTCACTTTGAGGAGCCATCTTGAAACTTCTTTGTGCTTTGAAACAAATTCATGCCGCTGTCAGACGCCAGAGCAGAGGATTATTTCTCTCACTAAAAACACTTTGCATGCTCTGTTGAATCTCAGAACGCAAAGCACATTCAGTCAAATAAGTCATTCTGCTCAAGTGCAGACAGCTTGGAGTTCACGTACAAACAGGGACAAATCATGATCCTCATCATGATCATTGGCAGAGTTTCCTGATGATTGTCAGAAATAAAAGTCAATGATTTTAAGTTGAAAAGTGGACACTGGAAGTAACAACCGTATCCACAGCTCAGGCTTTCTGGCATCCCCCAAGCCGAGGGCTAGTATACAGTGACTTGCTGAAAATCCAAGTGGTAGACAGAGAGTCCGAGATGTAAGAAACACTACTGATTGTCTATTCTGTGTGAGGTACGTGCCCTGTGTACTTGCACCTTCTGCTAAAGCCCAGGTGTTTTCAGAGCTTCTTTAAAGTAGCACACTGCAGGGAAACCAAATATCCCTGAGGCTGAAGGTGAAGGGACAACTTAAAAATGGCACAGAGAGAATCGATTAGGACACAGACATATATATACGCACACAAGAGCCCCCAGACATTTCCTGGTTGCTACTTCCAAGCACCCACATTCCAGCTCCCAACTCACGAATACATTGCTCTAAAAAAATCTCCCTCTCCCCATTTATCATTCACAGTTTTCTCATTTTAGGCCACTTTTCCTCTCCTCTGTTCTCTTCCTCTACTTTTTCCACATCCCAAACCCCTTGTCTCACCATTATTTTTCACAGCCTTCCTTGTTCTTTCACTCATCCCAGAGTGGAACCTTCTTTTTGAGTTTGATGAATCAGTCTCTCCCCCCTGAAGAGTCCAATTATATCTGATGGAATAGCTTCTACGCCATTGATGTTTACGAAGCTATCTATCCATTGCCAGGACCATGCCGTTTGTTGCAACACTGCTGTCACTAACTTGGCTGAACTGATATATGATATAAAACTGCTATAAAAAGCTAAAGTAGGGTTCTGGCTGCCAGTGGCAAAATTAAACCCACCGCAGTGAGCCAAGATGGTGAAGAATGTCACTGTCAAGCAAGTGGAGCAATGACAATGTCCTTAAACTACTTCAGTGTCTCACCTTGGTGCTAGTCTGGAAGTTAAATTTAGCTAGACATTTGTGGCACATTACAGGAAATGGTACAAAAATTTCAGTTTGATTCATTGAGGAGTTTCACTTATTCAACTCCCCTCCCAACACGAATCAAAATAAAAGGAATTAATAAGAACACTTTTGACCACTAACTCTTTGACTTGGCTGGTCAAAGAGATTTGATTCAGATGAGTTTGTCAAGCTGTCCTTGCCACGGCGGAGTTTCAGTGGAGTCTGTTTTGTAAATTACTTTAGATAAAAGTGGCTGTTAAATTATTAAGCACAGACCAGAATTGCACTTGTGATGAAATTATTTCTTTTTAAGAGGCTGCCAGACGTACAATTGATGCCGGCTGCCTGATAACTGGGTGCAGGTGGTCAGAGCTCAGCAGCGTTTGATTAGGATTTTTGCATAATGAGTGGTTACAGGCAGTTTCATACAGGCAGAAATTCAAGCATAAAGAGATACATACACTCACAGTCTGACTTCATTCAATTCTCACAGCTTTTTAAATTACAGAATATAGTTATTTCCACCAAAAAGAAATATGGGAAAGTTGTGGAATCCACATTTTTTCCAACACTCTAGATTGATTCGCTTCCAGAATGTGAGTACAAAACCGAGTTGGGGCCCATAATCCAGTACAGACACCGGATTTGGCATAATATCTGCATATTGATATTCCACTCATAGCACAGACTGTCTCTGATCTTTGTTTCACTCATGTTCTCTCCATTCGTCCTCTTTGTGCCGCCTCCACCTCTGATCACTTTATTTACCTATAAGACAGTTTGTCCATATTTTCAATCTGATTTGCATGTCAGCCTTGGTAAAACCGTCCTTTAAGTCAAGGTTGAACCAGAGATCTCTGACAACTTGATCATACAAGTGACAACTGGAAGCAGCCAAAGTAAATCCATGAAAGTCAAAGTCACAAACATTCAGAATCATGTGACTGCAATGAAGTTCACAGAGGGTAGAGGAGATTTTTTGCTGAAGGTCTTAGATATCTAACTGGTTCTTGTTTTTAGAATTCTTTTTACTTCTTTATAGTTTTGCAATCATCCACCAGACAAGGGGAAAAAAAAACCTTTCATATTAAAGTCTGAAAATGGAGATGACCCCAATTACTGAGGTTATTTACGACTGTAATCTGATTATTTTCTTATTTAAATCATCCTTTGGACTAAAAATTAGGCATGGATATCCAGGAAACATTTAAATCTGACAAGCTAAAACTCATGACTCTTGGCCATCTGGGCTTACAAATATTGCTAAGATGCTACATTAATAATGGTAGAAGTTAATGACCTGCTAAAGGCAAAGTAGAACTTCTCAACTTCAGATATAGTTTCACCTAACAATGCAGACTGGCAGACTGTGAGCTCTTGAAGGGAGGTCATATTGCCCAACCCTCTTCATCACCACCTTCTTAGGTTTTGTCCCTCTGATCTATAACAATAAAAAAGGCAATTCTGAAGTTGGACAGGAAGGTCATTGATCTCGCCTTGTGAAATATCACCTGTGCATCTAGCCACACACGGATGAGCCCGCCAATCGAACTTTGGCAAGTCAAGATGCACACGTGTGTACAGGAAGGTATGACAGTAGTCAGAGCCTCTACAGCCCCATCCTCCACCCACATTATCGTCCAGTAGACCTGGAATTATGGAAAACAGATAGAAGGGAAATTCTATTCTTGGTCCTTTAACATTGTAGAACCAAGGAAAATCTTTTGCAGGCAAATTGAAATCCTTACAGTTTTGTGTCGCCTATGGAAATTTTACGAGTTAAGAGTGCTTCATTAAACCCTCACACATATATACAGACACAACCCCTCTCTACCCCCCACCATTCTAGCCTTCAGCCCTTACAAATGTGCAGGTGCACAGACATGTACTGTGCAGACACATCCTACTAGCTCTAATACGTACAGAGATGGGGACCACTGTCGCCTGCAGTGGGCTTGCTGGCACACTTCTTCCACCTAACTGTTATTGCATTAGCTACATAATGTAATGATGGGCAAAGTTTTGACTGTTTGCCATCCTCGAGGGCTTAAAGACACTGTAGGCTGTCACACAGCAGGGAGGCACAAACTAAGGTCATGAAGTATTGAGGCTGGCACAAAAGCAAGGAAATGAAATTGAAATGAAGTGCTAATGCAGAACACACACAAAATGAAAAAGAAAGGAGTGGAGAGTTTTATTCTGTGGATAACTTTATATAAAACCTCTTTATATATAGAAGCTCTATGACTCCAAGTTTGAAAGAAAACATTTTAAGAACCTGAAGTAAAGATTACAGCAACGTTGATTGAGATGAACCTTGACATCATGATTTATTTCATCAGACCATCAAAGTTTTAAAAAGAGATTCTTTCTATTTGTTCTTCAATTATCTGGGGGGAAAAAAACTGCCTTCGATAATAACAAAAAATATTAAAAGGAAGAACATTTTCCTTGTATCTAATAAATAAAAGCTGAACTCCAGAGAGAAACTTCTGTATAAGATAGAAAGGTTTATTAAAAACAGCCCAGCAGAAATCGCATCACTCTCAACAAGCGCCAAGAGCATAGACAAAGAATAATCAGTTATGAACGCAATAAACAAATTAAACAGCCTAATAAATAAAGAGATTATTCACAGTGGAGGATAATAAATAGATATATTAGGTTTTTCATGTTGCACAGCAGCTAAGAGAGTGAGTGAGGAATCAATCGAACATTGGATGACCTAATTACTTTATAATACCAGGCTGGTAACAGCCCTAATTTCAGGAATCCTATAAATTTTCCATTTCAGAATCTCTTACTCTCAATATAAGAGTAGTTGTTTGAATATAGTTTTGTTTTCTCATTTTAATCATCCTATATCTCACTGTGCAAGAATGTACACTGCCTCACTAGAAAAGAGTTAGATACACCCTAAATGCCTTAGACCAAGAGCTATTCATCACTGAGTTTGGATAAATAACGTTAAAACAGTCCCTTTTCTTCATTCCTTTCTTTTAATTGCTAACCTAAGGCTGCCTTAAATGTTATTATAACTTATGTTATGGAGACATCATATATTCAAATAAAACTTTAATTCTATTGATTAATTCTAGGTTACAGGCTAAAGTAACCCTTAGTTATAAAACAACAAAGTGCTCATTCAGTGCTATGCTGACTGTGCAGAGAGATTTAAAGTCTGGCACTGATGTGTATTCAATTCTTTCACCCTCAGGTAATGACATTTTTTTTTAGTTCCCCTGCTTTGTGACTGGGATCAGTGATGCCAGCTGGTTCATTCTTAATGGCTCCAGTTCTCACAATGCAAATAAAACGTGAAAATAAAAAAACTAATTACATCAAGTCTCATGGCAACATAAGATTTGGAAAAATACAAGACATGCAATCCTAATGTGAAAAAGTGTATTTTCACAATTGAATTCACTACTTTTATTTAACTACAGACATCACTAGTCACTGCTAGAATGAAAAATCATTTTACTCTTGTTTTCACACAAAATACGGGAAAACCTGCCGGCGTCATAAATAATTGAAAAGCAATAATGTTTATTGGTAACAACAAAGGCGGTAATTGGATGGGAAATGATGCTGACACATTACTGCAGTATATTACTCTTCTTATCTCTTGTCCTCAAGGGACCATATTGATCTTTTGAGCACTGAAGTTGAAACAAAGAAGCCCCCTCAATCCCCCCCACTGCCCTTTAAAGAGTTTTGCTGTGTCAGAGCAAGGGTGCAAGTCAACTTTAATTGCTCTTTACTTCACCTCTACTGCTCCTAGGCTGGAAGACACTTACAGAGGATGGAGAAAGTTAAAAACGAACAAAAGATGAGAAAAGTTGTAAAGGGAGAGAAAACTATAAATCATGTCAAACAAATCTGTTGAAGTTACTCCAAAGTAGCAAATATTGGTCGGATTTGTCTTTCATGAAAATTTATTTCCCAAAAATAAATTGGAGGTCCTCTGCTTCCAAGATTGATGATAGTTTGTAAAGTTGACAGTTATAAATGTATTGGCCTTAAAGCGCTAAACAAGTTTCAGCCTCTTAAACATGAAATGGGCGAATATATGAGGAGGAAAATCACTCTGTATTGTAATAAACTACGATGGTTGAGGGATTTTACCATCCAAAGTGGGAGAATTATGTTATGGTTAGAAGACATTGGAACATACCATTAGCATAATAATGTATTAGAAATAACTAATTCCCAAGGTTATGTGCATTGAAGACTGGCACTGGAGCAGCAGTGTGGTCTGCTGGAAACCTGCCAGAGTACTCGAGGGTCAATTAGGCCGTTTCAGCTGGGCTTTAAGATGGCATAGAGCTTGACAGTCTGTTGGAGATCACAGTGCGACACACACAACTGAGCCATCAAGCTCCAAACAGGCAATGAAGAGGTCTGCCAGGTACTGAAGGTAGCATTGGTCGCAGCTGTTGTAACCGTGGTGGAAGCTATTTCAGTGATGGTGACGATGGTTAGGCTAGCACCCCAGTCAGACAAATCCACTAAAGGGTGTTACCTAGACAGAGGGTGCATGTTATTCTCTCAAGACCCCTGAAAATATTTAAGTAATCCTGGGCAGGTCAAAGTCAAAGGAGGAGGAAGAGGAGGAGGAAGAGGAGGCCCACAGCATCAAAACAGGGTATAAAAGTAAAAGACTCACCAAAGATTCAG
This sequence comes from Antennarius maculatus, assembly GCA_013358685.1. Taxonomy (NCBI): domain Eukaryota; kingdom Metazoa; phylum Chordata; class Actinopteri; order Lophiiformes; family Antennariidae; genus Antennarius; species Antennarius maculatus. The sequence continues at coordinate 5,968,385 of CM023627.1, forward strand.
TTGTTGGTTCCCTCCAACCTTTACCTGGTATCTTTGTTTTGCCTCATAAGTGATTGGAGGTCTGATCAATATGTTGAGAATGATCTGAACATATTGATGATGCAAATTTGCATATTTAATCTTTTAACTTGCCTTTTACCTAAATGTTCTAGTTGGCAATAACTAGAATAAAAGTCCATGACAAAAATGGTTTTGGCTCAGTAATGCAGACTGAATGTTAAATATCTGTCTTAAAAAAGATTATACTGTCAACTTTTACTGACTACCTTAAACTAAATTAAACTAAAAATGTAGTTTTCCTTCACTACAATAGTCCAAGGTACCCAGTAATGTATTACTAAAATAAAAATTATCTAAAAGAAAAAGAACAATATGTCTAAATATAAGAAAACCAAAAAACAGACAAAGAGTAAATTTTTAAAAATTCAGACAGAACCTACTAATAGAAAGAAAATTCTCAGATTCTTCTCAGATTTTGGTCAATTATTGCACACCCTGTCTTCAATGTAAAATGAAGGTAAGAGAGCAAGGAAGATAAAATTGTAAAAGTTCTGCGCCACAGGATTAGTAATAAATATCAGCTTTATTCAGTTCATGTCACGCTTTTGTGTACGTGTGTGTCACAGCAGTTTGGTGCGCACAACCGCTCAGGCATCTTAACAATGACAAAGTTTGACACTGAAAGCCTGCAGCCACATTCCTGCTAGAACAGCATCCTGCATCACTCTGCTTTCCACATGGAGAAAACAGTTAGAGGACACAACCAGACAAACACACACAGAGAGAGACACACACATACACACACAAACACACACAGAGAGACATTGTACAAACATTGTCACAGGAATTTGTACTAAAAGTGTAGAGGACAGTTGCCCACTCAGCTGGGAAGAGCAGAGTCAAGCTAAAAGCAATGAAGGGCACACCTAACACTACAGTCACAGCCAGAGTAAGTGAGAGAGAAGCTGGAGAGAAGCTGCATGGACAGGTACTGGCAAGTAAATCAGATAGCAAAATACAAACAAAGCACAAACATCAACCTCAACCTTGAGGACCTGCCACCGACGTTCTGTTTTAAAGCCAATCACCCTCAGGAAAGTGACAACAACAAATACATTCCTGGCTAAAGCAAGACGAATGTCACTCCAGCTTCAGTGTTTTCTTTGCCGAGAGAAGTAATACAAATCGATGGGTAATTAATTTCAGATTAAGAAATAAAGGCAAGCGAAAGGGAAGAGACGGCAGAAGGGGGAGAGGGAGTTTATTTAAAACTTGGATAAGACAAGGTAGGTGTGTGGCGGTGATTAGATGTTTAAATATATGAAATAAATCTGCCCTGATATTTACTTAACAGGAGATATGCTGCACCGCATTAATTAAAAATGAAAGGTCTTTTACATATTCTTTTATTTGAGGAAGCCTTTTAATTTATAACCTGAAAATAAGTATTTCTCAAAAGAGTTACTTCTGATTTCTTAAGTAGGGTTGTATAAGGTACTCATCCCTACAGCTGACAGCAGTTGGCATGCCCTCAGTTTGGAAAGCGTCCATACCACGACTGTGTCTCTAAAATCAGGGCATGCTGACCACCATTTACTGTAAGTAAAACAATGACTGTGGATAAGTACCTCATATAACCTCATTTACAAAATCCCAAATAACCTCCTAGGTAAAAAAAAACAAAAAGCGGGTCTTTGAATATCTTTGCCTTGATGAACTGACGCAAGAGTTAGATCACATTAGATGCCTTGTCATGTAGAATAGATGCTAAAACCCCTTGATCCAAAATTATGTAAGCCGCATAAGATTTAGGCAATTTTTTTCTGAATTTTTTTTTGCACTTTCAGGCTTTTATTCTGAAAGTTTCGTTAACGTCATGGAACACTTTTATTCTCTATATATGAATGTGATAAATCTGTGCTGTCTGATTGATATTAAGTAGTTATAGAGAAATACAAGGTTGCTGGGAAAATGAATACAGCTGGGTTAAAACAACCAATTTTCACATCAACTGAATCAGTGTGACCTTCCTCCATTTTCCAATAAATGCTATGTTTGAAAAGGGGAACAGAACATACCTTCCTCAAATGCAGCACAGCGAACTGAACTTGCAAAGGGTGCAAAAGTTTACAGAGCTGAGCCCACACCGTACTCCCCCGTGTGCTTTCAGCAAACAGGAACACAGTCTCTTCTGTCAGCAATCACACAGATGGCTTTACCACGGCCAGTGTGTATTAACTCTGTGGCCTTCCTGTCCATTGTGCACACACTTTTCTACCTCATCTCACCTACAGATGCGTTCAGAGACATTGATTAATCCCTCTGCAGATCACTCATTGTTCTTTCACTTTTCTCAGTCATGCTCTTTCCCTCAACCTTCCCATCAAAATATTTTTTCTGATTTTGTTCTTGTTCCAACTGTGGGAAAAGCGACACCTGGTGAAGGAGGCCGGCCTCTTTCTGCACTTCTGCTTCTGTTCAGGGAGTCTGATCCAAACTAGGAGTGTCGACACTGAAATTGACCACGCACAACTCCTGCATTTGTCTGAAGGACAGCGGTGGTGGACGGGGTCAGATAGGGTAGGGGGAGTGTATGTCTGGTAATGTTCAGACAAACTGTCTGTTTTTGCTAGCTCCTCACATTCCCCTGGAGAATCCACCCCCCCACACACACACATACACACACACACACATACACACACACAGGCACACACACAGATACTGGCTGTTGCACATCCAGTATCCTAAATTAACAGTCTGAGGTTACAGACAGCAGCAGCAGGAACACACACACACACACACACACACACACACAAACACACACATTCCTCCAAATCATGGAATAGAACACAAACACACTGCCGTCTAGCTATAGATGTGAGCACATTTTCAATGAAAAGCTTGTCTGACGATCAATATCGAACATATAATTTACCAGTCTGATGTAAAGTATATTGTCTGTGCCAGTTTCTTAAAATGAATATTTTTTATTTACCCTATGTTGATATTCAATATAGGGTATCACAACATTAAGAATAATTTATAATGTAGAGCTCATAAATTTATGTGCATAATTTCATGGAAAATCTTCCAGTTTAAAGCAGTTTAGTGCTGCCCTATTTACCATGTATTTTCATGGTAACAAGTTTTGTTTCTGGAGTCCACACAAACAACAATAAAAAGACATTCAACACAAGATTTTATAATAATAATGATTTAAGGAAAGTCACTCCTTTTCATCTACAGTATATGTACAAACGTCAATCGTCAGTAAAAAAAAAAAAAAAACTAAAACAAAGAAACCCTAAATTCCTGTGTTTGAAGATTAATCTCACAAGGAAGTTAGCAAAAATAATTCACACATACTGGGCGAAACATCCAATGACAAACATCACTGGAGTTGTGTTCATAACACACACACATACACTTAGCCATTGACACACTCCCAATTTTATGTCGCAAGGTGGAGTGGATCAATGTGTCAACACTACAAAGTCTGGGTGGTGGCCTCCTAGTGCCATAACAAGGTGGGAGATATTGAGTGCTTGGTCTCTGATCCCGTCGTTGGAGACAGAACCTCCAAGGAAGAGAAAGAAAACGGAAAAAGGTGATATGGAGACTAGACAGCTTGGAAAAAAGTGATTGTAAAAAGGACAGAGAGGGGAAGAATAAGACAGGGGAGGCAAAGGTCTTAGAGGCCGAGGTGGAGAGAAGGGAGAGACAGCTAGATGGAAAAGTAAAGATATTACTAAAAGAAGTAGAGAGAAGTTGTGTAGGAGCCTGTCAATTGTAAAGACAACGTATAATATAAGCACATTAGTATAGTTCTACATGCACACAGCTACATTAAATCCCTATTATTGTAATATCTTATCAAAGCTGTTACAGCGACATCATAAACATGCGCGTTCGTTCCCATGCAATGACTTCTATAATCAATACTCCAAAAGGGCCGTTGGTTCCATTTTCACTCATTACCAGGCGATTCTTTGTTTTCCTTGCTTTGCCGTCATGTGTGTTATCCCAGATTTCACAAGTGGATGGATACCGATGGAAGTTACCCGATGCATAAATAGCCATGATCAAGCATATGTTGAAGAATTTATAAGTAGGTTTCTTTCTCAGATTGAATCATGCGTGCGTGCAAGTATGCATGTTATGAGTGCTGACACTCGTAAATTAAGTCAGCAAATTGTGATTTACATACTGTTGGGTACAGAAGAGTATCTATTTATATGTAAAATAACTGTGCACAATTATATACTAAGTATGGTACTGAGTGAGCATCTGACAACGTCTTTGCTTTTTAATTCATGACTGTGGGTGCATCCAATCAGAATGTGGTTTGATGATTTTATGACACAATGATACAACAAGTGTATTGGATCTCTGGTGGGAATACACAATACAACTCAATGTACAGTAAATATAAGTGTAACATGTGAGGGCTATAGGGGCTCAGTTCCTAATGTAGTAGTATATTGCAAAGAATCCCCAGGATACTTTATCCTGGGCAGAGTCATTAAAGATATAACAAATTTTTTGGGGGGGTCCAACATCCTGTCTCTTTGGTCTTCAAACAGAACACACCCTCCCTCCTTATGCGTGCCTCCTGTGAACAAAGACACACACAGACATGCAGGTGTGGACAGAGAGCAATGTGTTCGTCTGAATCTTTCATCCATCATTCATGCAATTTTGTCTTCAACGGCAGAATATGTCAGGAGATGCAATGAATTAAAAATAGAGGTGGCATCTGCACAAATCTAACAAACAGCTTGAATTGAATGTGTGCGAATGCGCTGCACAGTCTGGATGTGTGTGGCTGTGTGTTTGTCTTTATATCTGCAGCTATGTTTGTTTGTGTGCATCGTTCACCACACGCTACAGTTGTATTGTGCGATTTTGTTTTGTGTACAGTCTGCTGTGTTGTGTATGCCTACACTATTTGCATCTTTGCTCTGCCGGGAATAAATATGTGAACGTGTGGCGGTATCGGTGTGTACACGTCTCCGTGTTTATTGAATGCGGCTGGCTTCAGATCCTGATGGCCCGGCGCTGGAAAAAAAGAGGATGGGGGGGGGGGGGGTCAGCAGTGCATGGGGAATAAAAATGAACAGGTCCAATCCTCTGAAGCTGATGGTTGTGCGCTTTCTCAGAGTGAATTTATTTATCACAGATGCCAGAGAAATTAGCATTGAAATGATTGCAGGGACAGACTCACCCCGGATATCTCCGATGGCAGGCATCCAAAATGTTTATGTTTACAGAACTCAAGTGAGAGAGTAGAAAGGGACGGCAGCATTGGAAAGATGGAGGGAGAGAGAGATGAGACTGCAGAGTATTGGGAGATAATAAAAGAGGTAAGATTGAGAGGAATAAAAAAAAAAGCCACCAACAAAAAAGTGAAGAAAAAGAGATAAAATATGTAAGAAGAAAAAAGGGCAAGACTCTCGTGAATGGGCTTTGCTGTTGAAGTAGCTGAGTTGAGAGATGATAGAGACTTCAGCTGTAAAAAGAAAAAAAAAGTGTGTTCCTCCTACACAGAGGGAATGGGAAAATAGTAGCATACAAAAAAAAGCATTACAAAGATATTCCTCTACATATGGGAGAATACTGTCCGTGGAGAACAGATGGTGGGAAGGCAAAACATATAAGAGGAGATTTAGTGGTAAAATAGTTTTTTTAAAAAAAAGTTTGGGAGTAAGAAAAAGTGGGGTCAATGCAGAGAAAGGCATCGAAATAAAAACTTGGAAGGAGAAACAGCAGAGCGGAGAGAAACTGGCTCAATGGACGAGGAGAATTAGCCAGAAAAGGGGCCAATGGTGCAGCCAAAGTAAGGTTTATGAAGAATAAGCACCTTCTTCTTTATGAATAACTTTTATTACCACCTATCAGCCCTTTTATATTAACCAGTGTGTCACAGTGTGCTTACCTCCTCTGGGCACACTGCGACAAATGTAAATTGAGAGACTGAAGGGGGAAATGCAACACTCTATTTAACAGAGTCAGAGGAAGAAATGGATGAAAAGAAGGAGAGGGAGGCTAAAAAGAGATAGGACATTTGCAAATCACTTCTGGAGAGTGCACAGAGTAACAGAGTGCGTTTCCATGGTAATGGATACACTTGTGGATGAGTGCATATAAATTGATGTGAATATGAATTCATGCAATTCATTACAAGTAAATATCTCAATTGAATTTTTTCACTTGTTGCGCTATTAAGCTTTTGATGTCAGGGTCTGTCATTGTGATTCCCGCCCTCATGAAGCTTTTTACGCTTACAGGAATCCCATCAGGTCGATCTAAAAAGGTAAATGGGATGTGTGCTCTCCTAGAAAATTAATCAAGTCAAAGTTTCTTTCTTTTTTTTTCCCCGAGATTCATAAGGCTTAACGGTTTTGGGAGGGAGTATTTAATGAGAAATGGAAAGCTATTGTGCAGATAATACATGCATCAAACTAAATTGCTATATCTGACTGCGGCAGGAAAACAGGGGAGCAAGGAAAGATTGCAAAGCATTATTTATTATTCAGCTAAACTATTAGCAAAATCCACTGGGGATCCATGAAAACTTTAATAAATAAGCAGACTTTTCAAATTACCCACTTACCCTCTTCATTTGTCTTGATTATTTAAGAAACCAAATGCTTGAACTCGAGTTGTTTTGCGGCAGTCAATCAAGCGAGAAATGGTTTGCCATGCTCTGACCAATAATATCATCCAAATGCGCACTAATAAAATCAGTGCATGCTCTAAACACAGGCTAAACGGTGGCGTGAAGCCAAAATAAAACAAAATAATGTCCAAACAAAATAACCATAAAAGCAAGACTTTCATCAAATCGAATCATCTGCATTAGTTTTAGTTTAAATGAGATAAAGCAGATGTGGTGGAGTAAACAATCCTGGTGTTTAATATTCAAATGCTGGCATGCTAAAACATTAATCCCTCACAGGCTCAGACGTATAATTTATCCTTCTGTCTACTTCTGATTTTGCAATTAAGCAGCATATCAAAAAATAGAAAAAATGTTTCGTATAAAAGAACATCATAAATAAAACACAGGAATAGATAAATAACTTAAGGCGGGCTGCATGCCATACCATACCACACGTGCCCTGACTGCACAGGCACAGCAACCACAGAACGTTACAGACGTTGGATGGAAGTAAGAAGATGCGTGAGCACATCTTAACTCTGTATTCCTTGGCTGCGCCCTCTGTTTGTCGTTTCATTGCAGGCATTAATGGCTCCACTTTGAGGCTGAAAGGCTAGCGATGCCGTCCCCCCTCGCTGCAATGGTTTCAGCAATGCTTGGGTATTGGAAAAAGGAGGGGATATTTCTGGGTCACCAGCTGCCTACATTTTTTTGCAAGCACAGCACAGCCAGGCCTCACCAGCTGTTTCCTCTCACCATCTCTACCCGTTCAAACTTCTTCCCTTTTTTCTCTCTTCCTCGCTACATGTTACTGCAAGCCATTTCCAGATGCTTGCCTGCGGCTAGAGGAAAATTAACTGTCTCCTCTCTTCCTACGGCCCTACTTATGAGCTTAATTGTGTTCATATATCAATAGAAAAGAGAAAAGTGAGACAGAAGACTGAACCATTATTGCATAGGACATATTCGTATCGATCATAAGCGAGATAGGAGAGGAGAGAAGGACAAACAGAGGAGACAGAGGTAGTAGAAACCTTTTCTTTGATTTTGGGCATTGTGTCATCGGGATAAAGGGCTGATCACACAGCTCAGAGAAAAATGTGACTACTCTCCATCCTCCAATTCATTTAATTAGCACTCTGTAACCTCGCAAATGCAAAAGAGGGAATGGGAAAATAGAATGTGAAAAAAGATAAAAGAAGAGGATGAAGAGAGGAGAAGAGAGCAAGAATGCAAATAGAGCTGGGGAAAGAGTAATTGGACAAGACTGATAATTCTAATCCTGCCTCACTTAAATATGCATAAATGGGATATAATCCATGAGGCAGCAACTGTGTGGAGCCACAGCGACAGTAAATATGTTTTAATGCACTACATGGCCCTAATTATGCATGAGCCATTTGAGGTGCTGTTTGAAAAGATGTAGCATGTCGTCTTTAACGTGTTTATGTGGAGGTCCGTTCAGCTATTTGGACCAGCAGACGCAGGGATGGAGGCTTGGCGCTCCAGTTAAGATTTTTTTTTTTTTTTTTTGGAGCGATCGATAATAGCTGCGAGCGAGATGAAAATGCTTTTTCTTTACTTTATTATCACCTATAACTGTTACTTACAGATGGTATAAAAACAACATTATATTACTGGGTAAATAAAAATCTATACGAGTCAAAGAGGTAGGTTTAAAATGCAAGAGAATGCGATGTTGATGCTGGAGTGATGTACTCTCCAGCCCTGATACTGATACACCATGCTAATTAATAAATTATGATGAGTGTGATTTGAATCTCTTCGATGTGGTGCTTAAACTGTGGTTGAGATGCAGCAAAAGATCAATCAATGATTTCACCCTTCAGAAACTTAAAAACTGATTTGAACTGAAAATGACTATTAATTACGAGTTTGCACCTTCATCTTTAACCAATCATGAATATAGATAATGGTGTGTTAAAGTGAGTGAGGGCGGTTACATATACTGTTTAATGCTGCTGATTAATTATGAAACAAATGTGTCCTCCCATATCTGAGGAATACAATTTATCAGTTCACCCTCTCCAAATATAATCCTGTTGAACACTTTCTGAGCTCCGTGCTAATCGCTCCACGGTCCAGGCATACGGTGCAATTTGGTTTTGGAGGTGGAAGATCAAATACGGTCAAGTACGGGGATTTGTGCATAGAGGTCACACGCACTGACACACAGACAGATGTCAAACTCGATAAGCTCAAAATCTTGAGCTCACATTCATGCAAAGACTCACAAAAGTCAAGCCTTTCTATAGATTGACGGCGTTGCTGATGCATACTTGCATCTAAAAGGGAAAACACTACACAAATTGTATACAGATGTGCAGACACACGCATGGAAAAGCAAGATAGCAAAGCTGAAATGCAATGCTGGGGGGGCCAATTTGAATTTAAATATAAGAGATCAATCACTTCCAGCCAAGATTATCATTTCACAGACACACTTTGTCCAAAGCTGGTACAAAATGGAAAGCACTATGACAGCCGCCAACGTGCCCTTGAACACACTTCACACTTTTCCACAGTTAAGCGAATCTACTGGGAAAGGTTACACCAGGCACCACCTCGCTATCACATGACTCCATTTTAATATAAGAAGAAGAGGAGCTTCAGTCTTTCAAAGTTCAAACATTTCAAAACCCTGATTTCTTTTGATCCTGAATGTAAATATTTTATTATAATTCATACTATATTTCACAGTCCACTGTCTTTTTTTTCAGCAAGACTAGCAAACGCATGGAAAAGTGGCTATGAAGTTGTTTGGTCATTAACGTTTCTAAAGCTTTCGACTGTGCTCAATGATAAATTGTAACTAAAAGAAGAACAACAATACCCTCTCCATGATACTGAAACTGACCTAGAAGACTTCAGCAAATCTGTTATAATGAAGGCAACACTGATCAGTATTTTGCAAAGAAAATGAGGCCACTGCAAGAATAACTCCGTACCATCTGTAATTGCTATTGTAATGCCAAAGTTAAGAGAAAAAAAAGGACACATGCACGAGGGAACACATGTGATAACAGCATGAGTAGAGGAAGAACTGACACAAGCTCAGAGATGAAGAATAGCACCTAACATGAAAGGGATCCGGCACAACAGTGAGGAAGAGGAAAGGTTGGAATTAGGGACAATCTTTTGAGATGAACTGTCAAAACCACATAAGCTCTGTCACCATGAAATCCTCACTTTTACCAGCTCACTTTACCGCTTTATCAAAGTCTAGGCTGAGTGATTACATGCCCCCCCACCCTCCTTTTTTTTTTTTTTTTTTTTATAAAAGTGCCACTATTTAAAAAAGCTCCTAATTCTGCGCTCTAGGAATCATTTCTAATTTATTCTCCCCAGTCCTGATCTGCCAAGCAAAGCTATTATAAGAAAGTCAAGATGATGTGCTGTCAGAAACCAGAGAAATAGATGTCATCCATAGAAATAAGCCTGCAATAACTACTGTCTTATTATTTTCAGGGCTGAAGTAACTTTCACTCATCTCCCCCCATTTTGCCCCAGGCGCCTCTTTTGTAGCTTGTAAAATGCTTATTATCATAATTGCATAACTACAACATTTTGAAACATTGAATTGAGGCAATATATGCCTCCTCTCATCATTAACATACAAGGAGATTACTGAACTCCGCTCATGCACAAAAAAACATCCTCTTAAGTGAGCATATTTTCTGCAACAGTTGTGACTAATAGGCCTTTCATACGTGTGGCACTGCACACACACTTTTGCTGCAGACTAAGCAGTTCGTTACGTCATGCGAGAGTTTTCTTGGCATTTTAATTTTTCTTTTCACTCAAAAAAGGAGGAATCAGGTTGAGCAGGAAGGGTGCGAGGATGAGAAAGAGCACTTGGCCGTGTTTGGGGTGGATCATTGTACTTAAAGTGACATTTTGGTGAGATGTGCACTTTCCAAAAGCCCCGTGGGGCTGCAAGGACATGCCCAAGCATGCCAGCCTTCTCTACGCAGTTAGTGTCTTTCCTGACACTGAGCACAACAGGCAGGTCAGGCCGTGTGCCCAAACACATTACACTCCTCCAGATCTAACACTCAACAAAGCACATTAATTTTCATCGTACCTGACGTAAGCACAAAACCCTCCGATAATCTCGAATTGAGATGTGCACGCACACACCATCGTCTGCGGTGAGATTAGGAAGATTATAAAAATGTATCCACCTTTCTGCCCTCTGGTATCCCATCTGAGTACCGAGTTTGAACTCAATTTGCTCCACATTGGCACTATATAGTGATGACTTCATGCAATAAACATAGCCAGCTCCCTGCTTTCCGTGACCCACAAGGTCTCATGAATATCAACAAAAACTGGGCCGAATGGCTGTATAGTGATGCGATTCAACGGGACACTGGTTTTATGGAGGAACTGAGGCAGATTATTGTTTTTGTTTTTTTTTTAACTTTGAAACTCCGCTATGGAATCATCTTGGGTAAATTTAGTTGGGCTAAAAGGCTATGAGGCGCTTTCATTCCCAGTGACGAGCAGCAGACCATGGTATCGACTGAAACCTAACATCGCTTTGTGCAGAGAGTACCAAAATACCCATACCAATCAAGCAGTTTGCAACCTCACCAAAGGGAAGGCAAGCATGAGCTGATTTTTTTCACACCCTGACAGACCCACAAATGCAAAATAAAAAAAAAATAAATAAATGTCAGCGCACTGTTTGGCAGTAGGCAAAAAAGCAACCGGAGGGGTAGAGGAAAAAAACAAGAGTAGCATTACAGAAAGTCCCGACTCCTTGGAGCACAAGTTGAGGTTAATGTTACAGCTACGCTCCAATGCAATGCCAAAAGCAGTTGTAAACAAACTGCACACATAGCTACAGGACTTAAAATGTCAGAAATTAATACTGGGTGAACGAGGCTTGTTGTAAAATAAGGGTAAGGACAGTGCTGTGCTTCACAAGTCAATAATGGGATACAATATTAACCCAGAATCACCTCTTTGTGCTCACTGAATGGATAAAGTGTCCAGACTACTGCTCAACAGGGGGGCATAGTGACTTAAAGCTAATCTAATCTATTAGCTATGGTGACATTAGTGGTGGAAGCTGTGGCCTCAGTGGGTGCCAATCAAAGCACATTAGCATTTCTGCTACCTGAGAGTGTGAGAGAACCACAGCACCTGAGTTCAGCATGCAAAGGAAGGGATGCATTGGATGGAATGTAGAACATGACAGGAAGCAGAGAAGCAGGTCGATCAGTCATTACAAGGTGATTTTATTTGTTTGAAACACAAAAGCCACAGGACCTGGTCTGGAGCCAGACATGCACAGTGTGCTGTCGATAAGAGTTTTTATTATCAGCTGCTAATACAAAAAGCCAAGTTTGTTGGAAGGCTGATAATGTGCAGGAGGAATTGATCACAAATATGATAAATGGGGAAACCATAAGAACAGACAATAAGCTTCTGAATAGAGATTTTGACTTCCTGCAGGCTCAGCTGTCTTTTACTCTGCAGGCATTGTCTGGTTTGGTGCTCTGAGAAATTTCAAGCATGTGAAACTGCCGTCAGGTGAGACTATTCATCCTCAGGGGGCTCTGGGGCCCTTTATTTTACCTGCCCAGCATGGGGAATGAAGGGTTCTCGCTCCTTTCAGCTGCTGTGATTAAAGTAACCAAAATGTTTTGTACTATTCAGGCGGTTCAACAGTGAGGAAAAGCAGCAGGATGCTTTTCGGTTACAAGAACATATGTTAAATCTTTGTGATGAAATACTTAACTATTCAACATGTAAGGTAAGATGTGGTTCCTCCGTTTGGGGATAAAATAACGGCGGCTGGTGGCTGACACTGCAGCCGCAGCTATGATGGAAATCTTTCCTGTCTTCCGTCGTATTACTTCACAGTTGCAGAGATTGATATCTCGTGACAGCACTTTGGTTCAGAGAAATGATTAATGTATTTGCAGGACAGCCCAGAAAACTTCCTTGATATTGGCGTGTACTGTTACTGGCAAATGGAACCAGTAGGCACAACGCCCAGTCTGGTTTTAGCCTCTGAGGTTTTGGCTGCAAGGGACAGAACGATAAGTCTGGGATCGTCGGAGAATGCCGTGAAAAAGGGGGACGATTTTACACCATCTCTTTCACTAATACGTGAGAACTGATCCATTACATTAGCAATTAGTCTCATCTTCAATCATACAGTATTATACTCTGATATAGGTGATGTGTCAGCAACCATGTTGTGTTTTGGCATGTTTTTAAGCTGAGAATTTTTTTTTTTTTTTGGACAAATAACTACTGCTTGTTTTGATCCGTGTGCGATCCTGGACAACAGTGTTCTGCTCATATCCAAAGAGGCCATCACAATCAGAAATAATTTGCTCATCCTGCCCAATAACATTAAAATCTCATTAAGCCGAGAGTCGACTAAATTATTCTTGAATCGTTCTAAATCTTTCCATCCAACAGGAGAAACAGAGGAGACCTATTGCTTCCAATTCACAACACAAATGTTGTAACTCCAGTATGGGCTGAATGATTTATTTGTTTCATGCTTATGTTAATGTCCCTTTAATGTGTGTCTTAATGAATGTGGGCCAAACAGGGGATGTTCATAATGATGAAATTCCCTGGGAATTAAACAGAAGTCTGTACTGGATTTGTCTGGAAAGTATGCAAGTAGTCAAAAAACAGTCAAACTTTCTCACTTTCTCCAACCACAAAATTCCATTTTAAATGCAGCTGAACTGACATTATGTGCAACCAGACACTTCAGTTGTCTGGTTGTATGTCAGCTGTGTCGGTTCAGTCAGGCAGTTTTACGTACACAAACAGAAGATAATAAATCTGCACTTTCAAAATCCTCATCAATAAGGTATTTATGACAACAGAGCAAAAAAAAACAAAAAGCCCTCAAAGGTATGAAAAACAAAGCCATCTGTAACATCGTGCTTCAGAGTTTGGCAATACTCCCAACTCAGTACGCTGCCATATGTGATCTAAATGAATGCCTCCATCAAACAGGCAATGGCTTTGCAAATAACAGCACAGAAAATACAAGTGAAAAAGTCCAACCCAATCACCTCCAGTGTTAACCACTATACAAGGGCATTACTGGGCTATGACCATCTTCTTAAACTTAATGGAAATAGCTCTATGGTTCAAGAAACACAATCAACTATGGGGTGCTAACAACCTTGCTGACAAAGAATGTTCAGTTTGTACTCCTTACCCTTGTTCTTTCCTTTATATACAGGGCAGAAGTGTATATGAAGGCCTACTTGATATGCATATACACACACACTCATACACACATACACACTGGTCTAAGACTCGAGAGACCCAGGGCCCCCTTTCTCTCTCCCTATTTTTATAATCCTGGCAATTAGCGAGAAATAATTAATGTAAAAAAAATGAAAAAGTGGAGGGCAGAGAGCCTTGAAGATAGAGTTCTGCAGCGTAAGCATTCAATTCCCCCTTCTCAAGGTCCTCAAGGTCCGCTGCTCTCTGGCTCTGATCCTCACACAAGCAAATGAAGGAGGCCCGAACAAAGTACTCTTTGATATCGGCCCGCCCTCCATCTCTCACTTTCACTATGTCCTCATGCATCATACACACACACACACACACACACTTTATTGTTCTGTTTTACTCACAATTTACTCACTTGTGTTATCTCTCATCCCTTATTCCATCGTGAATACAAGGAAGTTATGGCCTACCCAGTAAAGTCCATTTGAAATAAAACATGAAGGTTACACCAGACATCTGTTGCAGCCCCCCAGACCAAGACCAAGGTTCTGTTTGATTGCCTCCCTGTGAAATTAATAAGAGTATCCATTAACAATCTGGTATAAATAGGGAGTACATAGATGGTTAGCTGTGAAGAGATGTGTGATGGCTGAACCTCACAGTGCAGCAGTGGAGATATGGCTTGTGGTGAAGTGTCTAGGTTACGACCTTGTGAAGTCACTTCGGGGCCACATGCAAGCGTAATGTGTTTTTGCGATGGGAAAGAAACTGTAACGTCATCCCAGGTTTGTGACGTCTATGCAGACATTTTAAATATGGATAACTGTGAGCACCTAGATTTTCTCAGAGGAACTGACGATTCATGTGTTGTTCAGAGTTTGTGTGTGTGTGTGTGTGTGTGTGTGCGTGCATGCGTGCGTGCATGCGTGTGTGTGTGTGTGTGTGTGTGTGTGTGTGTGTGTGTGTGTGTGTGTGTGTGTGTGTGTGTGTGTGTGTGTACCCATCCGTGTGTGTCTCCATTAACTTAAACAGACAAACAGCCAAAAAAGAAAGCATGAGGGAGAGGAGAACAAGACGCCTGAGCACTCCTGCCCCCTGGTGGCATTTTGCAGTACTGACTCTGGATGTGCCTGGAAGGCTACAACTTGGGTTATACTAGAGGAGGCACTGCTTTGTGAATAGTCGGAGGGTTTCTGCTTATTGCGCCACCTTTTACCCCTGAAGGGTAGCTTTGATGTTTGCATACATTATATTCCCAAGAGCCACAAAATACCAAAGGTGGGGAGGCTCATTCATTCATAGAAGCAGTGACAAAAACTGAGCTCCTGAATTACAGAGAGAAGACATTTCACATGACTTTTGCAGCTAATTCTTGACTATTTTGATGTCAGACTGACTTAATAGAACCATTTAGCAGTGGCAAATTAGCATAGAGTTGAAGCTTGCAGATTGTACTAGTCTTAGAAAAAGAATGTTAATGGTGCCCTCTCTTATCCTTTCCTTTTCTGATGCATCTGTTTCATCACATCAACATCACTGCACACATTTGTTCAGTAATGCAAGATGTGTCAGAGTAAGAGTAAAATAAAGAAGATAAGAAAGAGATGGTATTAATGCATTAACAATGTGGTTTTTTTTCCACGTTGATACCGGATGCAGTTTTACAACTTAACCAGCAGATGGCATCAGCAGGTAGTGCAGAGCTCTGTGGTGCAGTGCTTCCAGCCAGGTGTTGCCTGTCCCCCTGGGTCAGTGTCGAGTGAGTCAAGTACATTTTGCCATTCTGGTTAGAGACCAAACACCAAGTGTAGTCATTCACACCAGACGAGCAATTACAGTCACACACACACACACACACACACACACACACACACACACACACACACACACACACACACACACACACACAAGCGTCTCCATTAGGGTGTCTTCAAACTTGCAGCCCCCCATTTGCTCCTGTGTGTGACAGGAAGAGAGAGATGGCAAGATCATTAATTCACATGCTAAAGAGCATGAGAAAACTTGTCTGGGCAATCAATAGAAACATCAAAACGAGGATGTGAAAGATTAGATATTGACTGGGGTAATGAGGTGAGATGGGGAAGGGAGGAGGTGGCCTATAACTAACTGGACTTTTCATCTAATAACATGGACATTCCAAATGGATGAAGAGAAGAGCATTTCTGTTTTGTAATACAGACACTATCAAGATGACAACTACAAATTTAAAAGTGAATTTGATTTTACTGATCAAAATGTTTGCATCTATAAATAGATATACATCTTTTCATACTCAGTTTATCAAGTAAAACCATATAATTGAAGCTAGTTTTGCCTTATAACATCGAAAATCAGCTTTCCTCAAGAGAAACACATCCATAAAACATTTCATCAGTAGGCTGAGCCCAACAATTAAAAGTCTACGCTGGCCCTCGGTCAGTAGAGAGCCATTGTAAAAGAGTCAACTCAAGAGTTCATTATCTAAACAGGGAAGTGCTTAAAAAACTACCAAAAACATGTTTGTCATTATAACCTCTTTGCTTAGAGGCCACCCCTGAGATCGATGACTGTCGAGCAGAAAGCTCAAACTCTCCAGCGGGCCAGGAATCAGACAGCCTGTATGAGATAAAACTAACCATGGTAGAAAAATAAGGAGAAAAGACTACAGTACTTAATCAGTCATGGAAGAGTGAAAAATATCCATCCGATACATGAAAACTCTATTGAATCAACGTTGCTAAATGTATTGACATCACAAAAGATGACGAAGTTTAAAAAAAAAGCCATTTTGTTTAATTGGTGATATCAAAATTAGCCTTTCATGGCTGAAGCCTGGCACCGTCTTCTAAAAACATGTACATCATATATTACCTTTTACTGTACGGTGTTTACTTTTAACCAAAAGTGAGCTTTTGTTTTTCTTTTTTTGCAAGTAAATACCATAAAGTAGCATGTGTAACAGTAATTATAAGGAAGATGACGTAATAATCTTAAATTCTACAGCTACCATGAATCTACACTCAACACAGACCATCGTTTGCCTTAATCACATTTGTTCTGGATGCTGTTAAATATAATTTAAATCATTTAAATCACACACACACACACACACACACACACACAAAATATTACTGTTAGTCATTGGACAGCTCACAATTTTAAATGTTTATTCCAGCAACAGGACATAATTGTGGTTTGTTGTCAAGGTATCATTGCTCTGTGCACAAATATTTACATTGAGCTATTAGGGAGTGACTGTTGAGAGCAACAGATCCAAACACAACCCAGACTGGCACACTGGAAGGCATCTCAGATTAATTTAATCTGGGCATCACATGTGATTTCATTACCAGGCTGTGGATGCCCATGAGGAAGTACAGGCCTGGCTCAAGGGATTCTAGACATAGGTTGTATTTAAGAGGGACTGCCCCAAATTCTGCTGATGTAGGTTCCACAGTCTGATTGTCTGTCCTCACAGCATTCCCATTAATCAGAAATGACTCCTCTAGTATTACACACATTCATTCTAGTACTATGTGCACCTGTCCAGCTCCCCATCACAGGCCAGTCCTCCCACGTCATCGACCTTATCAGTCACAACAGAGCCATCAGCCGCCATCACCACCAGTGTTCTCCATGAGGGAGTTTATCATGATGCTACTCAGGAAACATCCTGTTCGATTAAAATCTCCCTGAAGAAACGAAGAGTCAAATAGTTTCCAACAAGATCAAATACTACATGTCGTCTTTTGAGATAGACAATTCATTTCACTCTCATCTCTCCAGTTCGAGGTCAAGAAAGAGTTACGGCACAGCAGTTCAACAAGGATGCAAGTTTTATATTGTTTTTGCTGCATCTAAAAAGGATAATAACTGATTCAAATATTCTGTAGGATATTGCACCAGTCCTGTTGCTTACAGGCAAAATAACACAACAGAAAATAATGACAGTTCGTGATTTTATAGGAAAAAAAACCAACAGGTAATCTCTGACTGATAACAACACTCCACTTCCAAACACCCCAATGAAGTGGTAGTTTATACTGTTAACTTTTTTATCAGCTTATGCTGACAAAGTAGTTAACTTGTAGGCTTGTTGGGGGCCAAAGTAGTAAAACAGTAATGAAAGGAAATAATGTTCACAATATGAAAAGTGAACAATCACATATGACTGTGCCAGGGGTGTTTCTCTGGCACAAGCCTTTATTAGTCGAAGAACATCTTTTAAAAGTTTGCTACATAATTCTTAGTCTCAAAGCTAGTATTAACTAATGATAGCCATCCATAGAGTAAAATTTATGCTTGACTATGATTAGTCAGAAACAGCTAATACTAGCTAAGGTCTGTCATGGTCCCAGTTCCAGTTTTTCAAAATCTCCTCGGTATCTTGGGTTCACTCCCACTCAATCCACTCATTCCGTTCACTTGTGTTGCTACACACCTGCTTCTAAATTCTAGTTAGGCTCCGCCTACTTAAACTCGGCTCAAACCTCAGTTTACTGCCAGATGGTCACCAACCCTTTCTACTCCTCAGGTTTCTTGGACTTTTTGAGATTTTGTTTGTTTCTTGGATGTTTCCTGTTGGTCTGTTCCCTGCCTGTTCATCTGAAAACTATTGTAGGATTTTTGGATGTTATTTTTTATAGTGTTATTTTTACCTGTTAAAGGGTCATGTTTAACTTTGTAGCCCTAATGTTTATGTCATTTTGATGTAAAGTCACATGACCAGCACTGCGTTGGCTAGAGGAGGTGAGGTTAAAAACACAACTGCTGAACAATGGCAGCATGTAAATATATAAGCTCCATTAGCTCCAACTTGTTCAATGAAATCAAATTAAAATTTAAAAAGTTTTTAAATTTTATTTAAATTTTAATTTAGATAAGTTGTGTTCATCATGAATTAGAGTGCTACGACAAACACCCAAACATACACACACACACACACACACACACACACTCCTGCGCATGGGCCTCTCCCCTATGACGTTTAGATCGAGACCTCCAAGCACGCGCCCCAATCAAAAAGGGGCTCGTGACTCACCTGGTTCGTGCGTATAGTAGGATGATTATTTTGGGAATTCACCTAGATAAAGACTGCCTGTTTGCCATGACAGTCCTCTGTCATCAAGGGATGACGATGCTGCCAGAGTTTCTCCATTCTTTATTTTTCTTCCTTTCTTTTTGACTTTTTTTTTTTTTTTTGCCACAGCGTGAACGCAGCGTCACCTCTCATGTGCCAGTGCGCGTGCCTCAAGCCGGGTGTCACGAGGCTGGAGCGTGTACACGTGAACACGTGTCCGCCTGTGAGCGGCGGCGCACGGTCCAGGCGCATTGGGAACGGGAAGGGGGGGATGCATGCGGCGCCGTGTGTCACTTGATCTCGAACATCGGAGCAGATACATGAAGCTAAAGCGATTAAAAGGGAGGAGGTCTCTGCGTCACTGGAAAAGTGGCTGCCCTGGATATGTGAATGGATTAGGAATAGAACTACATGAATGACTGCATGAATGAAAGAACAATGAATGAGTATACGCTGCAATGCAACGCTAGAAATCCTGCTTTTTGCAGCAAATGTAAATCTGTGTTAAATTTACTGAATGTGATGAGACTTTTAATCGACATTGTCGTCACAATTATCAGTTTGAGGTCACTTTTTTAATTGTCATGGCTGCATGCGTAATTTCATATTTCCTACACTGCTGTCTCAGTTGGTGGTTTTAGGAAGATAATCAGGTTTTATCCTGGGAGAAAAGAAAGTCCACAATATATTTCTTATTGTGAGCTTTTCATTAATATCACATAAAATTATCATTTTAGTCAACGGCTGCGCATTTGTGTGTTACCTGATGTCAGAAAGTAATCTTACAAGCCAATGGCTTCTACCCATCAACCCTTTATTTTTTCTTTTCGGATGTTGTTGCTGATGTTTCAACATTGATGAAAGTGAAATATGTTGTAATAACATGTATGGAAAGAAGAAAAATAAACTGAATAAAAATTCAGCAAGCGTCTTATATGGAGCTTTTCTATTACGTTTTCATTTCCCCTAGTTTCAGCTGTGAATTTGACGAGGGGTTTCCGGAATAATACATAGCCTTACAATCAGTAATTGTATTTTATTCTTAATTTTAGAATTAAGTATTAAAAACTGTACATCATTGGCCAAGACTGGTCTCCTAAGGTTAATGGCTAATCAAACTGTGGCCCCATACTGTATATTTGCAGTAATCCTGAAAGCCCCAGCTTGAAGTCATCCAGTTGCAATAACTTACCTGGAAACTGGTTACTCATGCACTACAGCGTCAACCGATGTTGATAAAAAGGTAAAAACATAATAAAAAATAGGTATTGCACAGAAGCTTGGAGCACCGGGGTTAAAGGGGCCCCATGAACTCACTTTGGTCCGAATGGCCCCTCTATCAGATGAATCCAGTGATGAATAATAAAGAAAAATGTAATGCTACTGCAGAAGCCTTTCTAGTTTGTTTGATAATCATCAAATAAACCATTAAAGCGTTAAAAATTATGATGATGCAAATTTAAGACAACTATGGCATGTTAAGCTAGAAGACGATTTAACAGTCACAAAGTATAATAACGAAACTTTGTATAGAAATAAAGCTTTAAGCAATGATCCAAAAATATGAGTGAAATATATCATAGTCCTTAAACACTGCATGACGTTTATATAGATGCCTTTCATTTTTGGACCTGTAAAATTTGTTCAACCCACTCCTCACGAGGAATGTCGTTCAAGAATACAATGCAAAAATATAATTTAAGTCACATACAAATAAAGAATTGGGCAACAAACATATACATTATAATAAATACCATAAAATATCAAAGAGAGTCTTGTGTTATTGGGGTGTGTGCGTGCGTGTGTGTGGGTTGAGGGTGGGGGTGTGGTTCAGAAGATTATGGATTGATAGAAACACATAGTCGCCAAAAACAGCCCACAACTACCCCCTACCCCAACTCCCCCTCCCCCAGCCTGGGGTTGGAATTAATGTGTTTCTATTTTTGGCTCGCCCGTGTTTCCAGGGGAAACCTAATGACGCAATGACGTCAATGCAGGTCACCAGCAAGAAGCAGACTGGAGGAATTGGAGTGGCTTCCATTAGAGGTTTTGCAGCATTTTCCAGAGAGGAGGGAGGAGGACAAAATGGATTAAGAATTAAGAAAATGCATAGAAATAAAATAAACATAGACCGAAATGAATGGGAGGCAATGCGACTGACGTCTGGGAAGAGAGAGGATGGAGGGAGGGTGAAAGGGTGGAGGTGGAGGGGTGGTGGTGGTGGTGGTGGTGGAGAGGGGGGGGGGACCCTACTGCTGCATATCAATGGGTGCCGTTCAAATTCCCAGGGATTATTGGAGGGAAAAAAGGGGGGCAAGAGAAAAATGATGCACGTTTCCTCGGATCGGTGATGACTGGGTGAGCCTGTTCTATTTTTATTATTTCCTCATTGCTTTATTGTTGAAGTGAGTAAAACAACAACAAGCTGCCGTTCTGTTTTCGTGCTTGTAGACAGTGTTGCCATATAGAGAGCCATTGAGAAATTCATTCCCGAGTTTGACGGCGAAAGCGTGAGTGTCCAGTGTTTTCTCCGGAGAGACGTATTGATGTGTGATAATCGGGGGGGGGGGGGGAAATCAACTACAAGTGTCTTCGTGTAGACTTCCCCTTGAGTTGATTGCAATTCTTTATCATTAACCGCAGCGGTGGACGTGCTCCGTCTACACCCCGGTGCAACACACAAATTCTGCATCCATCGATATACATTCACCGCTGGTTGAGAGTGAGTGTGGAGTGGGCTTACATTTTTAGTGTGATCAACAACATTCTGGTAATATTTGAAATAGTGTAAACACCACGAGAGGATCAAGACAACGTCGGAAAGATTTGAGTGCAATCAGCGTCTTTTTTTTTTTTTTTTTTTTACGGAGAGTAAGATGTGAGCGATTTAGTTTCATTAAAAACCCGCGCTGTCCATAGAAACGGACCGGTTGATCATCATTTGCCAAGAGGCTACTTTTCATAGCCGTGTGTGTGTGTGTGTGTGTGTGTGTGTGTGTGTTACAGAGAGAGGGAGAAGGAGGGAGAAAGACAAGGGTGGGGGTGTGTGTGTGTGGGGGGGGGCAGTCGTGCGCGTGGATCATAGAAGAAGTAACGTTACTTCTTTTAGCGCAATAACGAGGATTACTGGTGTGCACATTATTCCCCACTTTGCGGGATTTCAATGCGTAATGGCAACAAGTGCCAAACCACGCGCCAGCCTTTTATTTTCACAATAGCTCATTGTTAGACCCCCCCCCCTCCTTTCAAAAAAAAAAAAAAAAAAAAAAGGTTTAATACGGTTGTCGTTGTTTTTTAATTCCGTTCTTTATATTTGCGTCATTCATTTGCTTATTTTCTAGGTATGCTTTTGTCATCAACTCCAACTCTTCTCCCTGTTTCGGGCTCCTGCGCAGGGCGTTCACCGCGCGGCGAGAGCTGCTTTCAGCACCGCGGACAGCTCGCAGTGCGTTTCAGCACCGCGGACAGAGGCGCTCGTCCCTCATCCTTCGTTCTGAAGGCCGTTCGGTGCTGAGCAGGTGCCACGCCGTCGCCCAACTTCTAGAACACCGAGAGGTTCCTCCGGTTAGGGGGCCTGTAAAACTGACAATTGCGAGAATTTGGAATAATCACAGACAAACTGTTTGTCGCTCATGTAGGGGTTGGGGAAATAGTCCAAGAACGGGATATTTAATCAGTAAGTCGAATGTGGGGCATTATTTAGAGAAAGAGGAGTAGGTGATGTGAGATTTTTTTTTTTTTTTTTGCTCACATATGACGCATGTGCTGAGGTAAGTGTGGCAGATGCCTACGTGTGCAGATGGTCCAGTCTGCTGGTCCCTATCCGCCCTGGGCTTGACGTAACACCCATGTAAGCATAGGCCCCACCATCCAGATGTGGGCTATGCTGTGCAGTGCCCGCCTCCTCCATAACCTCCACAATGACTCCTTTAAAAAAAAAAAAGAAAGAAAAGAAAAGAAAACTGCTTTATGAACTTAATCTTTACTGGAGCATGAAATCTCACAATGTAGGCCTGCACACTGAATGGAGTTACACCCGCAGCTAAGCTTGATGCACGACCCCACCATCCCCCTTCTAGACTTAAGCACATCTGGATCCTGAATCCGGATTGTGTGTGAGTGTGTGTGTGTCGATGATCTTTGCAAATTGTAACAGTGTTATGTTATCAATCTCACACTCCCTCCACCTCACGAGATCACTGCAAAAATCCTTTTGGCAAACAAACTTTTAGACGCAAACGGGAGGAACGACACGTTAGATGTAGGCAAAGGTTTTAATTGTTTTGACTTATCGGAACAATAAACTTTAGAGGAAATTAGTCTAAAGTATTGCACAGTTGCTATTAGATGTAATAAAAGATAAAGACAAGCCATAAAGACAGAGTCTCGGTAAAGATTTCATTGTCTTAAATGTGAACATGAGCTGTTGAAAAACAAGAAAATTATTGTATTGTGAGACACTTGGTGTAGAATGAGATGTAAAGTTCGTTTAAAATTCATGTACCATCTTACGCGGAGCCTTCTTGAAGATCTTTAGCTTTAAGCTTCACAGTCAATCAGTTTGTGAAGATAAGGGTGTGGCGTGTGATACAATTTGGAGTGTCTGGATCACTTTATTCATGCAGTGTGAAAGATTCAGCTGAACGCTTGTGTTCTCTATGTTGTTTTTCATAGATTACAGTGGGTTGACATGTGCTGTACAGTATATGGCGGCTGGCTTGTGATAGCGGATAGTCGTTGCAGTAGCTCTCATTTTCTTCCTGAATATCTCTATTTGTCGATTTCTGAATTTTTTTATTTGAATGTAGTAATTAAAAAGCATTTTTATTCCGTTGTTGTTAAGTCCACCTCAACCAAGACTGGGTGTGATTAATATTTTACATTGGTGTACCTTGATTAATGGTGTTTAATTGAGTTGTGGAACAGCAGGAAAAGATGCAGTAAAGACACGCAACAGCATCATCTCAGGCAAAAGTGTTGAACACTATTTGAGTGGATGTAATTCAAATCTACACAAAGAGAAGATGCAACTTCAAGATTTCTAGTCTTAAATTTTGTGTTAAAGACTCGTCCAAATACCGAATCTGCTGCTTCTCTCATCTCTTTTCAGACTGAAAAAAGGAGGATTGTCTTTTTGCTCTCGTGGTGATGAAGCAGCAGTTCTCTGCTTGCAAATATACATGGTTCAATTAAGTTTGCAAAAGGTATTCCAAAAGCATCTTGATATAGAGAAATATACAAAATGATGGTAAAGTAGCACAAAATACAACTTGATTGCTGAAGCTGTTGGAGCTCATCTGACTTGTAAACCTATTGACTTAATCAGATCCACACAAGAGTTTATCTTCTGCTGTAAATGGTTGTGCTAAAATATGTCACCTCCTCAGACTCTGCAGAAAGTCAAAGCTTCCTATGAGTCTTATCAAATTAAAATGTAAAGAACATCACTTTATTGTTCAGATATTCCACTACACTAATCTAAACACTGTTTCATACTGTCCAGTTAGCCTTTATTAGCAGAATTTTTTTTTGTAGTTGCTGTTCCAGCATTGAATGTCAATCAAATTGACAAACAAACTATGACTTAAATCAGGATCCTTCTGAACCTTTTATGTTAATGGAATGTCACACATTGACAGTCATAGTGAGGGAAATCAGTCATAGGCATTAAGATTCCATCAAAACCAACAGTCAGAATTATGATATTAGTTTTATCATCCTCTTGTAAAGAGAGTATGTGACTGTAATCAAAATCCAACTCAACAAATGAGGTAATTCATGCACTGCTTCCGTGCAGCAGGATTGAAAGCATAAGTAGGTTTTGTTACATTTCTGTTGTTCTCCAACCATACAGTTAGTCAGTCGGTGTTATGCACATACAGGTTACGAATGAGTCACTTGAACTAAATGTGAAACTTTTTCAGAATTCCTGATTTGGGCTTTTACATATCTCTTAAGAAAACAACAAGAGATGATGGATGAATCCTGTTTTAGACAAAGAAGAGTTAGAGGTTAAGTGTAAAAACATTTTCCAATGCAAGTGAGTAATTACATCATTTTAATGTTGTTTTTGTGAAAGAAGGTGGAGCCTGAGGTTGAAAACATGACCATAAATTTTTTGATATCCACACTTCATTGTATTCCCACAGTGCAAATGATCGTTCCTCATTGGATTAGGTCTCAAATTCACACATTTCTTGGATGTGCTAATTCAAATGTGTCATTGTGAGGAATACACATTTTCAGTTGTTGTCGTGCCAAAGAGTTTCCACCCTTTCTGAACACTTTCTCCACAAATTCCTCACACATCAGATGTGCTGATGGCTCTTTTTTCCATATAGATGCAGAGATTTCCCTGAGATGAAGAGGTACTTATTTTGTCCTTTGTGGGTCTTTTTGCGGTCTGGGCTTGCTGTTCCTAAGGCAGTAGCCAGGAAGCCCTTACCCCAAAAAGTATCTGCACTGGATTCTGGCATCCGACAACTTTTCCTTCTCTCTGATGGAGCTGTGAGTATTTTTCACATCTAAGATCCTGTTTACAAATTCCGAGATCATGGAAGGCTCTGGCGAAGCTGGGTGTGGCTGACACTCAGTTGTGAAATATAGGACTATGATTTTAAAATATGAGATGTTTGAAAGGAGTAGTGCAGGATGTGGCCGAACAGACGTCTTAATCGGAGAAGGCAACCTGAGAAAAATCCAATTGCGAAGAGTCACATTACAGTGAGAGATAGACAGCTACTGTGCTCGGCCTAAAGTTAGATCGAAGAGTGTAAAGCTACACTTCCTACAGATCTCTGATATTATTATTGTCGGAAACACACTAATAGTGAATATTTTTGCCATTTTATATGCAGATATTAAAGATTACACCCAGATTATACATTTATATTCCTAAATATGGAGATACAGGACCATTTCCTGGTCTATCTATCTATCTATCTATCTATCTATCTATCTATCTATCTATCTATCTATCTATCTATCTATCTATCTATCTATCTATCTATCTATCTATCTATCTATCTATCTATCTATCTATCTATCTATCTATCTATCTATCTATATATATATATATATATATATATATACATATATACATATATGCAAATGTGTTATTTTCACTTCTTAAACAATGCCTCAGTAACCAAAACAACCAATGGGATGCATACACAGTGCAGACATGTTTGGAATCCCCCCTTTGATGTGTTACATAGACATGATTATTTATTCAATCCCAGGAGAATTCAATATCTGGTTTCCTACATTAAAACCTGAGGCATTTTTTCTTTTTCTTTCTTGTGTAATCATGAGGACACTTATGATAATCCCATGTTTCTATTGCTCAGGGGATATTATATACATTTGTATGCACGGTTATGTACAGTATGCAAAATTAAATCTACAACGGAGATTATTTGTGGGATCGTGTACACACTCATGTGCACACTTGAAGTAAGATTACTTGATCGATCCTTGTTTTGTTCAAATTAACATCTATTCAGACCGTTTTCCGTCATTTACATGTCCATTGTCATATTTCTTCATGTGTTTTGACTTGATAATAAAGATGAGGGAAAATTAAAGTAAAAGCTGTCTTGTCTTCTCACTTATTTCACAAACAACTCACTGTTATTGGCTGACTGTGTTTTTTATTGTACACAATTTCAGTATATTGAAGGCACACAACCTAAATACTGCTAATTTTAAAAGAATGTGCAGTTTCTTTGCAACAAATTGATCAAGATTACACTGATTATTCATAAAAAAAGAAACTGATATCACAGCCTAACAGCAGCAGTAGCTAATCCGGCATTAAACCCCTGACTCTTCCTGCCTTGTGGGTGGTTACATGTTTTCCGGTAGACCAGGCCTCTGCTTTCATTAATTGACTTAACAAATCTCTGACTGACCTTCAGATTAGAACTAGAGATTCCCAGTTAAATCACAGCCATGGCCACGATTTGTGTGTCACACATCGCCCTGGGAAATAGGGCAGTGCCTCATCTCTGTCATCAGATAGGGACATGGAATACACATTTGCTCTTCTCTCACTTTTAACAATGTATATTATATTTATAACCAGTGGCAAAAGACACATGAAAGAGGTTTTTTGTTTTTTTTTGGTTGTTATAATTTGAAACAAGCTTAAATATGTGCAGAGATGATGCAAAAGTATTTACGGTGTCAGGATTTAAAGTTGTGTTTTTCCTTTGATAACCAGCATATCAGATTAGTTTATTACAAGTTATCAAATCATTTACAAGTATTGGATTTGCAATTTGTTTTAAAAAAGCAAAATATTATTCAGGCAACTTAAAGAAAAAATAATTCAAAGAAACTGCAGATTTCTAAATCTGTTGTAAATTTAAAATAAATGGCTTTGAATGCATTTTCTCCGAGGTTTTGCATGTTCATGCCTCAAATCTTTGGGTGAGTGTAGCTCTCCAGAGGATGACTTGAGAACTGCACCCAAGAACAGACTGCAGCTCTGTTATAAAGACAACAGAGAATTATTTAAAAATAGAAATGATTAAAAACGATTTCCAGTAAAGATTTGTTAAATCACAGCTGGGGAAATAAGAGGTTTTACAGCAGGTTTAGCCAGTTAAATTCTTAACTTTATACTGTTTAGTCTCCTCCTTGTGACGCATTTACACCAAATTTACGGTAAAAAGCATGAAGTGTGAATTACCCAATGGCTCTTTTGGTGTAACAAAATATGCTGTCCTCGGACAAGTTTGTTATTCTTGGCTTTCCGCCTCTCTCAGTCAGTTTCTGTCTGGTTATTTTGGCTAAGCATTGCCAAGTATTTGGTTTCAACACAATGATTTGATTAACATTAATTGCCAAAAACCCAGTCGTAAAAGACATTTGAAGTGATGCAAGTAGACTCAGAGAAAAAAAACATTTCGTTCCATGTATTGATGCAGTTAGCAAGACCAGGTTTAATTCAGGTCAAGTTATCAAAAAAGACTCCTAATAGCTGTTTGGTGTGTGTGTGTGTGTGTGTGTGTGTGTGTGTGTGTGTGTGTGTGTGTGTGTGTGTGTGTGTGTGTGTGTGTGTGTGTGTGTGTGTGTGTGTGTGTGTGTGTGTGTGTGTGTGTGTGTGTGTGTGTGTGTGTGTGTGTCTCATGACTTCCAAGGGAAAGAAAGCTTTCCCTTATAGTTAGTCTGTGTATATGACACACACACCAGATGTGTATAGGGGTAACATTAATACTAACACAGACAAAGTGTTTGCTTTTGTAGATTCCAATGACTGTATTGTAAATTTAGGGTTTGTGCAGCTATATGCTAACTTCTAGCATGGACACAATGGTAGTGCAAATGATGGCTATCATAATTTACCCTTAGCATGCTTGACAAAGAATAGGTATTTGGTCGTAGGACAACATGTTTTCGTAAAGCGAATGCTAACACTGGCAGAAAAAAAAGGTTTTTTTAAACTCAAACAGCTATAAAGTAAGTTATTCATCCATTTTCTTGTAAATGAAATGATTATTGTCATTTATCCACCTCGTGTGTGTCGGGTCTCCTGGAGCCTATCTCAGCTGGCAAGAGATGGAGTAGACCCTGGATGAAACAACAGCTCATCCTAAGGCGATAAAGTAAATTAACAAGATTTCATTGCTATTTGATTACTATAACATACACACAGTGGCAATGCAAAGTATCTATATTTGTCTTCGTTTAGCCTTAGCAAACTAGCTAACTAGCACAAATAATTGTCTTGGTCACAAGACAGTTAGGTTATTGAGTAAACCTAAAGCTAAGGCTTAACTCAAACAAATACATTATAAAGTAAATTTAAATTATATTTTGTGACATAAAAGTGACATAAAGTATTAATGTTTATTAGTTTAACCTTAGCATTTCAACCTTAGAATTTCCTGGCAATCAATGTAATATTTCACAACGTTTTTCAGTGATACATAAAAACAATTGATAACGAAAGTAATTTTGAGGAATTTTCCAAAAAATGTCCATCCATCTTATCCGCTTATCCGTAGTCGGGTCAAGGGGGCAGCAACTTCAACAGGAAACTCCAAACTTCCCTTTGTTCAGCCACATCCACCAGCTCTGATTGGGGGATCCGAGGTGTTCCCAGGCAAGTGTTGACATATAATCCCTCCACCTGGACCTGGGCCTCCCTGAGGTCTCCTCCCAGGGACACCTCCCCTGGAGGCATCCCCGCCAGACCAGAAAATGTTTTTGAGGTATTTCACTCTGTCATGGACTGACCAACTGACCAGCTTGAGTAAGCATAACACTGTTATCGTTAGAAATAACAGACCAAATGAATTTTGGTTTGACATAAGGTTAGAGAAATTCCTAGATTTGATAAGTAGTGATGCTACAACCTTTGGGGTTCTAATTCTTAAAACATTGTCATTCCTTGGTTTTCATAACAAACCACAACTATTCGCTGTCCCAACAAGTCATTGACTCATCCATTCAGTCCCAAATATATACACTTCCCAGAAGAAGGGTGTCAGTTTCAGCAGAAAACAAGACAGTTCAACTGACTGGCCTTGTGCCATGTCTGCTTACTGGAATTGATCAAAGCTGGTATTCCAATAAATTGCTCCCACCCCATCCCCCGTCCTTTTTATAATCTTCCTGTATACTTCAGGAGCAAAATATTTCCATGTGTGTCACATTATTCCTCAAACGTGAAGAGGATATGTGTTTGAAGGCAGGAGAAAGTGACTGAATGAGCAAGCCACATTGTTTAAGTAAGAAATACTGTATATGGTAATCATGTACATATGCACACACACGCACACGCACACACACACTCACACACACTCACACACATACAATATACTGTATATGTATAATTCTGTCTCAACAAGTCATTTATGTTCAAAGTTAAAAAAACCTTGTGCCACTATAGGTTGGCAAATATGGTCAATATATAGATCAGTAAATAATGTGCACTATCAAAAAGTGCATTGCATGAATAAACCCCTTTTTAATCAAGATGAATTTAGATAAATCTGTAATGTTTTCTCAGCAGCTAAATCACAATATTACTAGAGAGAAGTCATACAAAGTCAAAGTTCCCTAATGTCAGAAATACCTCACTGAAGGCTATTAGACAACAAAGTCTAGCGCTCAAGCAGAGATTCCCTCTCTAGACATGAAAGGTTGTAAATAAAGCTTTTAACAACCAACATCAATACAAGTTTCCATGAACATTAATGTGTTTGTGAATTCCTGTGAAACATGCAAAACGTATGTGGCTGATTAGTAATAACATTCCAGTGTCACTAAATTAGAGCTCCCCATTTTAATAAGCCAGTATATTGTTTTCCTTCTTCATCCTTTGACTTTAGACTTTCACCTGAAACAGACAGAATTGTTTATTAACACAGAGGATGCACACATGCAGGTGAGCCGCAGAAGCTTGAATGCTTTGTTATACCCATTAGATGACAGCCTTTTCCCAACAAAAGTTTCCACAGCATGAGAAAGATCCCTTTAAGCCTATTACATTTTAGTCAATATAACAAGCAGAGAATAGATACTATAGATTAAAATTAATTTATAACAAGGAATCAAATTAATGTACTGAAAGTTTTGATCTAATAATCATAATATGTTGAATTCCAGCAATGTGAAGAAAACAGTAAAGATGATCGACAGGCAGACTGAAATATAACTTTGTGTAGCGAGCAGCTGAGATCAATTTGAAGTTCTCAGATGAAGCTCATGGCAGAACAAGCACATGTTTTGTTCAAATGTAAATCACACGTAAAAAACATTTAAAAAAAACAGGAAAAGAATTGTACTGAATGTTTTGTTTTCAGTGATTCACTCAACTTTATATTTTAAGGTTCATAGTAAGTACTCTTACTTTTGTGATTAAACATCAATATCAAACTAAATTCTGCCACTGTTCTGGAAATAGTTCTTTGATAGAAAAATATTACTTCTATTCATCAATATACAAAATTCATCAGAGGTGATTTTTTTTAAGGAAAGCTCAGGACAAATTCTTTATATGTACAATTCTTGGTACATAATACTGTCTTTTTATTTCATAGCTTTGAAAAACTATTAAAGTTACTAGACATGTCTCAAGTATATAAATGAAATCTAAATACAAAGAACTGCTGCGTTCTTTGACATGATAATTCCTGGTCGGATTTACATTCCAAAATAACTTCATTTTAAGTCTTTGGAGGGATGCTTGATGGAAACGTGGCTAAAGAAGAACACCAAAAAAAGGAAAGACAAACTCTCTATAACACAATCAGGTCAAACAAACTGCAGATTTTTGGATCATGAACACCTCGTGATCCATAAATTATTATGTTTCTATATTTCACCCGTTGCATTGTCTCTAATAGCGATGCTATAAACAAAAACGCATACGCGTATGAAACGTGGGCGCCGTGTTCTTTCGAGGATGACCGAATTATTCCGTATCAGCATGGATGCATTCAAAGACACGTAAAGAAAATCCGCAAGGCCCGTGAAACATGGTCTGCAACCAGAGGATGACTCATTATTGCTTTACTTATTCATAATACAGTATTTTACCTGTTTTAAATGGAATTTACATTTTTCTTTTTTTATTATCAGTTGTTTCTTTGTTTGTTGGTTGCGCAATGGGTTCGAAGCCAATAGACGCTTCCTCCAACCTCCGCATTTTTCACTGCTCAAAAGTTAGGAATGGTAACAAAAAACAGGCTTACATGCGCAAACATGCAATCGTCAAGAGAAAAATCCCCTTAAAGGAAACCGAAAGTAAGAACATAGAATGGTGTGAATTTGAAGTGACTGAATCAGAATGGTGTGAGCTGTTTTCTTGTGAATTTCATGCACCATCAGTGGATGCGGACAGATGACCTGTAAAGGTCAGGCTCAGGTTTGATTCATGGAAAGAGAGGGGAGGAGGGGAAGGGTAATAGACTCAGGGAGACTATTTAAAAGGGGGGAAACTGCAAAGAAGTGTGTTTCGTGTCTATGCCATTCAGTGTTGGAGGAGCAGATCCACAAGTCCAAAACCACAGGTGAGTTTTGTTTTTTTATTTTTGTCTTGTTTTTTCATTTTTGAGGGCTCAGTTATCAAGTATGAACATTAAAAAAAAAAAAAAAAGTTTAAATGCAAGGATTTCCTGAATTGCATCAAAGGAATATTGATTGACTAACAAATTTTGGAAGCTTTTGCAAAGTAACTCTTTATATAAATTTCTAAATGCAAAAAAAGTAGAAATAAAGGCAGAAAATAAAGCAAATTTTTATCACATTTTCAGGAAACATAAAATGCATTTGCATAAAGAGGAAAAGCATGAATGTAAATTTTTTCTATATCATAGAATTTATTTGCTAATTTATTTATTTTAGGATGTACATCCTTTTGGCCCTGGTCAGTGTTTCCCTTTTGGTGGCTCCCACTACTGCAGACTCCGGCAGAAGTACCATAATCAGTATAATAAACATAGCTAAGACAACCCTGGTCCACATTACGAAGCTAAGGACGAAGGTATTCGCACACGGCTTAATGTGCACAATAATAACCAATAATTACACATGAAGGATTTCTGTTCATGACTCATGCTATTCCTCACCTTAGCTGCCGACAAATCCACAAGTGGAGCTCAGCACTCCTTCCATTGAGGGAGTAACTGGTATCTGCTATGATCTTGGACTTTTGGATAATGAACTGCAGAGCTCCGACGTCACAGAGCACCTCAGCCAGATCCGGGCTGACATCTCCAGCCTAGAGGGATGGATGGGCTCCCTCGCTCGGAAGATGGGCTGTCCCATCCGACCCAAACCGGCAAGAGAACCCATAGGCAATTCTTTCCCTGACAGCCAACTTTACCTGGTGGTGGAGAAAGTGCGACAGTATCTGGATACGCTTCTTCTCAACAGGGACAAACTCACTGTCTGCTGAGAAATCTGCACATGAATGCCGAGTCTTGCTATAATGTAAATGAACAAAGGCTTTTTGCATGTGTAGCTCAGTGCTGGTGGCAGTTTGCATTACTTCTGGCATTGCATTGTAACGTATGAATATTATTTTCATATTAATTTCCAATACTCAAGCAATAACGAACTTCATCTGGATGCAAGAGGTGCATATTTTAAAAAAAAAAACAGTAAATATCTTCCATAAATAGCTGAAATGTGTATTCAGGTGTATTTATAAGGTTTGTATTATATTTATGTCATGTTAAAAATATTGAAAAGAAAGAGAAATATGCCAACGTGTCTTTCTTTCAACATGTGGTATTCTGATATTGGTATTTCATTATGCTCACTTTTTTATAGGAAAGCATTTGGGGAACATTGATAGCAGATAGATAGAAGATAGATCAAGTTTTATAAAGTAAAATAAAGCTTTTGTCACAAATTACTGAACTCCTGGAGAAGTTAAAACATTTTTTAATTATAATATTTACCTGTTTTCTAAATCTTATCTAAAATAATGATATGAAAGCAAATTATTTAACTTTTTTTATTTTACTGAAACAAAATATTGAGTCAAAAAAGAATTCTACAGAAACTTTTTTCTTTTCTTTTATTTCCAGACAAGAATTTCTTTGAACTGAATACAACACATATAGTCTATTATTATTATTATTATTATTATTATTATTATTATTATTATTATTATTACTGAAAATAAACAAAAACATTAGCGATACAAAATGACAGCAATTAATTGAATTCATTATGCATAATCAATCAAAATTTTATTCCAATTCATGTAAAAATGCCTCACAATCTATCAGAAACAGGAATGTATCTGATAAAAAGCAGAGAGCACCACAGAGCACCACTCAAAGTTTATGTTTTTTATGCAGGTTCAAACAAAGATGACTAGAATAATTCTTATTAATTGTCCTAACATGAATTAACATTCATCCTACACTGATTCACAGTGAAAGGAGGAAAATGTTTCATTAATCTTACTTTATAAAGAAGCATCTGTGCCGAAGTTTGTTGTTCACTAAGGACTGTGAAAGCAGCAGACATCAGTAATACAAACTCAGCATTCATTGCTGGGAGAACAAATTAACTACATGTATTTGCACAAATTTATGACTTAAAAATAATAAACTTTTAATTACTTTCTAATGTTATGTCGGTGTACCTAGGGAAAAGTCAGACCAAACCTTCATGTGAGGGTGGCACGGTGGCGCAGTGGGTAGCGCTGTCGCCTCACAACGCGGCGTTTCCGGGTTCGAGTCCCGCTCTGTGCGGAGTTCGCATGCTCTCCCGGTGTCTGCGTGGGTTCTTCCTGGTTTCTCCGGCTTCCTCCCACCTCCAAAAGCATGTGCTTCAGGTTATTTGCAGGAAGCAAACTCACTGTAGGAGTGAGTGTGTGAGAGAGTGATTGTTTGTCTCTATGTGGTTCCGCGGTACACTCCGGTTCCGCCCGGCGTGTCCCCTCGCCTCACGAGTGTCCCCCCGTAGGCACCGGCTCCATAAGGGGATTAAGCGGGTTAGGAAAATGACTGACTCACCATTCAACATATATTTTATTTATTATTTTATTATAATTATCACTCACAGTTTACATTACATTTGCTTCTTGCTTAGATTGAAAAGCTTTTTGAGGAACATATTTGATTTGTGCAGCAGAATTAAAAGTATGCAGTAACGTGGTGGAATTTAAGTCACAAAGCTATCAGTTAGATAAGTGTGATGAGAAATCAGGATTTCAGACCAGGGCTTTGAACCGGTTCATGGAACGAAAACGAAAACCAGAAACTTTTGGTATTTTGGCAGGAACGAAAACGAAAACGAAAACTTTATATTTTTTAATATTCCGGAACAGAATCAGAACAGAAAATAATTGTAAACCGGTTAATACCAGGTTTTGTTTTTTTTTCGTTCTTGAAAAAAATATTTGACCTCATGTTTCACTCACTTCCTGTCATTCTCTGGACGGGGCTATCAGCAACAGTTAGGAAAAGGGAGGTCTCCCAGTCACCATTTATTCATAACAGGTAAACACTGCACTATGTCAATCTTAAAAATGCATGATTTAGACATTAACTCATTGGCTGCAGTCATTTTCAGAGCAGTGTGTTCTCGTACTGCCAGCGCTTTGTAACAATATTGAGTTATGGGAGAAGCACAATGAAGATCTGTTGTTCAGCAATAAATGACATGGTGGAAGTTATTCTTTTCTTATTTCATGTAGTGTCTAAGTAGGAGGCATAAGCCTTAACTACAGTGATACAACTGTAGTGGTGTAGTGCTGTGGTACTGTTTACTGTAGGGTAGGGATATATC
Source organism: Antennarius maculatus (assembly GCA_013358685.1). Classification (NCBI taxonomy): domain Eukaryota; kingdom Metazoa; phylum Chordata; class Actinopteri; order Lophiiformes; family Antennariidae; genus Antennarius; species Antennarius maculatus. The sequence goes on from CM023627.1 coordinate 6,003,634, forward strand.
TATAATTATAGTCTATAGTATATAAACTAATTGCTTTGGTTGCCAATTTAAAAGTCCTTAAGTTACCGTATTTTGCGCACCATTCGGCTCATTGTATAAAGAGGCGCAGTCTAAATTGCGGAGTTTCTTTCTGTACTTTAACCGGACACTCGGTGCACCTTATTGTTCGGTACATGCTTGTTAACAGAAACAAAAAGGTGACTGTGGTTGAACTGTGTTGTACTACGTATTTAAATTTAAAAAAAAATACACCTACATTATTTTTTAAATATGTTTTTATTTCTTTATTTTTTGATAAATCTGTGCTAAATCCTTGGAAGTCCTCATCTTGGGTCTGCATTGAACAGCTCGGTGATTTCTCTATCGCTGACCGTCCCGTTTCCGGGTGGCTGTCCGGTAATGATGCCGGCTTTTGCGAAACATCGGACAAAAGTCGAAGCAGACACGTTAGTCCAGGCATCCGCAATCCACGCACATATTGTGGGGGAGTAACTCGCTCGGCACTGCCTCCAGTCCTGGTAAACGTGTGTTCACGTCTCTCATCCATCGCTCCACGACACACGCAGCTTAACTTTAAAGGCTGTTCACACCGATGTCCAGCGGGTGGAGTTCTTTCGTTAATCCTCCAGGATGTAGACAAGCTCCGAATTCAGCCGTTTGACGTGTTTTTTTGACAGAAGCGGTGGTGTGGGCGTGCATGGAGTCACAGATCAAGAGAGATGGCGAAGCGTGAAAAAAGCCCCCCCGGTCTCTTTACGTGAACCGGAACAACCGGAACTGATATCCTGGAGTTTATATGTTGCGTCGTAAGCGTGTCTCTTCGCTGACGTCATTGTCGGGGGTCTTCAGCCAAAGAAATGTGGTGATGCAGCAGACCTGCGGTACAGGACCGGCATACACTGTACTGTAGACCGGTACCTACCGGAGGTGTGCCGGACGTAGCCTCGAGTCATGTTCTCTGATTGGTCCATCGCTGCCGGCGTACGAAGTGACGTAATACGTCCTATGTCGGTGGACAATGGCCGATCTGGCGGATCACTGACTAAAATCACACAAAAACATTTTTACAGATTTTGGAACTCAGTGTTCACATAAGACGCTTAATGTTAAAGGGCGCAGCGTTGATTTTTGAGAAATTTTAAGGCTTTTAAGTGCGTCTTATGGTGCGCAAAATACGGCACCTACATATTTATATTTACAAGGTACGTTATTAACCGCTTCAGGAACTTTATTTTTTTGTTCTAACCAGTTCGGGAACGTCAGTTTATGGGTGGAACGCAAAACCGGAAACGTTATAATTCCGTTTCTGTTCTGAACGATTGGCAAAAAATTCTGGTTCAAAGCCCTGTTTTAGACACAGGCACTTGGATCAAATGTACAAGAAATAATGATTCACTTTTGAAATAAGGTAAAATTTTTGCTCAATATTTGTCTGATACTTTCATACTATGTATCAAACTAGAGGAATCTCGGGGCATTTATTAAAATATTATATTAAATATCTGTAATAAAGTATGGATGTTATGTGTTGTCTTTTAATCTGTGCCTATTCAGGACAGCATTTATGAAAATCAGTTTTGTCCAAGTTCTCTGCCCCTATTTTCTCAGCTTCTTTCAACTATAACATTTCCCAATTATAAACTGTAACATTACTTTTTGGATGTGATTTGTTGTCTTTAATTGTGTCTGAGGATACAGATCATGACGCCCTAAAATAGGGAAATGTGCCAAAAAAACAAAACTTGGGCTAGCTTTCCTGTGGATTTTAAAGGGACAGTAAAGTTAATTTTAAGTGACATATATATTATTCATCATTATGAAAATAGAAGAAAAAATAAATTTTATGCGTGTAGCATCATCCGTTTGGTCAAAAAAGCTTAAAATCCGCGCCGCAGCAGCTTCCGCATTCCGTGGGCGTCATACGTCACTATCGCCACACAGTTTAGCAGCCATTGTGATTGGCTGCCATTGCGATTGGCTGCTAAGCTCTGTTTGGCGACAGTGACGTATGACGCCCACGGAATGCGGAAGCTGCTGCGGCGCGGATTTTAAGTTTTTTTGCCCAAACGAATGACGCTACACACATAAAATTTATTTTTTCTTCTATTTTTCATAATGATGAATGACATATACTATGTCACTTAATATCAACTTTACTGTCCCTTTAAAAGTGTGGGTATCAGGTTTTGCGGTAAGAACTGCTGGCTCAATGTGACCTTGTATACTGATTACATAAAGTCTCTCAAGGACCGATCAAGCTCTGTGGCCTCCAAAAATAACAGATAACAGATAAAAACGTCCTTCTTCTTCTTCTTCTTCTATAACGTGTGACAATGCTTCAATGTTGCTGCCTTAAGAATAGATTCAGTCTCACACAGTTTGTCACAGAAATACACTTTATTCAATAAAGATTTGTATTGTCAATTTTTTGGTTAAGTGTAAATGTGTCTGTATTATTGAACTTCTATACTAAAGCCCCCAATATGCCATACAATGTAAATGTACAGTTGTAGGATGTACACATGGCATAAAAGAATCAACCCATTAATCTGAATCATCTCCAAAAAGCTTTCTTTTTGAAGGATTTGTGAAAAATAAATCTTGCACATTATGTTACCTTGACAAAAAGTTACAGAAATTGAACAAAGCACTCCAAAAAAATGCTCTATCTGCTGATGTTCAAAGTGAAAAATAGAAAAAAAATTACAAATGCAGTTCTCGTTCTTGCCAGAAGATGTCGCCATTTAATAGTTTTTAAAGAATAGATTCCTTCATGCTAAAGGAATGTTTCATAATGCGCACACTACCTGTTAACATAACATTATGCACATTCAAAAATTTTTGCATTCCGAAAAATCTACACAAAATTTATTTGACAATTGAACATGCTGTTTTGTCTGATTATAAAACATTTGCATTGTTATGAACAGTTTTAATTTCACATAAGGTGAAACAGTTCTCAGGGAAACAGTCCATTAACCCTTCCTGTGCAAATAAAACACAACATAACATAACAGGAAATGTAACTCATTAAATATTAAACATCACTTATCATATAACAAGCAAAACTAATATATATGTTACCCAAACTCCTGCTGACAAATAAAACCTTAAAATGTTTCAGTTTTAAAATTCAATCAATGAAATTTTTACGCAACACGGGGAATTTAAATATTTTTCTTCACCTCCAGGGGGGGAAAGGCAAGTGAGTTCAAGAATTTATCCAGAGTAGAGAAGTAGTCTGCCGGGTGGCACCGCATGTGGGCAGCGTGTATCGACCTTTTCCACTTCATGCTCTCCACAGTCACGCCTCTTTTCCTCCAGTGGTCAATCCACTCTTCCAAGACGGTTTGGTCACACAGGGCGTCATTGTCGCTGGAGAAGAACAGTGCTGGTGCCGTGATAGGCTTGTTTTGGAAAACCTGGATGCTGTGGTTGTAGAGGTCTGCCGTGTGAGCTTTGAAGAGCCAAAAATAAAGCATGGCGGCATTTTTAACGATGCCCTCGAAACGTGGCGCCAGAGTCTTGCCAAGTCCTGAACAACAAGATGAAACAGTGGCTGAATTATTTCATGCAACTTCTAAACTGCTTTATCCCCCCCCCTAGCCCCCCACCCCCAGCAGTGGGTCAGCTGACTAATGCATTATTTAAAGCCCTGACATACTGTATGTCCCAGACCAAAGTAACCCGAGCTGGGTCACCCACACTCACCTATCGCCATATGCTCCATAGTGCCAACCACCAAGCTGTCAAAGATAAGCCCTGTCACCCTCTTGGCCAGGGATGAGTGTTTTTCCTGTCCTTCAGAGATATGAGTGAGCATCTGGCTGAAAGAGTAGCCGCCAATGGAGGAGGCGTGGACCAGTACCCTCCTTCCAGAGAACTGAGAGTCCTCCAAAACCTTCAAAATCTCTAACCCATAGTCGAGCCCCCATCGAGGCCACAGGAAGTGCATCACATTGCTCTGGACCACCAGGACATCCATGCCCCGGTCCACGTAGATGTCCCTGTATTTGGCCACTGCATCTGGTCGGGCGCCAAGCCAAGAAAAGAAAAGTACAAGGGGACGGGGAGTAGAGGCGAAATCTGATTGGGTTTGGGAGCCTGAGAGCAACGGGGACAAAGGACAATCTGCAGAGGAAGAGGGATCAGAAGAGGGTGATGGGGATGAGACGGGACGAGGATCGGTAGAGCCGTTGGTGAGATGTGAGGTCGGTTCTTTTTCTCCTGAGAACGGAGTGTAATAATAAGTTATCCCACGGCTGATCCTCCGCACTTTGACCCTCTCCTCATCGACCTGATCAGCCACCACTCCAGTCCCGAAGAGTCTGAACCAAAAAAAAAAAACCTGAATGAGTCAGTTGGGAAAAGGAGAAGGAGAGAGCTGGAATATATAATTTATGAAAGGTATGAAATTGATCACCGCATATCACTGATTTGAACATGGACAAATGTGTCATTAAATCAGAATCTTTCTATAGGAAGCAGACGTATGAATCCAGTTCTTCCAGTTCTACGAGTCTAGAGAGAGATTTGTCTGACGCAAAAATCCCATAATTCTATATATTCTTGGGTTGCGATCTCGTTTGGTTATAAAAGTATTAAGCTCTCTGGAATGAAGCATGGCTGTGAACATCAAATGCAACATTTCTGACCCATAAAATCCGCAAAATCGACGCAATTTAGTGTCCACTGAAGCGCTCGTTAAAATGATCATAAAAAGCGACGTTTGACGTTCAAGGTAAATTCCACAGTGGGATTTTTTAATGACAATAGACGTGAATGGTGTTACCTTGTGGAGATGAGCAGGTTTCCCATTCTGCCGCTACGGTCCGCCTGGATGCCTGCAGAGACTCTCCTGTCCCGTCAGCGCCGCACCGGCTCGTCTCAGCCAGGAGATTCCTCTTCGTCACTTTATTTTGGTGGTGTGTAAAAAACGTAGAGGATTTGTGCCATCATCTGGTACGGAGGATAGATAGCGACATAAAGTAGTAATTTAAAAAATAAAAAAAAAACAACATCATACAGTAATGGTGAAAATATTACAATGTAAAAATATTCAGCTATTTTTGTTACCGAATAGTCCGATGTATTTAGAAAGGAGAGGAATTGCAGGGGTGTATACAATTGCAGCATATACATACATATACATACATACATATATACAGTATATATTGTATTTATATTTATACATAGTATAAGCTGTACTAAAATATAAAAACCCCCAGAAATATTCTTGACTTTGTTTTATCTTGTCATGTTCTCATATACTGTAACTCAATCCTGATTCTTGTTTCAAATACATACATAAATAACTGAGTGCACTGTTTACTTTTATTGTATTAAAATTAATTTCCTCCTTTGCAAATTTATTTGCTCATTTATACAATTCTATTCCAATATGGGCTCATATCCAAAGAATCTTCCCACTCAGTCCCATCAGTTGAGGTCTGTGTCGTCATGTAACTACTCTCTGAGTCAGTCTGGTTTGATTCTGAACTCTCCTATTTTCAATTTTTTTCAAAAATCCTCTTATACACAAAGATGAACCCTCTGCATATTTTACCCTAACTAATGACCAAGAACCTCCATATGTTCAGCCGCCTTTCGTGGCACTTTCATTGTACTTCCTTAGCTCTCTGTGAAAGTACATTTTGTCCTAATGTAGCTGATGTGATGTACGCTCCTGTCAAATCACCAACTGAAATAAAACAGGCATTGAAAGCATCAATAATCCTATTACTACAACTACTCCTACCAGTAACTAGAGTGAAGCAAGACAAAGAGTTCATTTAACATTTTACCATCAGGCTCAAGTGCAGCTTAGCTCTGTTATTTATAGTTTGAAGGACTTCGTGGTCTTAACAAACAGATGCCTTATAATAGTACATTCTCAGAGACTTGTTGCTTTATCTAAACAGGGAAACAGCAGAAGGTCATAAAGCCTGTTTGGTATGACCTCATCTATTTGCTGCAATACATTTTAATGACACCAGGGGGCGCCAGAGACCAATAAAGACGGTCATGATTTTATTACCTTCCCTATGATGCCCACTTTTCCTCATATTACTCAAGATGGGACCCTGAAAATCATTTCAAGCTGCCTCCATGACACTCATTTTCAGTTGTGTAATCAATAATATTTACAATAATTGTTTAATTGTCATTAAGGCACTGAAAAAATGGCTTCTTTTTAAAATTTTGCAGTCAGTTGCAGTAAAGCTGCCTTGGATGGATAGATTAAACATAATGAAGCGCAAGTATAAAGAAGTTTCAAATACTTCCTTGACCAGTTAATTTCAACTGAATACAAAATAAAGTTATGGACCTATGAATAAAACACAGAATGAAGAATTACACCCTCAAAATCTGATTAATGAAATCTGAATCAATTTCTAGCATACGTTGCTCAGAAACTATAAAAACGTCTACTCCGATACCGTCAGCAGTCTGTCGAGTTGCAGCCTGTCGAGCATGAGCCGAGGTTGTCATGACTGGGCAGCTGACAGTAAAATGGCTGCCACACTTATGATCAGGTCTTTCCATTTTATCAGACTCTCACTCTCAGACAGCAGAGGCACTTTGAGGTCATCACATCACTTTCTCATTTTCTCTCCTCCCAGTCAGTGCAAGTGTCACTTCTGTTTGGTATAAATAGCAGCCATTACTCAATGAAACAAAATATACCAGTAGATGCTTTAAACAGTTGTGTTGGGATGCATGTTTGCATCACTTTAGCTGATTTAGCCTTATTTTGTCCCCTGGAATCAAGTTTGTGTCCCTTTCCTGGTTCGGCACCATCAGTTTCAGGCTCAGTCAGGCAGAAAAATGTTTGAGCCCCCCCCAATAAACATAACAACCCCCCAACAGCCCCTCAGGCCATGAGTGTGTGTTATTGCTATACACTAGCACCCCTTCTCAACCCAGGACCCCTTCACCCTCATCTTACATCAATCCCCTTCATCCATTCAGATTTTCTATACACCCCCCCCCCCCCTCATCAAAACTCCTCCATCCAGGAAAAGAAAGCCTGCATCACTCACACAGAGGCCCTCTCACCCATCATACCCTCTCAGCACCTCAGACCACCACTCTCGTTACTACCCCCCCCTCCCCCCAAAGCTTTTTTTTTCTCTTTGCATTGTTTCACCACGGGCCCATTGTAGGAGTAAAAAAGAGAAAGTCTGGAGGGACGGGAGGTAAAGAAGAAAAGGAGGGGAGGAGGGGAGAATGTGCCCTCTCTGTTCTCTGGGCAGGAGGGGTCCGCCCACATCAGGGTGTGGAAATTCCATTGGTACTTCCTGATTTCTCTCTCAGTATTTCCTTTTTACTCCTCTCACCCATCATGTTTTCTTCTGGCATCGTGTGGTTTCACAACTCTCTCATTCTTGTTTCTGATAGGTTTAGAGATATCAGGTTAAAAAAAAAAAAGGGAAGGGGAATGCAAGGTATACTAAATTACAGGTAACCATGGTAACAATATTTCTGCTTTCTAACAAAAGTGAAAGCTTGGCCAGTGTTAAGAATCACATCAGTGTACTTATAGCTCACTATGGCTCACGCACGTTTGGTCACACATACTGTGTGAACACACGTGTTTTGCACATCAAGCTCATCATTTCTAATTTCATATTTAACAGCTAGCACCGATGCACAGATTGCACTTGAATATCCATGAGAACTGCCGTTAAACCAAAGTGGCAGGATTGGTCATGAATATTAAAATTCTGATTATGAGCTGATGCGTTGCAAAAGGGTGAAATGGGCCGAATTTTTTTTTTTTTATACTATCCTCTGCAGGAAATCGCCATCAGTCAAATAGACCTACAGGCAGCCGATTTGTCCAAGGTCATCCCTGATGCTCATCTAATAGTCGTAATCAGCCGTAACATATCTGATGGAAAAGATGTGTGAGAAGACATTAATCAACTCTTAACTCACACACACCACTGCATGAGACTCAAAACACACAGTAGTATTTTGTTGTTGGTTTTCTTTCGTTGATAAAGATTTGGGAGATCTGACTTGACCTTGCTGTGACAAAAAAAAAAGGCCCATGCAGGTGACAGTCATGAACTGTACAAAGTCAATTGTTGTGTTTGTTGGTTTTCCCTGCAAGACAAAGAAAGTTTTTTTTGACCTCCACAATCTGCCATTGTCTAGCTTTTTCCGTGTGCTGGTGCCAGCATACTGTACGCAGAGAGGACATCAATATGTAGTCACACACACATCCACACACACTGGATTCCTGATATTCTCTGGGGGACTCCAATCTGTTTCAGTGTCCTTCGGACAGCAGCTCAACCTGAGAAAGCATGAAAAACCCATCTAACACACTGGAATCCACTGCCATTAGATATACTGATAACAACGGAGTGTGTGAAAAAGTGCATCATATAAGGTGACGGAGGTTATCTTAGCGTGGAAGTTTTTAGTCAATATCAGGAGGCGGCAGCTTCTTTGATGAGCTGGAGAAGAATCTAAACAACTGCAGAGACAGAAAATGAGAATGATGAAAGATTACTGTCACTGTCTTAAAGCGTTACTATAACGTGTGTGTTTTCTACATCCATTTTTTAGTTGTCTGTCATCCATTATGCCCTAAATTTGTATTACTACAAAGGCAAAAGGTTACATTTAAGCAATTCAGAAGCAGTAGAAGAAAATAAATGAATAAACTTTGCTGGGACTTGATAGAAGATCCTCAAGGAGAACATTTGTCTGGTGTTAGGGCTGTCCTTGAGCAGAATTTAATTCAGCCTGTCTCAAATTCACAACAAAATGAGCCTGAAACGAATAAATCTGTCCTTACATCAGACAAAAGGCAAATGCCAATTTTTGTGTGGAATGAAACTCACCTTTGAATAAACCTGGACTTTATTATATATATTATTTTACTATCAAACACCCTCAAATCTGTAAATTGCTCCTTCTCCAAAGCAGTTTTTCTTGGGTGATGTGTTCTTACCTAATCTTTTAAAGATTAGCATATAGTTATTTTGAGTACATTTGAAGGTCAGAATAATAGAGCATGTAATTCGTGTGTTCAGGATTCACACCTTCAGACAAGGAGCTCACTCTAAATCCAATTTATTCTATATGAAAGCGGGATGCTACACTGAATATAAAGTAGAAGAAGAAGCCCTGTCACAAGAAAAGTATTCTTTTATCCCACTGGGGTTCAAGTCACTTCTGTGAGAATAACAAGGAGAGCCAAGGCCAAACACGTCACAGGGTTGGACCTCACTGGGGAGGGGATCTCATCACAGACGAAGCCCTCAGCCACTGCTCAGGAAATTATGTTTCCTTGAGGTAGGAGTTTGTTGATTGTTCCTATATTTGAGAAATTCCTGGGGATCACAGAGATGGGGATTCAGACAATATGAATGTTGATGCACAACAGTAACCCCACTGGTATAAAACAGACACCTTACATGTAAATACCAGTGAATCCAATCAAAGTCAAAGATGAGTCTCCTCAACTTTATGGGATTTTGGTCGGTAAAGACATTACATCACAGTCTCCAGTCTCTCAAGGGACATCACATCATCACTCACTTGTAACCACAATGTTTGGTCGAAAGGGTCAAGAAAATGTTAGTAGGGAGAAAAGATGACTGCAGCAGCCTCCTTTGTCAGTCAACCTGAGTATCACTAGGTTGTTGTCTTGCTTTTAATATGATCAAACCTTGTAGATACTTGTAGCTGAACATGCAATTTATGATGTTTTCGTGTGTGATGGCATCCCACCAGTGTCCCAGATGTCAGCAATGAAGTCTCAGACAGAAATGATGGCAAACCCATAATAAAACCCAAGTTGTGACAAATCAGAATTAATTATAAAACTTTAATTCCAAATAGGATGTTACATAACAAGTGGTGAGGAATTTAATTGCCGGGCAAAACCATCCGCTTGTGAGTTTCACCACAGTAGGTCTTACAGCTGTGTGTGTGTGCATGTGTGTGTGTGTGTGTGTGTGTGTGTGTGTGTGTGTGTGTGTAAATGGTGGCATTGCGTGTAATATTCTGCGTGTGTGTGTGTGTTTGCACAAGAGGCTGTGGTATGACATCCAGCTCTGTTTCCCAGTGTCTGCGGCATCGGGTGATCTCCGCTAATGAACAATTTGCTCGGTGAGGTGTGACCGCAGGCATTGTGATACGAGCCACACAGCGGACTACTGATGCAGTGGGTGAGAGAGATAGACATGGAGAGAGAAAGAGAGAGAGGGAGAGAGAGAGGGAGTGGGACAGAGGGAGGGAGCAACACTGGAACTCAATTCCACACAGACAAACCTACATGGACTCAGAGAGACAGTCTCTCCTGCAGCACACACACACTCAAGCACACACATATACAGACACACACACACACACACACACACACACACACACACACACAGAAACACTGCTGGCTGTGCATTCTCCATCTTATTCCTCACGTCTGAAGGTAAGCAGCTGACAGCTTTTCATTTTGTCTCTCTGTCTGCACAAGTATGTAAAACAGCTGCTTTGCATCCAGGAATGGGGTTGTGCAGGTACGATTCCAACACACAAACAGGCTGTGATCCCTTTAACACATGTTCAAGGTTTGTGGTTTAGGATTATGGGAGTCAGATTGACTCATTTGATCTCTGGGAAAACACAGAAATGTGTATGTTTGCATGAAAATTGAAGAGAAAGTGTCAGAGCGTCTGTTCAAAAGATGTCAACATCTGCAGTTTTCTCTGGCTTGGATTGTGCAACCACGTCCGTGTTTCTGCATTCTATTTTAAGATGTGAGGAATATGTGGATGCAAACCAGCAAATTTTCCTGCACGTCATGTTGGTTGTGCATGTGTGTGTGTGTGAGAGAGTGTGTGTGTGTGAGTGTGAGCAGTCTATACAACGTCTTTGGCTTCAGCTGTCACCATGGCAAAGACAGCTGGTGGAACGCCTGCGTTTGAGATCCTTTTTACTGGCGACAGGTTCACTGCATTCATCAGCTTTAGAGCTAACACGAGCGTTAGCCCACGACAATTAATGTCATTCTTAAGAATGAGCGATGTCTTTCATCATTTCATCAGTGGTCAAAGCAGGGTGCTCAAGGAAAAGGAGTGTAATGGTATGGTGGCATTAATGAGGCTCATGTTCTGAATCCTGCATACAGGCACCAGATTTGAAAGATGACAATAAGAAAACCAAGACTTTGGAATTGAAGGCATTGATGTTGTAAATAAAGCATGACTCTGCATTTTTGGTTGCAAAGCCGGCAGGACATATGTGACCTGTTGTAGATCTGGATGAAGTTGCTGCTCATGTACTTATGGCCGGAGGTTTGGCTATTCCTGGACATGAGACCAGCATTCATCATAGTCAATAAAGTCCAGGGACTATTGACCATCGCTGGTTGGATCCCGCATGTCTGTGGATCCATGTATAGCTCCAGTTTCACGAGCAGTAACGAGACGCCGGAGAGCCCGGTTGGAAATGATGTCAAATAAAGAGAAGTTTTTCTAAATAGGGTAACGGGAGCAGTGCTCCCTCCTGCTGTCATCATCTGCCTTCTAACCAGAATAAAAACTTGGCTTTAAATTCTATATAGGATGCTGTCATCCTTCATACTTACATACTGACAATATGCTCACAAAAAATGGATATGCATATTCTAAGCAAAACAGCACGTCTTTAGCTGGAAATGCAATCTCTTATTTGACATTTATTACTTCCTTTAAGATTAAACACCCTAATTATGCAAAAACTACCAAACCGACTTCCACAAAGTTTTATGGAGGGATTGGGCATGAGCCAGCAAAGCTGAGCAGACGTGAGCGATTCTTCTGCCTCAGTGGAGGGATGTGTTGAGCATCGTTGCAGTTCTGTCTTGTTGCTGCCAACTTGCAGAAAGATCTGCCAGTTTTTTGGTATGACAGTGACTCCCCCACCCCCACCCCCACTGCATGCCTCCCCACAGCATCTCATGTTTTCATCCTCAAGTCCAGGTGGACGATCATACTGAACTAAAATCTGCTGAAGACAACGGGATGGAAAACCTGACACTCAAGCCAGATTTGCTGTTTTTCTTTACAAAGTGAGCAATCATACTTATGTGTTAAACTTTATTAACCCACAATAATGAACACAGTAACAACTTCCCAGATGGATAGGCACACACATTTACTACATTAAGCTCTCTACCACCTTAAAAAGCCCTACAAATATGCTTCTTTCTGCGTAATGAATTCCGCGCTGGCTTGAAAGCGGTCAGTCTCGTTGAAACTGTGCCGTATTGACGTCTCTGTGCAGCGTCAAAGTCAGGAAAGGACAACAGGAAAAAAGCCATGTGTTCACTCCTTAGATGAGAGCTGGAATGGATAATACCAAACAGGACAATGGAGGCTACATTACGTGAATGCACACTTGATTAGAAGCACAAGCCCATGTGGAAATAATATGTTTAAGACTAGTGGTTAAAATTCCCACCCACACATCTGAAGAAACAACTGTCACCTTCAACAGTGGCATTTTGCAGGGAGGTAAATTACTCCATTATCCTGAACGGTGTCACCCATCCTCAGGCCATGCACATAGCAGGTCTGTTAAATAGTAATGACATCGGCCATGCCAGTTCATTTCTTCAGCGTCGAGCTTCTCCATTTCAGTCACTCAAGAGCAACACACACCTCTAATTCAGTCACCTTCCCCCTTTAATAGCTTTCTTTTTCTCTCCCACTCCTTTTCATCTTCTCTGCTTCTCTTGTTAGTTTAACAACAAGGATCTTATTATGAAAGGGGGCTTGTAACGGAACACACAACCACCAGGAGAAATTTCCATAGAGAAATATAATACACCAGGTGATGGGGCTGATTAAGATCAAGATGGCTGACGGCAGTGGGAGAATGGATGGAATGGGGGGGCATTGCCTAGATTGAAAGACAGGAGTCTGTTTACAGAGGTAATGAAAGAGGCTCAGGAAGCAAACTAAAGTGAGTATCAAGGAGATGTCTGCAGACGTTTCTGCAATAAGAAAGCCACAGCTGAATGTCAACACGTTGTCTTGCGTCTGTCTTTTGCTCTCTGCCTTTCTTTCCTGACTTTCTTTCTCCTCTCCGCTCCACTGAGTGCACTACAGCGACCAGCACCCCCAATCTTTGTCAAGAGTAGCGAGACAAAACCCCAGCAAAATAATAGAAGGGGGGATTGTAAATTCCCCAAAGACACTTTTGGTCGTTCCTCTCCACTTACTCTGCCGTCTGTCAAATCAAACAATGCCTTCACTAACGGGCATGTATTTGATGAGGCGACAAGAAAGTTAAAAGATGCACAAGCTATCGTTTGAGTGGTTCATTACCGACTCAACATTAGGTAATCAATTTGTAAACCTTGATTGCTACTTTGTTCAAAATCTATTTTAGAAATGCAATTGATTAGTCCAGTTGTTTCATTGTTCTGAGTGTCTTTCAGCAAAATGATGAATCAACCGTACATGAGCTACCAATCATCATACTGCAAATAGGCAAAGTTTGTGATTAACTGATGAACACAAGTTAGCCATTAGCCACTAAAGAGCTAAAGATAAGCTATTTACTGCAAGACTTGCAAACCCAGCGCAAAAAAGTTGAATATTGGACCAACATTTATCAGGTTTTTACAAAGACTCCAAATTAATTATAACTAGACAATATTCAAAGAATGTAACCCTTTTACAAGACAGATCAAATTCCTCTGTAAGTTTCCCCCTGTGAAATTCTTTTATATTTTGTTTTTCTACATAAATCTGTAATGGAGCTCACCTCTACAGCAGCCTGGTAGGAAATCGGCTGGGGCAGAACTTTTTGTCAATGCATTGTGTGGCCTTTGAAAAGATCCTTCCTTTTGCCACACCTGGTGACACTAAGTACAAGTGATGCAAATGTGAAATGTGAGCTGTTAGCCTCAGTGAATGATAAACATTCACAATGCTTTCTAAATAATTGATCGATTGAAAAGTCAATCTACAGCTGACCATATCTTGCTGAACACTTACCGACAGATGAAATCTCGTCAACTTAACATCTACATGCAGTATCTAATGGATTATTAATTTACAAGCCCAAAAAGAAATAAAAAGATGTGCGAATGTGTGGGTGAGTGTCCCTACTCTAGAACAGTACTTGTGGGCGCAAAACAAGTAAACAGTTGCGATAACGTGCAGAGTCAGATAGAAATTCATCTACGATCATATCTCAAATGTGGAATGTGTCCGTGTGTGGGCTGGCTGGTGGAAGATTGAACAAACAGGCATCTAAAAACAACCTCACCTCGCTGGAAACAGGTTTTCATGCTCTTCGGTCAAATCATAAACCGATGGTGTGTGTGGGAAGCTCTAAGTTTGACCTTCCTCGTTGTCAACCTTCATATCTTGGCATCTAAATGCATATCTAGGTTGCTTTCATGCCTCCAGGCGGGAACAGAGGAGGGTGGGTGGGTGAGTGGGTGGGTGGGTGGGGGGCGGATGACAGGTTAAATCCCTGCTTCGCTGGTCAGTGAGGATGAGGATGGGATGTTGTACAATAACGAGACACTCGTCCAGAAAATCAGAACATGATAGAGTGAGATAACATGTTGACTTTTACCTACACAGATTCCTTTCACTCCGCTTTAAAGAACAAATAAATCTGAGATTGAACGAGAGCACAGTGAGGCCAAAGCCCGACTGGGGGGGTTTGGGGGGTGGGGGGTGTTATTGGGGAGTTAAGTACAGCTAAAGCATACAGGTTGTTGTTCTCACAGGGGAAATTCCTTTGGTGCTCCAGTCTTTTCACTGAGGCAACAGACTAGTGACTTTGAACCACTCTGTGCTCCACAAAAGAAAAAGAGGTCCCTCCAGTCTTGTGTTGGAAACCTGGAGCCCTAATTCGTCACTAACCTTCCCCAGCCCTACTCACACACACATTATTTCTTGACAACTCCTCACTGAATAGATTACATATGGATGGAAGTACTTTCCCTTATTGGCCCGGCCTGTGTAGCCGCCCAACCACTGCGGCGCAGCATGCATGCGAGCGACAACATGAAATAAATAGTGATGGCCACATCTAACAGGACGCCACTAATTGCAGGGTGCAATACTTAAGTTCCTGTTGTGATTTGTGGTGCTTGGCATATATTTTTTGGCCTGCTATCTTCAGCAGTCATTTGGAAAGAGTGGCACAGTTTCTACACTTGATTTACTATTGCAGCCTGGAAAACAGGTCACGTTCAGAGTAACGGAAAGTTCGCCTTCCCAACTTAAAAAAAAAATGAACAGATGTATATTCTATCAAGTTGTCGTTGACTTAAAATTAGCCTAAAAAGTGTGTCACTCTGGGTGTTCTTGTCTTTTAGGCCACTCTGCTGGTGATACAGCCAAACCCGCCACGGGGAGCGGGAGGATGGAAAACAACATGTGACCGATTGATGCGCCGCCGTTGACAGCATGCTTCGCCTCCTCCGGACCTCGACCTTCTGCTTATGGTGTTTTTTGCTGCTTCACAAACAGGCTGTGGCTGATGAAGAGGCCTTCTGGGGACCAACTCCACCAAGAGAAAAACCACCTGAAGAGAAACAAAGCTCCTCCTGGTGGCCTAAACTCCCCTCACTTCCCTCATTACCATTTCAGATCCCTTTCATTGGGAGATCGGACACTAACAACGAGGCTTCTGCCTTGACCACAACTGCCACAGAACTGACACAGCCTGTTGTTCATTTGCAAGATTACTCACAGGAAGGGAGAAATTTTGAAGATTCTGAACCCACCAGCACTTCAACTCAGGAGCTCCTGACCAGTGTGACAACGATTGGACCAGAATCGCTTTCCTCGGGGACATCTGATTCTCCACAAGGCAGCGTAGCGCAGAGCCACAATGATAGTCTTGTCTCAGACTCCTACTCTCCCACAAGCAGTTTTATCAGAAACACTCTGTTCACCAACAGTCCCGCTAGCGCAAGCACTTCTGAACAAAATGCAACACACAACCACCCACAAGGCACCACACAAGCAGCTGGACTCCGCGAGGGTGCCAGTCCGCCACACCTCCAAGAGGATTCCACCGAGGAAACTGAGAATTTCATAGAACAGATCTATTCAACAGTTGTGCCAGAAACTACAGTCCCTACCGCCTTGACATGGGCAGCAGCCCAAACCACGACAACAGTCCCAGGACTGATGGAGACCACAGGGAGCAGCAAACACACTGTTAGGCCTGTTATGACATCCGGGGAAACCGCGTTTGTCAGACAAACACAACACTCGACTGTTAGTATGTCCCTCCACACTGAAGAAGCCTCATTGAAAGAAATTCACTCCAGCGAGCCCAACCTAGGTTTCTCCGAGTCCAGGTTGGAGGAGGAGCTGGGAGTAATCACCACTGCCATGGGACTCAATGGCCAACCAGTGTCTGAATCCATAACCAGCACAACTCAGAGCCAAAAGGTTAACTTCCCAATAGCAGGAGGTAAGCAAAGTTGCACCAATCAATAGTGTCTGCATTGACTCAATGCATGCAATCAATCATTTGCAGGCAGGTCTTAAGGGTTCATTAGATGGTTGTCAAAAGGTTGCAGATAGCTTAGCATGACCAGCGACATGTCTGACAGGGTAAGTGGTCAAAGGATCTACATTAGCATAAAAGTGAATCCAGTTGTGAGAAAAAGGATAAAGCAAAGATCAATTTTAAAGATACAGTTAAGATTTTTTTATACTATTCGGGGGGTTTACCTCACACTCCTGTGGAAGAAGACAATTCAGCATAACCACAGAAATACAATCCACGATACACTCTTTGCTGCTCAAGAAAATAGATCCATGACTCAGAATGGTTCAGCAGCATTACATAAACCATTACCTCTGCTAATGGAAGGAAAGTACATCTCGCTGAGCATGAAAAGGAAAAGACAATAAGATAAATCATCTGCTGGCATTAGGCTTTAGGAGACTTTGTCACAACATTAAGGCGGTAGCTCCTTCCTTTAAGCCCACCCAACCCCACCCCAACCCCCACACCTACAGTGGTGGCAGTCTGGGGTCTGTGTGCTTAATGAGTCTTCGGAGGATCTTCGTCCTCCAGGTACAGACACATTAATCATGTCAGGTCAAAGGTCGCACCAGGAAATGATGAGTCGATTATTCTTAGCCAAGGAGGTTTGGAGTCCATCTGATAAAATTGATTGTTGTGGGGGAGGAATAGAGAAAACGAAGAACAGTGACAACCTTTATTCATCTCACGGTCGGATATTGTGATTATTAAAATTGGATTATAAGGCACTTTTCTTCACCTGAATACTTCTTCAAATACATACAGTCTCTGCTTTCAGATGGGATACCATCTAGTGCTCTAATATTGCTATCGACACTAGCTTTCTCCAAGGTCAGACTTTAAGAGGTGCATCTATCACGTCTCTCCTTCACACACTTTGCACTGAATGTGATGATTATGGGTTGTCTGTAACACCCAGTGTTGTGTCTGCCTTTGTGCATCGTGTGGCAGCATGTAGAGAAAAAAGGGGGCTTGGGAGGGGAGGGCTGCCGTGGACTGGTATCAGTATTCCAAGTGAACACTCAGCGAAACCACCCCCCTCTCCCGTGGGACCATCCGTTCACCAGTCGCTGTTCAAGGATGCTAAACATGCTCCTTGCCATTTAGTCACCTCCCTCCCTGCTCCCTGAGTGCAAATGAAAATCCCCGTCACCTTTTTGTCTTAAGATGTCAGCCGTGGCTGCTTCGGATGGTCGGAAATGTCTCGAGAGGAATAGGAGAAGATTCTGGTCATGGAATAAAATGCCTGGTAGTGGTCTTGGCATATTATTAGACATCAGCCTTGCAGGGTGTAAATTATTATACCTTCCTAAAGGACACAGGAGGAGACTAACGTAAAAATTAAAGCACAGCCTGCTGTATTTCCATACATTATCCCAATGTGAATATTCTAAATGTGCACTGGAACTTATTTTAAAGCTGCATTGTTTCCCCTGCAGGAGGTGTAGAACATCAGAACAGTGGGGTGAATTTTATGGGTATTTGTTGTAGATTTTGATTGAGAGAGCATTTTCTGTGTGATGCTTCCCTTGAGGTAATCAAAAAAAAAAGCAATGCTCTGGATTTGTATCAAAAAACCCACTAAGGAACATTGAGATGTCTGATAGCAAGAGTAATTATCAAAAGAGGAATAAAAGATGGATATAGTGTACACTTTCCTCCTACAGTAAAAGCTTCCCTTCACTTTCTCCTTGTTTACCCTTGTCCCACCGTTTCCATTACCTTATGCAGCGAGACCAGACCCTTTTACACACTCTTTAATATCTACAAGGATATATTGTCGACTGAGTAGCTGAAGCAGAGCCATTGGTAGATCGATTACGGAAACATTTAAAAAGGAAGCATGTGACATGAACATCTGTTGCCCTGGTATGGAATTTACATGGACAAGGGAGCTTAAATGTAAATGCCGTGGTGAATTTAATATTATGGTAAGCCTCTCATAATGGCTTCTTCACCCAGAAGGAATCCATGTTTTGTTTTTTTTTAAACTGGAAGGATTACACCTGTTTGTTTTTAGGATTCCACCCATGGAGAGAGAGAGAGAAAAAAACATCACAGAACAATATTCATTCAAAAGATTTTAAAGCCAGATTATAAAGGAATTACTGCCAATTAAACAAAAAAGCCTGATGCAATTTTCTGCAAGATAATTTAAAAAAAAGAAGGAAAAATTAAAGATGAGGTTTTTAACTCGTCCCATTTGTCTGATTATCAGCATCAAACAGACGTTCATTTCCTCTCTTATCGTTCTGCATGTGTTGAGATTGCGTCAAATCCACACGTGTTCTTTTACAGACTCTGGGGGCTTACATAGATGAAGGGGTGCGTAATGGAGCACAGCATTGTCTTTTGCTCATCATTTCGAGAGGCTGGTGATAACCAGGAGCTTCAGAAACATTACACAGTGAATAACTGCATTAAAATGGCCATCATTTCCTGACAGTTTTGCTATGAATTCAGCTTAGTTTTTAATCTCTGGATGAAATTTCAATCACGTTCACAGCCTGAGGAAAAGAAGACAGATTCTTCAACTTAGAACCATTTTATTAACATTCAATGATGAGATAAGAAGTGTGTTAGTAAGTAAAGTGTAGATTAAATCACTCGATTTCAGTTCTTTTGTTCTTTAGTTGCTGAGAAACTTTTCACTGAGTGAGTGAGATGCATTGTTTACTGTCTTCATTTTTGTTTCTCTATTTCTGGACCTCTGCTGTTAAATATTTCTTTTAAATCCAGGTAAAACTGTTTGTTATTGAGTCCCTGAGAAAACCAAAACCCAGGGATTTATCTCTCGTCTCGCAACATTTTTGTGAGCGCGGAACTGTTAAACCTTCAGGGAATACAATATGAAGTGCACAGCCCATTTATTTAGATTTATGAATATTTAAATTATTTTCTATTCTTTTCTTTTTGAATAATTAGATTTCCTCCCATCCCTCTTTTCTCTTCCCTTTTTTGTCCAGATAAAACCTGCCAAATCTGTTCAATAATCTGTAATTGTAACATTTTCATATGTGCAGCTCAAATACAAAACCACAGATTAATGACCAACAGGTGAAAAACGTAGTACTCTTTGTTTTCCTGTTCTCTTTCTCTGGAGTCATGATTTTCTTTTAGTAGATATCTGTTACTCTGACTCTCCATATCTATTGGCTGAGGCAGAGCTCCAGCTGCCTTGTGGCCAGTGGTACAATAAAGCAGATTCTACTTTGGGGACTTTTAAAACTTGAAATTAACTTGGACGCTATGAGCGTGGCCTAAATAACAGTACAACCACATAGTGGCTTGCTTTGCCTCATGGCTGTTATTTTTCGAGCTCATTATTCCTCCCACTAGCCGTATGCCTCACTTTCTTTTATTAATATTCATTCTGATGCTATAATTATGCTGCACCTTGTTTCCCTGGCTTCGCCATCAGTCCTTCCCAGCAGAGACTCACTCACTGAAGAGTGTCCCAAATCTCCTCTGATCCCATCTTTCATTTGGAATTGCTGCACTGGGTTGCAAAACACACAAATCTTGTCCACAAGGGTAACAGTGACAATATATATACTTTTAGAGCACCAAAGGGAAAAGAGAACAAAGTGAGTCTTGTTCTCTCTGTCCTCCTTCGCCTCTGTTTTCTCGCAATATGACAGATGATTGGACAAGGGCTCTGGATTTGTGATGCACCAGGATGTCCACACCCATGAACACACATCAGGATGTCAATGTAATTAGACTACAGTGGGCCAGACTCCTGTGCTATGGATGACTGGCTCCAGCTAAGTGGATGATGGGCCGCTCCATTTGACAGAACTGGGTTAACAAATAGTCCTTCCATTTTCTGGAAGTCACAGACATGCCACGAGCAGAGAGGGTTAAACTTCCTTTCACTAATCTGCCTTACGCTGGCTACGCCGTGGTGTTCTCTAAGCTGCGTTTGTGATCACTTTGAGATCACTCACAGGTTAAACTGCATGTGTCTTTCCAGAGCTGCCAGGCAAAGAGGATAAGGAGGCCGAGGAAGGTGCAATTCCATCAGCAGACGGGAACCCTGACGCTGGTTTGGCAGACGTTTCCACGCCACCCTCTAAGCAGCTAACGCCATCCCTGCCACACAGAAAAGGTGAGCTAACAAATCCCTCGTGCTGAATAAACCTCCCCATCCATTTTGAGCATTTGTTTGCACGACCACACTTATTTAGCTGAAAGGACTTCATGTCGCCGCTTTAATAGACCATCCTGAAGCTGTATCAGTAAATCTGATAAATCTGAGGACTGGGAAAAAACAATTACCCCGCATCTTTTGCCTGAAGCCACTAATTGCTTCCGATGGGAGAATAAAACTGCTTATTCAAGCTGAGAACACAGGAGTTGTTGAACAATGGCCACTCCATAAACAATTTCCCTCTGTACTGTCTTCAAATAAATAACCATCAATATGATGACAAAGGTGGCAAAAATATTGATGTTTGCCAATTCACTCCAGTTTCAAAGAAATAGCTAAATAAAGTGCATTTTATTCTACTCAATAAGACACAGTGTCATTCTTTTTTTTTATTTAAGATGAGTGGTTTAGCACCTTCTTTCAAGCTCAATGTGAAAAAACACTTTTAGTTCAATCGAAGACTAAATTAGGACTGGTTGTACTCAATCGTGTGGCTGGTTTCCTCTGCTGCCATGGCTTACTGGCACATGGATTAAATATTTAGTTTTTCTTCTCATTAAAATCTGAACTTTCATTTCGATTTACACTTTGCTATTTCCAACGCATCCCTTGCAAAGATAAGTTGATCTGTAGCAAACCTCACTGGCTCTGATTGATGTGAACCTTCAACAATGGCTCACAAATAAATTTCTTTAGTTTATTACAGTAGGATAGAATTACTGTTGGCCATTTGTTCTGTTTTTTTTTGGCTTACTATTTTTTAATATTGCTGTAATATCTCCATTATATTTAGTACAGTATTAATTATAATTTTCTGTGTATTAACCTGTCGTCAACCAAATTTCTGGTAAGATAGGTTTAATACAGATTCACAGGACCAGCTGTAACTTACATTACGTCTCCCAGAATAGCAGATGAAATTCAAAAATAGTCTCATCCAAGGTGCCATACACTGATGGTGGGACGCCACAGGGCGCGTGAGCTCAACCTGTCGCATGTGAATGATTGACACAATAACATTAGTAATCCATCTGTCTCCTTCTTTGTGTGTCTTCTCCCTAAAGCAAAAGTCTGCACTTTAATACATTTTCACACAAGCTCTCCCATTTACCTTAATGGACCCA
This sequence comes from Antennarius maculatus, assembly GCA_013358685.1. Lineage (NCBI taxonomy): Eukaryota > Metazoa > Chordata > Actinopteri > Lophiiformes > Antennariidae > Antennarius > Antennarius maculatus. The sequence goes on from CM023627.1 coordinate 6,025,444, forward strand.
TGGCAGGTGTTCTGGTTTTAAATGCAGCAGATTAAACACAGGAATATTTCCATTTTTACGTGCACAATCTGGCTTTTCCACAAGCGTTTTCTGGGTGGTCGAAATCGAAATCAAAAAGCAGTGAGATGTAAAACAGACTAGCGTAATGATGTGCAATCAACTAATGATGTGTCAGAGCGAGTCGGAGAGGGATTGTCATCCCCTTGAGACAAATCCTTCACCTTTAGTACTGAAACAGTTATTTCAGATGAGACCATTTTACATTTACTATAACAAAATTAAGAAACAAATAGAAACCCTGTGTGCTAAAAGTGTTTCCACTGAGATGTAAATGAAACTGATTCTCATATGTGTGATTAAGTCATGCAATGAAGGTTTGATGATGGCTTTGATTGAAACTCATTTCTCTTTTGAGCTCTTGATTCCAATGAATGAATAAATCATGTTGAGACAGAAGTATAAATAGATATGTTAATAACTGAAACCTTTATGTGTTATTTTTAGACATGTTGTCATTGCATTGTCTGTCTTTTGCGTGTTGAATTTCATTGCAAGCTATTACATCCCAGGGGATGAGGTCTTCTGGCTTTCATGAGCCGCCTTGTCTAGTGGTTTGGTTTTCACATCAAAATACCTAAAAGGCATCAGCATCACTTGCCCTTTGTCTAAATGTTAGCATGCACCTGAGCTAAACAGTTACCATGGTAGACATCTTTCAGTCTAAACATTAGTTTTTCCAGCCTTTTTTAGCATTAGCACTCTCTTAGTATACAGTTGCACTGCCTTCAAGCTGAACACTCTTAGATTTGTTTTTGAAAAGAAGGTATGCCAAAAAAATGCTTCAGAATACAAAAAAGGCATATTAAATGGTTGGTTTTTTTGCCGTCTGTTTTGAAACTTTTTTGTAGAATTTTCTTCAATACCAACCATTTGTTTCAGAGTCAAACAAATGCATCAGTTGAATACTTCCCATTTACAGGTCTGGTCATACAGTGAAAGGCAGTAAAATGTTGATTTTGAGAATTTAAAAAAAGAAAAAGTCAACTAGTCCAAAAAAAAATTTACCCAAAGAGGGATTAATAAAGCACACTTCTCTTTTTTTTTTTTTTTTCTTTCTTTCATAGTATCATGTTGAAAATGAGATATTTTCTAGCAGGCGGTAGAAGGGAACTTTTTCCCCTCGGTTGGTGTTCGCAGGTGCTTTGCTGGTTGTGTCTGACAACTACAGATGTATATACTGTCTCTCACATGAGACACTTGTTCCCGAAGAACTCTGTGTGATAACCGAGGGCCATGTAGTGAAACATAAAGTTCTCCATTATTACACTGCAGCCAAAACATACTGTTCCAAACCTCGGTCAGGCTCACCCAAGAGAGCAGAGAGACAAAGCATAGCACTAATCTAATATGTGTCATGTTTTCCACTAAGCTTGACTCACTGGCATCCCAATCATTACTATCATCCCAGAAAGTAAACAAATGGATGGAGGGGGTCACTGGCATGAGGCCATAATGAACCACACCTACTTTATCAGCGGCCTCGCAGTCCAAGCGCCTGCAGCAGTGTGTTTGTTTTACACTTCAGCCACATTTCCCACACAGCTGCTGTCTGTTTTGACAGGGTGACATTGTCAGTGCAGCCATACCCTGTCAGATAATTAAAGCACACATTTATTTCACATCATTTAAAGTTGCAAACACAAATGCAGGTGCTTATTTTTAACTTGAATTAAGATTGACTATTGTTCTGCACAAGAGATTTTGTACAACCCTAACTATGCTTTTTGTTTAGTGCTAATTAGCTATTTAGCAAACATTAGCATGCAAAAACATTATATATATATATGTGTGTGTGTGTGTATATGTATATATATATATACATACACATATGTATATATACATATCAAAAATACATGCTAGTACGCTAAGCATGTTGCTAGGTGACTGAAATAAAGAAATGCCAGCATAGATGTAAATTATTTTCACCATAATTCATTGATGTTTGTTTTTATTTAAAAAATGTAAAAAAAAATTAAAACATGTCTGTCAGTATTATATAGGTCAATATTTGTGGTATTAAATTTGTAAATGAATTATACTGTTCATTCATCATTAGTCTGATTATTCAACATTGTTTGTATAATGGAATAATTGACACACAAGGGAGTCTTCTCAGCTGTATTTCACTTTTATGTATTAAAGATTCCTCATGGTTTGAGTAAAGAATGAACCATCACTTCAAAATCTCTTTTTGTGCTTGTGGAGAATGTGATCAAGCATCTAAAGACTTCTCAGACTCCACAGCAAATGATGCAGCAGCTTGAGGTCTATTATAGGCCATTTCCAAAAAACTTAATCTCAACCTGGAACAGATTCAGCTCTGGGGTCAAGAGATGACTGAAGAAAAATGATCAAGTTAACAATGAACAGGCAGCAGGGAAGTTAATGCATATGCTAAAGTACTTAGAGTCCAGTACTCTTGAGGATTTGAGGAGGGAAAAAAACAAGACTTTGCTTTGCATGGAGAACGGCAAGTGTCAGTGATGTGAATGTATTTTTCAAATTCAACAATGGAAAACACGCATTGGCAAAAATTGCACAAGGATTACATTAACATCATTCCATAGGCTACAGTATATGCAGTTTGCATTTCAGCAGTTCGAGTGCCAAGAGTAGATGCACACATTAAACTAACTGTCCTCCATAGAAAGAGAACTGCAGACCTACTGGAGTTAAACATAATGGAAACAGCAGCTGCCATATATCCAATCTATGCAATGGGGGGAGCAGAATACACAAAGCATCATAAGAGGATTGTAAAAAAGAGCAGAAAACCATCTTGTTGTAAAAATAAAAACCCACCTATGGGTGTTTCCCCCATTTAATGGCGGGTGTTGAAGGGAAATCATAAACAAAAGGAGCAAATTAGGGAACCAGGACAGGGTGGGAATGGGAAACAGAAAAATACAACCCATGGAAATACATCCAAAAACAGATAAAACCACATGATGTAAAACCACATAAATTTACAGTAGCTTTTAGTTATAACTTGGAAACAAATTGGGCATTTTGTATCAAAACGTAAAAAATAGGGTTTTGTTGCACAAACAGCATTACCTCCACTATAATGTATTCCCCAGGCATTGCTGGACATATTTTAGCCCCCCCCCCTTTTTTTAATATTTACAAGCGATATGGTTTGCAACTATAACTACAAACAATTTTACAATCATAGAAAATGATGCAAAATATATTTATGAAGATATGTACACTTGACTAAACTTGCCTGAGGTGGGATTTACTGTGCTGTCGTAATACACTGTCCATTTACCCACAGTAGCACCTGAATAAACCTGCAGCAAAATGACTGATGAGCACAATCAACAGAGATGGAATTAGAAGCAGCGTCACCTCTGCAGCATTTAGCAACCTTTCTGTAACACTGCAAAGGTTTAACACAGCTGTTAAAAGAGCAGCCATTGTTTACTTCTGATGGAAAAGAACATAGTCTGTGACGCAAAGACAAGGAGGATGAAAAACATCAGTCTTTTCACCCTTCAATAAGTCAAGCAATTTGTGCCAATATTAAACAGACCTGTAGGATGCAAACATGCTTTGTAGGAATCTCTCTGTCATGTTCAAGTGTTACTTGGCGACTCCTTTATTAACAAATCCTGCTCTATTTTTTCACTGTGCTACAAGCTGACTAACGCAATTAGAATGTACTGTACTTGCATGGAAACACTCCAGATGGCTTACGTAATGCAAGGAGAAGCTAGATCTGTGATTTTGAGTGGGCTGATCGCTCTACCACACACACAGACGCACACGCGCACACATCCCTGCCTCTTCTTTTCCACCTGACTTAGGTTGAGGTTGGAGTTGCTTACAAGTATAAGCTTTTAAACAGGATTAGCATTTAGAATGGTGACCACATGCTTTCACCATCCTGGATAGTTGATTTGATTTGGTCTCAAATAATTTCATTAAGTTCTTTGTACGACAATAATGCAATATGCTTTGCTTAATATATTCTTGTCCTCTTCTGTTCCATTATTGATTATCCGAACCAGCTATTTGGACACAGTTCATTAACTGAATTTTTACTTTCATTACAGGCATTCGCCCAGAATCTCCTCACATCCGCCCATACATCGAAGACTGGATGTCAAGCCTGCCAGACAGTGACATCACTTATCTTCCAGATTGCAATAAACATCACTCTGGAATCTGCAACTTTTCCGACACCTGGGACGTGACAACCTCTTCAGACACTAAGCCCACACCAAACACCACTGCCTTGAACCAATCAATCAACCCCTACTTGATCCAAGCACCGCTCATGTTGGTGCCCCTGTACACCGACTGGAATAGCGCCATGGCAGCTTGGGGCCTGGCTTGGGAGGCACATGTTTACGGCGCTGGCTGCACTTTTGTGATGCTAACCTTAGCCTCAGCGCTCAATCTGCTCTGTTTGCCGCTAAGATGCCCGTCCGGATGTGGCTACTTCGCCCTGGTCAGCTTGTTTCTACTAGCTGCTGGTTGTACCAGATCTTTCTTGCTCCTGTACGATGCCTATGGCCACCAAGACCTTCTACCCTCCACAGAGGCCTCTTTAATGCTGAATGAAGCACCGTTTCCCTGCTTGACCGCAGCTTTTGGTTTGGTTTTCCTTCTCCTTTCCATGCGCTCAAGAATGCAGCTTTCCTACTCAGCCTTCCAAAGACCTTGTTTCCTTGCCTGCCTGGTTTTCATACATTTTGCTGCAGTATTTGGACCAATGACATTACTTAAGTTTTATCTACAAAAGCCTCGCCTTTGCCTCTTATTTTCTCTTATCTCCCGTGGAGCGTTTGTTGCACTGGCTACATTTCTATCTGCTGCCTATTTTGTATTTTACATCTACGTTCGGGCAGATTCGAAGCACATCTACCACCTGAATAACACGTCTCCAACACCTGCTGAGCGCTACAACCGCTGTCCGTTTGCGGAGAGTCGGGACTGGAACCGTGCAGCTATAACGGTTTGTCTTTCAGCTCTCTTTTTTTTAGCCTGTGCAGGACTACAGTTATACGCAATCCTCAATGCCATGGGCGTGGCAGGTGGAGAGGAGGTGTTTCACCCTTGGCCTTGGTGGGCTTTCCAGTTCAGCTGCAGACTGTGCGAGCTTGGGGTTTGCCTCACCTTGGCCCTGGTGGTCGCGCAACCAGTCTACTGCTCCGACCACCTCCCTGCAGCAGGGAGCTGCTGGACTGAACTGCTGGCGTCAAAGTCACCCATGCTGCCTGGGAGCTACCAATGGTCCCTGAGCCAGCAGGAGAAGCTCGCCATCGTCGATACCGCTGGTCTTGGGGAGACAGAGAGTTTACCTCTTTATACGCTAATGGATGAGAGACTTGGGAGCAGTCTGAATGGCCTGGACCTTCTTTACCATAGCAACCGGGCTTTGGCATATAGGGACCTAGACTTAGATTTGGACTTACAGGGTTTAGAAAAACACAGAGATAGAGGAGGCGAAGAACCATCGGCTGGCTCTTCTTTTACCAGTGACTCCACAACAGACTTGCGGCCACCTTCTCCCATCAACCTGCGCCGAAGCATAGATGAAGCACTCTTCAGCGAGTCCCTCTTTCCTATTAGCCTATTTAGTCCTGCTAAACTCATTCGCTGCAGTGATCTATCTATAAATAACCAATGTGCACTTCCCAGCAATGGCCTCTGTGATCCTCTCTCTGGTGACTCTGGCCTTTATCGAACCTCTTCCTGCATGGAGATGGTCTCTAAGCCTGCCCAAACTCAAGGAGACACTGTTGTAAGTGCCCCACTATCTCCCTCCCTGTCCACGTCCTCTAGCTGCTCATCTCCTGAGCAATGGAGAGGAAGCTCGTCCTCCTGTTCCCTCTACCGAGCCTCTCTCGGAGGCTCCTCGCTGGTCCTCTGCCTGAGCCCAGAAAGACAGGGCGGTCATCTTATCCAGCAAGGGTCCAATATGGCCACCTCTGGCCAGGCTGACCCACAGAGCCACTATCATACACTGGGAGCAGCTTCACAGGAGAGCCTGGACCTGGACATATCGTCCGAGGCAGAGCGATCCGTGCAAGAGGAGTTCATCACTGTCTGCAGACAGATCGATGCTTTGAGCATCTGCAGCGAGACTATTGATTTATAAAGGACAGTCTGCTCAAGGAAGGGTTACACTGAGGATGCATTCCAGAGTGTCCATTAAATGTGGCAAGATCACTATCAAGGTTATTTACAGCCCATTTGGTAGTGCATGGTAGCTTTTGCATACATTATAAAATAACTTTGACTGTCGAAATAAAGTTTCTGAAGGGTTTTTGAGCTTTCGGTCAATAGCAAATGAATCTATGAGGGTCTAAGTGCCAAGAATGTCAAAAGCCAAAAGGTCGTTTATAAATTTTACATGTTTGATAAAGGTTGGTGTAGTTTGATATAGTAAGAAAAGAAAAATAACACCGTTTTCCTGAGTGGAGATAACAAAATTATTTGTACAAATGTTTTTAATGAATTCCAAAATTCCAAAAGATTTTACTGTGACCGATTGAAGCACTTATTAAATACTACTGAAATCCTACCCTTTTTGACCTCAGTATCATTTTTGTTTTAATCTCATGTTGAGTACTTGTAATTAGGAATAAAATATCGCACACTATACAGTATGCTGCACAACGTTTATAGTGTTGCAGGTCAGCAGTGCCCTCTGCTGGTGAAACACAAGAACTGCATTACTTTACTCTTCAATGATCACACATCGACAGTCTATGACCATGTTATTAATTTATTTTCCAACATAACACTATACTAAAATTTGTAACATAATTTTTGGGTTCTTTTACTTCATAGATGGGATTTTGTCAAACTCTAGAATTCGGATTCAACAAGAATGGCTCTCAGTTACAGAAGTATCAGAAATTACTCTTAATCAAATTAAAATTTTGAAATTAAATTAGGTAAACCTGTATGTTAATCTGCAAAGGTTATTAAATTTTAACAGTAATAGGAGTTCACTAAATTATGATTAATATCTGGACCTATATTAAACTGCACATGATTATATCACATAAGCATGACTTTGGCCATTAAATTTCAATATATTTACCAAAATGTAAATTTCTGTTAAAAAAAAGAAAAAAACATCTCTAAAGTTTTGTGTTTTAACTTTTCGAGTGACCATGCTTACAGTTCAAAAGCCCTATCAATGAAAACAAGAGAACTAGAACCAATGCAGTCACAGATTGCAACATCCCACGACACCCCTGAATTCAATTTTTTACCCTGACCCACTTGCATAGGTCAAAGATCAAAGCTAGTGCTCTGACCTACTGTCATAGATCAAAGCACTAGCTTGGCTTTCTCCGTCATCGATCTTGTCCGGTTCCTGTGTAAAAAAGTTGAAATTTGAGCTAGTTTTCTCAAGGTCAAGGTCATCATCTCATTTTCATCCCCTTTGCCGCCCGAGTAATGTGCTTTTTGTTTCATCTTTCTATCTGCAACTGCTGCGAAGACATTTGGTGGACTAACGGACGGATGGACGAACACACAAACACTGACATTTACATCACCACTTTGAAGCAGGATGTAATAAGGGAATAACACAGTAGTCCAAACACAGTTTGACTCATTTATTCTTCTTTAACAGAATGAACAGAAAAAGCAACTTCTTTTGCTTTACTGTAAACATAATGTACTTTGAAGTGTAAATCATCCAAACAAAACTGTAATGACTTATTGAATACAGAATCTTTATTGTCCATCTAAAAAAGCCCTTGCTAATAATTATAAATGCTGGTTGCAGAAGCTACCTCTGTGTTCTAAATACATATTGCAGTATACCGAAAATGAAAGCATAACAAGTGTCTTTTAAAAAGAATGTAAACTTAGTATTTCACTTAACACTTTATCAGTGCTTTTTAGATGGGCAAGCAAGACTTTGTACTAACATAAGATGTTTTATAAACCTGACTTTTCTCACAAGATGGGAGATGAAAAACAAGCAGAATGTCATTCACAAAAGAAGGTTCATGTATTCTGTAGATCTTGGTGTACATTTTCTAGCAATGTAGTTGAATCGCCAAGCTTTGTCGGACACGTGCCCTGACCAGGCAGAGAAAGCAACTCTCACAGACTTATTATTTTAGAAAATTACGTCTGGTCAAACAGATATCCAGTATGAAAATGTTAGAAAAGCCTAGTCCTACATGAGCTGAATGATAACAAATGGCATTCAAGTTAGAAAACGGGGGATGAGAGGGTGAGTAGCATCGTACATGTCGACTGAGCTGTGCTGTGCAACCTTTATTCCATCCCTGGCTTCAAGGCATATATCTGGTTTTTAAAAAAAGTAAAACAACTATCAGAAAGCCTTCACCAGAATACATAAAATGGACATGTTAACAAGGTAAGAAGCGGCTTCTTGTGGCAATTTTGGTTTTGAAGTTACCATAGAAAGTCTTAGACAAAGTGTAAATATACGTGGCAGTATGTATGCAAGTACAACAAAGCGGAATAAAAATAGAACATGTTTGGCTTAGTGAAAAAATAAACATGCATATCAAAAACACATCATGCTCAATTCGACGTCCCGAAGAGTATACAGGTTTAATATAAAGTCTATTTGATCAAAAAGTATTCAAATTAGAGGGAGATTTTTTTTTTCTTCTCAATATGAACTTTATTTATTTTATTTATCAGATACAGCTTGTTTTCTCTTAAATATACCTGATTGTGTAGCTTTTGGTCCCTTCTATGCTCAACACATGAACATAATGAAGTGAGATAGGATGCTGACTATTTGGTTCAAAGGGAAATGAATGTCCACAGTGGTAAACAGGCTGGGTTCTGTCTATTACCTGGATGAAACTAGAGGGTAAATCTTCAAGGATAACTGCCACGGCCAATATCTTGTACCTCAGTATGGAGGATACACACAGAAAGATGAGCAGCTACAGTTCAACAAGTAGCTTTAACCTCTGATGACGTCAAAATGCAAATAAAACTAAATAAGATTGCCATTACAAAGGAGACATACCGCACATAGAGACAATTTTTCTTGTGTCTTGTGTGTGTAATTGTGTTTTCCCGCACAGGGATGTGAGACACTTCCAAACAGGGATGAGTGGATGTAAAAATCCCCCACCCCAAAAAAGTGATGCTAATGGAATCTGCACCATGATTGTTTTTACCTCACTGTCAGGAAACATTAAATTAGTGCACCTTCACTTCATCCAAACAATCAAATCATTATTCACCAAACACGCACTCATACACACACACACACATTCATTCATTCCGTCACGACTCGACGCCCACGCGAGATTGGGGGGGGGGGGGGGGGTCGGGCTTCGCACTTGAGATTTCGGGGTGTGTGTGCGTCCGTCTGAAAACCCTGATGTGCCGCTTCGCGAGTTCGAAACCTGGGTGTTCAGAGAGACGTCGGGCGCCGGATCGGAGTTTCTCACGTCGCTACATTGCCTCTTTGCTCCTCCCCCTACTCCCCACAGAGAAGCAGCCGGCTTAGATCGGAGATGGGAGGTGACGGCGGACACAATGCGAGAAAGTGCAGAGAGGGGTGTGGCTGGGTGAGGGCGTGGCTGGGTGGGGGGGGGGGGGCTTGTATCCAAAGTGGCGATTAACATTTGGTCACTGTTAGGTTGGGTGCGTCTCGTACACTGCTGATCTGCAGTCAGTTCAGTAAAGCCGCTTCTCGTAACTGTGGAGGAAGAGATGAGATGTCAGCGCTGCGGCTACACAAATGTGACTCAGCACAATTATGTTGGCTAACAACAGACTATCAAATGTTTTGCGCTGTCATGTCTTTTCAAGTCAGCTTCATGTTCCTGTATTATGAAATGCCACGACAACAGGAAGTATCGTGATGACAGCAGCCGCAGTGTCTCTTGGTATTATAAAACCGAACGTAAAGAATGCTGCTTGGACTGTTGTTCCTGCTTCTGGAACTATCCGGTTAAAACAAATCTAAAACCTTTAAACAGGCGATTGGATTTTTTTTTTTCGGGGGTGTGTGGGGGGGGGGGCAGCAAGCCGGGGCCAAAAATAAAAGAAAATAATATGATGATCTTGATGCATAAAGGAAAACACCTACTACAGTATTTTCCACACTATAAGACACACTGGATTATAAGGCGCACCTTTAATGAATCGTTTATTCTACCATTTACTTCATATATAAGGCGCACCAGATTATAAAACGCACTGTGGGTTTATGAGAAAATGATAGGCTTTTAGGTGCGCCTTATAGTGTGGAAAATACTGTAATTAGATTCCATTCTACCACTATTCCTCTAATTGTATTCTACAGACGCCTTCACTATCCACCTATTTAACGTTAGCGTGTCTTATTTGTACTTACGAGTGGAGTCCATGAATTCCCCCCTCCACCTGTGCAGACATGGTCCTCTTTTCGAACTTCAGCTCTCCAGAGTACATCATAGAACTGAAACAGACGAGCACGTTTAACCCACGTGAAAGCTAATATCTGTTTTGTATCATCGCTGGTGACTCACAGGCTACTCACCGGAGGACAGACAGACTCTTTGCCCCGATGTCCTGACAGCCGTGTTGGATACCAGCTATCAGGTAAGGTACAAACTTATGGATGGATCCCTTGTCTTGGACCGAGCCCGACACACCTTGGGCCACCTTTACTTTGTCACCCTCACTGTGGAAACACCTCAGTTGATATTTGTCTGATGGGATCACAGCTTTAGTAAATGAAGGTTTCTCAACAGTTTTAGCCTTTAACGTACCTGAAATAACGTTTCTGGCTGCTGATGCTCTTCTCCATGGCGTCCAGGGAGCCCATACCACGGTACTTTTTTAGCCGCACACCATCTGAGAAGAAATACTCTCCTGGAGCTTCAGTGGTCGCCGCTAGCAAAGAGCCCATCATGACTGGAGGAGGAGACAAGAACGTGTATAATCTGCTCACCGACTGTGACAAAGGTTTTGATATTGATATATCTAAATATTTACAGACATGTAGATATTGATACATCTCACCAGTCGATGCTCCAAGAGAAAGAGCCTTCACCACGTGGCCCACGGTCTGAATGCCACCATCAGCGATGACCGGCACGCCGAAGCGCCTGGCGTATTCCGCTACCTTGTACACCGAGGTCCCCTGGGGCCGCCCACATGCCATGACTAGAAGGTGAAAATACATATATCATGACTCAAAAAATAAAAATAAAAAAATCCCTCCTGTATCACTCATCCTAACTCAGACATGATGGGACGGAATTACGTCTAGATTATTTTTCCTGCAACGTTTCTCTCCTGTTCTTATTGGTGAACGTGACCCAGTATGAGCATGAGAGGCCAGTCCCCATGGCAACCCATAAAGAGGCCTTGGCATATCACCATGACAACAGCGGTCTCAGGGTATTTGTTACCTTAGCAACCGATACCCTTTTCTTCGCACTGAAGCTCATAGCAAGATTAGGAATAGGTGCAGCGACTGTAGGGCTGCACTGAGCTGCGCCAACTATGTGTAAAATCTCTGTATAAACTAAAGATGTCTGCAGCTACATTTCAAGAGTATGGAAATCACATGTTCCTGCCGTTTCACAATAAAAGCCTTCCTGGGAGATGAAGGGCATCTCTCTCCACTGAACGACTAAAGTAGTTGTAACTTGTATTGACACTTTTAGAAAACGGAATCAAAACAGCAGCACAAAAGAGTGGCGACCCATCTCTAACACGTGATCAAATAAAGTCTTTATTCACATTTCTCCGATCTTTAAAAAGAGAAATAAGCAGGGGTAAAAATAAAAGCATGTGATATAAATAAAGTGAGGGTACCTTCCTGCGTGATGCAGATGGAGCCACAGCCCATGCCGACCCTCAGGGCATCGATGCCAGCGTCTATCAGGTTCTTGGCTTGGGCTGCTGTAACCACTGCCAGAGAGAATAAAAAATTATTAAGTTGTTTACATTACAAAAATGCTGCCAAAAGAAACACGTCACCATCATGGAACTATTAATAGAGGTGACAACAGCGGCACGTTTAAGCGTTTTCTTTGTCAACAGACTCACCGTTTCCTCCTGCCACTTGCAAGTCTGGATACTTTTGTTTAATATAATTTATCATGTTGATCTGATACACCGAGTTGCCTTGTGAAGAGTCCTGGAGACAGAAAACATTCAGGAGTCAAGCACAGGAGCGAGTAGTCTCAACAAATGACTCAAGTCTCTAAATGTAAGTTTATATACATAAGTTAAACCCACCAGGACTACAACATCCACTCCAGCTTGCACTAACAGGTCCAGTCTGTATTTGTCATCCTCCCTGGTGCCGATGGCGGCGCCGCACAGCAGCTGTTTACGCGAATCCTTAGAGGCCAGCGGGTAATCCCTGTTCTTCTTCAAGTCGGTCCTGGCGATGATGGCCACCAGCTCGTCGTTATTATTTACAATGGGAAGCTTGCCTAGCAACAGAGAGCAGGATTCATGTTACTGAGCTTCCTAAGATTCTGATCCGATTGGACAAGAGCTGCTAACAAAGACACGGACGTCACCTTTTTTACTGCGCTGCAGGATATCGTTGGCTTCTTTCAACGTAACACCAGCTGGCGCCACAACCAAGTCCTCCCTCTTCGTCATGGCCTTGGAGGTAAAGATTTGCAAAACAAAAAAAAATTTTGACAAATGAAAATATTTTGAAACAAAAGGCTTGCCATTTGTTAAAAAAGCTAGCAAAAAACAAATACACACCTCCTCCAAAGGTTTGGCGTGGTCTTTTTCAGAGAGGAAGTCGATGTCCCTGGAGGTGACGATGCCGACCAGTTTGCTGCCCATTTTGCCCGTCTCTGTCACAGGGATCCCAGAGAAGCCATGTCTTACTTTGGCCTCAAACACATCCCCAACTGTGTGGCGTGGACTCATCACAAGTGGGTCTGTGATGAAACCCTGTTCAAACCTCTGGGAAAGAAACATATCCATCGTTATTTATTCTTTTTTTCCCCCCCATTCTCTCTAATTTCGCGCGAAGCAGGAAAAGCAGTACCAAACCAAAAACAGAGGACAAGGACGCATGACAAGAAAATATTAGTATGAAATCTCAACCAAACAACACAAAAAAAAAACATTAAAAAAACACACACACACAAAAAAAACCCCACACAAACAAAAGGAAGACATTTACCATAGCCTTTATAGGGAAAAGATGACAAGACAGGTTTTATAGTGGGTTGACATTGAACGTTTTTTTGGTTTTAAAACCAAACAACAACACTAACAAAACTACAACTCGGAAAACCAATCATTATTACTGAGAATTTGAATTTGGAATCTTCAAGAAAATAAAGGTTTTCCCACCTTAACCTTGCGGACCTCATTGGCCTGGAATTCCGGTGTACAGTTGTGATGGATGATGCCGATGCCTCCCATGAGCTGTCAAATCAAAAGTAATTATAAAGGATATTTTAGAGCTGAAAAAAACAAACAAACCCGAAAACCTGACTTGTTATTTCAGCTGTTAATGTCTTACCGCCATAGCGATGGCCATGGCTGACTCTGTGACGGTGTCCATGGGGGAGGAGATGAGGGGGGTCTTCAAAGTGATCTTTCTGGTCAGGGCAGATGTCAGGTCCTGAGAGGCAGAGAAAATAGAAGGAAAACAGATTTTAATGTCGACACTGAAGGTTTTTTTCCTTAGTGGCAGATGTGAAATGTTTCAGACTTGTGTCATCAAGTGACATTTTTAACAATATATGGCCTAGAATGACTAAAACCAACGCGACCGACATTTTTTTTAGATTAGTTTACGTTGCTAGCGCCCCGTTAAACAAAAATCAGACGCTCATGCAAAAATCTGACGCTCACACTACTGCATCTCCGACAGCCACCTTTAACTTTCCCGTCCTCCCAAAACACAAAAGCTAGATTTTGTTATCTTCAGTTTAGTGCATGTGAAAATAACAATCCACCAACAATCACCAACAATCTGCTGGGAAACCAGCAGATGCGCCCCCGGTGGCGTCCAAGCTTCTAGCCCTTATCTGTGAGGAATAAACTATGAAGACTTTTTCTCAGGGGTTCACAGGGAATGTGAGAGAAATCTACCAGCACCACTCCACCATTTGAACAGCATTAACTTGCTAAATTCAACTGAGAGTTTGGAAAAAACATCGGGACGAGCCTGAAGAATTTCCCACAGCGGCTCCATCGAAACGCGACGCCGCGAAAAGACGGAAGAGCACGTCGCGATTTTCAGTTCACTGACACGTCGACAAGAACTACGCCATTCAAAGTGGTGACTGAGCATAAATTCTGAAGCATTTGTGTTATTCATACTTGAATGGGATCACTATGCAGAACATAAATAGGGCAAAACCTAAGACTGAATGAAAGTAACCAAGTCATGTCAAAAGCAGTCAAGAGCTATCTTTAATTTTGATAAAATGTGAAAAGAGTGGTGACAATTAGATTATATTTCTGAAAATGGACGAAGCAAAAGAGGGATTTCATCTAAAGCCGAGATTAACTCTGGCTCTCTGCAGAGAGGCTGATAAGTGATGGAGAAGACGCACATATAAACACCAGGGTGAAGGAGCAGCCGGCGGGTGACCACATTGGGCAAAAATAGGAGGGCGGCGGGGGAGAGGAGAAATGACGCTGACAGTTTTTCAACAGGCAAAAAACAAGACTATTTTTGTAAAAGGCTCTGTTTATACGATGAGGTTGCGTCTGGAGCGGAGAGGCCTCGTTTCACTGCGACGAGGCTGAAGGGATGTGGCACGACTAAAACGGCACGTCAGCAGACGCTGCCACGTTGTAAGCATGTCACAGAGGAATGTGGGAGAAACCAACGCAATTATATACTCGTCCTTCAACATACCAGTGTCTGAAATATCTCCCGTTCCGAAACCAATTAGTCTAACCAATACCTTTATTTAAAACTACGCTCGAGTAACTTCCATGCTGACAACAAGACCCTTTGCACATCTGCATACTCACCACTTCATCTGAGGTAAAGTCAATGAAGCCAGGCAATATCAGGAAGTCACTGAAAGACATAACAAAACGAATGGTAAGAGGCTGATCCAACTCGGTACAGAAGCATTCACACGTTGGCATTTACACACCAAAAGAGTTTCTCGAGTCAAAAGCAATTTAAATAACCTATATGTGAAATAAATTCTGCTTCATATCGAGCAGGAGGACCATTTTCTTTCTGAGAAACTCAGGGAAAACATGGTTTAGAAACATGGTTTAGAATCAGATAAAGATCATCGTTTGAGCAACTTAGTCTTTTACTGGAATCTCTTTTCTGTCTCTCCGTGATTCCCAGAATGTTGTGTACACTGTGTCCCGTACTTTGCTGAAAAAGGTACAGGGTTAACCCACGGCTCTTGACCCATGTAAACACAATGAGAGGGAGTTGCAAACGCAGTGAGAGACTCTGACCCAGACACAGGAGTGGTGCGTTTAAGGTCAGATGAACTTTGTGGTTTTGGTCGGTTTTGGGGGTGAAAACAGGCAGAAAGTCGACAGAAGACACAGGAATGAAGAAAAGTGTTGAATGTGGATGGATGGAAACCATGACAGAACAAACCTATGTGAAAGAGATGAACAGTACAGGTGGAGTAAAAACACTGCTGAACCTGGAACACATCAAGATCTCTAAAAGAGATGGACACACTTTCGAGGGAGGAGTCCTGTTGGTCCAAACATCATCAAACCCCACAAACAGGAAGACCAGGAGACGTCTGCTAGTATTTAACGCCCACCGCAAACCTCAGCTTCGCTTCACACTGACTGCACCTACCAACTTGTGGTCAAGCGCTGCGTCGAAATTCGTTGCGTTGACTTAAACGCCTCCTACTGCCTTCATTTGAATGTGAAATATAGACAAATGCACGATGCAAACCAGTCAAGTTTTGAAGCCACAAACAACCTTCCCCTACTTGTAGAGACACCTCTCCTTATGTATTATGAACAATCTGCTCACACCCAAACAGAACACACCTGTTTTTTGGGGTTTTTTTGCAATTGTAAAAGCATCGACATTGACAGGATGAATCTCGTAGAGAGTCAAGTAAATGTCCAATATCCTACTTTGGTTTTTAAGAGAAAACCTGTGTGATGTGAGTGAGATTAGATGAAAGTTAGCAGAGGAAATTTATCCCCTGTAGTCTTAAGAAATCAGCACATTTAGAGCAGACAGCAGCTATTTGGAGTTTTCCAAGTGCATGTCTCTTCAGGCTGCAGGTGAGACTGATTCATGGCTTGAAATGACAGTCGGTCATAACCTAAGTTGACATTTCAAACCTGATTACACAACATTTTAGCTGATGTAATTTGCAGCGTCTGTATGTAAAAACAGACGATTTAAGCCCCATGATGTATAGTTAATAGAGCTAATCATTCATCTTCTACAGTGTATGTTCAAAGCTGGATTTAACGGACAGCAATCACATCACATCATGGTCATAAAAAGCTTGTAACTAATAAAAATATACGTAAATAGATTGGCGTAAATCCTTGATAGATACCATATGCAAATATGATCGTTGAACCCTGTGCTGCCAGGAGTGTGTCAAAGGTAAACATGGGAAAGTGGGAAGAAATTTGACCCCGTTTCTAAGAAAGTAAACCAAATCAGTTGAAGCTTTACTCACATTATCAGTTTTTATCTCACATGTGAGGAGCGACTGTGACATGAAGACGAATGGTTCAAAAAAACGTGATGTAAATTCTCGTCCTGAACCGCCTCTGTCCACCCCTCGTGCCCACAATTCAGGAAATCATGCGCAAGTTTTCCTTTAGTCGTGATGCACTTAATTACACAGTGGAGGGATTATTGAATGACATGCAGACATAATTAAAGCAATACAATCTATTCAATTAGTGTCTGTATAAAGAGTAGTTTGATTAGGGACAAGAGCTGGTGGATGTTCAGCTGGCTACGGGATGAGAAATTGCTAAATTAATCCAAAATATTTGGAAGGAACGGAAAGAAATTTTCTGTCGTGCATGCTGGAGTCAAAAGACGGCATGAAATCAGTTTTTAAAAAAGATAATGTAGTTATTTCTACATTAACAAAAGTCTGAAACTCATGGCATGTTTTGTTTCAAAGAAGTTTCATTTACTTTCTGCTAATGAATCCACTATTTGGAGAGACAGATGACTTTTGACAGAACACTTTGAAAACAGTTTGAAGAGGACTGTTTTACTCACTTGTAAGTCAAACCATCTCCTTTAGAGCATAGCTCTTCAGCCGTATGACCATCGGAGACAACGCACTGTTGGTCAGATCTGGTGGTTCAAAATGCGTTGGCCATTACAAAGCACTGCTGCGTAAACTTCACTCACCATGGCACGCAGGTGAGGTTTTTAAAATAAGGAAACCTTACTTTGAATGAATTTCATTGCTGCGATTTTAAGTAAAAAACAAATCGGAGTTTGTGGTGCAAACCTACTTGTATGTAAGGCCGTCTCCGATTGAGAAAAGCTGCTGAGCTGAGAGTCCATCTTCAGGGACGTAGCCAGTACCACCACTGATTAAGTAGTCCGCCATGCTGCCAAAATGAAAAGATGTCACATAAATCCAAGACTAAAATATACAACTTGTTTTGTTTTTTTTTTAACTTAATTGAATAAAACAATTCCCTGTGAAAACACTAGACAATCCTTGTCAGAGCTTTAATGACCTTCTCTCAGCAAGACATTACCATAGCAACATTAAAACCCAGCCAGATGCAGGTCAAAGCGCCTGGACTGCAGGTGCAACATGCAATCACTCCCTCTGCTTACACCAGCAAGTCATTAATAATGCAAGAGTAAACTTACATTTAACATTGCATCCTTTTTTTTTTCAAGAAAGGACATTTTGAGAATAAAAATACAAACTGAACATGAGATGGCAAATTAACTGTAATGAACAAGCAGCTGCAATACATCAGGAGTGATCTTGTGATTTTAAATTAATTTCATTAACTGTATTAGTACAGTAACTAAATTATTTAATTAACAGAAATACATCTTAGACAGCAATACTGCACAGCTGTCAACGTGAGCAAGCCAGAAGCAAAATATGGATGGGTGACCCACTGACATTTCAGTGAACCATTTAACCTAGAAACGCATGGAATTAGTTTACAAAAAAAATCAAAAGCAACGCATATCGATTAGAACGTCGCCTAACGAAAAATGAACATGTCTTCGACATATCATAATTTGGGGGTAAAGTCGAGCCCGAGTACTGGCATGGTGACCTACATTGTATTATCAGCAGCTAGCAGACGTTAGCCGCACGCAGCGCACACCCATAGTAAACAGCTAGCCGCCTTGTTTACGTAGCATTCTTGCTAGCAGTAACTGTGTTCCCTCATTAGCCGTGTTAGCACACATTAGCATCCCCGTGTCTTACCTGGCTACCCATAGTAGGAAACGTATCCATGTTAAAACCAGCATTTCAAGAACTGGTTTACACAAGAGTACTGCGGCAGTAAAAATATTAGATTTCATTTTAACTTGTGGCGTTTAACTGAATTAATATACGCCGAATTGAAGAACGGTAACTTTTGTGCACGATAAGATTTCAAACGTTGTTCTATAATACAATAAACAACTTAGAGAACAGGGTTAACAATAATATGACAGAGTTTTAAGGGGTCCTCTTATCGAATGACCGTCTCTAGCCTTTATATTTTCAAGACCGAGGAGCAGCGTTGATGCACATCAAGTCTACGTTAATCTGCAATACTAATGCTGATGTGAAGTGAAAATATAGCTATATTTCAAACAGATGAAAGCAATAAAGCTTTCATGTTGAAGCTTTAATGTTAGCCTGAGGATTGTAAACATATTTAAAGCCAGGTCTGCCAACTGGAAGCGAGGCTGATGTTTCATTTAACAAGCATAAAATGATGGAAGCGATTCATTCATCAGGTAACCAAGTGATATCTACTCTAAATCATAGATATTCGGCACAAATGTTTTCACCAACAAAGAATTACACGTTTCTCTTTATTTGAAAGTCGTCGCTTGCGTCTTATTCAAGTTGTGACATCATGCAACTGGGAGAATTTTCGCCTACATCTTATTTTTTTTATCAGCATCTGAAAGTCGCCATTAATTCTAGAATTTAAAAAAAATGTGCATATGCTTTAACAATCCAAAAATATAACAACATGAAACTTTCGTCCGATCAGACGTGAACTCTGTTCAGACTACCGTTATGCTTGCAGACATGTGGGAGCAACCATTAGCCTTTAGCACTAGCACCTGGTCATTTGAGGATAAACTTTACGCCAAACGCCTTTCCACGTGTGCGTCAAAGCGACAATCCCCACCATCAAATACATAAACGCTCTTTAAAAATTCCGTGGCGTCTTCGCTGCCATTAACCCTAACATTATTTCCCCGGGATCGAGCAACATTAGCAAGCTACCTTCTGGAAGCCGATGCCCACGTTGACCAAAAGGGAAGCAACTTTCCAGCCGTGGATCGGAAAGACGTCAGGATAAAAAGAAGCGATAATAAACACAACCGCTCCTTCTGAATCGAAGGAAAAACGCGACGACAATGCGAGGCTCCCAGATGTAAAAAAAAAAAAAAAAAAAAAAAATCGAGCTTGGTATTTTACGTGATTCAGATGTGCTTGCCTGACGTTGCAGACGGTGCGTGTTGATGTTATGTAGTGGCGGCTGCAGCGTCACGGCCCTTGTCCCCACGGGGGCGGGTTTAACCCTCCGACCGACGGATTAGTGGCAAAAGGTGATCCACGTGAAAAGTTCGTCTCCTGAAACCCGACCATCACGAGTAAATGGACCACACATGGACTCCAATTGGGTTTCTTTTTATTTCTGATCGTTTTAGCTCTAGCTTCTATTTGATTGCTTCCATGTGAAGGCACATTGTAGATTTTTATTCAACCCCGGTTTTAATTTAATAGTACAGTTAGTGCAGTATTTATTTTAAATCTATGTATGTATGTATGTATGTATGTATGTATGTATGTATGTATCTATCTATCTATCTATCTATCTATCTATCTATCTATCTATCTATCTATCTATCTATCTATCTATCTATCTATCTATCTATCTATCTATCTATCTATCTGTCTGTCTGTCTGTCTGTCTGTGTCTATCATCTGACTGTCTCTGATCATTAAAATGTTAATGCGCAATACCAGTCATTTATGCAATGTAAAATTTGCGTTGACATCTTTTAAACTTTGTAACAGCCAAACACATTAAAACAGTACAGTGAAACAGTAAAGCAAAATATAGAAAGATAATGCTGACAGTAGTCAGACTAATGCATACTGATACTGCTCACTTGCTCTGCTACTTTTACTTGTGACATATTTTAAATGCATGACCTTAGCTGTAATCACTAGTATGCGTTCTTATCTGAGAATGTCTTCTTAATTATGCGGCTGTACTGTCTAGAATTGAACTGGCATTTAACCTACCGCAAAAGGAAATAAGGGACCCATTACAAAAAGTATATCCAGGAACAAATTGCCTTGCCTAAATAAAAATTTTCCTGAATTAAATGACCTTAACTTGGATAAAATGGCACGTTGAACAATGCAAAGTCATCGTCAGAAAAGGCAACACTGATTACACTTCTAACCATTATTGCATTCCTTGAAAGATCAGAACAACCAGATGTGACTCACTTTCACTTTCTGACCACTACAGTATTATGGTGTCCAAAAGTAAACATAATAACATGCCCACATGCTTATTACCTGTGCCACAGAGGCTTGGAACACAAGAAAAATACAAAGTTTTTATTGGCTACTTGACATTCTGTATTTCTTTTTTCGCCTATTTGGTGTTCTGTTGTCATTTCAATGTGCTGTTGTTATTATTTTATTCTGTTCAGTGTTTATATTTATATTTTGAATGTTCATATTTCTTATTTTCTGTAACTTTTTGGACCCACCTGGAAGAAGAATTTTGCTCGGGATTAATAAGATCCATCTTATCTTATCCAATCTTGTCTTTTTAATTATGTTTCAAAACAGGGCTATTGGTGATTTGGGTAAATATTACTTGTAAATTACATGAATTACACATGTAAATGTGTCCACCGGTCACATGAAATAATTTTGCATAACTTTTTTGTATTTTTGTATTTTTTAGACGTTTGTCAAGGTGACTCAGGAGGGATCAGTCTTGCCTCTCTGTGTTTCTGTCACATTAAATGTGGGTCATTGCAGATATGGGTCAGTTGTTCCTTTAATGTACTGCAGCTATTCTGAGCAGTTGATTCAGTCCTGTTTATCCTCCCTGCAGCATGCTGCTCAATGCACACTCTGGGCAGACAGACTGTGTTAAAAATAACACCTGACGCCTTATGTTAAGCCACTTCCTGTTGTTTTAGCTTCTTCTCAGAAACCAAAGGTATTATAAAAAGCCTCCAAAATCCTCCAAGATGAAGTGCATCATTCAAAAGAGATGTGTTTATCCTAGAGGGCATTTGCATGCAGATCTAAATGCAATGGTGTGTGGACGTGTAAACTGGCTTGATGGCCTGTCATTGGTTTACAGGTACAGTGTTATAAAGCCACAGCCAATGAAAGCTACAGGACTTCCAACACATTATTTCCTTATTTCCCCATTTAAAACCACAAATCTTTAAATTTTTAAGCCTTACATTGTGGTTTTTTTGCACAACTCTCTCACTTCTTGTTAAGAAATACTTAAAATTTGGCTTTTCCAAATAATATCCATAGCCATATATAAAATCTATGCCTTATCATTCAGGAAACTCACCTTTCTGGGCCTAAACCAGCTTGGATACGTGTAGCGCTGTATCTCTGGGCTGCAGTTTCGTGTCTGTGTCCGTGTCCGTGTGAGGTTTGCCACACAAAGTGTTCATCCTCCCCAGATGAAGCTTTGGCGTGTGGAGGCTGAAAGTCCCCTACTATTCTCCGATTATCAGCCTGGCTGTCCTTCATTCCATCTGCACCAAAGTGTACATGACCATACCCCTCCATGGTCCGTCCGAGGTCAGGCTCAGAATCAAGTGAAACTTTTCTTCTTCCTGTGCAGCTATTTACATGTATTTACAACAGAATTCCAAAAGTCACCTAAAATATCCAACAGCTACAGCAGAATTTGACTCAGAAAAGGAGGTAACCGAAAGGCTCGGTTTGTGTGAACTTCATAACCAAAATGTGGTAAAAGTGAAAAAGTTTGCAAAACAAATGTAAACACTTGGTTTGCTTCTCAATGTTTTCATCCAAATTCCTTTGTCTGCCCTGTTTACTTTGCCCTACAGACTAGATATGCAGATGCGTGAGTGTTCCTAGCAAAAGAAAAACAGAAAAAAAAAAAAAAATCCAACTCCATCTGCCCTTGCACAAGATGCACCTGCCTTCGAAAAGACACCAGCCACCTCTACCTGTAGGCGTGTCCACAGAGGGCGTCACCTAGGAGATTCTCCCACTGAGAGCATATCACTGTGGAAAAGATGCCAGCAGCAGATTGTTGTTGTGGAGAAGCTGTTGGGCTGATGTCTTCAAAATGTCAGAGGCAACTCTGAAGTGAAGGTGAAGCTAATGGACAGAAAAG
The DNA here is from genome assembly GCA_013358685.1 of Antennarius maculatus. Classification (NCBI taxonomy): domain Eukaryota; kingdom Metazoa; phylum Chordata; class Actinopteri; order Lophiiformes; family Antennariidae; genus Antennarius; species Antennarius maculatus. Next base: position 6,048,022 of record CM023627.1, read on the forward strand.
TACAGCACAGCCCTGTTCTGTGCTCATGAGTAGGATAATGCAGCCATCGCCCTGAGCGTCCCTCTGCAGGTTGAATGGAGTGTTGAGTGCTCTCTCTCTCTTTCTATGTATGGGTTAATCCTGCTTTCTCTCATGGTGATTTCACAAAGAGGATTTCAGAATTAGAATGAATAGGAAAAGGAGAGAAGAGCAGCATCTTTTTTGTTTTGTTTTTTACAGCAAGATCATCTGCACTTTTATTTGTCTCAACACAACCCAGTTCAAGCCAAATACATTCAGAATATAATATTTTTTATTTACCCCCAGTGATAAATTTAGCTGGACCGTCCACATCCGACAGCCGTGATTTGTATCATTACTTTGTGCAGGCCTTGCAGAAAATGTTGGTTTCTGATGCACAGCTTAGCAAAACTGGGGCCAAACAAAATGAGTATGCATTAAAATAAGCCCCTGTGTCACCACCCTGTTTCCCATCATCATCCAGGCTGGGGCTGTTTTACAGGGTATTCACTTGTCACTGTGGAGTTAGTTCTGTAACATATTGTCACATAGTGTTTTATAATCACTTTAAAAGACACAGTATTACTTAAGATTGTACTCTTAAGCATTTCTTTACATGCCGCACGCGTCTTAGAGATTTTTCTTCACATCTGGGTTTAAACTCATACTTAAGTGAATGTTTGTACTTGTGTGTGGTCTGTGGGATTTTCTTATTGTGTTCACAGTTTTACATTTAGATTGTGGAAAGGATTCCCCTCCACAAATACACACATATGCTCATCACCTGCAGGTGACTGACTGTTTTTGACAGTTTTTGAGACGTTAAGATGGAAAATCCTCTTATCCTCTCTTTCTAGGCTCGAGTAACTTCCCCACTTAGAACTCATCATGACCACATGGTAAAAGAAACCCCTTACCCATGCAATGAGGAAAACAGACCGATCGTGGGTGTTTTAATACTGGTGATATGGATCATGTAATATAAATGGACTGGCTGCTGTTGGTGTAAAACATCTCTGCTGTTCTACCTCAAAATCATGTAATCTGTGGCATTAAAGGATTAGTGTCTTGTGCCAAAGGAGAGCGGGTTCCAGCTTTTAATTTCGCATGTGCCTGTCCTCAGGTCATCCCTCCTCTCATTCAATTGCGTTACCATAATGAACATCATGCGCATAGCGTGGACACTCATTGACTGGCTGAGGCAAACTAGAGTCATAAGATTTTTGACACAAGGGTGACCAATCCTATCAACAAATGACTGGGCGTTGAGGACATCATCAAGCAGCTCACGCAAAAAAGATTATGTGAATGTACAGAACGGCTGTAATTCACTTCACATCACATCACTTACAGGACCGGTCTCTCGAACTGGAGCTGAGAGACTGGATGAAATGAGTGAAGTGAGAGAGAACTAGAGTCAGACAATGAGGTTGACTGTTTGACTTCAATTAAAACTAATGGAATGCATTCATTCATAAAATATGTATGTTGAAAAAAAAATGCCAATAAACCCATTACGGTTAATTAAATCTGATTGTAAGCAAGTGGGTGGGAAAGCTAGTGGTTGCAGTGCATTTTATTAATGCCTTGTGAAGATAAAAACATTTTCACTGGACCAAAGGCATAAGTAGAACTAATGTGTTCCAGTTAGAGTAAGTTGTGAATTGTGATGGTGTGTAAGCATACACAAAACCTGGACAATCAATTGATACACCCACAATTTTATTGCTGTGGCATGAATAATGTAATGCTTTGGGCCTTTGTCATGTCTGACTTGAAAAATAAAATGAATAAAGGAATTTCCGTACTTGTTCACTGTCAGCGTGTTTCCATCTTTGCTCACTATTATGGCTGCATGTTGCCAACATCCATGCTTTTCCTGCTGAGAATGTGCTTTGAAAAGTACAACTGCAATATCATGATAGTGTAATTGAAAGAATAGTCTCTGCTAATGCTGGAGTGACGTCCAATCCTAAAACCATGTGACGTTGTTCTGTTCCAGTGCTGCCACCTAGTGGATTTAATGTTGTGTTGCCTTAAAAAAAACACATTTGTCTGAAACCGGAATCAATAGAATGTTTTCATTTTTTGTTCAAATGGATGGTGATAGTGAACTACTACAAATTATTTACTTGGTAAAGTACAGTAAAGGAGAGCAGGTACTAGATCCTACATTTAAATGAAAACACTCATCCAGCATTGTGAAAATAGCACATAACAAACAAAATTCTGCATTACTGTATAAAGCAAGCATTGCTGTGGGCGGTGCACTAGCCTAGTGTAAATGATCTCATGAGAAAAGAACTCATGCATTCATCTATAACAGTATTTTACTGTTAGGGGTGGATAAAGTGGAGCTGATGCTGAATGACTTTTATTGGACTGCAAATAATGACCTTTCACTTCTTGAAATGGCTTGTGGATTACATCTCCCATTAAATGAGTGATTTGATTGTTTGTTCACCTCATGAAATAATGAGAAAAGCCATTAAATTGCTGGGTATTGAGAAACTGCTTACTCTTCAGAACATATTAGAAATAAAAAACATTTTATAAATAAATTAAAATTATTAATTTGACAGCAATTACTTGTTTGTGCTTGAACAAATTACCCATTGCCAGGTATTTTTATAAATTCTTTTGCATTTCAAAATGTCAGCATTTACTGTAACTATTAATAAAAAGCTGCAGAAAAACTTTAATTGAAGTCAAAAAACAGCCATACAGTATTTCGCTCTTAGTACGTAGAGTGTTAGCTCATGTGCAGTAGTAGGGCACACATCCTTTATTTGATGCCAATATAATCATCTGGATGTGTTTTTTCACTTTGAGTGCTCAGCTGACAGCAGTTTGGGGAGGATTCAATGTCAAGTAACTAAACAGTTTAGTCTGACTCACAGTCATCTCATTGTTCAGATTCTCATTGGCAAGCCTTTCAGTGTGTATACACACGTGTGGTGAAAAGCAGGAAAGGAGTATATTGGATTAAATATGCTATAATTTCTCTGAGAGTCCAACGTTTTAACCCAGGCAGAGAATAAAAAACAATTGGATTTAATTCCCTTGTGCTGATGAGTCATCTGAAGTATGGCTGCCCGTCAGCTGATGCCGTGGGAGCAGAAAAATCTGGAAGAAAAACTGCAGAGTATCAAGACCCAGAGTACAAAAGCTGCTTAAACAACTCCATGCTATTTCCGACCAAAGTTATGAGACTTGATTGTCCTGAAATGAACCCCGGAGGCTAATCTGGAAATTCATGCTCAGCCTTGCAGGCCTGAGTTGATGTGTTGCAACATGTTGAACTCAGTTATAGTTTAAAGAAACACTGACTTGAAAGTGAAGACCATGTCAAGAACTGTCTGATGCACCAGTTAGTGTGACATGTGCTCTATTGTCCATTCAGTGAACTGTACTAGTGGGCAACTAAAGCTGGAAATTCCCCAAAAATTGTGTCCAAACCAGGGAGGAGAACCCACAGCAAACTGGGAAACGAACAGCGCTATTATTTTTCTCTTCTTATTCATCTAAATGTGGAATTTTCCGTGATGAAAGTCTGGAATCTCCTCTCTGCCGAGTGACTCGTGTGCTCTCGGACAGCAGATTGCAGCGCCTCTCTTAAGTTTATATTGGAGCTACCTGGAGTTGGGAGTAGGTTGGAAAATGCCTATCGATGGATTTGCGTAGTCTGTGCACGTGTGTCTGTGTGTGTTGATGACGAAAGTTAATCCTAGAATCTAAAAATTGCAAGACAGTGAGAACATAGGTCACATCTATTGCCCAACAGTTAATGTTTTTGTCTTCCATCCTGAAATACTCACACTCTTGTTGCCAGAACTAAAATAGAGAAGTGAACCATAATCTAACCATAATCTAATTCTTGTTCGTCTTTGTTGCCTGCATTGTCTGTTCAACACTAAAACTGTTCTAAATACCTAAAGGTACAGTAAGGCAGCTGTAGCTACTCCCCTGGTATAAACCCTGGATGAATGTAATAACCTTTGTTCATTTTCACTATGTCAGAGCAAATTAGTCCTGAATCGTCCCTGTGAAGGATCAATACATAACAACACATTAGTAACAAAAAGAAGGGGGCACAGAAGGAGCACATATTTCTAACAGGGCAGATAATGAATCCAAACATGACTGTAAATAACTTTTAAGAAACTAAGGAAATCCCTGAACTCTCCTCGGGTCTCTCTGAGTGGAGAAACAGGAAACGGCGGGCTACTACTTGCAGCGTGACGTCACCATTACGCATAATGATCAGCAGCACTTGATGCAGCGCGGAGAAAGACAGACGCGTTGTTGTTTAAGTAGGGGGATGATGTTCTCATAAAGCTGAATGAAAGAGAAACACCGGCTCATTTCTGCGGAGGTTTACTCTTGAAAACAGATTCAGTCTCCGCGGACGCCAAGAGAAAGAAGAAACACGGAGAGATCTCGCAAATAAGATCAGCTGGTAAGATTTCAAACCGACAACTAACTACTAACTCTTTCAGAACTGCTTACAAGAACGACAAGCCCAAACGTGAGCTGATTCTCGCAGTGATCTCGTATTTTTTTTCGTGTTTGTCAAAGCCATGTGCGCCCAGGGTTCGGTGTTGCCTTCAGGTTCCGTTGGTCTGTGACGGAACGTTCAGCAACGTGGAAATGTTCGGATTAAACACTATGAGAGGTCTCTCTTTTAGCAACGACGGCCTGTTTTGGTCGCTCCTAATTTTTAAAGTATCTTATTAATGAAGTACATCTGAAATCCATTTAAAGAAAAAAGAATTTGTTCGTCACAGTCATAAATTGATGTTTTGTTTTGTTTTTTACTTCCAGAGAGATAAACTCCAAGCGTCAAAATGCAAATAGTTTAGGTTGAAAAAAAAATCAATTTTGATTCGGTAATAATTAAAATTAGATATTTCAAATGGTCTTCAAGTACATCAAGATCTTATTTCTTTCTGTTCAGCCCTGTTCGGTCCAATATTGGTTGTAGTCCAGGTTTTCATTCCCATCCTTTGAGCTCCCCTCTTGTTCACCTTCGTTCAGCTGTCTTAGTCAGACCACACACTTTTTAGAAGAAAAGCCCATCTTGAATTTCTAATTCCAGTCGATGTGTAATATGGCCTGGAGTCAGTTATCACCATATCTGCCAGATGCATCAATTTTGCACCGCTGTGACTAAAGAGTGGGCCTCCATCTCACATAATGAGGTCATGTAAGGGTTGCATCAGTCCACAGGCGGGAGGATTACTGCTGTTATCACGATGAGTAATGGAGTATTGCTTGCGTAAAACGTTGCATATTCATGTCGAGTTATTGTACAAATTTACATGTTCTGTTGTCATTTTTATTCAAGTTAATCTTTTTTCTTTTTCAGCTGTCATTTACCATAAGAGCCATGGTGACTGCCGTGCTGAAGATGTATTTTATCGGAACAGCGTTGACCGTCCTCGCCGTCCTTGTGGGGTTAGTGGACTCCTTTGGTGGTCTGATGTACCCCCAGAATCGACACTACGACGTGGGGCTGGATCACCACCAAAAGACTCAGAAGCAGGTCGATTCAAGCGACCGCCACAGAGGAGCGTCTGTCTGTAAATGCATCAGCATCCCTGCTTTGTGATTCTCCAACATGACAGCTGGATGGATGGTTGCCGTAACAACGGCTGGACAAACGCTGATGCTTTACAACTGAACTGTTTCCATTGCACTCAGAACCAAACTGATTCATCTGTTTTCTCTACTGTGTACACTGTCACAACTAGGTTGTGTTTAGCAACTATAGGAATCGAGGAGAAATATAACTCTATCACTGAACAATCATTTGCACTAAAGATTACTTTGCATTTTTTCACATTGATATGTTCATTTTAAGTTGTGTATTTTTTTAAATAAATTAAATTTTTTGCTACAAGAACAATATTCATGGTTTTGGCAATTATTTATGAACTTCGGGAATTCAATCCCAATGATAAATGTAGATAAATCTAGATGTAGAAATTAAATTTTTTAAAAATTAAAAAATAATATGTAAATGTGTAAACATTTCTTAAAGTTAATTTCCTCTGGGGAATATTTTTTAAAAAGTCAAGTATCCCAATAAAACAAGACTTCAAATTAAATGCTGATCTGCAAGCGCAAAATTTTTAAAAGTTTCACAATTTGCTTCTGGGTCTTTGAGGAGTACCATTAGGACCCTGCTGTCCCAGACTGGGATGGACGGACAAGGCGGATCGACGGTCCTCGTGTCAACCAGTGATTGCTCAGTCGCTGCAGAAATGAGGTCCTGTACTGGGCCTTTTGAAGACGAGTTGATTTACATCTTGGTTTCTCTTTTCAGACCTTCTTGTAGTTATGTGATTTCATCTTATCTTGCTGACATCATTGGTGATGTTCTGGGATATCTTAATGTTCTGGTTATACAAACATTACGTCCATAGCCAGACACATGACCTGACTGAATCATGTCTTTGCTTCATCTTTTCTATGTGTGTAAATAGCACAATCTTGAAAAAATCTCCTTTCTTGAACTCTTTGGTGTTTTTCTTTAGTGCTGCAGCGTAGCACTAACTCGTAACATGGGAAGCAATGAGGCCCTTCCGTGCCCCCAGCAAACATGACCTGAGGCATCATCATCATTTGGATCCAGACTGCTCACAATGAGTTCTTCATTATCGCAGCCTGGGGTCAATCACAAGATATTTTTTTCTTCATGGACAATTCCTGGAATTCTTGGAAATTTAAAAATATACAAATAAATTAAACTGTCCCAGTTCTTGTTACATTTTAAGTATCTGCTAAAATAAATCAGCTAATCTGTGATATTTACCCTTGAGTTAAACTAAAACTGCACAATGCCATGTACAGTTTTATCTAATATCACACAGTATACTTCTAACTATACTGAAATTGTGCGTGGAGGCACCAACCCGCCTGACGTGTTATGACTGAACGCATGACGTCCTCTTGCGTTCAGTTGCGTCACTGCAAATAAAACCCGGGGATACAGTACAGTACTGTAGCAAACCCGTTGTGTTATGCTGCCCTCAATTTTTAGAACTCCTAAGGATCTCATTTTCTTTTATTTCACAACACCACGTCAGCCACATTGTGCGCAATCCTCCTTCAAACACACTTGGAATGTAGATCCTCACGGCGGCTCCAATCGCTTGGATGCGGGCAGAAATACCTGCAGACCGCCGGCGCACCTCTTCACACAGCACTTTTTATGTTAATGACCCGTCCAAGCACGTCCCACACTCCCTTCTCCTTACAGCGAAACTTAATGACAGAGTCAGTATTGACAGTCACTCCGGTCACTCTTACTTTAGTGGTCATCTTGAGACACGATGAGGAGGTTTGCGGTCCCCGTAGGGGTGCGCGTCTTTCTGTGCGTCCTTCTCCTGAGTGCTGAAGGTGAGGGTTGGGGGAGGATGTTGAGTTTCCGACGTACTCAGCAGGATGAGAGTCGGGGTCAAGCCCGCTCCCGCCCAAGAAGGGACGCCAGCGGGGCCCTCAGATCGTCTTACGGGCCTCCTTTCACCTCCTGCCGGGTCCCCCTCACCCCGGCCGAGCATAAGGTCCTGGATGACAACACGCATGAGGTAAAGTAAGTGTGTGTGTGTGTGTGTGTGTGTGTGTGTGTGTGTGTGTGTGTGTGTGTGTGTGTGTGTGTGTGTGTGTGTGTGTGTGTGTGTGTGTGTGTGTGTGTTGTGGCATTGTTCTACAGCTGTTGCATATTGGCAGAAGAAATGACCATCATGACATTGGTGCAAAACAATGTCGAAACAGGCCATTACTTAAGTTTGACCTGTTTTATTATTATTATTATTATTATTGTTATTATTATTTAATATATGTAAGGTAATCATTTAACAGGTAAAATAATCCTGCAAACAAATGAACTTATGGCAGTTTAAAAGAAGTAATTATGCCATTTAACCTCAGCAATGATGCAGGTAAAATAATCACGGTATTTATAAATCTCTCAATTATTTGTAGGAGCGGGGTTAGGGTTTTAATTGTGTGAATGTGTTTTATAGTAATAATTGTTTCTTAGCTAAAGGTGTTGCTGTCACACTTGTTCTGTTGTACTTGCATCTCTTAGACGGGGTTTAACGGTGATGACGGTTCCTATGTGATTCTCACATGGGTGGGTGACGGTACGGGAGTGAGTATCCCAGCAGTCCTGCTTTTAATGGAGGAAAAAATGGCAAAATGTCACTTTCAAAGAGAATCTTATTAAACAGTGGGTTTTTTTTATATTGATATCATTTCAAACTTTTAACCAATTTTCCCAGGTTGTTTTGGTACTCTCAACATTTAGCGCCCCAATAGAGTCTTTCCTAGAAGGAGGCTCCTCAAGACTTTATCGAAGGTGAGTCAGCTTCTGGTGTGTTACAACATGGGGAGGGGGCATGAGCATCAGCAACATACAGTACAAACTTTCTCTCATCAGTACCGATTATGGAAAATCCTTCCGTGACATTTCCCATCGGATCAACCACACCTTCATTAGGGAAGAGTTTGGGGTCAGCGTTGGACCAGGGAGCTCTGTGAGTTCACAGGAACTGGGCTGTGTGTTCTTACTACAGGGGGAGGAGTGTGATGTTGCTTCAAGAAAGTATGAAGATTCAAAACTTTTTTTTCTCTTCTCTTCACGGCGTTGAGTCACTAATGGCTTTCTGATACATCCGTGAATATGAAATTATTTCTTATCTTTCTCCTAATGTTTGCAGCTAGTTGTTATTTATTTATGATTTGCTGCAAGAAGAAAAAAGAATAATACAGTGGATTTGAGGAATAAACTGTCCTAATTCTACCAAAAAGAACTTCATTTGTCTGTCCAGCAATTTTACAGGGTGAGAAACTTTGACATAAATAGGTTAGACTAAATAAAAAGGTTAGATTTGAATTGGCTCTAACTTTTAAAACAGAAAATTAATCTCATGTTTCAGATTCTTTTTAGGACCATATTCCTGTGAGAAAATGTGAAAAGCTATTTTCTAATTTTACATAGTAAATTAATACAATCTTTTTTTTTTTAAAAAAAAAAGCCTATTTTCTGTTGAAAGTGCAGAGAAGTTGTACACCTACAGTTTTATATTTATTTTCATCCCTGACGACTTTCACGTCAAACGTGGCTTTGATTGATTTTAATCAACAGGTAATATTGACAGCAGACATACCTGTGGTGGACAACCGAGGAGGGATCATCTTCACCTCCACAGATGCTGGTGCAACCTTCAGGTTCATCCAGCTGCCCTTCCACTTGGCTCAGCCAATCACGTACCACTTCCTCAATCCTGACTACCTGGCGGCCCTCAGCATTGATGTGAGTCGCACAGCTGATCGCTTCAACGTTAAAAAATACTGCTCCTCTTTCTTTCAAGTCCTGGGGTCTTGTTGGTCTCTCTTTCTGAGTGTAATATTCTGGGTAAAAGACACAAAGTGGGCACCCCACCTCCACACACACATGCACACACACATGCACACATGAAGCACACACCTTAAAGAAAAGGTAAACAGCACTCTGTTCTTTCCCACCTGGCAGGGCGGTCTTTGGCTCTCGCTGGACTTTGGTGCCAAGTGGACAAAAGTTCACGATGGAGTGCATTCTTTCTCATGGTGAGGATAAACAGGAAACAAAACCACATGAAAAAGCTCAGCATGACTAAAAGGACTCATGTTAGATGGACCATATTAAATGTATTGATGAAACTGAAAAGCCACCATGCAGCATGTTTGTTTTTTGTGGTGTTTACACTTTGTCTTTCTATCCAGGGGGGCTGGAATCAATTTATTCTTCAGCTACAGTCGAGTAGACTCAGGTAGCAAGCTGGCACTCATTGTTTCATGTAAACACAACCCTGCAAACCACATGTAATTGTTTCATTTGGTTTTTGTTGCATTATTGTATGTAAAAATCTAAATGAGATAAAACTGACATTTAAGTTAAATTAAATTTGATCTAAAAAGTTTGCATCAGATTGATTTGTAATGTAAAACGTGATTGAACCATCAAAGAAAATGATTTTTTGCTCTAAAGCCTCATTACAGCAATCAAAACACAATTATAACCACAATTTTAAGTTTTTCTTATTCGACACAATATGAAATACCTTAAAAAAGACAAGAAAAAAGATCAGGATGAGATAAAAATAAATACTCAAGTCAGTTGTATTCACCTCAAATCACAAAGTTGCCTTCAAGGATTTACAAACACATCACCATTCATAACCTCATCGCATCATGACTCATCTTTGTTGCCATAGTCGAGGCAGAGGAGAGGGGGAATCTGGTGCTGAAGAGGACAAACGATCTGGGAAAGACCTTCACCACCATCCACGATGATATCTACAGCTTTGGCTACATAGGAGCATTCCTGTTCTTTTCTGTGATGGAAGACTCAGTAAGTAGAAAAAACACAAAGCCTCATCTTCACACACATCCCTTTTTACATTTACACCCTGTAACACCAACTGCTGTGAAGTCTGGACTCTTATCAAACTGGGGCTTCTCTTTGGTCCCAGAGATCCCCTCGTGTCATGTATTTCTCATCAGACCAAGGAGACACCTTCCGCCAAGCGCTCCTGCCTTCTGCCTCCACTGAGCAGGTGAATACAATTAAAACAATTTGTGTATTACAACCGTGTTCTGATTTTTTTTAAAAATATATTTTCAGGTTATATATCAGTCATTGGATTTTAGTGAGATTTTATGCTGGTGAAGGAAGAGTTGATTACATTTTGAGGCACATTTTGATTACATTTGAGTTCTGGTTACAATTTGGTTGGTATGTGTTGGGAAGACAGAAACACGGTACTGCGACTCATATGATGAGATCATAAAGAAACGGATAAAATTCTTTCAGTTTTATTAGTTGTTATGTCAAATATATATTTTCTTTCTTTCTTCAGTTCTTTTAATGTTTCAAAATAATTCTCCATGCGTAATAGTTTATTTAACTTAACTTATTAACTTAAGTTAATAGTTATAGGTAATAAATGTGTTATTGCATAACATTAAATTGCATTTCTGATCATCTTTGATCCCTTTTCCTTCTGCAATTATTCTTTTCTTAAAAATAAATGCACTTTTTACAAATTTTGACACTAATGTTATTTTGTACCATTTACAGATTGGGTAGTCGCACCAGTAGCAAATGGTGTCCTGTCCTTTAAAGGAACCGTATACATGTCAATAAATCTGTCTTCTTTGTCATTTATTTCTTTGAGTCCGACCTGAAGTCTGAAAGCGTTAAACTTGCCCATCCAGCACTCCACTGGTCAAACAGGCTGTTTGCTGTTTGAACACTATCAAGGTCTCTTTAAGTAAAATCATCAATGGCACCATTTCCTTTTTCAACACCAACTGAACACACGTATTTTCTGGCGCAACACACACACACACACACACACACACACACACACACACACACACACACACACACACACACACACACACACACACACACACACACACACACACACACACACACATTTACACACCCACTACATCTTGTTGACAGCACAAACACACCCTCTTTCTCTCTCTCTCACAGTGATTAGGCGAGTTTTGTGGCAAAGATTAAATAAGTCATCACAAAGGGATTTTTTTTATTTGCAATGCCAGTTTTCTTCACCCCACTCTCTCTCTTTCTCTCTTTCTCTCACTCACTCTCTCTCTCTTTCGACTTGTGTTTGCAGTTCTATTCCATCCTGGATGGAGACGAGGACATGCTCTTCATGCATGTGGACAATCCAGGAGGTAACAGGCACAAAAACCTTGTAAAAAAACAAAAACAAAAAACATATAGAGCTCTCTCAGCCCCTTTTGCTGTACTGGAAAAGCTCAGCACTCAACTGGTTTCACAAGTTCTTTTTGCTGACAAATCATTCCATCATACTGAGTGTGTGCTTGAGTATGCAAGTCCAACTGCCTCCCCTTTGTTCCTTTCTTTCCTTTGCCCCCACCCCCTGTCACTAAGTCCCTCTCATTCACATCTGTTTCTGTTCCACATTATTTTTCTTTTCTCTGCCAAGTGCTTTTCCAGCTAATGCACAGATTAGCTGATGGGACTTCTGAATAGCTGAGATAAATAGGGGAGATACGGGGCAGGGGGGCTTTATCTTTTGCTGGCCGGAGGGAGGGGAGGGAGTTTACAGTTGACGAGCTGACAAACACATCTTGGGATCAGGGTGTGACACAAGTGCACACACATGGAAAACCAGGTCCATCGCCTCCCTCGCCTGAGCTTGTCCTTCATGCCTTTAGCTGTCAGCTCGGTTTGATGGATGGTTTGCGAGACAAATGATTTCAACACTGATCTTATCCCAGTCCTCGTGACTCTTTGTAGTGATTGGTTAGTTTAACAATGGAGTGCCTAACTGGAATTAAACATCCAGCTTCATCTTACACATATCTGACATTATATTTCCATTATATAACATCAGAAACCGCTGGCTAGCTGACCCTCTGCATTAGATCTGGTAGGTTTAGTCTATCAGGAACTTCATGCTGTCCTCTCTCTCACTGCAGACACCTTCTTCGGGACCATGTATACTTCAGATGATCGCGGTATCTTGTTCTCTAAATCTCTGGAGCGTCATCTGTTTGATGGGCAGAGGAAGAGTGATTTCACCAACATCACCTCACTGAGAGGAGTCTACCTCACCAACAAACTGGACGACGGTGAGGTCCACAACTAACCTCTATGTATATAATACACAGATATGAATATATTCTATAATTTTTAAAAATAAGTATGTGTAGCTGTTGCACTTGATTGAAGTATTTTCAACTATTATAGGTGCTTTTAGTTCAATTATGTATCCAAAATAATACTTCTACTAATTTTTGTTTCAAAATACTGCTTCAATATTTTTTCTTCCAGATGGACGTATAAGATCTGTCATTTCCTTCAACAGAGGAGGGACATGGAGGCAACTCAACAAACCCGAAAATGTGGAGTGTGGAGCTCAAGTCCAGAATGTATGTCATGTGTAGCACAATAATCCCAGTCGGAACATTAAGGTTAAATTCTACACATGAAGAGCGAAATGTTTCTGTGTTTTATCAGTGCAACCTTCATATTCATGGAGAACACAGCCGCAACAACCGCATCGTTCCCATGCTGGCTTTGTCTGAACCCACTGCTGTTGGTCTGGTTATTGCTCATGGTAACTGATGCATGATGAGAAAGTTTAATACACAGAATAATGAGTACCAAAACTGCAAATTGGAGTAATTTTTCCAATACAGTTAACTTATTGTGAATTGATTTAACTTGTCTTGAATATTGTGTTTGCATTATCTGTCTCTTCTTCAGGTACCGTAGGCGATTCGCTGTCATCGTCACAGCACCCTGACGTATTTGTTTCCTCAGATGGGGGTTATAACTGGAGAGGGACCCTCAGGGGTCCTCACCATTACAGCATACTGGACTCTGGGGGTCTAATTGTGGCTGTGGAGGCCCACCGTGAAGGACAAGTCAAGACTATCAAGTACTGAGCGGATGTATTGTATTACTTATATTTTAAAGTGCTTTAACTGTAAATTGAGCCATGTTTTAACACACGCCTGCCTTCCTTTTTTATCACAAGGTTCTCTACAGATGAGGGTCAGTGCTGGAAGTCCTACAACTTCACCGAGCAGCCCTTCTTCTTTGCAGGCCTGGCATCTGAGCCGGGAACAAAGGCCATGAACGTCAGCGTTTGGGGATTCCGGCCTGAGGAAGACGCCCAGCCCATGTGGGTGGCTGTCACCATAGATTTCCAGAGCCTCATTACGAGAGAGTGTGAGTACAGGTGCTATAAAACCATTTCAATTCAATTACATTTAACAAACTGACGCACTGACTTCACCATAAGACAGGAAGCCAAAGGCCGATCCCATAAGTCACATTTTTTTCTTTACTGCTGTGCTTGATTTTCTGTACTGTATTGTGTTTTTTTTTTGTGGTCCTCCGATTCCTCAGGTGCTGACCAGGACTATGAAGAATGGTTGGCTCATTCCAGTTACACGGAGGGAGAGTTGGAAGTAAGCGGATGTGTTTTGGGCATCAAGGAGATTTATCGAAGGCTGAAGAAACAATCTGTGTGCAGGAATGGTCGAGGGTTTGTTATGAGCAAGAAGCAAACCCCCTGCATGTGCACCAGAAAGGATTACCTATGGTACATCAGTTCAGATCCCAGATTACACAACCTGGTCTCTAAAAGCAAAGTGTGCTTTGGACGGAATGTAGAATATTGTTTGACAAAGACCTTACCTTTCTTTTTTCAACAGTGACTTTGGTTATAATCGTGATGTGAACACCTCAAACTGTGTACGACAATCCAGTGCTGCCAACAAAACCTCAGAGATCTGCCGTAACGGAGAGGACGATGAACCTCTCTCTGCAGGGTAATAGTCATCATTTATTTAAAAAAAAAAAGATGACACACAACTTGTGTGCGCACTTGGACAATTTTGAATATACTTTCAGGTACCGAAAAGTTCCAAGCAATAAGTGTGAGGGGGGATTTAATCCTCAACTCCATGTGCAGACAGTTGTCAGACCCTGTGGTGTTAAACCCAGTCCTGGTCCACCAGCCAGATCCTCATCTCCAACCACACACTTTGACACTCCGGTGAGCATTAATCGCACAAATAAAATGCTGACACTTAAATTTTAGAGACACAATAGCAATCCATGTATTTTTTCAGAGAGAGAGGCTGGTGTTGATCCTAGTGTGTGCAGGAGCAGGAGTAGTGGTCCTGGTAGTTGTGGTTTCTGCCCTCATTGCCGTCAGGAGGGTGGTTTACAGACACAGGTGAAGCCAGTGACCGTTTGTGCAGCATGAACACACCATCACACACCCAACATCAGCTGACTACTGTGGTTTAATGTCACCATCTACAGGACACCAGCTTATCGTTTCTCAAACCTCCAGATTCAGGATAATGAAAATGGCCTTGCAGCTGATCTTGAAAGCACCACCAGCACCAATGGCACGGTGTGCCAGCACGACTCAGATGATGTGACATGATTTATTTTTATACCGATTTCTTTTTGCATTGAATATATGTTACAAACAGGTAAAAACCTGTGATTTATACATTTTTACTGACATCTTTTTTTTTTTTTTGACAGGATCTTATTGGATGATGAATTTCCAGATATATTTTAATGGATCTAATCGACACTCATGATTGAAAGCTGCTGTCCTGAAAGACAGCACCAGTGGCAATTTGTTGGACTTTCCCCTTACATTTTCACAACATCTCCATGGCAACTCCTGAGAATTTCAATGACAACTATGAAATCCTCTTAATTTATTAATCTTACTTCATTTCATGACTTTGCTTATTATTTTATTTGTACAGTATGTTTTTTTTATTTTATTCTGCTTTACACCACCTTTTTAATTCATGGACGGTGTGGAAATACGACAAAACAAACCATGTGTATTAAACAATTATCTCTTTTTGTGCGTTTACGCTGTGTGTGTTATAGTAGGAAATGTGCTGTGACGTGTATATAATCTTCTAAACCCCTCTGTTGATCAGTGGACAATGGCGGCGCTATGACGTCTCACTTTTGTTTCGAATACAATAAGAGAAGAAGAAAAACGAGGAAGCCCACATTATGAAAGCAAAGATGAATTACAAAAAACACAATATCCCACTCTGAACTAAATCAACATTTCGAGAACAAGATTTAGAGATTTAGAGAACAAGTATTGTCAAATGTGATAAAATAAGCTAAGCATATTGTTCAATTTGGCAAGACTAGAATATATCACTTTGAAGCTGAGAAATTGAAGCATTGTAATATTACGATATATCAAAATGGTATATATATATATATATATATATATATATATATATATATATATATATATATATATATATATATAATGTAAGTGGATCATGCGTTAAGAGCCACATAAATAAATGTAGATATTCCCCAAACACAAACGTAGACTTTAAAATAATAAATCCTAATTCTTTCAACAGTTGTACATTCATAAAGGACATATAGCCTGTATAAGTACTTCGCGTAAATACATATTCAGTAGTCTGTGCATGTAAACATCAAATACATAAAACGTAAATGCTAAATACAAAAAATAACTGACATACACATATGATAATATAACCTGTTTACATTCATTACATAATCTGAAAGAATTCTATTTTAGGTTTGTTTTGTACTTCATTTTCCCTTTCAGGGAATTAATAAAGGATTCTGATTCTGATATTTGGAATATTTTTATGCGATTTTTACTGTTATTACTTAAAATATTTTAAAAATACGCAATTAACAGTACTTTGCCATTTTATAGCCTTCTCGCAAGGTATCTTATGAACGCATGACGTGTGTTTCTTTAGCCACGATCAGCAATGTTCGTCTCCGATATTTTTTAGAGAGTGGAGCATCTTACTTTCTCCTGTCCCACAGGGGCGTCCAGCTGTCAGCAGTACACGAATCACTCCTTTCGGGTTTCTCCACCAAACCGGAACTGGTGGTTACCGGGGCGATTGACCAGGTGAGTAAA